>BRKX01000005.1:3765000-5015000 GCA_026008535.1 Perilla frutescens
CATGAAATATTATCCATAAACATATTAAGATGACCTGAAAATATCTATACAAAATAGCTCCAAAAGAACTATAATCAAAATCCAAAAAATAATAATTGCAGGTACTTGCAATGCATCCCGACAACATACTCCAACAAACCTAGTTGTAGATAGCTAGAAATCCAAAATAATTTGATCCTACTAATGATCGATCACACAATTCGGCCATTCCACTTGAACTTCATTGATCTCATCTTTAGAATATGGTCTTTTCTGAAGCTACACAAAAGCAATAAAATGAAAGAAAAAATCACATTTTTATCCAAACCTACCAAGAGAATATTACTGGTAATTTTCAACACACTCTTTATTTTCTGCATATACAGTCTGAGTTAATTTTAAAAGGAATGAGACTTACTCTGATTCTTGAACAATGCAACAGTAACATATAATATGCCAAAATTGAAGTTCCTAAACTTTAGAGGATTTAATTCTTGAATGACACCTTAACTCTGTCTACACAATTTTACAAATGCAAACATCACAAAGTTCAGAACATAGTGAAAAAAATAAAAATAAAAATAAAACAATACCACTTACTTGCAAGAATCTTTTGATCCACTAACCATTAGTTTAGAAATCTGTTCAGTTGAATATGTATACATAGCACTAGTACTTGCAAGAATCTTATGACAAGAAAGGTATGTCACAGAGATATGATATCAGACGTTTTGCATATAATTGGTTATTATCTTTAATGGTAATTATATTTTTTTATCTAAACTTAATTAACTTGATATCATTCAAGCATATTAAGAAGACTTGGAAAATGGAAAGTATACAAATATGATCAGGGTGTTAAAACTTATATAAAATAAAAGTACCTTGTGGTGCAACAGATATCCACTAGTTCTTGAATAGTATAGTCACAGACACCAAGAGCTTGCAAAACCATAAGAGTGCAAGCAAGACCACAATCCCATGTGTTTTGCTGATTTATATGAGGTACCTAGAATCAAGTCATGTAATTAAAATGATAGAGGAAGATATCAATACACAACTAAATTTAAATATAGAAATTTAACAACTTAGAGAAATGAAACCTCATGGAAGTAACACACTAAGAAAGAGAGCGTGTCAAATTGCATAGGTAATAAGAAAAATGCAAGACTTACCTCAACAAAGTGGGACGAGACTGAAGTTCTGCTCTGATCTTTGTTTGATGACTGTTGGATGGTATAGGAATCAACAAAGTTAAAATGATTTTCAGCAGACTCATCAAAGATTTTTCTCTGTTTCAGAATTTATGTCTTTGTGGAAAAGCATCCAAAGAAACAATAAAAAAAGGTGCCCAAAAAAATAACCTCGGCTTTTTTTCAACGTAAAGAAGGAATAACTTACCGCTCTTATATATATATATATATATTTGTATATATTCTCTACGCAACAAAATAAGAAAATCTCCATTTTTTACCTAATAAAAACCCCCCATTTTAATAATTAATTAATTAATATAATTGTTGAAGAAGAAGAAAAAGAAGAAATATATATATATATATATATATATATATATATATATATATACCTGGTTTCTTGATACACCAGTCTGTCGGGCCAACAGATGCTTATCAGCATCGCTTGGGTACCTGAGATAGAGACCAAAAAAGAAAAGGGCATTAGATTCGGAGTTCCTACCTAAATCAGACAAACCCACGCCCATATATATATATATCCATATATATATATACACAAATATATATATATATGTATATGTCCCCATACATATTCAAATATATATAGTTTATTTTTCTTACTTATTTTCTACTACTATTTCAATTCAACCTAGCTAGCTATAGTGCAGAGATGATGGTTATTTTTGTGGCTTGTGATATCTTTTTGAAGACAATAACATGAATCTTATTTCATGGCCACACCTACCCTATATATGTATTTTATGTGTGTGTGTGTGTGTGTGTGTGTGTGTGTGTGTGTATATGTCCCATTTAATTTCAAATATATATTGTATTAGTATATATACACACACAGGCGATGATGTATTGTATTATATATAGGCTAGCTATATATAATGATAAATATATATATATATATATACTGTATATATGAAAAATATATACAATATGATGAAATATTATCCAAAAACATGTTAAGATGACATAAAACATTAAAATTCAAAGTCATCTCTAATATCTAATACAATGAATGACTCACATTGGAAGTATCCATAAGCAAATTTGTGGTCTTCAGATCCCTGTGGATAACATTCTTCTGATGCAGGTACTCCATTCCTTTGCAGACATCAATTGCGAACTTCAACAACTGTGGGAGCTTCAATGCAAGATGATTCTTATGCAAATATTCATAAAGGCTTCCTCTAGGCATGTACTCTAGCAATGAGATAAACAGTTACACGAATAAATCATAGGGCAGTACACATTAGTTGAAATAGAAAACCAGTAACTTATCATTTTGCTTTCGATGCAACATGTACAATCATCAATATGAAAATGCCAAGTAAATTTCATAGGATATCCAGATGTCATTTAGCAAACTTAGCTTCCTTGATAGTTATATGGTTATAAAAAAGAAAGAGGAGCAATAATATCCAAAGAAGCCAGCTAGTTAAAAGTATGCCACTCAGCCACTCTACTCTACTTGAAAGCACATTACCTGTCACTATGCATAAATGTGGCAACTTTGTGCAGGCACCAATGAAATGTGTTGTACCTGTCTGCACGCCAAATAAAAGGGATTTAGAATGTTATTCTAATTTCTACATTATCTGCTAAAGTTCATTTCCTGAAAATGGGAATTTTAGGACAAGGTACCCCTGGTTTCCATAAAAACAAACTTGTACTCTATCTGTCAAATAACTTATGGAAGAATATTAACTTCTAACTATTTTAACTATTTAATCATTACATATGAATTGATTCTAGAACATACTTATATTAGTCTCTCCGACAACAATTACCTTAGAATTGCAACTTCCTGTGCAAACTCACCCTCCAGAGAGTTATTCAAATGCTCGGAATTTAGGACCTTGACAGCAACATCTTGGCAAAGATATACTCTACGATACCTTGTCATTGAAAACACTTGAGATATAAGCACAATGGAAAGATGGAGCAATGTAAATCAATAGATTCTAATGAGTAGCATTGAACTAACAGATCTCCACAAGATCCGGCAGCAATTTTTTCCCCTATCTTCAACAATCTCCAGTCGATTTCCCAATCTTCAGATTTTCTTTGTGCAGCAGCAATAGCTTTCTCCAAAATTGTCTGAGATCGCGAACCAGACCATGATCCCTAATTAATTGAAAGCATAGGATTTATAAGGAGACAACAATCATTAGCTATTGATAATGAGTGAGTCTTGCAAGAAAAAATAGAGAATATGCTGAGCAGTACAAGAAAACAAGATAAGATGTTAGGATGAAAGGATACATGGTAGTTCAAGGAGGTCAGGATTAACCATGCACAACGAAAGAACCATGCAAATAAAGGAAATGATATCCCTCTGACAATTATAATATCTTTACGTGAAACAATTTGATATCAAAGAACTACATAAATACTATTTTATCTCCCCATCATTAAGAGCTAAATGTGGATGAACTAACACGTTCTGTTTACTATGCTCAAAGAGTAAATATTTCTTATATGCCGATCACTACGTTCTGAAACTTTTCTACATGTATAGGTAGCTTGAGAACATTCATGGTTAAGAAATGTCTTATGTTATGCAGATCGAAAAGCACCTATAATAATAAGTAAGAATTCTAGAAGAAAAATAAAATCATGTACTTACGATGTAAAAGCCCCTTATCCACCATTGCCATAGCAACAGATACAATTAAAACCTATAATTTTTTTGCAATCGACCACAATAAATAAATTTAAGTGACTAGTAAGTTTCTTCATAATGAATATGAAAACTGTTGACATGGATTCTATTTACCATTTCCAAAAGGACTTGAAACTTACCTTGTCTGCAAGAGGATCAAGGTAGGACCCAACAACAGAATTGATTCTCATTTTTCTAGCCACATAGCCATCTAACTGAAAATCAAATAAAGAAGGTGAATATTGTACTTTTGTCAAAGCTCAACACCCATAATGCTAAAAAGAATTTCCTCACTTTCACAATTAATAATACTAGGAAAGAATAGCATCATACCCAATCCGTAGCTCCTGATGCAACAAGCCCAACAAATGCAGCGGAATACATATCCTGTACAATCATCCTGCAAATTAAAGAGTGTTCCAATCACTTTGCTATCTCAGCCAAGCAAAAAAGACCATTCACTTGTATCCGCTTCACTCATACAATCACTACTGTTCTGCGTCTTCAGACATCCCATATTCACATTATAATATCCAGAGCAAATATCAAAATCACCCACAAGACATGACATTATATAAACAAATAACACTCCAAATTACTTTCATTCTCTGCAAATTATCTAAACAACAAACAACATTAAGAAAAAAGATAAAAATAATAAATAAAAATTAAGACCTCACCATCCAAGAAACTGAGTAAAGGAAATAAAATTAGGGAGATTCAAGTAACTGTCTATGATCCCGTCGTCACCAACACTAGCTTCGACCTCTGCAACATTTCTAAATTCCTCTTTAGCACTCTCATTCAACAGTCTCGGAGCATTATACCCAAGATTGTACCGAAACACCAGCTGATGAAGTAAATTGAAGGCACGGAGTTTAAGAAATGAGGACGATGTCGGACTGTAGGAGGAGAGGGGTGGCGGACTGGGAGAGATGTCACGGAGGATTGAAGAGGAATAGAGGTCCCCCCACTAGAGAGAGATTTAGGGAGAGAAATAGAGGATAAATGGTTAGAGCACAGTTGAGCGAGATAAAAGAAGAAGAAGACAGTCGTCGAGTGGCTCAGATACCGGCGACACCGCCATCGACTTGGTCATCTACTGGCGAGAAAGTTATCTACGACATAAAGGGGATTGAGCGAGAGAAATAAAGAGAGAAATGGTGAGGGCATATTTGAGCAAGAGAAGACGAGGAGAAGACCGCCACCGGCTGGGTCAGGCACTGACGAGACCGCCGGCGACTAGTTAGCTGCCGGTGAGAAGGTTCGTCTAGTGGATTGAGGGGATTGAGCGCGAATTTGAGAATTTCATCTAGGGCACACAATGAAATGAGCGGGATAGAAGTGAGCTGCAATCTTTTCAATTTTATCAAATTAAATTATTTTCTATTTTATAATATGTTATACAACAGTAAAATTCTATACCGTTACGTATAGTGAGAGTATACACAACGGTATATATATTACCGTTATGTTTAGTAGTGGGTGCATGCACATGCATAACGGTTTTTTCAAAAACCGTTGTGTTTTTCGCATACGCAACGGTAATTGAAAATTGCCGTTGTGTACTTAGTGTTGAGTATGTGCAGAATTCTTGTAGTGAGATTTTCCATCTCATCTACTATTGGTTTCTTGATTGTGAACATAAAGCACATTCAGACCCCTGTAATATCGAGATTCATTTTCGCCCTGAGGAAATTATTTTATTAGAATTGTAGAATATTAATTGAAATTTAAAAATTTAATGAAGCTGATGTTATATGAACAATTATTTTTAATCATAAGTTACCTTACTAATTGATGAAAGATACTCATGCACATACCATCCTACGCATACAGTTGTGGCTTCATCAAAAATGGTAATGCGTGCATTGGAATCACCTTATATAACATTTATGGTTATCTTGTATCTGGACTTGTGTAAAATAATAGTTAGTGTATAAAAAGCTTAATATTTGTACTTGTATTTTAATTATTACCTTGGTGTCGTCTCACGAACCTCTTGGATGTACTTTTTGCATATTGTATTTTCACCATTCTTATGGCATGAGCTATAGCATGTCTTACACGAATCATACCATATTGACGATTTATTTTTAACCTTATCAATAATTCCAGTAAAAGAATAGGAATCATCCTCAAATTTGTGAAAGATAAGGATACTAAACATGCACATGAGTTTGCTGGAAAAAAAAGCACATGAATAAATTAAATATTTCATAGTGTTATCGTTGCAGACTGCAACTATGCGAATCAGGTAAAGAGGACTCATTTATGATTAGAGTTTCTAGATTTTTATCTTTCTTCGTGTTTTCTTTAGCTCTCTCGACTTCATTATTTTAGTAATTAAGACCAATTATGAACGCAATTAATTTTTCCATAACGAAACATCTTAGCCACTATCTTTTGTTATTTCCAACATGAGAGATTGACTTATGCTCCATTGATACAATAAAATAAAGCATGACAGTTGATTATTTCATATGCCAGCCAAATTTGAAGCGCCAGATTAACTAATCATATCAATCTGGAGGCTCGATTTCAATTTAAGATGGCTCACATTGTAAGAGTTTGTCAAGGAACTACTCTCTAAGCATGTAAATTGTAAATTAATAATGATGATTATAAATAAATATTATATATATATATATGCATATATACACTTTTTAATTTGACAAATGGAAAAATAGCTACATGAATGCAAACAATAATAATAATAATTTATTAAAGATGTGAATCTCCCATTCCACACCTAAACAAAAGGGAAAAGATAGAAATAGTACCTTAGATAATATATGTTGACTTTTCTTAAGATCTTCTAGAACTATTTCCTTTGAGCGTGTCATTTTTTGAATCATTGTCAATTCATCATTTTTAATATATCATTAGTAGCACATAAACTTTGTATGAATTCAATCTCTTGATTTGCTGGTGTGATCTGCAATACGGTTCTCATTGTACTTTGTAATTGTAAATTACCTAACATATACGAGATACAATGTAGTTAGAAAAGTATATAATTGTGTATAACTTTTATAACATAAATGCATTATAAATGTTTTACCTAAGTATTTTTTTCCGGTGACATTTGTGATGACAATACTCGGTTTTTGTGTTACTATTTGTTGTAGTTCGTATCCCTCATTTTTTGTCACATCTACCCAGAGACATATGAGTATAACTTGAGATTAGTTAAAACAAAAAAAAAAAAATTAATTGATTATTGTTGAATAATGGATTATTTAAAAGGGTAAAGGTAAAAAAAACCCCTAAGGTATTGGCCGAGTCCCGGTTAGGCACTTAAGGTTTGACTCGGTCCATTCGGCCCCTTAAGGTTTTAAAATCGGTACAACCATGTCCTTCCGATTCGGTCCGTTACCGAGTTAACTCAATGACGTCTATTTTTTTTGCTAACTACAATCTATTATTCATTTAACAAATTTAGAACCTCTAATTCCTAATTCCCCCAAATACTTACGAGCAATAAAAGTTTATTTAGGGTTAATTGGTAGAGTTTCGAGCTGTAAAAATTCATCTCCTAAAAACTCATCTCCTTTCAGAGTTAAAGAGATCTTGTGAAAAAGGTTGAGGGGTACGCTGTGGTGATAGGCAGATTGAATTTCATGGTGGCTCTTCTCATTGGTTTCACAGCTCTAATCTTCCTCTTCATCATATAATTCATACTCCGACCACTACTCACTTGCGTAGCTAGTAGAGTGGGGGAGGGCCAGCAAATGACGAAGTCGATCGCATTTTGTGGTGATCGATATCATTGTCTTGCTATGTGCTTTTAATTCTGAGATTTTAGGACAGCGTTCAGGTCTCAGAACTTTCATCTCAGGCGTCGTGGTTCCGACTGCAATTGATTTGGAATTCTAAATTTGTTAAATGAAGAATAGATCATCGTTAGCAAAAAAATAGACGTCATTGAGTTAACTCAGTAACGAACCGAGTCAGAAGGTTATGGTTGTACCGATTTTAAAATCTTAAGGGGCCGAATGGACCGAGTCAAATCTTAAGTGCCTAACCGGGACTCAGCTAATACCTTAAGTGTTTTTTGTACCTTTGCCCTATTTAAAAATATTGAACACTTACTCTTTGTTCATGATAGTTATTTCTCTCAAAGGCTTCAGAAGACCAGTACTTTTATGAACTTAAATTTAGTAATATATGGCTTATCATATATGTATAAATATTGAATTACTTACCATTCAAATCACATGAATTTTGTTATTCACATGAATTTTGTTATTTTAAGTCAGAACGTTTTCTTTTCATTTGTAGAAGTCTTCTTTGTCGATATACCTCTGTAGCTGTAATTTTTAAAATACATAAAAGTAAAAAAAAAAGACATAATAAAGAGAAAAATGAACATGTAAAGTAACCAATAATAATACAAATATATGAATAATAATAAAAAAATTCTTCTAATCATTGGAGAATAAAAATTACCTGAAGATGAACTTGATAAACTTGACCGGGCATTGTGAAAACTCATACTTTATGCTCAACAATCAAGATAATATTAAATTCTATAAATTAATATGCTTATGTTATTTAAGAACCAAGATACTTTAATATCATACAAATTAACATGCTTGTGTTATTCAAATCTTATGATAATAGTTCCCGGATCTCCGTTTCTAGCGATGATTGTGCAACATTATTTTTATGCTCATGATTATGCATAGTTGTGAAACTGAACTCCTTGTAGACAAGTTTCATTGTTCATAATTTATTTATATATAATCTTCTTTTGACCATGAGGTAATCTGATTTTTCACCTTTATATTTGCAGGACACTTGTAATAGAAAAACGGGATAAGGTCCAATTTGGTCCTACAACTATACCTGAAATCTCAGTTTAGTCCCGAAACAAAATTTTGGCCCAAATTGATCCCTCAACTTTTTAAAAAGTTCAAGTTGGTCCTACAACTATACACGAAATCTCAATTTAGTCCTGAAATAAAATTTTTGCTCAAATTGGACCCATTTTTTTTTATTAAACCATAATTAGATTAATTCGAGACAATACCAAGCCACATATACAATTTATATATCCGACTAGTTTTCTTCTTGTACTAATCATGAAATAATAATATTACGTACATTTTTTTGTCTTGGCTTATAATTATATATCATCAAAATTTCATTATGTAGATTAGATAGTTCCACAACTTAGTATTGATTTCTAAAATTATTAAATTTTGACTGAGACTATTGAAAAGGATGTTCAAACTTTCGGATACATAAATTGTATATGTGGCTTGGTATTGGTCTCGAATTAATCTAATTATGGTTTAATAAAAAAAATGGGTCCAATTTGAGCAAAAATTTTATTTCAGGACTAAATTGAGATTTCGTGTATAGTTGTAGGACCAACTTGAACTTTTTAAAAAGTTGAGGGATTAATTTGGGCCAAAATTTTGTTTCGGGACCAAACTGAGATTTCAGGTATAGTTGTAGGACCAAATTGGACCTTATCCCATAGAAAAACCATCCAGAAGAACCTGGGTACTATAAAATCCTCGAACTTGTGTTCTAAATAATTGAGTGCATGAGTCCTACAGAAACTATTTTCTTTAATCTTGCATTGATTGACATATATGGATGAATAATTTTATTGGATATACTTTTTTCTCTTGTTATGCATTTCCCTTATTTCTTTAAGGGTGTGCCTATGGAGTTTCAACCAACAAAGCTTGTTGGCAGCATAGGCCATAGGGTATAGAAATTGATATTTTGACTTTGACAAAATGGTTGATGTGTGTTTTAATTTAGTTTGTTGGTTGCCTAATTAGTTAATATTGGCTTGACATACGCATCTGTAAAGTTTTTTGAAATCCTTACTTGTTAGTTATTACGTTATTTCAGGTTACGATGTTAGTTACTACCAACCTCAACAAGATAATTTATATGAATTATTATTATCCTGTTGAAAAAGTAAAAAAAAGGTCTAATAATAGGAACTGGTGTACAAGGTCTTGCAGACAATGTTATCTTGCTTGGCATGGCATTTGAATATCCTAGAGGTAAAAAGCTGATGTGCTGCTAGCCCACCATGTGCTTTTACTACATATATACTTAAGTTAGTTGGCTCTATTATGAATTACAGGCTTAGTAATTGAACAAGGATATTACACTATCATGCATTAAAGACATCTTGTGAACTTCAGTGCTCCATTTTTTTCTATTGCAGGTTTAGTATTCACATTGGAGTATAGAAGCGGAGAACAATATTTGTAAATGCACAACAATCTATTCTTATTTATTTTATTTTAGCAGCAAGAAGATTGTAGAAATCAAACCTTAATTGGTTAACTTGTCTGCATGATCAACCATCAAATTCTGCCGAAGTTTGTTTATTAATTATTTTCTGTTGCAGGTCTACTTCTGCTCGGTTAACTTGTTTGCTTGAGCAACCGTCAAATTCTGCAGAAGTTTGTTAAAGATTAACTCATCTGAGTATTAACATTGGAGTATAAATCAGAGTACAGTATTTGTAAATACACAACAATCTATTCTTATTTATTTTATTTTAACAGCAAGAATATTATAGAAATCAAACCTTAATTGGTTAACTTGTCTGCATGAGCAACCGTCAAATTCTGCAGAAGTTTGTTTATTAATTATTTTCTATTGCAGATCTACTTCTGCTCGGTTAACTTGTTTGCTTAAGCAACCGTCAAATTCTGCAGAAGTTTATTAAAGATTAATTCGTCTGAGTATTAACATTGGAGTATCGAGCAGAGAACAATATTTGTAAATGCGCAACAATCTATTCTTATTTATTTTACTTTAGCAACAAGAATATTGTAGAAATTTAACATATATCATTAGAAACAGATTAATTATACATATATAATTTATCAACTTGTGTGTATCTAGCTAGCTTAGGTGCTTACAAGGTTCCAGCAACACGAGTGCTGATGAAGGAGATATTGTCCCTCAACAGTTTAGCAAGCCCAATCATGAAATTCTCCTGAAGTTTGTTAACTTTTCTGATTGAGAATAATTTTTTTCTATAGTAATTTATTGAATAATTTGAGGCTAGGTACTATTTTCATCACATGACTTTTAATCAACAAATGTTGTTAAATTACTGAGTAATGATCCAAGAAAGAAACTGGTCTTGAAATAAACGTGTTTCTTGCAAAATATATTAAGCCTTTAATTGCATGCATAAAACACATTCAGAAATGGAGTCTTTAATTATATGCCAAATTATCAATGTGTGTGAGAGAGAGAGAGAGAGAGAGAGATAGAGAGAGAGGTACCAGTTTCTGGATTTCTTCTCAGATGAAGATTTCTCAATTCCAAAAATTGTACGGAAAATAAGAAGAAAGAAACAGAGAGATTGAGAGAGAGAGAGAGAGAAGGCGTGGGATTGAAGTATTCACAGCGTTTATGCATATATATATGGAAATTAATATGATATTTAATTATTTAAATTAATTAATATGGTATATTATCATATTAAGATAAATATATTATATTTTTATATGGTAGTTTGTTGGATAACTGTAGGTTCAATCGTATTATTAATATTATACATGTATATATGGAAATTAATATGATATTTTATTATTTAAATTAATATGGTATTTTATCATATTAAAATAAATATATCATATCATATCATATCATATTATATTATATTAAATTACATTAACACCCTTAAATTAAAAGTTATAATATGGACATAATAGGTAGATCAAATTTTGTAAAACATCGCTCTTTTTATATAGTAGTAGATTAATTTATTGTTTTTTTAATTGTTATTTGTTGGATACTTGAGATATTTGTATTGTTATTTGTTGATTTAGTTTTATATGTTAGTTATAGAGATTTTTTTATGATGTTAGTTATAGATTTGTGAAATTTGTTTATTATTTCCATGGTTAGTCAAGCAGTTCAAACTCGAAAAAAATAAAAAAAAAAAACAATAGAAAACCAGACTGGACTGAAGTGAACAAATTCGGTTCGATCCTAAATATTTTCTAATTCGGTCTATTTGGTTTTAGAATTTTTGGATCGAAATAGATCGAATGCTCACCCCTATATGTAATATAATAGGGTAGAGTCTTGTGTCAAACCGTGTGATGGGTGTGAGACGAAGAGTCTCCACTTATATAAATCCACTTAACAAATAAGCTATGATTATTGCAGAGGTGTTTTGTAGTTTCATGGACGAAGGAAATTTCAAGTCTAGCTTGAGTGAAGACATCCAAGGGCTTATATCTCTGTATGATGCTTCATATTTATCCATAGAAGGGGAAAGCATATTAGATTCGGCCAAAGATTTCTCATTGCATAATCTTACTCCAAGGCTAGAGCAGATAATCAAGCCTCGTCTAGTCGAGCAAGTCAGGCATGCCTTGGAGGTTCCATTACACTGGAGAGTGGGGAAGCTTGAGGCCAAATGGTTCGTACAATTCTACGAGACTAGATCCGATACAAACCTTACTCTACTCGAGCTCGCTAAATTGAACTTCAACATGGTACAAGCAATGTCCCAAGATGAGCTCAAACGAATCTCGAGGTGAAATTAATTCTTAGCATGATTTTTAATTAATTTCAGTCGTTGAAACATTATAAAAAATTGGTCTTTAGTGACAATATTATTAGCGACGATAAAAATATTTTTTGCAACGACATCATGTCGTCTCAAATTGAGCGTTTCTAAAAGTTCATCCCAGATAAATTAAAAATCATTTTAAGTGAACAATGTCATCACAAAAATGTCATTAGAGACGATGTGCCAGTACTTAAGTCTATTTTAAGTGACGATATTTGTCGTCGCTAATAATATTGTCTCTAAAGACCTTTTTTTATAGTGAAATTAAGTATCGATTATTCAATTAAATATAGGTGGTATAAAGAAACCGGTCTATCGGAGAAGTTGAGTTTTGCAAGGCACCGAAACACAGAGTGTTATTTGTGGTCTCTTGGAATTACTCCGGAGCCTGAACATGGATATTCGAGGGGAGATCTTGACCATCGTAGGACAGGTGATTACGCTAATGGATGACATATACGACGTGCACGGAACGTTGGAAGAACTCGAACTGCTTACCGAGACATTCGAGAGGTGGAATCTTGTGTTAGACCATCTGATGGGTGTTCGTACAAATATAACAATAGATTTTGTTTAATTGTAATATTTGAATCAATAATATAATTTTGTTGCATGATCAGGTGGGATATTAATTCATTGGAGTGACTGCCAGAATATATGCAACTTTGTTTCATGACTCTCTTCAACTTCACGAATGAATTCGGGCATCGTATCCTCAGAGACCAAGGCATCAACGTTATCTCAAATCTGAGGAGAATGGTAAACATATTTGATGTGCATGTATATTATTATATAGATTGAATTATGAATAAATTCACGAACTTTGACGCAGTTTACGATTTAGACAGGAACTTTAAGCATTTACAATTACAACACAATTTTGCAATTTGTTCCAAACTAGACACTACTCCCAAATTTTTCAACGAACGACAAATTGATATATAACATGGAATATTGCAAAATTGTATATATATATATATATATATATATATAATATAATAATGATTTAATTTGCATTAATACAATAAAGATCAGTATAAAATATTGTGTTTAGTTTTCATTTCACTGCAAAGTTATAGGTGTATAGTTTGTGACAAATCAAATAATTATGTTGTAATTGCAAGGTTTCAAAATTCTTATCTAAATTGAAAATTACATCAAAGTTCATGTATTTATTCATAATTAACCCTATCACTAGTTTGTTTTCGTTTAGCTAGCTAGTGTGATCTAATATCATACCATGGTTTGATTTGGATGAGTTCAATCAAACTATATTCTTATACTGGTACTAATTTAAATCACATGAGATTTCATGTTGCACTTTCCGTGCTACGTTGCACTTTCAAATTATATTTTTTTCTTATATTTCTTCCTTCAATTTTATTCCTTTTTTGGGGTTCACTCCACCCAATTAGGGTTTATAATTATTTTAATCACTTAATCCCCTTTTCAATTAATAATTCATTATTATGGTTGATTATTTCAAAAATTAAATTTCATAATTTTTCAAATTTATTTTTCTGTTAATAAATATTCACACTAATGTTATAATTAATTTTTATTTTATAATAAATACTATAAAAATCATAAATCACCGCAAAGTTATATGTGTATATTTTGTGACAAATCACAAAATTATGTTGTAACTGCAAGGTTCCAAAATTCTTATCTAAACTGAAAATTGCGTCAGAGTTCATGTATTTATTCATAATTAACTCTATTATTAGTGTGATCTAAATATCATATATTGGTACGTGATTATAATTGCATGAGATTTATACTGAAAATTATTAAGTTTTTCTTGTATTTTGTCTTAAATTTAATTCTTTTTTTTTGTGATTTAGTTTAATTTTATAATTCTTTAAAGTTCACTCTACCCAATTAGGATTTATAATTATTTTTTATTATTTAATTTCTCATTTTTAATTAATAATTCGTTATTATGGCTGATTGTTTCAAAATTATTTTTTTAAATCTTTTAAATTCATTTTCTTGGTAATAAATATCCGCTATGATTATTTATGTTATAATTAATTTTTATTTTGATAATAAATATTATAAAAATCATAAAAATCTGACAGTGAAACACGAAAATGTGCATGCAACATGAAATCTGAACCGAATTATTTAATACATTACACTTTGGTGATAGAGAAAATTTTGATGATGTTCCTTTGTATGTTTCATTATGTAGATCTGAGTAGAGCTTACTACATGGAAGCAAGCTGGTTTCACAGTGGATATGTCCCAACCACAAATGAGTACTTTGATATATCCTGGGTTTCTGTTGTGGGCCCTGTTCTTCTTTTTTATGCTTACATTTCCTCTGCAAATCCCATAGACAAGAAGGAATTACTGAGCTTCGAGCAACATACAGTTACTGATATTATTCGTTGCACATCGATGGTTGTTCGTCTCACAAACGACTTGGGAACTGCACCTGTAAGAGAAATATCTCGACTTCGAATCCCACCCGTGAAAAAAAAAAAAAATTCGGCTAAATATATACTTATGTCCTGAATTTTGACTTTTTAAGAAAAAAAATCACGAACTTCATAAAATAATAAAATATGTCATGAATTTTGACCCTTTTTCTTAAATTTCCTAAACTTTCCTTTTTTTTTTTTTGTAAAACTGTCACGTGATTCAATTTTCAACGTCGAATTAATGATGAGGCATGATGGAGTCCAGCATGTCAAAGTGATGTGGAGTTTTTAATATTTTAAAAAATAAATAAATAGTGACGATATTGTTTCCGCTTTCCTCTCCAAACCCGTAGTTCTCATCATTACCAATCTAATTTGAAGGAGAAATTGATTTCTTTTAGTTCCTTTCAAAATTCTCAATCCATGTAGGAAAAAAAATGATTTATTTTTATTACTCCCAAAATACTTAAAATGATTTATTTGATCCCTTCAAATTGAGATTTTAAAAAAATTCACATCAATTTCACACGTTGAACTTTGGTACGCCTCGTTATTAATCCAATTCCGAAAATTAAATCCCATGACATTTTCACATGAAACGAAAAGTTCAGGATATTTTTTGTTATGTTTTGAAGTTTGTGATATTTTTAGAAAAAAGGTCAAAGTACATGACATAAGTATATATTTGACCTTTTTTCTATTTTCGTAAAATGATTTCACACAAGATTCTATTTTTATTTTTCGATGATAACATATCTCTACCTACACATAGTACGAAATCGAACGAGGGGATGTCCCGAAATCAGTCCAGTGTGTCATGAACGAAATCGGGTGCTCTGAGAAGGAAGCTCGAGCGCACGTAGAGCATTTGATCGAGACGGAATTGAAGAAAATGAATAAAGAGATGATAATGATGCAGAAGGAGAAGCCATTGAAGAACATCATCCTCTCCACTGCCATGGATTTTGCAAGAATTTCACTCTGCTATTATCAACATGGAGATGGTTTTGGGCTTTCCCATTCCGAGACCAACGAATATTTGGAGTCACTCATTGCTCAACCCATCCCTATAACTTGAATTTCATTAACATATATATATATATATGTGTGTGTGTATATGTATATTCAACAAATAGGGAGAGTCCATTTCTTAAAAAATCTTAAAAAAAAATAATGAGGAGAGTCCCTTGCTATATGAATGTAGTCAAGGAATAAGGAAAAAAATCTCCACCTTTTCAATTCATGGGCCCTTAATTTGTACTTTGATTTATAATCTCCATTTTATATTATGAACTAGTACTTCGCATGTGCGCTGCACGGATACTAATGATTTGTACATGAGTTTATCTGTGTTTTATATATTGAATTATTATGAATGAATTATTTATGGTTAATCACATTCTCACAATTACAAATTAATAAAAGGCAAAAGACCAAAAAAACACCTAAACTATATGTTGAATCCTATCTAGATGTACGAATTATTTTTTGGCCCAAATACACACCTAAACTATTTAAAAAGAACAAGCGGCCCCCTAACCTATTCAAAAAAGAACAAACAAACACTTGAATTTAACACGGTTCATTAGTTTTTTCTGTTAATTAAAATGTGTCAAACTCAATTATATCACCTATAAATTCTGATCGGACAAATTGAAACCACGGCCAAATAGCCCACACTATGGAGTTTCAAATGTGTCTTTTAATTTCAAAATCCAACATTGAATTGGTATTTAGATTTAAAATTTAATTCGTAATACAAACTCTCATCATCGTTATTTGTCTGTGCAATTATTCTATCGTATAACACTCGATTGACAAATTGATAGTACAACTAGAAAGTTGATGATGAGGGTTTTCTAACCATACCACAATACATGGTATCATAATCCGAATCAATCATAATTAGGTTGAAAATTTTATGGGCATTTTATTTAACGAGAAAAGTTAACGGTGTTAAACGAAAAGTGTGGATTTGATATATTTTGAATAGTTGAGGAGGCCGATTGTACTTTTTAAATAGTTTAGGTGTGTATTTGGGCAAAAAAATAGTTCGTACGTCTACGTGGGATTGGTCATATAGTTCGGGTGTTTTTTTGGCCATTTGCCCTTTAATGTATTGTGGGATACACAATGGATCATACCTGAACTATTGTCTATTAAATGATTTTGCTTTTCTATATGTATAGATATTGTTTATTAAACGATTTTGCTTATATATAACTATATAGATATTATATCAACTTACTTTTAATAGATGCCATTTCTCCCATAAAATTTGATAGAGGTGGAGAGAAAGAAGTCAGAGTATATTTGTCTCTTTTCTTCATTCTTAATATTTGTTTAAAAGCTAAAATATCAATTATTGTGAACTAAAAAGAGTATACACGTATCAATAACTAACTTTTTATTTATTTATTTATTTATTTATTTATTTATTTATTATTCATGTAAATTATAATTTAACTTCTCACGTCACAGTTTAAACATTTAGCAAAAGCACTCTCCCATTATATATACATGTTGCCTAGCTAGCCCACTTCAGAGCAAAGGTGTAAATTGACCGGGAAAACATTTTTGCTGAAAACATCGAGTCATTTATGTTAATAAAACCCGAATTAAATTATATTAGCCATTCATTATATAATAATCGTTTTATTCACCTATCTCCCAAGTTGGATCCCAAATAAGTATTTTACTGAGATAATATCTTTGCAAAATGATTTAATAGAGGATTTTAAAAAATTAAACAAAAAAGGGTAGTAATTAATTGAAAAAAATTGAACAAAAAACAGCAATTGAGAAAAATAATTATGAAAATTAAGATGTAATTGAGAAAAGGCAAAATTGAACAAAAAAAAAAAGTATTGAGAAAAATAATTATAAAAATCGAGATGTAAATGAGAAAAGGCAGTTTGTGTGACAATCAGATCATTGATTAAAAAAACCATAATCTCACTGAAATCCGCTAAGATAATTATTTTTTCATCACAAGCCGAAGAAACTAAACATATCGAATAGAGCAAATTAAACTTTAATAAAAAAAATGGAAAGATTTGAGAGAGTGGAGATTAATTAAACTTTCAATAAAAAAAATAGAAACATGTCTTTGCATGACATGTGTATTTAAAAAATTAAACCATTATCTACTTAAAAAAAATTAAATACACATATCATGTATCCAATGATTAGAGTATACAAGATGAAATATACCAAATTGGAATAGAAGATTTCGTCCGCATGTTTCATACATTCATTTGGTGTTGCTTAATTATATTGGATTGATATATAATTCCCCTTTAGATCATTGTTTTAAATAACATTGATATATTCTTGCATAATATGTCGAATTAATTGATGTCCATTTTATTAATTTCGAGCAAGATTTCTTGTCCACATATTCTTAAGCGTGGTAACTCACTTTTGATCAGCTGCGCGCCGAATTTTTTTGTAGATGGTAGAATTATTACAAAAAAAATGAAACATTGGAGGTAAAATTGCTAGTTCCGTCCGATAACGGTGCAATTTGGACTATTTATTACCACCAACACGAACCCGGTCAAATGTAAAAAAAGTGCAAATCAACCCTTACCCACATACATATTAGAAGATAATATCTTTAGATGCATTTTCTTCTAATATTGTGTATTTCTCTTGTATTATTCTCTCTTATTTTATTTCCTCGAAGGATATATTGTACACTATTTATACACAGCAAGGAAAAGGAATAAATTGAGTTTTCATTCCACAATCTTGCTATGTATAAAGTGTACAATATATTCTAATCGAGGAAATAAAATCAGAGAGAATAATACAAGAGATATACACAATAGAGTGATGCTATTCGGCTACACTATGGCCGGCCATAATTTTATAATTATGGTATATTTTCATCATATGGTAAGTTTTTAATTTAATACTTAATTAGGGATTAATAATGTTTTACTATTATATCCTTCATATTAATTTTAGAAAGATTTGACTTGTGTATTTTAAACATTCAAATCATCCATAAAATCTCATTAAAATATGAAGGGATCCTAGCTAATATTGAATCAATTACAATATATATGGCCGAAAATTTGACTATGTGTTTGTCATTCAAATAGATACACACACACACACACAACTATAAAATATATGAAATCGATCACACACACACACATACTAAACTATAAAATATATCAAATCGATCGGTGATGGCATGGTTGATTTTGCTTTGCATTTATCATTCAAATTTTATGGTATTATACACATACTAAACTATAAAATATTATGGTATATATATCTATATATAATAATTACATGAAGTCTTTAAAAAATATATAAATGAATAATTAAATTATTTTTTACCACATCAATCTTACAAATAAAATAATGAACTTATGAAAATGGAGATGAATCACCCTCAAAATTATTTGATATTTTAGTAAATTTAATTAGACAATTTACTGAAATTATTAGATAAACTCTACAAAATTATTTTTCCTGTACAATAAATTGTTGAAATTGATTTACAGTATACCGTATACGGTATATCTATAGGATATATTTATTGTTTATTTTAAATAATATAATTCAAATAGAAAATCAAGAAATTGCCGTAAATTATGAAGTATTTATAAATTATATTTAAATTGTGTTGGATAATAATAATAATAATAATAATAATAATAATAATAATAATAATAATAATAATAATAATAATAATAATAATAATAATAATAATAATAATAAAACATGTTGACAATTGTCGTTAGTCATTATTGTACCCTTGGCAACATGTTGATATATTTTAAAAATTATTAGATCATATTGTAAATCAGTTAAATTAATAGGCTATTGTTCATAATTAAATTAAAATTAACAGATTATCAGATCATTTAGTACATTAATACATACTAGTGAATATTTAAATGTAAATCTAAATTTAGAAAGTTCGTTTAGACTCGATTAAGCTTGAATAAAGTTGCAAGCCTCGAAGTATTTGATAAATAACGATCGAAACTCATTCGATAATAAATGAGTCAAGCTTTAGTTTAGTACTACTCAACTTCTCAGCCAGCTTGTTAAGTAAATTAACTTGAAAATATAAAATTACTGACATAATAAAATTTATTTTTTTATACTATAATTATTAATAATTATATGGAATTCTAATTAAATTAACTCATTACAAGAAAAGATTGAATTTTAATAAGGGTAAATTGTCTTAAAATACACAAACTTTGGGGCATTTTTGGTTTTTCACACGTTTTAAAAACTATAGTTTTAATAACATGAACTTAGCCCTTGTTTGGTTTTTCACATGATTTTCAAATTCTGGCCAATTGAATCTGACGTAGCAGCCGGAGATTCCATGTGTACATCAACATGGATACCAAATTACCTTACAATATACAGACTTTGGACTGATTTTGTTTTTATCACACGAATTAAAAAAATATCAATTTTAGTTTTTTTTTTTTTGCTTTTTTGTGTAATACAGAAAATTCATCAATTATTAATGTAGAGTTGTTGTAGTAGACATTATGAAATATTTTGAATTTTCTTAGTTCAAGCATATAAAATTTAGGTTCAAAAAAATAAAATAAAATAACTATCAGACCTTTTTAGTTCTCTGTTTGAAGAAAAATTATAAAAATATTGTAACACCCGGTTTTTTTTTTTAGGTTTAATTGTTAGTATTTTATTTTTAGCTATTACTTAATATAATAATAGGGAAATTTCCAGGAGTTAGGTGTCTTTGGGATATTTTTTTATAGAGAACTAGTTGGCAAGTTAGAGGTTGTGTAGGATCAGGGAACTCTTAGAAGATCAGATTTTTTTTTGTTTTGTTTTCAGCTCAAACCTTATCAATTTAGGATTTCTCTTATGTCTATCTTGAGAAAAAACCTAAGAATATAAATAGTTGGCTCTGGTTATCTTTGAAAAAAAAAGAGCAGAGCAAGGATAATCAATCGTAGCGGCAAGCGTAAAGCAAGTAGATAGTCGAAGGTGATCCACAAGTTATATCCGGTGAAGGATTTTCGTGCCGAGGTTTAAGGTGGGGAATTTCTTGCATGTTGTTATCATTATCTATCAATGTTTCATATGCTATTATTTCATGATTGATTATGAATTAAATTGTTGATGATGATCGTCGTCGGGGACCAAGGTTCCGCCCCGACGAAAACTATGTATGAAGATAAGGGGACCAAGGTTCTGCCCCGAAGTGAAGAAAGTTATGTTGGGGACCCCGACATAAAGAATGATGCTATGGGGACCAAGGTTCTGCCCCGATAATATAAGAATGTGCATTGAATGTCTATGTGGATTCTGATATTTTGAGCACGTTTAACATTGTCGATAATTGCATGGTTCTCCACTGAGTATTATCTATGATATGCTCACTCCCTACTTTTCAGTTTGTTTCAGGTTCAGTTTGTTTTGTTGTTTATATGAGATATATTTCATGTTTTTTTATAGTAGTGAAGATGGAAAATTAGGGTGTTACAAATATGACTTAAGCTAGTGTAATGGTATAAATAATTGAATTCCGAATACAACAATCATCAAGTCAGGAATAGTGATCTATGACATATCGTATATGTTGATGAATAATATTACACAATCAATCAATTAAGTTAACAAATAAATTGATCACGTAGAAACTACATATCAAATTTTCATATATGTTTAATAACATCTTTTGATATAATTTTATGTGTTAGATAATCTCAAATAATTGAACATTTCCATTTATATTAATTGTTGAACAAATTATTAATTCATCTATTTTATTATTCATTAAACCTATTAATAATATAAATATGTAACGGCTTAAATTTTTTCAAACGTCATAATGATAAATGTACACATCATACACAGCGTAAAGTCATAGTATGATTTTTGTGCATATTAAATGAATTACATAAGATCAAAAAGATCACAGCTGTCAAATGATGTTGATTAAAATTTATACCTAGTTCGATAATTAATTTTAGAAAATGTAAAGTGAAGTATTCATATAACGTTTGCCACGTTACAAGAAAAAAGTAAAAAAATAAAATAAAAATTGGTCTTTTTTTTAATTCATGTGAAAAAACAAAATCAACCCAAAGTTCATGTATTTTAAGGCAAGTTGGTGTCCACGTAGATGCAACTTACAAATTTTAGTATTACACATCTAATGTAAGTATTACATCTTCACGTTATATAGATACTATTTTAGTTAGTAAGTTAATATCTAGTGCTATTTTTATGTCAAACAAGATTCCTATACTAAATCTTACAAATTGTTAAGTTGACAATTGACAAAATAAATAATTACTCAAATCTACACACATACATATGTGTATACATATATTATATCATAATTATAATATAATATGTTTCAAATTTTGCATAAAAAATAAATTGATGTACGTCTTATAATTAATTTATTGGAAGCATATTTTATATAATTCCTAAATCTGTAAGTTGTTTCACAAATTTGGTATCACGTATTCACACGATTTTACCTATATATATTATATAAATATAGGTAATATAAAAACAATTATATCACCGGAATTGAATAATATAAATAAATAGACAATATTTTATAATTTATTGGAAGAATTTTTATTTGTTTAAGCACATTGTCCTAATAATATACATATAACAAAAGAAATTAAATATTGTTTAGCAAACAGACACCCATATATAGTAAAAATGTACCACTACTCTTCACATCCATTGTTTATTATATAATTGAGTAATGAGACTTTCTCCAAAAGCTAACATCTTGAATTTTGGTCTACGCCGCCTTGGTTAATAATATATAATGGAATAATTAATTTAATATTGACGAGTAAGCCAATGATGCGATAGAGTACGACTACCTGAGAATTAATTTATCACCAATAATTGGGGCCCTAAATGAACTAAATTGAAGTGAACACCATGACGTTCGAGCTCGACTCGTTAAGGATTATTCAACTTTGAGCTCGATTTGAGCTTTTTTTCTCTTGTTCAAACTCGACTCGATAAATATTTGTCATGTTCGAATCGGTTCGAGCTCGCCTCGTGAAATGCTCGAAAATTTACTTAACGAATTTGGACTCGAATGCTCGAAAAATAGTTCGTTTAATTTACATATTCAAACTCGAACTTGAAAAAAATAACATATTGTATTTATCCATTTGAAATATTTAAAATATTCATGAACATGTTCGATTAAGCTTGAACTTGAACATGTTCGTGAGCTAGCCGAGCCGAATACTACTCAGTTCGATCTCAATTCGTTTAGAAAATGAACGAACTTCGAACGAACTTTTTTCAAGCCAAACTTCCTCGTGAGCGGCTCTTTTCATTTACAGCCCTATCAATAATCTAATAACGAGTGTGGCATGTCCATCAGAATCTTTTTCGATCAACAATATCTTTGATATGAATTAAAGAGGTACATTAAGAACAGTTGAAATCTTCTATTGTACATTTTGTGTTGCATTCCGTGTTACACACTCGATTTTTTTAATTTTTTTTCAATTTTTTTTCCTTGATTTCAATTTCTTATGTTTTAGTTTAATTTTACTCTTATTATTTAGAATTCATCAAACCCAATTAGGATGCATTGTGATTTTTTATTATTTAATTTAAAATTTTGAATTATTAATTGATTATTTGAAAAATTAAATACTAAAAATATATATATAATCCTAATTGGGTACGATGAACCCTAAATAATAAGTGTAAATTAAACTAAAGCATAAGAAATTGAAATTTGAGAAAAAAAATTGAAAAAAAAATTAAAAAAATCGAGTGTGCAATACGGAATGAAACACGAAATGTGCAATAGACGATTTCAAGTGCATTAAGAACGTGGCCCTCGAAGCCTTAATAGTCAAATAACCCTCCACTATTCTTCAGAGCTCACATTTTGGTCTAAAAATGACGTTGTAGACTCAACGAGGAGACAAAGCCATTTTTCCACCTAGCATAATTGATCAGTACCTCTCCTTGATTGTCATGTAGATAGAAATTTATGTATCTTACGCAATTGAATTACAACATCTGTCATTGGCATTCTCTCTCTAGGCATCTCCTTTGAGCATGACACTCCAATGCTTAGAATAGAAGTAATACAGCTCTTCATCCTATCATTATTCATCATCAATGGTTGGAGTTGTGGATCCACAACTTCCATTACTTGATCTGGCAGAGCAGCACTCACCAAACTATGCAGATTTACATAATCCTCGAGCAGAGCATCTGTTGGTCTTATGTTCGTAAACATCTCCAATAAAACGATTCCATAACTATACACATCGCCTTGTCTTGAGACTGGGGAACTCATGCCATATTCTACATCAAAACAATCAAGAAAATTAATATATGTATATATATAAAGAATAAATTACACTTTTGGTCCCGTAAGAATATGGTCAAAATATTTTTAGTCAAAAAAATGTACAGTTTTGGTCCCAAATTTAATTTTTCGACACTCTTGGTCCCATAGTTTGTATTTTAACATTTTTGATCCCAAAAACTAACGAACTATATTTAACATCCGTTAAGTACCTATTTTGGAGTCAAAACAAAACATATTTTGGATTGAAATTTCACTACATTCGCTCTTTTTTCACCCTTAACTAGGTGTTGCAATCAAGATTATCACATCTGATGTTTTTTCTTTTCGTTTTTTTCATTTTGTAATCATATCCATATGTATTAAGGGATGTTAAGTATAGTAGATTAGTTTTTTAGACTAAAAGTAGTAAAATATAAACTGTGGAACCAAAAGTGTTGAAAAAATTAAACTTGAGATCAAAACTGTACATTTTTGGGACTAAAATTGTTTTGACCATGTTCTTACGGAACCAAAAGTGTAATTTACTCAATATATAAATCATGCTTGATCTTTATGGTTGGACTTAATTGTAGAGTAGATATATAGGAATTATTATACCTGGAGGGACATAGCCTATGGTACCTCTGATCCCAATTGAACTGTTATTTTCTTGTGATGGGACGACTATGTCTGAAATGATTTTCGCTAATCCAAAGTCGCCAACATATGCACTCATATCTTCATCCAAAAGGATATTACTCGGCTTCAAATCACCATGAACAATCGATAAATCAGTACTAAAATGAAGGTATTCGACACCCTGAGCAATATCAATGGCAATATTCAGCCTGTGCATCATGTTAAGGTTGCTGCTCTCTGCATTTTGGTGCAACCATTTTTCAAGACTTCCATTAGCCTTAAACTCATAAACCAAGGCTTTAAACTCATTTCCTTGCATGTCTATGCTCTCACAAACACTCAATATTTTCAACAAGTTTCTGTGCCTTACATTTCTAAGAGCATTGTATTCTGCCATGAAGCTTCTGGAAGCTCCTCTAACAGACAAAGTAAGAACCTTGACCGCAATCACTGTCTGATCATCACCAACAATCCCTTTGTAAACGGATCCAAATCTCCCGAAGCCAAGCAAGTTCGTCTCAGAGAATCCATCCGTGGCTTTCGAAAGATCCAAATAAGAAAGCCTCATAACCTGGATGCCAGTAAGTGATGGTAGAGAGGGAGAAACCTTTTTCCGCGACACTCTTTGTTTATAAATGAATATCAATGCGAAGAGTGTAAGGCATATGCCTCCAGCAGCCACTATTGGGATCAAGATTTTCGTCGAAGTTGACATCAGTTTCCTTTTCTGTACTATTGAAGGGCATTGAGGAAACTTCATCTCCGGAATCCCTCCACACAGTCCACCGTTTCCTTCAACAGAAATCGACGTTCTGTTCTTGAATACTCCTGTAGTCGGGACCTCTCCTTTCAGCCTATTGAATGACAAGTTCAATCTTTGAAGATTTAGTTTTCCCAAAAAAATGGGATCTGACCAGACAAATTATTCATTGAAAGATCCAAGTCTTGCAAAGCCACTAAAGAACTCAATCCTAGAGGTATTTCCCCTTCAAGAAAATTGCCATCAAGATACATTTTTTCCAAGCTTATGCACTCGCTCAAAGAGTTTGGAATCACTCCGGACAACTTGTTATTCGACAAGTCCAATGCTGCTAGGTGTGTTAAAGAGCCAACTTCATGTGGAATCAGACCCTCCAAGGCATTGTGAGATAGATTCAACACAATCGAAATAGGTGAAAGACTCATAATTTCTCGAGGTATAAATCCATAGAAATTGTTACGAGAGAGGTCTAACTCGAGCAAGTTCGTACAATTAACCAGACTCGAAGGCACATTTCCAGAAAGGTTGTTTTGATGCAAGTACAAGCGATTCAACAACGTCAAGTTTCCAAAGGGAATTCTCAGTTCATCGGAAAATATGTTCCTTTCCAAAAATAAGTTACGCAAATTAGAAAGTTTAGCAAAGCCCACAGGAATTTGACCCTCAAGAAAATTGTCAGCAACGGAAAATCCAGCAAGACTGTTGAGATTTCCAATACCTGAAGGGATTTCCCCATGAATCCTATTCTTCTCCAACCCTAGGCCTAGAATATTTTTGGACAAATTTGAGATTGATTCCGGCAACGAACCAACTAACAAATTCATACCAAATCCAAGATATACCAACTTGGATGAATTAGTCAATGATGTAATGAAACTGACATCATCTGCAATGAGGTTCGACTTAAACTGGAAGGTCTTAAGATGAACAAGGCTTCCTACTCTAGGTATTGTTCCGGTGAAGTAGTTACCAGCAAGCTGTAATTGTTCGAGCAGTGAAGCATTCGTGATGGAAATTGGAATCGGGCCAGTAAAATTGTTTGTGTACAAATAAAGACTCTTCAGATTAGGGAGTGTGATACAGATTGTAGAAGGTATAGCCCCTTCAAGCTGATTATTGCCGACACTGAACACTTCTATGAAAGATAAATTGAACAGACCAGAAGGAATGGTGCCGGTTAATTCGTTTTCATTTAGCTGGAGAAATTTCAAGTTCCGGAGTTGGGAAAATGATGCCGGAATTCCTCCTCCCAGTCCACAGGCTCTTAATGAAAGCTTGTTCAATGATGTTAAATTTCCGAGGAAAGGAGGCATAAGGCCGGAAAATGTGTTTTTAGTCAAGCCTAGAGCCTCGAGTTTGAACATGGAACCGATCTCGTTTGGTATGGCTCCGGAGAGTTGGTTGTCGATCAAGTTAAGATAAACAAGATCATGGCAGTATGAGATATTTTGTGGAACCGGACCAACGAACGAGTTACTGCTGAACTCGACGTAGTGAAGTCGTCTTAAGAGAGTGATTTGTTGAGGGATGGGGCCATTGAAGGTGTTGTTTTGGAGAATAATGGATGTTAGGAGAGAGAGATTACCTAGATGGAGAAGATGATCATAAAGCAGAATATCATGAATAATGGAATGGAACACATAGTTAGCACACATACACACACTGCTCTTCATATCCATTATTCTGGGAGTCGGGGAGAAAAATTCTATTTTGGTCTCACATGACATGCTTCAGCCCGTTTTTTCTCTCGAAACTATTTTGGTCATTTTTCAAAAAAAATCGTTCAATTTTAGTTCCACTGGTTTAAGAATATCAATTTTGATCACATGATTTTAAGCCAAAACGGGGACCTAAATCGATATTTACTCAATATGGGACCAAAAATGATAATATCGGGACCAAAAGCGAACTGAGGCGTATCCCAAGGACCAACATCGAATTTTTTCTCGAGGATGCGCCATTGAAGAGAGAGATTACCTAGATGAGGAGAGAGAGAGCCAACTAGTCCTTGAGACCTCAGGTTTATGGCTACGACTCTGCCGGGATTCCTGCCGCCACATTGGACGCCGTTCCACCGGCAGAAATGCAGTGTTTCATTCCATGAAATCAGAGCTCCCTGTGGATCAAGAACAATGGCGGATTTGAAGGCTAGCAATGAACGTAAATCGGTTTCGTTACTCGAATATGTTGCAGCTGGAAGGAAGAAGAAGATGATCATAAAACAGAATATCATGAATGATGGAAGTGAAGACATAGTTGAGTGAACGTTAATTTTCTTTTTTCTTTTTGTTTAGCACACATACACACACTACTCTTCACATCCATTATTTATTATTGATCGTAGAAATTGATTGATGAGACGACTTTTTGAAAACATCGACGTTTATCAGAAAGAGACATAATTATTTGAATTTTGGTGAAGGCGACACCAATATTATGGGTAAATTCTATCCTAAGGAGGATGTATTGCATCCCGTACTATTCATAGCCAATTTTTCCTATTTCCAATCTTTATCGGCCGACCGATAAAATAATTTTAATTTCGAAGTCACAATAGATAATTAAGTGTCACAATTTGTTAATTAAAATGTCACGATAAATTTTTTCGGCCGGCAGAAACTTTTGTTTCGGAAATTTGGTGGGCCAGGGACACTTGGCAGCAGCAGGAGCGGGGGATGCATTGCATCCATGTAGAATTTACCAATATTGTGGGAGTTGGAGCCGGTGAGAGAAAAATTCAATTTTGGTCCCACATGGCACGCTTGAGCCCGCTTTTCGTACCGAAACTATCTATTTTGGGTTTTTTTTTCAAAAAAATCGCTCAATTTTAGTGTCTAGGTTTAAAAATTTTAATTTTAGTCCCACAATTTTAAGGCTAAAAGCAGGATGAAATCAATATTTACTCAATTTAAAACCAAAATGAACTAAAAATGTGTTCCGTGAGACCAAAATCAAAATTTCTCGAGCTAAAGACTAGAGAGGCGGCTATGGCAGTAGATGCCTTGATTAATTTGATATTTATAATTTTAATTTTCAAATAAGAAAATTTATAAAGAAAGGGAATAAGAGAATGGCGTGCAGAATTAAGTAATAGGTAATACCTGGTGCAATCATTGCTATTAGTCCATTTTACATAATAAGAAATTAAACCATATCTTTCAAACCCATTACTTAGTTCCCCTACACGGATGAGATTTTTTATTTCAGATTTTTTTATTTCAGATTTGGTGTTTCGACCCGTGTTATATAATTAAATTTATGAAGTTTTCTTCTATTTTTTCGTCAATTTTAATTTAATTTTATGATTGTTTTTTAGGATTTACCACACCCAATTATGATTTATAATTATTTTTTAGTACTTAATTTATTAAAAAATGATTATTATGGTCGATTATTTTAATAATATGATTTATAATATTAAAAATTTCAATCTTTTTCTAATTACGTCGATTATGTTATAATTAATTTTTATTTTTATAATATCTATTATTAAACTTCTGAATTCAATAGTGGAATAAGGATTGGAATACCAAATGTGGAAAATAGAATCTCATCCCATTTCTCCGTGACATTCTCTCGGGTTTACATTTCTTGTTAAACTTCTATGTGTTTCTCTCCGTGTTTCACTATAAAATTTATGATTCTAAGGATATTTATTATAAAATAAAAATTGATTATAACATAAATAATCATAGTCAACATTTATCAACAAAAAAATGAATTAAAAAAGTTTTAAAATTTATTTTCGAATTAATCAACCATAATAATGAATTATTAATTGAAAATTAAAAATTAAATACTAAAAAATAATTATAAATCTCAATTGGGCGGGACGAACCCTAAAAACAATCTTAAAATTAAACTACATCACAAAAAAAAAAATTGAAGAAAAAAATATAAAAAAAACACATAATTTGAAAGTGTAACACGGAGAATGTAATAAGAAATCTTCAAGTGTATTCTCTTATTCCCTTTCTTTATTAATTTTCTTATTTGAAAATTAAAATTTTAAATAGCAAATTAATCAAGGCTTCTACCGCCATGGCGGCTTCTCTAGTCTCTAGCTACGACTCTCATGATATTGGTGTCACCTTCACCAAAATTCAAATAATTATGTCTCTTTCTCATATACGTCGAGGTTTTCAAAAAGTCGTCTCATCAATCAATTTCTATGATCAATATAATAAATAATGGATGTGAAGACCTAGTGTGTGTATGTGTGCTAAAAAAACAAAAAAAAAACTATGTTTTCCCTTCCATTATTCATGATATTCAGTTCCATGATCATCTTCTTCCTCCATCCATCTGCGACATATTCGAGTAACGAAACCGATTTACGTTCATTGCTCGCCTTCAAATCCGCCATTGTTCTTGATCCACAGGGAGCTCTGATTTCATGGAATGAAACACTGCATTTCTGCATGTGGAATGGCGTCCAATGCGGCGGCATGAATCCCGACAGAGTCGTAGCCATAAACCTGAGGTCTCAAGGACTAGTTGGCTCTCTCTCTCCTCATCTAGGTAATCTCTCTCTTCAATGGCCCATCCTTGAGAAAAATTCAATTTTGATCCTGTAGGATACGCCTCGGTTCGTTTTTTTGCCCCGATACTATCATTTTAATTGGTCCCAGATTGAATAAATATTGATTTTGGGTCCTGCTTTTGGCCTTGAAATTGTGGGACATAAATTGATATTCTTAAACCTCCGAGGTTAGAATTGAGCGATTATTTTGAAAAAAATGACCAAAATAGATAGTTTTGGGACCAAAAGCGGGTTGAAGCATGTCATGTGGGACAAAATTCAATTTTTTTCTCTCTGTGGCTACAACTCCCATAATATTGGTGTAGCCTTCACCAAAATTCAAATAATTATGTCTACGTCGAGGTCAGGGACGGACATAGGGGCTGGTCGGGGCACCCCCTCAAATTTTATCCATTTTTTATATATGTATATATATAATTTATTATATGAATTTAATATTATTTGTATTGTAATATTATTTTTCGCCTTCCAAAATTAAGATTATTATATTTCGCCCTCAAGTTAGAATTCATGTGTTCGTCCCTGGTCGAGATTTTCAAAAAGTTGTCTCATCAATCAATTTCTACGATCAATAACAAATAATGGATGTGAAGATCATTAGTATGTGTATGTGTGCTAAACAAAAAAAAAATCACGTTCACGCAACTAATTAACTATGTTTTCCATTCCATTATTCATGATATTTTGTTTTATGATCATCTTCTTCATCTAGGTAATCTCTCTCTTCTAACATCCATTATTCTCCAAAACAACACCTTCACCGGCCCGATCCCTCAACAAATCACTCTCTTAACACGGCTTAACTACGTCGAGTTCAGCAATAACTCGTTTGTTGGTCCGATTCCACAAAATATCTCCTACTGTCATGATCTGGTTTATCTTAACTTGATCGATAACCTCCTCTCCGGAGCCATACCAAACGAGATCGGTTCCATGTTCAAACTCGAGGCTCTAGGCTTGACTAAAAACACATTTCCCGGCCCTATGCCTCCTTTCTTCGGAAATTTAACATCATTGAACAAGCTTTCATTAAGAGCTTGTGGATTGGAAGGAGGAATTCCGGCATCATTTTCCCAACTCCGGAACTTGAAATTTCTCCAGCTAAATGAAAACGAATTAACCGGCACCATTCCTTCTGGTCTGTTCAATTTATCTTTCATAGAAGTGTTTAGTGTTGCCAATAATCAGCTTGAAGGGGCTGTACCTTCAACAATCTGCGTCACACTCCCTAATCTCAAGGGTCTTTATTTGTACACAAACAATTTTACTGGCCCGATTCCAATCTCCATCACGAATGGTTCACTGCTCGAAGAATTACAGCTTGCTGGTAACTACTTCACCGGAACAATACCTAGAGTGGGAAGCCTTGTTCATCTTAAGACGTTCGAGTTTCAGATAAACCTCATTGCAGATGATGTCATTTTCATTACATCATTAACTAATTCATCACAGTTGAAATATCTTCGATTTGGTAGGAATTTGTTAGTTGGTTCGTTGCCGGAATCAATGTCAAATTTTTCCAAAAATATTCTAGGCATAGACTTTGAGAAGAATAGGATTCATGGGGAAATCCCTTCAGGTATTGGAAATCTCAACAGTCTTGCTGAATTTTCCGTTGCTGACAATTTTCTTGAGGGTCAAATTCCTGTGGGCTTCGCTAAACTTTCTAATTTGCGTAACTTATTTTTGGAAAGGAACATATTTTCCGATGAACTGAGAATTCCCTTTGGAAACTTGACGTTGTTGAATCGCTTGTATTTGCATCAAAACAACCTTTCTGGAAATGTCCCTTCGAGTCTGGTTAATTGTACGAACTTGCTGGAGTTAGACCTCTCTCGTAACAATTTCTATGGATTTATACCTCGAGAAATTATGAGTCTTTCACCTATTTCGATTGTGTTGAATCTATCTCACAATGCCTTGGAGGGTTTGATTCCACATGAAGTTGGTTCTCTAGCACACCTAGCAGCATTGGACTTGTCGAATAACAAGTTGTCCGGAGCGATTCCAAACTCTTTGAGCGAGTGCATAAGCTTGGAAAAACTGTATCTTGATGGCAATTTTCTTGAAGGGGAAATACCTCTAGGGTTGAGTGGTTTAGTGGCTTTGCAAGACTTGGATCTTTCAATGAACAATTTGTCTGGTCAGATCCCAAATTTTTTGGGAAAACTAAATCTTCAAAGATTGAACTTGTCATTCAATAGGCTGAAAGGAGAGGTCCCGACTACAGGAGTATTCAAGAATAGAACGTCGATTTCTATTGAAGGAAACGGTGGACTGTGTGGAGGGATTCCGGAGTTGAAGTTTCCTCAATGCCCTTCAATAGTACAGAAAAAGATACTGATGTCAACTTTGACGAAAATCTTGATCCCAGTAGTGTCTGCTGGAGGCATATGCCTTACACTCTTTGCATTGATATTCATTTATAAACAAAGAGTGTCATGGAAAAAGGTTTCTCCCTCTCTACCATCACTCACCGGCATCCAGATTATGAGGCTTTCTTATTTGGATCTTTCGAAAGCCACGGATGGATTCTCTGAGACGAACTTGCTTGGCTTTGGGAGATTTGGATCCGTTTACAAAGGGATTGTTGGTGATGATCAGACAGTGATTGCAGTCAAGGTTCTTACATTGTCTGTTAGAGGAGCTTCCAGAAGTTTCATGGCAGAATACAATGCACTTAGAAATGTAAGGCATAGAAACTTGTTGAAAATATTGAGTGTTTGTGAGAGCATAGACATGCAAGGAAATGAGTTTAAAGCCTTGGTTTATGAGTTTAAGGCTAATGGAAGTCTTGAAAAATGGTTGCACCAAAATGCAGAGAGCAGCAACCTTAACATGATGCACAGGCTGAATATTGCCATTGATATTGCTCAAGGTGTTGAATACCTTCATTTTAGTACTGATTTATCGATTGTTCATGGTGATTTGAAGCCTAGTAATATCCTTTTGGATGAAGATATGACTGCATGTGTTGGTGACTTTGGATTAGCCAAAATCATTTCAGGCATAGTTGTCCCATCACAAGAAAATAACAGTTCAATTGGGATCAAAGGTACCATAGGCTATGTCCCTCCAGGTATAATAATTCCTATATATCTACTCTACAATTAAGTCCAACCAAAAAGATCAAGCATGATTTATATATAGAGTAAATTACATTTTTGGTCCCGTAAGAATATGATCAAAACACTTTTAGCCCAAAAATGTACAGTTTTGGTCCAAGTTTAATTCTTTTCAATACTTTTGGTCCCACAGTTTATATTTTAACACTTTTAGTCTCAAAAACTAATGGACTATACTTAACATCCGTTAATACGTACGAATATGATTACAAAATGAAAAAAAAAAAAACGTCAGATGTGATAATCTTGATTGCAATGCCTAATTAAGACATCAGGTGTGATAATCTTGATTGTAATGCCTAATTAAGGGTAAAAATAGAGGGAATGTAGTAAAATTTCAATCCAAAATATGTATTGTTTTGGCTCCAAAATGGGTACTTAATGGATTTTAAATATAGTCAATTAATTTTTGGGACCAAAAATGTTAAAATATAAACCGTAGGATCAAAAGTGTCAAAAAATTAAACATGTGATCAAAATTGTATATTTTGGGACTAAAAATATTTTGACCATATTCTTACGGGACCAAAAGTGTAATTTATATATATATATATATATATATATATATATATATATATTAATTTTCTTGATTGTCTTGATGTAGAATATGGCATGAGTTCCCCGGTCTCAACACAAGGCGATGTGTATAGTTATGGAATCGTTTTATTGGAGATATTTACGAACATAAGACCAACAGACCCTTTACTCGAGGATTATGTAAATCTTCATAGTTTGGTGAGTGCTGCTCTGCCAGATCGACTAATGGAAGTTGTGGATCCACAACTCCAACCATTGATGATGAATAATGATAGGATGAAGAGCTGTATGACTTCTATTTTAAGCATTGGAGTGTCATGCTCAAAGGAGATGCCTAGAGAAAGAATGCCAATGACAGATGTTGTAATTCAATTGCGTAAGATACATAAATTTCTATCTACATGACGATGAAGGAGAGGTTATCAATTATGCTAGGTGGAAGAAATGGCCTTGTCTCCTCGTCTCGTCATGTCTATAAGGTCATTTTTAGACCAAATAGTTAACGAAGGGTCAATGTGAGCTCTGAAGAATAGTCGAGAGTTATTTGACTATTATGGCTAAATTAAATTATAGCATGTGCCATGTACTTAATGTACCTCTTTAAGTCATATAAAAGATAATATTGTTGACAGAAAAAGATTATGATGGACATGCATCACTCGTTATTTCATTATTGGTAGGGCTATAAATGAACAGCGCCGCTTGCGATTTATTCGAAGTTCAGTTGGAGAAAAGTTCATTCGAAGTTCGTTCATTTTCTAAAATAAAGGAGCTCGAACAGAGTAGTATTCGACCCGGCCAGCTCGTGAACATGTTCGAGCTCAAGCTTAATCGAACATGTTCACGAACATGTTCATGAATATTTTAAATATTTCAAACGGATAAATAAAATAAGCTATTTTTTTCAAGCTCGATCTTGAATATGTAAATTAAACAAGCTTTTTTTTAGCATTCGAGCTCATGCTCGTTTAGTAAATTTTCGATCATTTCACAAGTCGAGCTCAAACCGATTCGAACATGACAAATATTTATCGAGTTGAATTTGAACAAGAGTTCAAATAGAGTTCGAATCGAGCTCGAATTTAAATAATATTTAACGAACCGAACTTGAATATAACATTAAGGTGTTCGCCTCGATTCAGTTCGATCGTTTACACCCTAATTATCGGTGATAAATTAATTGCCATTTAGTCGTACTCGATCGCATCACTAGCTTCAATATTAAATTAATTAGTCCATAATATATTATTAACGAAGGTGACGTGGACCAAATTTCAAGATGTTAGCTTTTGGAGAAAGTCGTCTCATTACTCAATTAATAAATAATGGATGTGGAGAGTAGTGGTACATTTTTACTATACATGGGTGTCTGTTTGCTAAGCAATATTTAATTTCTTTTGTAATATGTATATTATTATGACAATGTGCTTAAATAAATAAAAATTCTTCCACTAAATTATAAAATATTGTTTATTTATTTATATTATTCAATTCCAGTGATATAATTGTTTTTATATTACCTATATTTATATAATATGTATAGGTAAAATCATGTGAATACATGATACCAAATTTGTGATACAACTTAAAATTTTAGGAATTATATAAAATATGCTTCGAATAAATTAATTATAAGACGTAGATCAATTTAATTTTTATGTAAAATTTGAAATATGTTATATTATAATTATGATATATAAGGAATGTATCATTTATAAACACTTTTCTAGTGTATAAATTGTATACTCACCCTATCCATTAGATTCGTTAGATGAATCGTTAGGATCAATTTTACTTTAATTAATTTTTATATGGGATAAGGGCTAAATAGACCCTTGAATTTATTTGGGGGAACAATTAGGCCCTCGAATTTTTTTTTTGTCTCGATTGAGCCTCTGAACTTTTGTTTTGGGCTCAATCAAGTCTCTCCGTCACACACCTCACAAACGGCAGTTAGTGAGCAATCAAAATGACGTCGTTTTGTGTTTGCCCAAAAAAAAATCTTATTTTTTTCAATTTTCTTTTCCTTTTTTATTTTCTCTTCTCAAAACAAAAGAGTGCGAGTGCGACGCGCACTCAAAATTCCATCGACACAGAGTCGATGGTTATAGAAACTGGGTATTCATTTTCTTCCAGTGTTTCACCTGTACCTAGCAATTGATGATCAACAAAGTTCAAGGCAAAAATTGGGAGAAGGAAAATATTTGGCTCCTTTATCTCTCGATTTTTGGTTGAGCCTCTTAAATTATGGACTGTGACTTGCACAGATCTGTTGTAAAAGAAATGGGTGGTTATTGTTTTCTTGATAGAATTAATTAGTTATTGGTGGAATTCACACAGCCAAAATCCACGACGCCCCATATTCCTTTTCCGGTAGAAACTGGAGGTGGACTCGATAATGTCGACGCCGGCGGGGAGCTCAAGGATGTAGGGGCTCATCGTCGGCTCGGCGGAGTCGCTGGTGATGATGATCGGCGGCTTAGGCTTGTTTTTGGAGCCGGGGGGGCAGCGGACGACTTCGATGGTGGCACCGTCGTTGGAGGTGGGGCGTTGGGGGTAAGGGAGGGGGTCGTCTTTAGCGGCAGCATTTCGGTGGCGGTCGAGGCTGGGACTGGGGCTGTGGTTGTTGCTGTCGGCTTCTTGGGAGGTGGGAGGGTAATCGGCGGCGGTGGAGGAGTGGTGGTGGGGCGGCTGAGAGAGATACTGGAATTTGGTGCGGTGGATCCGGCTGGTTAATGGATTTTGGGACTGGACGGGTTTTTGGATTTTGGGTCATTTAATTTTATTTTTTTTGGGCAAACACAAAACGATGTCGTTTTGTATAAAACGATGTCGTTTTGATTCCTCATTAACGACCGTTTGTGAGGTGGGTGACGGAGGGGCTTGATTGAGCCCAAAATAAAAGTTAAGGAGCTCAATCGAGATAAAAAAAGTTCAAAGACCTAATTGTTCCCCAAATAAGTTCAGGGACCTATTTGACCCTTATCCCTTTTTATATTTATTTTATGTAGCAAAGGATATTTGTCATGACAAATTAATTTATATCTTTTAAAATCATTAAATTCCTTGATTCATGATGTTTCCATTATTTGCCTTTGTATTAATATGATAGTATTATTTTTAATTACATAATTTATTTTTATAATTACATTAAAAATGATACTTATCATACGAGTCCTTAACAAAATCAAATGCTTATCATCCATTTCAAATATTTTTATCATGAAACATTTATAAATTTAGTTTAGCATAACCTATTAATTCATTAATTTATATGTATGTAGTGAATATATTAATTCAATTTTTCATTCATATTATTAATGATTGCCGTAATGTTTAATTTTTTTTATTTTTTTATTTTTCAATTTATCGCAGTCATTTTTCATTTAGTTTTTTTTAGTATTGATGAATTATTATAATAATTAATAATTTCTATTAATAAATAAATACAAAAAAAATTATTTTCTAATACAGTTTTAGTATTAATGAATTGCTATATTTTACATACCAAAACAACAATTTCACGTATTTTATACACGGTTAATACTACACATTACACTTTTAAAATACAAGCATTTCCGGTAACAAAAGAAGCATCACCATATAACTTAGTAAGCCACTAATCATAAATTAAAGTATTAGAAAATTACAAAATAAGCATCCCGAAATCTAAATAAAACAACTTAACGATTTATGTTAGTATCAAATGATGTAAACTAAGTAAATAAAGAAAAACATTAACAGATATTATAAGAAAACATAGAACAAATAAATACAAAAACTTTGATTTCATAATTCATTTTTAATGCTAAGAAATTATTATATTTTGACAACATTAAAACAATAATTTTGCATGTTCCGTGCATGATTAGTGCAAAATATTAGACTATTAAATTACAAGCAACTTGGATAACAAAAGAAGCACCGTATCATATAATCTAGTGACCACTATTTTATTAGCGGTAAAAATAACCACAAGCGTACGATGTAATTATAATACGTAGTGATCAAGAGTATCGTATTCACAGGGATTGTGATGGCAAATAATATTGTGAGTATTAAAACATAGACACCTTATTAATATCTAGATACTTATATTTAATAGAGAGTTCAAATAAAATAATAGGCAAATAAAAAGAACATGAAAATAATATAAAGAACAAATAAAAGACAACAGATCCTAAGACATTGTTTTCCTACAATGTCATCTATGCAAGATCAATCAATTCAACAAACCAATTTAATTTATATATGGTGGAGGATCACGAAGATATTAAAAACCTCTCTTTCAAGTAAGTTTGTAAAGTCAGTTAATAAATTACATATTCACCTTTCGGTCCTTCTAAGTAATTTAATAACTCCTAAAATCATACAAGATCATAATTTACTATGAACATTTATTCACTTGGTCAGGACTTCTAAACATTCATAATATAACATCTTGTTTAATCTAGCATGCATAAGTGGTAGCCAAAGAAGCATACATGAGAAATCAAAATCAAGATTTATAAACCAATATATGAAAGGAACAATTGAAAGATTAATCAAAACACAAAATCCGTCATAGTTTTACATCCCTAGAATCCAAGAAAATTTACCTAGACATAATTAAAGATGAAAAATAAAAATAACATGGTAAACAAAATATTTTTCAACACAATAAAGAACTCGAGGTCTTCAATCTTGTTGTAACCTCCAAAGTCTGTGTTGTACCTCTATAACTTCATTCACGTTGGTACGTCTCTTGTTACTAAATTAAATTAAACTGGATTGTGTTGGACTTTGTATCCTCTTTTGTACGTCTCTTTTCTAATGATTAGAGAGAGTATTTATAATATTGGAGGGAACCTTAAGGTTAAAATGAAACCCAAAATGAAGAAAAGCCTCGAAAATCCTAAACTAGATACGTCCGGGTCGACTGGTGGGTCGAGTGACTGAGTCGACCTCCAGTTCGACCCGACCATGTGTAAAACAAGCCCTCTGGGTCGACTGGTGGGTCGGGTCCACCCATGGGTCGACCTTGCACACGCAAACTTCCCTAAAACGGGCTGTTCTCACTCGTTTCTCGTCCGATTGAGCCGATTCAACTTGTACAACGCTCCTAACTCGATTCTCCATCTTCTTAGGCTCTTCAATCACCAATTTGGATGATGTTGAATTATTTCCATCAATTCAAGTAGGCTTCGCTCTTTAAATCCGATCCAAGAGTCCTATTGGTCACTCATTTAGCTCTCCAAGCACATATTTGATCATTTTGCATCAAATAATTATCAAATTCACCACATTTATTGCACAACTCACAAACACATCAAAAATACCAAATGATAACATAATGAGCACAAAAAACTGTGAAAATCACACCACTTATCAACTTAAACATCGTCAATTCATATTCAAAAGTTGTGTAAAATACACAGCTGTCACCTAATACGACATTAATCATACATTAAAGCATTATACACTAAAAAAATAAGCATCGTGATATCTAAAAATCACATAACAATTTATGTTGACAACAAACGACCTATACATACCCTAATAAAAAAAAATTAAAAAATAGTATAAAAAAATCAACTAACTAGTTAGTAAATTATTAAAACCTAAAATAAGATTATTTAATTAAACTCCCATATAGAAAAACTTTGAAAACGGAAAAAAATAATATCTATTAATCATACAATACTGCACATTTTTTTATACGTTGTTCTTGTTGTTCTCATGGGTAAATGTGTAATATTATTGTTTCCTAAGTCGTCGGAACCAATTATAACTTCTCTACCATAATATATAAGTAGCCATTCTTCTTTTGGCTATATGTATCACCTTTCTCTCAATTGCTTAGATATACACACACATATTAATATTATTACCTTGATTACTCATCATCTTTTTCTACAAATTTTTCGACTCAATGAACTTCCAACTAAACGATGTAAGATCTTGTTGTGATCCCGAAGACTTCAACCATTTCTTTATTGGATTTTCTGGATCCGTAATAATACTAAATTTTGGGTGTCTTTTGTTGTAAAAAGATTCAATATTTGAAACAAGAAATGAGGGAAGAATCAGAAGAAAGTGGGAAAATATTAGAAGAAACGAGAGAAGGAAATAGATGATATTACTTGTTCTATCCTTCCATAACATGAAACTACAACTATTTATAAAAATTACAATATTGGGGACTTCTTAGGGAAACACATAATCTAGATGTTAAAATTTATAATGTGGCCCAATATTTAAAAAAATGCCCAAAGGGTAAATAACTCTTTGTATCCCAAACCACCAAGATTTTCAATTAGTTCTTGTTTGATTCACAATTTGAATTTCTGAAAATGGGTCTTGCCTCTAGCTGCACTAATCTCTGAAACTTCCACCAATCTGCCAACTAATTCTTGTTGTTGTCTTTCAATCTCAGAGATGGTTGTTGTGTTCACAACGGATCTTTTGCTATAAATCTAATTCTTATCAATCTAACTAATGTTGCGGATATTTTGAAAATCTTTTTGGGACCAAATTGATTGTAAAATGAGACCAAATTCTATAGTAATTTTAATGAAAAATGTCATGTCATAATTAAAAATGATACTTCAATTCCTTAATTTGAGACCAAAATAAATAGTTTCGGGACCAAAAAGGACTAAAACATATCCTATGAAATCAAAATTGAAATTTTCTCGGTATATACAACTTTGTCTAATTTTTGTTTAACTTGGTTTTTTAATCCCCCCAATCTATAAAATAGATGGGAAAAGTTTCTTAAAAAAATAAGTAGGGATGTAGATCTAAGATCTTAACCATTAGATATGAGATCTAAATGAGAAAGGAGATGAGGGATTATATAGGTCTTAGATGTTTGGTTGGAGAGTAGTGAGATGCAGGTGGTGGTCATTATATAGTTATATTTAAGCTTACAAAACTGAATATCAAATTTAAAACATTCTTTAAACTAATGTGTAATTAAGAACATGTTATAGTAAATAGCATTTAAGTTATATTTTGCTTGTATAAGAATATTTTATGTAACTTATGAGTTATTTATGTTTATTGTTGCATCATAGGGTAGAAGTTTAAGTTAGAACTGATGAAAAACGAACTGATGAAAAACTAACTTGAATTTAAGGTTTTTTCCGGATGTATTATTTTGTATTATGAACATATATTTTTCAAACTACACATTAGTTTAAAATATAGTACAATAGTTCAATAAAAATTATAGACATAAGGTTAATTGAATTATACACATTAGTTGAATCAAAATGTTATGCACAATCAAAAAATATTATTACATGTTGGTTCAATAGATAACATACACGTTATATTTTTAAAAAAGTATACACGTTAGTTCAATAAATATTATGCAAGTTAATTTAATAAATATCATACACGTTAGTTTAATATAAATTACACAAGTTAGTTATTAAATTTTAGACATATTGTTCTACACGTTAGTTATTAGTTGAATAAATATTATGCACATTCAATAAAAATTATTACACATTAACTTTTACATGTTAGTTCAATAAATATTATGCACGTTAATTTAAAAAATATCATACACCTTAATTTAATATAAATTATAAACGTTAGTTCAATTATACAAATTAGTTATTCAACATTAGAGATTATTTTACATGTTAGTCATTAAACATTATATACTAACTTACACATTAGTGTAACGACCCGATCCCAAAAAAGGATAATTAATGGAGGATGAGGTGTTAATTAAAAAGGAATTCGGTTTTAGAATGAAATTAGCATAGATGAATCAAAGACAGGTTATGCCTTCCAAAAAAATTGACAGTATAACTCTATAACTAGAGCAAATCCCCGTTTATTAACGATTTATAAGAAAAGAATACAAGTAGAAGCAGTTCAACAAACTCATTCATAGGCAAAAGAAAATCATATAAACAGATACCAATAGTTAATAGACTCGTTCATAAGTCTAAAAATAACAAATGCCAGCATGATTAGCAAGTAAAACCCATTCATAGGCTCAAAGCAAATATGCACAATAAAAGATGCGGATTCCTCCCCTTAGAACAATAATATAAGCATCATACAGTTGAAGCATATGAAACATGCTATAACTATAAATAAGTCAAGTTGTTCAGCACTAGAGTAGCAATGTCATAGGAGCATCATAATATCATAGGGTTAAAAATAATAGATAGATATAAATTGATAATATTATGAACAAATAATTAATATATGAATATAAAACCAGAAAAATAGATTCTATCGATTCAAAATTTGAAAGATCTAAAACTATCAATTTAAGATTTGAATATTTAGCGGTGTTAAAACTCTATCCAACGGATGGTGGCATGACCCTTAAATATCCTCAACATTTTTATCCTAAATCAAATAAAATAAAAACAGACACAAATTTATATTAATTACCTTAATTAAAGTAAATAGAAAACTTTATTTAATTATGTCAATTCAATACCTGCTATTCAATAAGACATCCTTAGAAGTTAAAATTAAATTGAATGCTGAATTAAATTCAATATGTAATTGTAATTTTTTTTAGTTTCTTATCATAATAATAAATTGATATAGTTCCTTTTTTTCAATTTTGATAGAGAATGATTCTTTTAAAAAGAGATCTATTGAGAGAATAAATTAACATTAATAAATTCATAGGTAAACTACACTTTAATATCTACATTTTGGGAACTTTTTCAAAATTAACCTTTTTATGGCCCTCAAAATCATTGTATTTTAATATTTATTGATTGGAGGGATTTTTCAACATGACTAAGGATATTAAAATACAATCAATTATATACGATTTTCGAGTCGTAAAATTGATTAAATGTTAGATTTGCAAAATTTTTAAAAAAGTGAGTATTGATTTGTTAATTTTGAAAAAGTCGGTTATTTTTGAACAAGTACCCGAATTAAATTATGCTAACGATTTATTACATAATAATCATTTTATTCATTTATGTCCCAAATTGGGCCCCAAATAAGTATTTTATTGAATTAGGACTTCGCAAAAGCCCAAAATCATTCCCAACAGTAGCCCACACAAAGCCCATTTCTCATAAAACCCTACCAATTCAGAATAAATACAGCTCATTTTCACCACAATCCACCATATCTACTCTCTCTCTCTCTCTCATCGTTGGCGGTCGTTCTTCTCCACTCTCCGCCGTCATCTCTTTCTCCGATGACAGAAATCTAGGTTTTATATATATGTGTGTATTTAATTATGGTGAATTTGTGTGGTGATGAAGCAAATTTTCGTGGACTAGAGTTTCTGATCTTGCAGTTGACGAAACAACCCTTGGCTGTCTGAGCACTCTCTCAAATCTTTCCATTTTTTTATTTTATTTAAATTTTAATTTTCTCTATTCGATGTGTTTGTTTGGCTTGTGATGAAAAAATAATTATCTTAGCGGATTTCAGTGAGATTATGATTTTTTTTTGTAATCAATGATCTGATTGTTACACACACTGAAGCCTTCTCTCAATTACGTCTCACTTTTCTTAATTATCTTTCTTAATTACTTTTTTTTTTCCCACTGCAATGATGAGATTAAACACAAATTCTGTGTTCTAGTTTTTTGTATTCAGTGATCTGATTGTTACACTCATTGATTCCTTTTCTCACTTAAATCTTAATTTTTAAAATTAATTTCTTAATTACCATTTTTTCAATTTTTCTTCACTGCAATGATTAGATTAAACACAAATTATGTGTTTTAGAGAAGTGGATTGTGATTTTTATTTTGTAATCAATGATTTGATTCATTTTTCTCAAGTATTTGCTCAATTATATCTTAATGTTCATACTTATTTTTCTTAATTACTTTTTTTGTTAAATGTTGTTTCTTAAATACAAATTCTTTATTTTAGGGCAATGAATAGTTAGTTTTTTTAATCATTGATCTGATTGTTACACAAACTGAAAATTATTTTTCTCAAATTACTATTTCCCCAAATTTTTTCTTCACTGCAATGATGAGATTAAGCACAAATTATGTGTTGTAGGGCAATGGATTAATATCCGTGAGCCTACTTAATTAATGACTTCTCCTTCCACTGAGCAATTCACTCATAATTTCTTAATTCATAATTGTAATATTTGAAATTTTAGTTTGAATTAGAATTTATTTATTTTTGGCGTCCATTACCAATTCTGGGGGATAATCTGTTCCTCTCGGTGTAATGGCACGGACGCAATAACTAGTTTTGTGGCCATCCTGATTGGTGAGGTTTTCAATATCATTAAATCCCGGAAACACCACCTAAATTTTTTAATGTTGACGATTAAGATTATTGTGTAGGTTTTTGATTATTTGGGCTTTTGGTAATTACACATTAGGAATAAAGTGTGGATAATATAGTGATTGCCTTAGACTAGCTCCATTCATAATACCTACCTATTAGGGGTGTAAATGAGTTGAGGCGAGTCTGAACATATGTATGTTGAAGCTTGTTTGAAATGATATCAAGTTTTAAATTTTATGTTTGAGCTTAGTTTGATTATCTATCGAGTTGAGCTCAAACGAGCTTTAATCGAGTCGAACACGAGTCGAGCTCGAGTAGTTTGATATTTTTACACATGTTTGCTTAATTTTTTACTTATCAAGCTCGAGTTTGAGTGAGGTTTAAATTTCATCGAACATAAAATTATGTTTAATCTTGTTCAATATGTTTATTGAATCGAGTTCGAATAAGCTTTTAACGAACAAATATGAATCTAGTATTGAGCTATTTGGTTTGATTTTCAATCCTATTGCCAATCGATCATTACCATATTACAAAATAAATATATATTTCTATATATAAATTGAAAAGCTTGAGCAATTGATGAATGAAATGATTGGTTGATCAAACCAATCCCACAATCGTCTCTTTCTTGCTGCATTATTTAAAATTTTATATTGTTATTATTATGGATAATAATGTATTAAAAAATAGCAAAATATATCATAATTCGTATTATTTAAAATGAACTTTTATTTGGTATGTTTTGAATCACACTAAAGTATCATAAAATCTCATTTATTTTGTCTCATTTGAAACTATGAATTATATTATCCAAATTATTTTTCAAATTCCTAAAATTATCAATCTTATCAAAATTCACATTTGTTTCTGAATATTAATCAATATTCAATTTATGAAGAAATCCAATTATCACAAAATATTTTTTGTAATTTATTCCAAGTTTATACATTCTTGTATTCTATTGTCTTTTGTTATTTATTTTTTTAATATATTTACATTTTATTGTAATCTCCGCATTGTTATTGAGTTTATTGTTTAATTTAAGTGTATTGAGATTATTTTATTATTATTGTAATTAATTTTTAAAAATATAAATAATTTTTTGACTTTGAAAATTTTAATAAAAAAATAATTATTTTTAATATATCTTAATAAAGAATCAAATAAAATAATTTTTTTTATTCAAAAGTATTGTTGATTAAGTTGAAAGATTGTGATTTTGGAAGAGAGAAAAATAATTATTGTATTGATAGATTGGGTTGTGGTAGATTATTCATGGGGTAGTATTAGGCCATTTATATTGCATATTCATTACTAAAATGCTACATAATTTTTATTTCATTTCTAGCAATCTACATTAAGAAAGAATGTATAATAAATATGCTTTTAATTATTTTTTTAATAATTGCTAAACATATAATATATTCAATTTCATTTAATAGTATATTTATCCATTAAAAATAAACTCAACATTTCAAGATAAAATATTACACTTATTTGAATTAAATACAAAATAAAAACTATAGTTTAATAAAAATGTTTTCGGTGTGATTTTATCAAATATTGAAAATTGTGAATGAAATTAGGGTAAAAAACTATCAACTTACTTTACAACTATTTGAGAATATTAATTTTGGAACATACATAATCAAAAAATAAAATTTAGGATCATAAAAGTTGAGAATGTAAAACTTACTGCAAAAAATGTAAAGATTGAAATTGAAAAAAAAATGGGTAGAAAATGAAAATATGATTAAATGTTTTGTTCGTAAAATGAAATTGGTATGTCATATATATATTATATCAGACGATTAAAAACATTTAATACAATATTATTTACTTTTTTGGTCCAAAATTTTATTTTCGACATTTTTTTTGTTCAAAATTTAACATCCCCAAAGAATTGCAAAGTAAGTTGTTAATTTTGGGATTAAAAAGTCAAAAAAATAAAATGTAGATTACGTAAACTTTGCGACCAAAAAAGTTAGATGTGATTCAAAATATTTTGACATTATTCTAACGGGACCAAAAATGATGGATTATACGTAATTTTGTGGACTTAATATTCACTTTATTGGAAACAACAATTCATAATTAATATGGAGAGATGCATATTGTTCGGAATTGGGGAATTGAACTAATTAGTCCAATTTCTCTCGAAAATAGATGAGAATTGTATTACAATAAAATATAATCTTGCAATAATTATCATCATTAATTGATTATCGAAAGAGTACGAAGTCATATATAAAAGTTATTATTATACGTGCATTTATCACCACGTACCTATACATATATTTTTTCAACATAGGTATAAGATGAGGATTATGATACCCTACTCACTATCATTCCATACCACGTACGTATACATATATTGCATCTCTTAATTTTTTTTTTAAACGTTACGAAAATATTCAAGTTTTCAAATTTTGCAATAATGTTTCAAACAATTAAAAGTCCCCCTAAAATAGAAGCATACAATTAATTCGCAATATATAATTTCCTTCTGTAAAAAGTCTCTTTTTTTTTTTTTACTTTTTAGTGTTTGCAATAAGAGATAATTTTTAAATTTTCAAACATTTAAAATTGAGATATAGAAACTTGAAATTCAGTTTAGGTGGTATAATAATAATAATAATAATAATAATAATAATAATAATAATAATAATAATAATAATAATAATAATAATAATAATAATAATAAGTCGAAGTAGGAAAAGGAGAAAAAAAAATTGAAAAACTGAAAAAATCGTGCAATACATAACGTGCAAATATAATAATGGACCAAGAGAAATGGAGGTTAGCAGCCAATTGTTCCAAACTTTAATAGTCTCTATATTATTGTCTTATTGATAAATGTTGTTTTTAAGATATTTTTCTTATTGTATTTCAATGTTAAGTATTTTAGCATTAAAATATAATAAAAAAACACATTTATAAATTATAATAAATAAATTGATTTTCACGTCTATGTACAGAAGATAGTTCCCATTACAACCAACCATATATTTTCCCGTTTCATTTTGATTGGTGTTTTATGAGTTTTATTTTATATCAAAATGTTTGTTGTTTTATATATTTTCACACATTTCTCTCAATTTTAACCCTACAAATATATGGGGAGAGAAAAATTTGCCAACTTTTTAGGAAAATATAAGAGAATAAGACGTTCGAATCTCCTCAATACCACAGGTCGGGTGTGAATTAAAAAAAAAATTGATTTGATTAGATTTGATTTGATATAATTTATAAAATGTTTCGGACAAGTGCAATGCATGTTGTGGGCAGCAACTAGTTTGATCGGCCAATTTGAAATAGTTTTGTTGAAATGTGACAGCAAATTAGCAACTGCGGGGGCTATATTTTATTACAAATTAATTCCAAAATGGGACATTGGCCCAATCACCCGATATCTGGGATCTTATAAATTATTAAGAGCAAGAAATAACAATAAATATTACCAAAAATTCGTATCTTTTAAATTCGTTTTATAATAAAGCCGGATAATATTTATTGGATCCCTAAATAAGGAACATATATTATATACTTAGAAGATCAAATAAAATTTGAAATGTATCAAGATCTGGTATTTAAATTAAGTACTCCCCCCCCCCCCCCAACCCAAAAAAAAAGTCCTGTAAAGTCTAAAATTTCTTACCCTTTTAAAACAAAATTGCATTTAAAATAAAAATCTACCATTGTAAAACTCAATAAAAATATACTCCCTATTTCATTTTATTTGTTGTTTTAATTTTTTTATTTTATGTTAAAATATTTGTTATTTTATATATTTTCACACACTATCTCTAATTTAACCCTATCACAAAACCTATTTTAGGAAAATATAATTTAATAAGATTTTATGGCATATATATATATATATATATATGATGGATGGGTTTATTTGTCCACAAAATTAATTGTTAATTGTAGATAAAAAAAAACCTAAAATAACAAATAAAACGAAACGGATGGAGTATATATTATAAATCCTAATTAAATGAATGAAACCTAAAAAAAAATCTTAAAATTAAATTGAATTCACAAAAAAAAATATAAAAAACACAAAATTTGAAAATGTAACATGGAACGTAACACAGATAATGTAATATAGAAAATCTTGAGGTAAATCGGCCTGGTATATAGGTGGCCTAATAATTAATTTAGTGAAAGATTTTCCATTGCCATGATGTAAAATCATTATAAAAAAATTCAGCCATTTATGCTCTATATATAAGTCCCTTAAAATCATACAAACAAAATCAAGGTAGAAACCAAAACATCACGTCGCATTGAGCTAGCTTCGGCCATGGATGTGCAAATTTTGTGGAAGCTCTTCGTTTCAACGGCGGCGATCACCGTTTTAGGGCTGCTTTTCCGTTTGTACAATGAGGTGGTGTTGCAGCCACAGAAGCTGCGCTCCGCCCTCCGCAGCCAGGGGTTGTCTGGTCCGCCGCCGGATTTTCTTCTCGGAAACATACAGGGGACGAAAAGGGCTCAAGACACGGCTGCTAAGGTCGACGCCACCGTCGTTGGCCCTCTGACCTCCCACAACTGCGAAGCCGCCGTGCTTCCCTTCTTCGGCGAGTGGAGGAAGAAATACGGTATTCCCATTTTCTCTATATATTTCAATCTCATTTGATAATGGCAACAACATATAATTTATTATACAGTAAAACCCTCTATATATTAATATCATCAGCACCAGAGAACAAAAATATTACTATAGGAAAGTCATTCTTAAATAAAGGTTTACATATAAAAATTATAATTTTTTAAGAAAATTAACATACATTATATGCCATTTAAAAATGTCCCTTCATATTTTAAGACATGTGAATTTAAAAGATAAATAAGATTCATTAATTTTTTGCCTAAAAAAATAAAAAGATTCATGAATTTTAAAAAGGCAAACGTGCATACATTATTCATGTACACTGTGTATACATATTAAATTTAGAAGATTCCGGGGATAGTCTGAGAACATTAGAGGGAACAAAATTAATGTACTGTATATCTAGGAAATGTTAAAAAAATGTATGTATCAAATGCAACTTTAAATAAGTGTTTCATATCATCTAAAGTTCAATGGAATGTAGTTAAATAATTCTATATATTTTATATAGATATTTAAATATACTTAAAATTTAATGTCATTTTATTATTATATGAAGGTAAATTTCTTAAGAATGATCTTAAAAAAATACTAGAATGTTACAATTTAGAGATTATTTTTATTTATAACTGGTCTCGAGTTGTGATCATAATTTTTTATTACTATAAAGAAGTTATTCTTATATATAGTATTCTTATATAGAGGTTTTACTATATTTACAACATCTGGTTGCGTATTTATAAATTGAAACAATGCACAACGCGTGTGCAGGGAATGTATTTATGTTCTCCCTCGGGAGCACACAGATTGTGCACGTGACACAACAGGAGATGGTGAGGGAGATAACTACATGTACGTCGTTGGATTTGGGGAAGCCGACGTATCAGACTAAAGAGAGAGGATCGTTGCTAGGGCAGGGGATTCTTACTTCAAATGGACCTTATTGGGTTCACCAGAGAAAGATTATTGCTCCTGAACTCTACATGGACAAAGTGAAGGTACAAATAATAAGAATCTAACAAATTAAACAGTCTGACACGAGATTTCCCGTTTTCTTATTGATTGATATATGATGATGCACATTTAGGGGATGGTAAGTTTGGTTCAAGATTCGAGTGTCGAATTGTTGGAGACATGGAAGAGCATGGTTGAGGCAGGGGGTGGATTAGCAGACATCAAAATTGATCAATACATGAGGAGCTTCTCAGGTGATGTAATATCCAGAGCTTGTTTTGGTAGCAATTATTCCAAAGGAGAAGAGATTTTCTTGAAGCTTAGAGCCCTTCAAGAATATGTTGCCAAGAAAACTCTACTAATAGGAGTTCCAGGCATAAGGTACATGATAAAAAAAAAATTAATAAATGCTACATGCAGTGAAATATATAATATATAATGGTGCAGGCATTTTCCAACGAAGAGCAATCGGGAGGCGTGGGCGTTGGAGAAGGAGATCAAGGCATTGATCCTAAAAGTGGTGAAGGAAAGATACGAAACCGGATTCGAGAAGGATTTGCTGCAGAAGGTTCTCGAAAGTGCTAATGAGAGTGATTTGAGCCCCAACTTAGTCGACCAGTTCGTGGTCGACAACTGCAAGAACATCTACTTCGCTGGGTATGAGACCACTGCAACCTCTGCTACATGGTGCCTCATGTTGTTGGCATCTAATCCCCAATGGCAGCAGCAAATTCGCGAAGAAGTCGTCGGAATCTGCAAGGGCCAAATCCCAGATTCCGAGATGGTTCGAAAAATGAAACTGGTATATAGAATAATATAAATATAATATAATATTATTATTTGATTTCTCCGTTACGTTTTCATATTTAGTTAATTATTTCATGGCAGCTGACAATGGCGATAAACGAGACATTACGCCTGTACCCACCGGTGACCGTGGTGTCAAGGGAGGCCTTCAAGGACATGAAATTCGGCACCTTAAATGTGCCCAAGGGTGTGAATTTGTGGACATTAGTCACAAACTTGCACACTGATCCAGAATTTTGGGGTGCAGATTCGTATCAATTCAATCCTGCAAGGTTTGCTAATGGGGTAACGGGAGCATGCAAGTTTCCTCATTTGTACATGCCGTTTGGAGTGGGGCCACGAGTTTGTTTAGGGCAAAACTTGGCTCTACTCGAACTTAAGATCCTAATATCTTTGATTTTGTCTCGATTTTCTATTTCGATGTCTCCTAAATATGTTCATTCACCTTCGCTGAATTTGATAATTGAGCCACGATACGGGGTAGATCTTTTGATTAAACAACTATAGTGGCAGATTCGTAATTTTTTTTTTCTGGGGGCGTAGTGTTGCATGCGTCACGGAATGGCCGCTGCTCCATGTTTCGGGGTTCAATTGTGCGGCTGAATAAGAATATTGAGTGTATTTGTTAACTTATTTATATTGAAGTTGTTAATTTTATATGCATACTAGCAATTCTCCCGTGCGAAGCACGAATAAAATACGTAGCATACTTAAAATTGTTCATTACATTATCAAAATAGTTAAATCTCAAGCCAAATATATAAAAAACAGTGTGCATTAACAAATGATGTTCCCTAATAGTATAAAATCCCAATAATCTAGCTATAAATCAAGTACATTATTGTATCTAAAAAAATAATTCGATAAAAAAACTTATTTTCTTCTCAATTTTTTGAAATAGAACAATGATAAATTTATCAAATAAATAAAATTATTATATATAAGATTTTTTTATAATTTATACAATATAAAAAACAGTGGTATTTTGGAGTCTGATTCACAACGTAACAAAAACTAAAATTAAAATCTAAAAGAAGCTTCATGAATAATTAATTTAGGATTGACCTTACTTGACATCATACAGCAATATGAACAATTTATTTTCACCAAATTGAAAAATGGAGCCTATTGATTGTTTTGTTACTTGTAAATCTTGCGAATGACACCAATATAAATTATATAAGTGAAAGAAAAATCACACAAATACATAAAAGATAATAAAAATGGAACATAGATAATGATATATCGATATGTTTATAATAAGAAAGATTGTGTATTATTACCATTTAAATCTCATGAGGGACACCAACATCTGTAATTTATACGTATGAGATGTTCATCTTAAAGGCTAAATAATGTTATGATTACCATAATTACTGAGTTAGAATTCATATAATTAGCATAATTAACGTTATCGAATAATCAATCTTTATCTATAATCAAAATATTAGCCACAAAATAATGTGTTTGTTGCAATCATAGATTTATTTTCCTTAATTCATGTAAGATATATAATTCGCATAATATATATAGTTTGTTCCATTTTTTTTTTATACTTATAATATGTAAAATTGTGGATAGTAATATGGTAATTGTGTAAATTTCTTGATAGTATTAATTAGACTAAGTATATAAATACTTAATTATTAATATAATGATATGCAAATTGCAAACTCTGTAATAAATTATTATCATATCATCATCATCATCATCATCATCATCGTGACATTTGTATGTGTATCATAAGCCTTGAATTCTATTAATCAGCTTACGTAGTTATAGCCACTTGCCATTTTAAAATTATAAGAGATTATTAAATATGCTAATAAAAAATAATTGTCAATTGATAAAATGGACAAGGCGGGAAAAAAATAGTGTGTTATTATACATATATATATATAGATTAGGGAAACAATGTTGTTTCACTAATGTGCTATATTTTTATAATTCTCAAAGTTGATGACATCGTTTCATTTCTTATTTTACTTTATTTTTTCCCTAAACTTTTATAATGTAAATTGTTATTTAATATTCATGATTCATAACTTAATATTTAGCAAACTATCTCAAAAAATATTTTATTTAATAAGAATAAAAAAAATATAAATAATGTTATTCTATCACAATTCACAATTAGTATAAATTTAAAATTAATTGAAGAAATAAACAATATACCTAAATTTAAATTTTAAAAACATTTAAGAAGATTTATTTTAAATTTTAAAATAGATGTTCTAATACGCACATTAAATAAAATTTTAAATTTAAACTACTTATTTAATCTCTAATTCTATTCTTTTTTTTATTTCGTGTCTAATAAGTAAGCACTAAATTAAAGATTTTTTTTAGGGGGGAGCACGGTAAATTAAAGATGATTTTACTGATAGAAAAATGAATGAGAGAGATTAAACAATGAGAGAGATTAAATAGATGTATTTTTGTTTAAAAAGAACAAAATGAAATATATTATTTAATATATTCTATTCTATGGGACCCACCAACCTACAACTCTTTTATTACTCTACATGGATGCAAATTTATTAAGGATTGTCCTAAAAAGTAGTGGAATATTATAGTGTGACTTTTTTTTTTATGTCGAGTATAACCCGCAACCGCTACTAAAGTGCGCAATTGAGTAAATTTTGTTTATGTGTAATAGTCTGCAAACCACACTTGTCAAGTGTGAAGTGTAGAATTTATTCTTATTTATAAATGGTCTCAAATTGAGACCATAACTTTTTATCACTATGAGAAAGTTATTTTTATATAAAAATTTTACTATAGTTTGAATTTTACTTATTACTCCCTACGTTTCGTTTTCTTTGTTGCATTTGTTGTGCGTAATTATTTGGTTGCATTTGTTGTGCGTAATTAATTAAATGGGATGTAACATTAATGGAAAATAATTAAAGTGGATTATCTCATTAGTACGTCAATATTTTTAATATTTTGAGTTAGGATGGGAGAATCTTGCCTACCTTTAGCATATATGTAACTAAAATATTGACAAATGACATTTTTACGTAACGAACTGATTGTTCATGAATTTTTTGGAGATTATTTGTTTGTGCTAATTCCGTTCACAACCCTCATTTATTCTTTACAATCCCCTAAAATAATTAATATATATATATATATATATATATATATATATATATATACTATACCTTTTTACCCCTACAATCCCCAACCAATTTAAAAATATAACAAAATTAAATACAACCCCATCTATTATTGAATGTACTGATTTATTTTTTGAAGGATTCATAGTATTAATATGTTTCTGACTTTTGAAAGAAAAAAAAAGTCACAATTCTTTAATTCCTAGTTAGTTACAGTTAAAATGCGAGTAACAAATTAAATAAGAGTATGAAAACATAATTATCGAAAGAGTATGGAGACATATACAAAAGTTATTATTACATGTGCATTTATGACCACGTACGGGTACACATATAAGAATTATGGCTGGTTCGATGCAAAAACTAGCTAAATTAACAAAATTAAATAAAAAATTTCTTAAAACAATATCAAATCAAACCAACCAAAATAATATATATAACCGAACCAAATCAAACCATAATTTTTGGTTAATTTCTTTTGGTTTTCGGTTTAATCGAATTTTTAATAATTATTTTGTTTTTCAGAAATAATTGTATCTAAAGAAAATAACATGCACTCAATAGATAACAAACGATATATTAAATAAGTAATATTTTAAAAATTCTAAAACTAGAAAATTAAAACTAAATATTAGAATTATAATATTATCTAGATATATAATACCTTTTAAATTTATTAATTTAGGTATAATTAATATTAGAATTTATAAATTATAAATATAGTGTGTGTGTATATTCGTTGGTTCGGTTTTAACCAAAATATTTTTTACTTAAATCGAAACCAAACCAAACTATATTTTTGTTTTAATATTCAAAACAAAACCAAAATTAAAGAAAAAATGACCAAACCAACCGAACCAAATAGCTCGGTTGGTTTGGTTTTTTGGTTCGATTTTGCACACCCCTAAGCAATGTCTTCATCTTCTTCTCAAGTAGATTTCAAATTTTCTCAGGTTTATGGTATATAATCGTCGCATTTCAGTCGTGGCCATTGAGAATTAATTGTAGCTATGAAACTATTAATCGTGACCAATATATAATAATTGTAGCCCTTATAAAATTAATCGTAGCTTTAAGAGTAATTTTAGAAATTAATTGTGGCAATTGAAATATTAATCGTAGGCCTTAGGAAATAATAGTAACCCGTAGAAATAATTTTCAAAATTAATTGTAGCTATAGAAATAATAATCGTAGTCTTAGAAATAATTTTAATAATTAATCGTTGCCACAGAAATAATAATCGTAGGTTGAAAAAAAATAATTACCGCCTTAGAAATAATTTTACTAATTAATCGTAGCCACATAAATATTAATCGTAGCCTGCGATTCATTTTAGAACTTAATCATAGGCTCACGATTCGTTTTTAAAAATTAATTGTATGCCTACGATTAAGTTTTTAAAATGAATCATAGGCCTACGATTTGTTTTAGTTGTTCGTCTACAATTAATTTTCCAATTTAATTGTAGCCTACGATTAAATTGAAATATTAATCGTAGGTCTACTAAATTGAAACACTAATCGTAGGAATATTCTAATTGTTTTACTTATTTATTTTAATTTATAATTAAGTGGGACTGATTTTTTAATTAAATTATTGTTAGATTGATTGGATTAGATGGCCGCTGCAGAGAGTTAACTCGTTTATATTAGTCTATGTTAGGCCGTCTATGTTAGTCTATGTTAGGCTGACTATACACTTCAGGGGATTAGATCGACATTATTTGAGAACGGTGGTGATGATGCGGTCCAGATGTTTAGATCCGGGTGTCTCGGCTACTTTTTGGACTTCAGAGGCAGTGATGTCCAGAAGAAGACCATTCAGGCCCTGATGGCTCGGGAGGTGCGTGTGTCGGATGTTGTATTGGAGGGACGAGAGTGTAGATTCCACATTGGTCAATATGAGCTCCGCTTTAGTCCCTCTGAGTTCTACATCGTCTCGGGTTTACGTTTTGATACTTCTACATTCGATCTAAATGCAGCGCACACGATTCTGGATCGAGACATATTTTATAGATTATTTCAAGGAAAGAGCACGATCGTGAAAGAGATACAGGAGAGGTTCGAGGCCCAGAGGATGGCGAATGATCCTTGGGATTATGTGAAAGTTGCGGACATGTTGTTCGTATACCGAATGCTTTTTTGCCTCGATCGGACCGGGCAATTGATCGTTGGATGTGGGCTCTCATCAAGGATGTCGATAGATGAAATTCTTTTCCATGGAGAGCGTATTCGTACCAAATGCTGATGCACTTCATCAGTCTCCTCCCAGGACTTGGGGAGCTGACGTAGGCGGAAGCTAGATAATCGAACAATCAATCTAAAACACGTTGATTTTATGAGAATACCGTGACAAGAATGAAAGAGCGAAAGAAACACAATAATTTGTATTTTGAAATAATAATATTCAACCAATGAAAACATAAAGACCTAGCTACTTAAATAGTTTTCTCATAAAAAAACTACTACGAAAAGGAAAAGAGTTTGTTACCAATTAGAAAACTAAGACATAAAATAAGGTAAATAAAAAAAAATAATAAAATAACTAATTTGCAGAAATCTAATCTCCATCATCCTTCCCCTAGTCGACGCGATTCGACCTTGAATTAGCAGAAATCTCATCTCCAGAAGACACAGCAGCAAAATAAGGAAGCAAGTGACGCACATTAAAAACATTTGAAGTGCGCAAATGGGAGGGAAGACGAAAACGGTAGGCATTTGCATTAATCTTGGCAAGAATCTCACAAAAGCCTATCTTACGGGCAGATAATTTGTTGTAATCATGAGCTGGAAATCTATCTTTGGTGAGCACAGCCCAAACCAAATCACCGACTTCAAACTCGACATGACGACGATGATGATCAGCACTAGTCTTGTAAGCAGCATTGGAGGCTTCAAGATGGGCACGAGTGGCAGCATGAACACGCTGCAATTCAACCAGAAAATCAGCAGCACGACCTTCTAAATGAGACCGCGATGGAAATTGGAGAAGATCAACAGGGCATCTAGGAGTAACACCATAGACAACCTGAAAAGGACAAAAGTCGGTGCTGTGATTGACTGCCAAATTATGTGCAAATTCAGCTTGCGGAAACTTAGTATCCCAAGACTTGATATGGTCACCAACAAGACACCGTAATAAATTACCCAAAGAGCGATTCACCACCTCGGTTTGACTGTCTGTCTGAGGGTGATAAACACTACTAAACTGCAACTCGGTAGAGACATGCACCATAAAGTGCGCCAAAAGTGGCCGAGAAAGCGGGTATCCCTATCGAAAACAATAGAAGTGGGAAGCCCATGTAAGGGATACACCTCACGAAAGAAGAGTTGTGCAACATGCACAACATCCGAGGAGCGTTTGCACGGTATAAAATGCACCATTTTGCAAAAATGATCAACAATTACGAAAATAGCATCGTGACCACGTTGTGTGCGGGGGAGGCCCAAAACGAAGTACATACTTAAGCAGACCAAGGTTGGGACGGCACCGACAAAGGCATATACAAGCCTGCATTTGTGTTCGTACCCTTAGACACGTTACACACATGGCAACGATGAACAAAACGTGTCACATCCCGATGAAGCAAAGGCCAAAAATAAGATCGAGCAACAAGGTCAATTGAATGATCACGACCTGGGTGGCCTAAGTTATGAAGTTCAGCCACAAGTTTAGAGCGGAGACTACAAAGCGGAACACACAATTGAACACCACGAAATAAAAATTCACCGTCCAAAAGATAATCCGTGGTTTCGCCATTCTGCACTTGAACGAGCACACGAGAAAAGAAAGGATCAACCAAATAAAGGGCAGCAAATGAGTCAAAATTGGGAACAGAGATGCGTAAATCAGCAAGGAGACAAGCACGGTGACTAAGAGCATCAGCAACATGGTTGGAAAGGCCCGACTTATGCTTAAGAACAAAAGTAAATTGTTGCAGATAAGCAATCCAAGTAGCATGTCGAGCAGAAATCCCATCATGAGAGACTAGATGCTTAAGAGCTTCATGATCAGAGAACAAAATAAATTCTTGTTGAAATAAAGAATGACGCCAATAGCGCACGGCACAGAAGACATCATAAAATTCAATATCATATGTGCAATAGCGAAGGCGAGCTCCAGATAACTTTTCACTGAAATAAGCAATCGGACGATTAGATTGTTGGAAAACGGCGCCAATGCCGATTTTAGAAGCATCGCATGAGAGCTCAAATGGCAAAGAAAAATGTGGCAAAGCAAGCATGGGTGCACTCGTAAGCAAATCTTTGATGGTGCGAAAGGCGGACTCAGCAGCAGACGACCAAGAAAAGATTTTAGCACTCATACAGTCAGTAATAAGCGTCATTACATAACTAAAATTGGCAATGAAACGTCTATAGAGTGACGCTAGGCCATGAAAACTTCTAGCAGCAGTTGTAAAATGAGGAATAGACCAATCTCGAATGGCGGCAATTTTAGCTGCATCAACTTCTATGCCACGTGCGGAAATTTGATACCCCAGGAAAATAATATAATCCACAATAAACACACATTTTTGAGGAGCAGACATAAAAATTTTGAGCACGTAAGATAAGGAGTACAGAACGTAAGTGTACCAGATGTTCATCCGGAGAACGGCGATAAACAAGAATGTCATCAAAATAAACGACAACACAAATCCCAATTAGAGATCGAAGAGCCTGGTTCATGACGCGCATGAAGGTGCTAGGTGCGTTAGATAAGCTAAAAGGCAAGACGAGCCACTCAAAAAGTCCTTCTCGGATCTTAAAGGCTATTTTCCTCTTATCACCAGGATGAACACGAATTTGATGATAGCCACTGTGAAGGTCAAGTTTGCTGAATACAACAGCTCCATTCAGTTGATCTAGTAAATCATCAAGTCGGGGAATAGGGAACCGATAACGAACAGTTATTCGATTTATTACCCGACTGTCAACACACATACACCATTCGTCTTCTTTCTTAGGAACTAAAAGAGCAGGAACATATATATATATATTAGAATTATAATCTGCATTATAATTCACTAAAATACACTAGATTTTCAATTTTATCTCCAATAGTCTGCATTATAATTCTACATCAAAAGAGAATATTCCATAATATTTTCTTTATTCCCTTTATAATTATTATTTTATAATTGATAACATATATATAATATATATGAAATTTCATTTAATAGATATCTATACTCAAATTCAACATTTCATAATAATTATTGAAATACTTTTTTAGAAACAAATATATTTTAATTAATATAAAATAAAAATACGATTCATTAAAATATTATGGAATAATATTTTTATTGTTGGTGTAATTTTTATCTAATTTAATTTTATGTTTCAACATTTGCATTTAATTAAATTTATCATACGTAACAAGTTTTGATTTTAATTTACAATATATTATTTAAAATACAAAATAAACAACAAATAATATTGGCGTCCCTCTCCCCTCTCCCTCAAAATAGTGTATCGGATACACTGTCCCTTGGTGAACCAATTCACGATATTATAGTGAAATGGCGTCTCCAATAGGGATTGGAATTTCCTGTTACACTCTCTGTGTTACACCCCATGTTACACTTTCAAATTACGAGTTTTTCTTGTATTTTTTTTTCTTCAATTTTATTTTTTTGTGATTTAGTTTAATTTTATGATTGTTTTTAGGGTTCACCCCACCCAATTAGGGTTTATAATTATTTTTTAATATTTAATTTTTGATTTCTAATTAATAATTCATTATTATGGTTTATTTTTTAAAAAATATGGTTTATAATTTTTTAATTCATTTTTTTTGTTGATAAATGTTGACTATGATTATTTATGTTATAATTAATTTTTACTTTATAATAAATATTGTTAAAATCATAAATCTAATGATGAAACACGGAGTGAAACACCAAAAAATGTAACAGAAAATTTCAACCCGGATTGAAATTTCCTGTTACACTCTCTGTGTTACACCGAATAGGGCAAGTGTTGGCATGTATAGTAGGCTCGGAGCACTTTATTGATTGTCTTAGACTCCTTAGACTCGCCCCATTCATGACCCCCTACCAATCGATCCATCATCACTATATATATATATATATATATATATATATATATATATATATATATATATATATATAAATTGAAAAACTTGAGCAATCTATCAACGAAATGTTTGGTTGACCAAACCAACTCACAATCTTCTCTCTCTCGTCAGATGGTACTATCTAATTGATCAAATATATTTTTATTGGATAAAATTTTATATAGTTATAATTATGGATAATAATGTATTAAAAAATAAAAAAATATCATAATTCGTATTTTTTCATTGTCTAAAATAAACCTATTTTTGACATATTTTAAATCACACTAATTAAAATATCCTCAATTCTCATTCATTTTCTCTCATTTGAAATTATGACTCCAAATGATCCAAATTATTTTTCAAAATTCTCAAAATTATCCAAACTCTCAAAATTATCAATATTATCAAAACTAACATTTTTCTCTGAATCTTAATCAAAATCCAATTTCTGAAGAAGTCCAACCATCACAAAAATAAGATTTAGGACCACAAAAGTTGAGAATGTAAAACTTAGGGCAAAAAATGTAAAGATTGAAATTGAAAAAACGGGTAGAAAATGAAAATATGATTGAATGTTTTGTTGATAAAATGAAATCGGCATGTCATATCTATATTATTGGAGACGATTAAATAGCATATAATACAATGTTATTGACTTTTCTGATCCGAAATTTTATTTTTTGACATTTTTGTTGTTCAAAATTTAACACCCCCAAATAATTGCGAAGTAAGATAAAAATAAAAATCGTTCAACACATGCATCTATTGAAGAGTTAGGACGCGTCTCTTGTTGAAGTGTTTCATCTTTCAATAGTTTCGATAATGAATAGACACCTATTTTAGTTGATGATTAAACAACCATTGCCAAAGAAGACAATTCCTCATACTCGAATCCTATTGTTGTTCCTTTTTTTTAATATAGAGAGTAATCCGTAACCGCTACCGAGGTGCGCACAGCGCACTGAGTAAATTTCGCTCTTGTGTAATAACTTGTAAACCACACAAAGTAGGTAAACCACACTTAACAGGCCAAAATGTGATAAGTTCACATCTAGTGGTGTTGATGGCGGGATACATACTATTCAAAATATTATCATGTGCTACTTAAATATAATCATGCAACAATTACCATCATTAAATGTACTAGTAATAAATATGAATTGAACAATTACATATATGCCCTCGCTGACTAGCTAGAGTTTGGCTGCATAGTATAATCAATTATCGAAAGAGTACGGTGGTATATAAAAAAGTTATTATTACATGCATGTTCATTCATCACCACGTACTTACATATACATATATTTTTTCAATTTATGTATAAGATGAGGATTATGATACCCTACCCACTATCATTTCAATCCGTTTAGTTTTTCTTTCTCTTTACTTTTAAATTTTAATTTATTGTGTTTTAATTTAATTTTACTATTGCTGATTAGCTTTGACTCATATATTATAATTATTTTTATGTTTTTAATTTATATTATAAACTTTTATTGATTTTAACTAATATATATATACACTAACCCGTCCCATAATATAATCCACCTTCAATTTTCACACACACTAATATATATATAATGCATTTGGAAAAATAAAATTAGCACACCTCGGAGAGTCAACATGATTTTTATCGTTTCATCTTTTTTTTTTTTTTCATTTTAACATTCTTCTCTTTCTATTTTGCCACTGCGACTTATTTTGTTTTCTTATAATTTATTTAATTATTTCGCTACTGCATTTTTTTCTATTCATCAATCAACTCCATTGAATTTTATATTTCTAATCTTCACTCCTTTTTTCTTCTTTCTATTTCAAATTTAGAAGCTTAAGTGTTGCATCTCTTAATTTTTTTTTAAACGTTACGAAAATATTATTTAAGTTTTCAAATTTTGCATTAATGTTTCAAACAGTTAAAAGTTCCCATAAAATAGAAGTATACAATTAATTCGCAATATACAATTTCCTTCTGTAAAAAGTCTTTTTTTTTTTAAACTTTTTAGTGTTTGCAATAAGAGATAAATTTTAAATTTTCAAACTTTTAAAATTGAGATATAGAAACATGAAATTCAGTTTAGGTGGCATGCATAATAAAATAAAAATAATATATAATAATAAGTCGAAGTAGGAAAAGGAAAAAAAAGTATTGAAAAACTGAAAAAGTCGTGCAAAACATAACGTGCAATATAATAATTGACTCATAGAAATTGATGGTAGCAGCTAATTGTTCCAAACTTTGATAGTCCTTCCCACGACCTTTTCGTGCCTAAAATCTATATTATTGTCTTATTGATCCATTACATACACACACACACACCCCACTGAGAGAGAGAGAGAGAGAGAGAGAGAGTTTTTAATGATTTTCTCACTGTATATTTGTAGCGCCCCGGTCCCGAAAGACCGTGAAAATGGACGCTACGGAGGTTGGAATTAAGAAGCGAGAAAGAAAGAGGAATAATCTAATTAACAAAACCTCAACAGAAAATTTAGAATAACCAAACATGCTTTTTAATACATATACTTATCCAAAACACCAAGATCAGAGTTCTTATATAACATTTAACAAAAGAGTAGTATAAGTGCGGAAGCTTAATTTCCAACAGAATATTAACAAAAAGAGATAAAATATTTTGATTGTTGTTTTAGGAGTTTTATATTGTGATAAAATATTTGTTATTTTATATATTTTCTCACCCTTTCTCCCAATTTTAACTCTACAAATATGTGGAGAGAGAAAAATTTGCCAACTTCTTAGAAAAATATAAGGAAATAAGAAATATTTGATTTGATATAATTTGTAAATTTTTTCGGACAATTGCAAATCATGTTGTGGGCAGCAACTAGTTTGATCGGCCAATCAAAGCGAATTTGAAATATTTTTGTTGAAATGTGATAGCAAATTAGCAACTGCAGAGCTATATTTTATTACAAATTTATTCAACATGGGACATTGGCCCAATCACCCGATATCTGGGATTTGATAACTTATTAAGAGAAAGAATTACCAATAAATATTACCAAAAATTCGTATCTTTTAAATTCGTTTTATAATAAAGCCGGATAATATTTATTGGATACCTAAATAAGGAACATATATTATATACTTAGAAGATCAAATAAAATTTGAAATGTATCAAGATCTAGTATTTAAATTAAGTACTCCCCCCCCCCCCCCCAAAAAAAAAAGAGTCCTCCTGTAAAGTCTAAAATTTAATTTCTTACCCTTTTAAAACAAAATTGCATTTAAAATAAAAATATACCATGGTAAAACTCAATAAAAATATAGTATATTATAAACCCTAATTGGATGGATGAAACCTAAAAAACAATCTTATAATTAAACTGAATCACAAATATATATATATATATATAAAACACATAATTTGAAAGTACAACACAAAGAGCATAATATAGAAAATCATGAGGTAAATTGCATTTAAAATAAAAATCCACCATGGTAAAACTCAATATATATATATATATATATTATATAAATCTTAATTGGATGGATGAAACATAAAAAACAATTTCAAAAATTAAACTGAATCATAAAAATATATATATATATATATATAAAACATATAATTTGAAGGTGTAACATAAAGAATAATATAAAAAATCGTGAGGCAAATCGGCCTGGTATAGAGGTGGCCTAATAATTAATTTAGTGAGCGATTTTCCATTGCCATGATGTAAAATCATTATAAAAAAATTCAGCCATTTATGCTCTATATATAAGTCCCTTAAAATCATACAAACAAAATCAAGGTAGAAACCAAAACATCACGTCGCATTGAGCTAGCTTCGGCCATGGATGTGCAAATTTTGTGGAAGCTCGTTGTTTCGACGGCGGCGATCACCGTTTTAGGGCTGCTTTTCCGTCTGTACAATGCGGTGGTGGTGCAGCCACAGAAGCTGCGCTCCGCCCTCCACAGCCAGGGGTTGTCTGGTCCGCCGCCGACTTTTCTTCTCGGAAACATACTACAGATGAAAAGGGCTCGAGATGCAGCTGCTAAGGTCGCCACCGCCGTCGGCCCTCCGACCTCCCACAACTGCGAAGCCGCCCTGCTTCCCTTCTTCGACGAGTGGAGGAAGCAATACGGTACTCCCATTTACTCTATGTATCTTAATCTCATCTGATAATGGCAACAACATAGAATTTATTATACAGTAAAATGTCCATACAGTAATATCATCAAGATCATAGAAAAATATTACAGTAGGAAATTATTCTTAAATAAATGTTCACATATAAAAATTATAATTTTTTTAAGAAAATTAACATACATTATATGCCACTTGAAAATATCCTTTCATATTTTAAGACATGTGAATTTAAAAGATAAATAAGATTCATGAATTTATTCTCTAAAAAATAAAAAGATTCATGAATTTAAAAAAGTCAAATGCGTGTACATCATTCATGTACTTGTATACATATTAAATTTATAAGATTAATTAATGTACTATGTATTTAGGAAATGTTAAAAAAATATATGTATCACATGCAACTTTAGTTAAGTATTTCGCATCATCTTAAGTTAATTTAACGTAACAAAGTTAAATAATTCTAGATATTTTATATAGATATTTAAATATATTTGAAATTTAATGTCATTTTATTACTATATGGAAGTAAATTTCTTAAGAATGGTCCTAAAAACTACTGAAATATTACAATTTAGAGTTTATTCTTATTTATAACTGGTTCCGAGTTGAGAACATAACTTTTTATTACTATAAAAATGTTATTCTTATATAGAGATTTTACTGTATTCACAATATTCGATCGTGTATTTATAAATCGAAATGGCGCACGACGTGTGTGCAGGGAATGTATTTCTATTCTCGCTCGGGAACATGCAGATTGTGCACGTCACACAACAGGAGATGTTGAAGGAGATAACTACTTGCACATCGTTGGATTTGGGAAAGCCGGCGTATCAAGCTAAAGAGAGAGGACCATTGCTAGGGCAGGGGATTCTTACTTCAAATGGACCTCGTTGGGTTCACCAAAGAAAGATTATCGCTCCAGAACTCTACATGGACAAAGTGAAGGTACAAATCACCAAAAGATTATTTTTGTTTATGCCGACATTTAATTTATTCACTTTTATTTTAGAGTTTACTAATTTCATTTTAAGGTATATATATTTATTTCGAAATTAGTTTTTTTAATTTTCAATTACTATTTATATTTGTTTCAAAAAAATTCAATTAATTGTCGAGCACAATGTACGAGCTCACACGTTAGTGTCGGGCAAGTGCGCGCGAGTCGCCGAATTTCAAAAAAAAAAAAAATTCATTAATTTTAATTTTAGGGTTCATTAAATCAATTTAGAGTATATATTTATATTTATTTAAAAAAATAAATTAATGCATTTTAATTTTATAGTTCACTAATTGTATTTTAGGGTATATCATTTTGGGGGAAAAAATAAAAAAAAAACTGAAAATTGCAAAGAAAAGGGGAAAAAATCATAAAAAATAGGAAAAAAAATTTGTAAAAAAAGACATTAAAAAATACGTGTGGGCGCACGTGAGGTCCATGCGCTCGACAAGTCTGACTTTCACCTGTTGACCGTTATTTTTAATTGGACTTGGGCCAATTTGATGAGTCAGACTCATACACCTTATGTATAGGAGAGTGTCTCATGTATGATAATGTATATCAATTCAGGGGATGGTAAGTTTGATTCAAGATTCGACTATCACGTTGTTGGAGACATGGAAGAGCATAGTTGAGGCAGGGGGTGGATTTGCAGACATCAAAATTGATCAACACATGAGGAGTTTTTCAGGTGATGTAATATCCAGAGCTTGTTTTGGTAGCAATTATTCCAAAGGAGAAGAGATTTTCTTGAAGCTTAGAGCCCTTCAAGAATCTGCTTCCAAGAAAACTCTAGTTATAGGGGTTCCAGGCATAAGGTACATGATAAAAATAAATAAATAAATAAATAAAGTTAATAGATGTTACATGCAGTGAAATATATAATAATGGTGCAGACATCTGCCAACAAAGAGCAATCGAGAGGCCTGGGCATTGGAGAAGGAGACCAAGGCATTGATCCTAAGTGTGGTGAAGAAAAGAAACGAAGCCGGATCCGAGAAGGATTTGCTGCAGAAGGTTCTCGAAAGTGCTAATGAGAGTGGTTTGAGCCCCGACTTAGTCGACCGGTTCGTGGTCGACAACTGCAAGAACATCTATTTGGCCGGGTATGAGACCACTGCAGCCTCAGCTACATGGTGCCTTATGTTGTTAGCATCTAATCCCCGATGGCAGCAACAGATTCGCGACGAGGTCGTCGAAATCTGCAAAGGCCAAATCCCAGATTCCGAGATGGTTCGGAAAATGAAACTGGTATATAGTTTTTTATTATAGAACAATAGCCACTTTCAATAAAAAAAAATAATGTTTTAAACCACATAAGTGCAAAAAGAACCTTTATTTTCTACTAAGGTGGTAAAAAAAAAACTTCTTTTGCTATAAAAAATGGTTATTTTAATTTTTGTCCATATAGTATAATATAAATATAATATAATATTATAGTTTGATTTCTTAGTTACATTTTCATATTTGGTTAATTATTTCGTGGCAGCTAACAATGGCGATAAACGAGACATTACGCCTGTACCCACCAGTGACCGTCGTGTCGAGGGAGGCCTTCAAGGACATGAAATTCGGCACCTTAAATGTTCCCAAGGGTGTGAATTTGTGGACATTAGTTACAAATTTGCACACTAATCCAGAATTTTGGGGTGCAGATTCGTATCAATTCAATCCTGCGAGGTTTGCTAATGGGATAACGGGAGCGTGCAAGTTTCCTCATTTGTACATGCCGTTTGGAGTGGGGCCACGAGTTTGTTTAGGGCAAAATTTGGCTCTACTCGAACTTAAGATCCTAATATCTTTGATTTTGTCTCGATTTTCTATTTCGGTATCTCCTAAATATGTTCATTCACCTTTGCTGAATTTGGTAATTGAGCCACGATACGGAGTAGATCTTTTGATTAAACAGTTATAGTGGCAGATTCATGATTTTTTGGGGTGGGGGGTAGTGTTGCATGCGTCATGGAACGACCACTACTCCATGTTTTGGGGTCTAATTGTGCGACTAAATAAAAATATTGAGTGCGTTTGTTAACTTATTTGTATTGAAGTTGTTAATTTTTTATGCATGTTTTAGGAAGCAATGTTGTTTCACTAATGTGCTATATTTTTATTATTCCCAAAGTTGATGACATCGTTATTCCATCACAATTCACAATTTATTTTAAATTTAGATGTTCTAATACGCATATTAATTAAAATTCTAAATTTAAACTACTTATTTAATCTCTTATCCTATTCTTTTTTTATATCGTGTCTAATAAGTAAGCACTAAATTAAAGATTTTTTTAGGGGGGAAGCACGCTAAATTAAAGATGATTTTACTAATACAAAAATGAATGAGAGATTAAATAGATGTATTTTGTTTAAAAAGAATAAAATGAGATACATTAATTAATATTCTATTCTATGGGACCCACCAAACCCACAACTTTCAGTCTCCTCTTTTCTTCTCTTCCTCACCCTTCTTTTATTACTATATGAAGGTAAATTTATTACTCCCTTCGTATCCGATTAAATGTCATTTTGGATGAATGTACACAAATTAATCAATTAATTGAGTTACCTAATACACCCTTATTTAAATATATTAAATGAGTTAAATATAAATATATTAATGCAATAAATGAGAGCAAATGTGTGAAAAAAGTTAATTTTTTGTCTCGAATTTGTAGAATGATAATTTTTTAAAACAAAATAAATGTTAGAATGACATTTATTCAGAAATGAAGAGAGTAATGATTGTCCTAAAAAAAAAGTGGAATATTACAATGTAGCGTTTATTCTTGTTTATAAATGATCCCAAATTGGGACCATAACTTTTTATCATTACAAGCAAGTTATTCTTATATAGAGATTTTACTGTAATTTGAATTTTATTTATTATAAAATTGATATAGTGGTTGCATTTGTGGTACGTAATTAATCAAATGAGTTGCAATATTAATGGAAAATAATTAAAGTGGATTATCTCATTAATACGTCAATATTTTTAACTTTTTGAGTTAGGACGGGAGAATTATTAAGGATTTCTCAATTTTTTGTCTACGTTGATTTTAGATTGTATTTCAACATAGAATCTTGTCTACCTTTAGCATATACTCCCTCTGTTTCATAATGTTTGTTATTTTGAAATTTTATTTTTGTGTCAAAATATTTGTTGTTTTAGATATTTTCACACCCCTTCTCCCAAGTTTAACCATACAAATATATGGAGAGAGAAAATTTTGCTAACTTTTTTAGAAAAATATATAAGTGAATAAGATTTTATTTGATATAGAAGGAAGAGGTATATTAATCCAAAAATTAATTGTTAATTCTAGATTAAAATCTTAAAACAACAAACATTATAAAATTGAGGGAGTATCTAACTACAATATTGACAAATGACATTTTTACATAATTAACTGCTAGTTCATGAATTTTTTGGAGTTTATTGTTAGGGGCTTAGGGCTAATTCTATTAACAATCCCATTTTACTTTTTATAACCCCTAAAATAATTAAAATATAAATATATATATTTTTAGCCCTTCTTACCCCTGCAACTAACACCCAACCAATTTAAAAATATAGCAAGATATAAAACAACCCCCCAACTATTGTTGAATGTACCAATTTATTTTTTCAATTAAAGGATTCATAATATTAATATGCATGTAACTTTTTAAAAAAAAATTAAGTCACAATTCTTTAATTCGTAGTTAGTTAAAGTTTAAATACGAGTATGAAAACATAATTATCAAAAGAGTATGGAGACATATATGAAAGTTATTATTACATGTGCATTTATGGCCACGTCTGGTACATGCATTTTCTTAATGAATAATGCTAGTCAGCCCTCCAAAAAACCCTAAAAAACACAAAATAAACCCTTAACAACACCCTCCCAAAAAAAATCCTAAAAATACAAAATAAACCCTTAACAACACCCACTAAAAAATCCTAAAAACACAAAATAAACCCCTAAAAACAAGTATAAAATAACTAGCAGACCCCTTACTTTTTAATGATACAAATGATACATTTTAAATTTTTGGTGACACTTTTTAGTGAGACTGTTGATAGTGATTTAACCGTTTTTTTCTACTTTTTTGCGGGTTGACCCGGGTCAAAGCGCGGGTTTGACCGCGTTGATCGGGTCAAAGCACGGGTTTCACTCCACCCGTTTTAAATAGCACTATTTACAACAGGTGCATGGAAGTGTTTGCCAAGGAAATTTCGATGCTACCCTTACAGGTAGCATGCCCGAATTTCGTTTTTTATTTTTTAAAATAGTTTTTCCTAATATTTTTTTCCAATATATTATTTCTTAAGTAGATATTAATTATGTTCGTCTCGATTTTTTATTTCGCCTCCTACTATGTAAATGATAATATTGTTAAATTTTTTCACTCGATATCGTAAAAATACATACTTATACCATTTACATAATAGGAGGCGGGAAAAAAAATTCACGACAAACATAATTAACATCTACTAATGTCACCATTTATATAAAGAAAAAAATTGTAAAAATATTTTAAAAATAATTTAAAAAAATAAAAAGAAAAATTCGGGCACGCCACCCTTGATCCCCCTTGGGCCAACGTAGGTAGGCCATTGTTACTTAATGATTTAAAAAAAAAAAGTTTCTAATTTCAGAAAATATCAAATAAGCGACGTATTAATGAAAATGAAAGTTTAATGTACATTTAATAAAGAAAGTAGATTAAAATTTTGGATCTAACAAATAATAAGGGACTACAAGTATAAGATAGAGAGAGGAGTAATTTATTAGAATTGATTGTATAGCATCATTTTTATATTTATATTATAATTATAATAATATTATTAAAATAATAAATTAATTTTTTTTTTGTTGGAAGAGGAGAGTGATGAATCTCGAATTATGATAAAATAAATTCCCTTTGAGAGGAATAGAGATCCTCTAGTTTCACTTGTGTGTGGCAACCGTGTGCCACAATTAAAATTATATATTGTTAATATTATTTTTTATAAAAATAAAATTTGTTTTATCATAACTAATCATAATTAATACTACCTCCATTTCATAATGTTTGTTGTTTTGTTTTTTTTTTTTTTATCTGGAATTAAGAATTAATTTCGTGGACAAATATACCCATTCCTTATATATGCCATAAAATCTAATTCATCTATATTTTCCTAAAAAATAACAATATTTTCTCTCTCCATATATTTTTCCCTCTTCATATATTATAGGTAAGTTAGAATAAAAAAATCTTGTAGGATTTGAGAGGGTTAAAATTGGGAGAGAGGATGTCAAATTATATAAAACAACAAACATTTTGAAACTAAAAAAAAAAACCTTAAACAACAAACATTATGAAACGGAGGTAGTATTTATTGTAAAAAAATTAAAATTTTAAAAAATTATATACCCTAAGTTTGGAATAATCAACCCCAAAAATCAATTATATTAACTAAAAAATAAACATTAAATATTAAAAAAATAATTATAAACCCTAAATAATATTGTAAAATTATACTAAATCAAAAGAAATTAAAATTGAAGAAAAAAATAAAAGAAAAGTTAATAATTTTAAGGTGTGGCACACGATTGACACACACGAATTAGGACTAGAGGATCTCAAGTGCCTTCAGAGACTCTGTCATTTGCGTCACCCCAAAATTGACTAATAAATTTAACGTTAATATAAGTGATGCATGGAAACATAAAATAGAAGATTTCGATCATTCCATGAAACTATTAAAATTATTCCCTCCAAACCTAATTATATAATACCTATTATTATTTTTGGGTGTCCCAATTATATACTCTCGCTATTATAAATAATTGTATTTTTCATAATAATATAACACCCTTGTTAATATTGAAAGTTTATTTTTTTTATCTTATTTTCATAAATGTTTTTAATTCACGCGATTGAAAATTACTCTATAATCAGTATCAATGGAGTATAAAGTATTATTGAAATCAACAATTATAAATTTTTAGTCATAAATTTACCATTGCATTTTCAACGGTGCATGATTAATGCTTCATTCTGCAATTAATAGTTTTATATTTGAACAGGCATCATGAATCACAATTTACAAGTAACTGGATCGCCTCTGCAAAGCGTGTAACAGACATCGATTTTCCGGCGGAGTTTCTGACCGGAATAAGCGGGACCCAAGGCACATTCTGGTCGTTAGGCGAGATCGTCTGCTCCCTCAAATTCCACACTAACAGAACCGTGTACGGACCATACGGAACGGAAAGCGGCACCAAATTTTCGAGCAATAATCCGAACGGTTCTGTGATAACGGGATTCCACGGCCGTTTGGGCAAATTTCTCGACGCGATTGGAGTGTATGTTAAGCCTGTGTGCTCGATTGAGAAGAAGCAGCCTGCTGTAGCAATTGATTCAAGCCGCAGTGGTCTTTCGCCGCCGCGAAGTGCGCGGGCCTGGGGCGGGGACGGCGGGCGGGAGTGGGACGATGGTGTTTTCTCCGCCGTGAAAGGGGTGCATGTGTGCGTGCGCGTGGATACGGCGGTGGTGACTGGCGTCGGATTCAGCTACGTGAAGAGAGATGGCTCGGATTTTGCATCTCCATTTCATGGGGATTGTTGTGGTGAAGATGAGAGAACGGTAAGCATTAATTTAGTTTTGTTGTTAGTTGTCATGCAAAATAGATAATTTGTTGGGTTAATCATGATTAAATACGTAAATTTTAAAGGAATTTCATAATTAAAACGCAATCTTTTAATTTATTTTGCAAAATAAACACTCCCAAATTTCCCAAGGAACAAGAAACGGATATGTAATTTAGTTGGTCGTTGTTTATCATGCAAAATCGATAATATAAATGTGTGTGTGTATATATATATGGTTAATTATGATTAAATACATTAATTTTGACGCAATTTCATAAATAAAACACAATCTTGTAATTTTTGCAAAATAAACACTCTCAAATTTTCCAAAATTTTCAAGGAACGATAAACGGATATATAATTTAGTTGGTTGTTGTTTATCATGTAAAATCGATCATATATATATATAGGGTTAATTATGATTAAATATATTAATTTTTAAACAATTTTGTAATTAAAACTCAATCTTGTATTTTTTTTTTGTAAAATAAACACCCCTAAATTTTTCAAGGAACGAGAAACGGATATATAATATGAAATATTGTAAAATTATATAGATATATAGCATAATTATAATTTATATTTCACTAATACAATAAGGGCTAATACAAAATATTATGTTTGATTTTCATATTATTGCAAATTGTGTCTATTTTGCAAAGAATTACAAGATTGTATTTTAATTGCAATATTTAAAAGTTCGCGTTTAAATTGCAACTTGTGTCAAACTTTTTTTTTTTTTTTTAATCGTAATTGACCCTATATATTTATGTACGCATATGTATAATTTGTTGGTGTGGATTGCAGATTGTGTTTGATGAGAAAGATGAATTCTTGATTGGGATTGAAGGGTTTGTTGGAGGTTTGGATGGCATTGCAGGTGTGAATGTTGTAAGATCACTCACATTTGTTACAAACAAGGCGAAATATGGCCCCATTGGTGCAGAAATTGGCACGCATTTCGCCACCGTGAATTCCGACGATTGCAATCGGAAGGTGGTCGGATTTCATGGCCGGAGCGGTGCTTATCTCAATGCTATTGAACTTCATATTGAGTATTTCTAAACATCTATCGTAGTTCAAATGAAGTTACTTTTGCTTATTTTTTGCTCTGCTTCTTTTCTCCTTTTTCAGAGTTGTTGGTTGTTGAATTTTTCGACTTGACTTAATGTTACGACTAATTAAGCGTACGGATATCTTAATTTGGATTTTTTTTTTTTTGTGAAAAAATGATGAAGTTTGAAATTGTTATGGTTAATTTATCATTTTGTCTTGGTTTAGTTAATTCATAGTATATACTATATTTTCTCTTCACTTGTTATGATTCTAAGATATTTGGAACAAATTCTAGCTCATGTTTCATACTTTGATTTGGTGTTTTGCTTAATTGGACTGATATATAAGAAGAAACCAATGGTTATTTTTTTGGCGTATTTTGGTTTCTATTTATTTATTTAAAAATAAATAAATAAAATCCAACATGCATTTACTCACTAGATGAATTTTTATTTTTATTTTTCTCAAACAGGATTCCTATGATGTAATAACTAATAATAATCGTGGGAAACTATATACTAGAAAGTATAATGAACTAATTAGACACTAATGTTGTGTGTAATAGAATATAATTGATTGTTTTATAAATGGTAGCGTGGGACTACTAAAATGAAAAAAAAAATGTTGAAATTCAAAAAAATAATTAGAAGTTTTATTCACTCAGAGACGAAAGATAAATTATCTATTAGGCAAAATACTATTTTTGATCTTGTAATTATATTTTTTTTTAGATTGAGTCATTCGAATTTCTTTGATTAAAATGAGATTCTTGTATTATTAATTCGTTAAAATAAAATCCCTCTATTATCATCTGTTAGGGTTTGAGTTAACATAATGATTTAATTATAACTGAATTGATTGTAGATCCTAATTCGAAAATAAAAATAAAAAAATATTTTTTTAAAATAAATAAAAAATAAAAATTTCAATTAAATAAAACAATAAATAAATAATTGATTTGCATAAATTAAAATTTTTAATTATAAACAAATAAATACCGAAAATTTAAATTAAATTAAAAATATTTAAACCACATTTTAATGTTAATTTTATTTAATTTCTTTTATTAAAATTCGAACAGTAAATTTTAAAAATATGATATTTATTTATTTTATTAATTTATTTAACTATTGTTTGATTTTTTTAAGTTTTTTTAAACATAAATAAAAATAAATAAATTAAAGTAACAGTATCATAAAAAATATCATTTTTATTTATTTTGTATTATTAAAAATCTTATATTTATTTATATTTAATTAAATTTTCATTTTTTATTTCTGTAATTAAAAAAAATTATTTTCGATTTGGGATTCTGTACTACTACTTTAGAATTGGGGTTCCTGTAGAGGAATGAAACTAAAAAAATTATCAATCCAAAACGTTAACAGCAGTCTATTTTTTTTAATTATTCTTATATATAATATCAATAAAAATTCTTATCAATTAATTATTAGATTTAATAAAAAATATTAGAAAAAAAAAAATCAAAATACATAATTAGATCATGAATAATTAGATTTCATCTTCAAGATTGTGAATTATGAATCTGTTATTCAGTATCTAAATTCACAATCCAGTCCCAAATTTATGATTCAATAGCGCACCATTTTAGTTGTGCAATATTGTTGAGATAGCAAATTATCGAAACAAACATCATTTTGAGCTAAGAACTTTTCATTCAATATTCGAAAATTACATCTCCAAAATGAATTACGAAGCAGAGAGTTCATATGTATATATATAATTTATTATATAAATTTAATATTATTTGTTTTGTAATATTATTTTTCACCTCCCTCCCCAATTATGATTATTACATTTCACCCCCTCCCCCAAATTAGAATTTCTGCGTCCGTCTCTATATGTAACTAACTACATGTACGGCTAGGATCTAGAAACCATGTCATCCTTGAGAAAACGCTAGGATATTCTCTTTTATTCTTCATGGGATATTTTTGTTCTTAAATACTAGAGTATGAGTAGATAAATGGAAGCAAGAAAATTGAGATCTTAACGTATATAGGTAGAATTGTCAAAATGGGTCAACCTGCGAGCCTCAAAAGCCCGATTTTTAGCGGGCCTAAGCGGGCACGGACCCAAAAACTTCCAACTCAACCCGCCAGTACACATCCAATCAGAGGTGGACGGGGGCGCCCTCCCTCAAATTTTCAAACACTACACTATATATACATGTTTATATATAATTTATTATATAAAAAAAAATATTTTTTTGACACCCCCTCTCCCCATAAATTTAAGATCTTTGAACTAATTCCAAAATTTTTTATTGGTCCACATGTGGTGGGCCTTTATATTTGGAGATAAAGTAAATTGATTTACTCAAGGCCCAAATAAAATATTGTTTAAATAATTTAATAGCTATTTTATTTAAAAGAAATTAAATCTCAATTCACTAAAAAATATAAAATAAAAAATACTTCCACCATTTTCGTCTCTGCGTCTTTAGTTGCTGTTCTGGAACTGCGGGTAAGTTTATTTTTTCCCCCCTCTTTATTCATATTAGTGTTTTATATTTTATATTTATTTTAAGTTTAATTCATAATATATATATATATATATATATATATATATATATATATATATTTGAGGTTATATTTATGTATTTGACCATTAGAAAAAAAATGATTCAAGACTTTAGTGTTAGAGTTTTATTTATCTCTTATGATTTCATAATTCACATATAATATAATAGTAATTATCGTTAATCGTTATGCTCAAATTATCCATTTAAGTTCATTTCTTTTAATTAAGCTTTACATTTCCCTAATATGACTATATTTAATTTTCTATAATTTTATATTTGCCCTACCATTTCTTTTCACAAAAATGTTACGAGCATGATTGATGATTCGTTACTAATTTTTAAATAGGTTCAATAATACACGTAAAAGACGGAAAAATTCACAGAAAACTAGTAGTTTTTTTTACTGCTGCATAATGCTTGGTATTAAACGCCACATTATTAATGATGGTATTATATATTGAAAAGTTTAACATTATTGCTCAATTTATGCGAGGTACTTAATTTAAATACATATTTATTTATTTTACTTGTATTTATATTATAATATATATCTAATGTAACTAAATACATGTACGGCTAGGATCTAAAATCCATGTCATCCTTGAGCAACGGCTAGGATCTTCTCTTTTATTCTTCACCCGATAGTGGTCCCCACATTAGAAGGCTGTAGAAGGGTGACGTCACTACATGGCAAATAAGAGACGTGCATGAATGCATGGCTGCATGCATGCGTACGTATCCTCTTCAAATATTTTATTAATACTTTAAAATATTCCAATACCCACAGCGGCGGAATTATTAATTTCCTCATCTTCAAAGGTGACGGCGACACCGATTACCTCCACCAAAGTCGGTGGAGACGGTGGCGATCGAATTGAAAACGTCAGCAACTATCAAACTTACCAATCCAATATTCCAATAAATACGAACTGTTTGATTAGCGATTGGCTGTAATTCGATTCTTCTCCGGCCGGCGGCAAGATCGACGTTCACTTTCCGGCGGAATATCTGACCGGCGTTTGTGGGACCCACGGGCTATTCCGGACGTCAGGCCACATTATCTGTTCACTGATAACTGGATTTCACGGCAGCTGCGGCAGCTTTCTCTTTATACGTACAGTAATAATAATATTATTAAAATAATAAATTTAATATTTTTTTAATTAGGAGAAGAGAACCTGGTGAATCTCGAATTAGGAGAAAATGAATTCTCATTTAGAGTTCTGGTAAGTGCAAGTGCACGTGAGGTGTATAGTATAGCGATAAACAAAATCGTATTTAGAGAAATTTAATGATTGAATTACTAATTAATAAAAACACAACTTCCTACAAGTATGTAGACTCTCGTGAAGTGAATTGATTATTAAATGTTAAATTATGAAAAAGGATTCAACTAAATCACAGTAGACACAAAGGAAGACCATGCAAACTCAAGCAATGAAGTAAAAATGCATTCTAGGATTAATATATTTACATTAAGTATTAATTCACTATCAAAGAAATAAATATGGGCATATCATGAAGTTTCTTAATTAACTGTCTTTCCTAGGGACGGGGCTAGCCTATCGGAGGTCCCGTGCGAAATTTAAAATTAAACCCTTTATTCATAGCTACAAAAAAAAGGGCCCCAAGCACAAGCAGTAAAAAAAATGTTACACTCAAAAATCGAACCCGCATCAATGCAGCGCCAAGAAACTTGAAGAAACCGATTTTCCACTGAGCTAAGTGATTAATTGATAATATTTTCGACTATTTATCTATATATACATATATGGACCTATATATATTCAGGAGCCCTCGATTTTTCGGGGCCCTGTGCGGTCGCCCACCCCGCACACCCTCAAAACCGCCCCTAGTCTTTCCTAATTTTTTTAAAAATCTCTATAAAAAATCTCAATCAGCCTGTCATAATTGAACATAAGGAATAATAGTTTATATATTTGAACATGCAGCACATGAATTACACTTTCAAGTAACTGGATCGCCGTGTGAATGGGCTAAGATTATGTCATATATGGCAATGGGAGTTGATTGGATTTTGCCATATATATACAATTACTAAAAATGGTTGTATACATGATTAAATCCTAACCTATATAGGAGATTCTCCTAGATTGCTTTTGTCTGAAGGCGTGTCATAGAACCTCTCTCAACCATTGTAATCTGCCAAAGCTATACACACGTAGTCACATATTATATATACGAAAAATGGTCAAATGCATCCTCAATATTACTACTACGGATCATATAAATTCTTAAAAGTATTTTTAGTTAAAAAAAAAACTCCTAATGGTACAATTACTAAGATATATTATATACATGCGCTCCTCCCTAATGTTACAATTACTATCATTTTGTCTTGGTTTAATTAATTCATAGTTTAAACTATCACTGCCAAAAAAACGATCTTTAGTGACAATATTGTTAGCGACGACAAATATCATCACAAATAATAGACTTAAGTAACATGTCGTCTCTAATAATTACATGTCCTTTCTGATGACATTTTTTGTGACGATAATGTTGTCACTTAAAAAAAAATTTAATTTATTTGGGATGAACTTTTAGGGATGAGTCATCGCAAAAAATATTTTTAAGTGACAACAATGTCATTACAAAAAATTTATTAGACATGACATGTAATAATTAGAAACGACATGTCGTTACTAAAAGTGTAGTATTAGTGACGACATTTGTCGTCGCTAATAATCTTGTCTCTAAAGACCATTTTTTTGTAGTGTATCATTTTTTCTTCACTTGTTTAAACTATATTCGGAACAAATTCTTTCTCATTTTTCATTTGGTATTGCTTAATTGGACTGATATAGAATAGTATTTCTCCCATGCATTGCATGAATTAATATTTTTAATTTTGAATGTGTCCACGTTATAATTGAATGAATAAATATTGTGATTTTCAAATATTCTCAAAATATTATCAAAATATTCTTATGTTATTACACAAATATCATATAGTTGGTCCATAGGCCTTTTTGAGAGACCCTAATAATTATGTTCAAAATTATTACTTTTTCTTTCATTTTTTTTCTTCAAATTTTTTTTAGATTAGTATAATTTTACATTATTATTTAGGATTTATTTCACCCAATCAGGGATTGTAATTATTTTTAGCATTTAATTTTTATTTTTTTAGTTAATATAATTAATTTTTGGGGTTGATAATTCCAAACTTAGAGTATATAATTTTTTTAAATTTTAGCAATAAATATTAATTGGGGTGGTCTTATGTGCACTAGGTGCATTATCAGATACGTTGACCGAGTCAACGCATTGATCGATCAATGCCAAAAAATGCGCTTTGATTCGGTCAACCCGCAAAAAATAAAAATCATTAAAATCATTATCAATCATAACATTAAAAAGTATTATTCAAAGACCCAAAAATATCACTTGTATCCTTAAAAAGTATTGGCTAGAAAAAGAAAAACTAAAAGAAAATCCATCAAAATCAATATCAACCGTAACACTAAAAATTATCTGATGTGCACCTAGTGCGCATGAGAATTGACCATATTAATTAGCAAAAGTTATAATATAATAAATTTTATTTTTGTTGAAAATATTATAACACTATAACACACTGATCCGTTGAACGTAGATCCAATTTTTCCATTTTTTGGATTCCTTGGAATTTTGTTTTCCTGCTCCCGGTGGTATCAAAACGCCACTATGTCGGGATATCTTATCTGTCTCTCCGGGAAAATGGATATCTCCAGAAAAAAATTTAAGTTTGGGACCAGAGAATTTCGTTTGATTCAATAATGCATCATTGTAATTGTGCATGCAATATTTTGTTTACTTTAAAATATTCGAAGAGGCTCTGCACATCATCAAATACTTATAGGTGGCTCGATTCTGCCTCAACCTGAAGGCGTGTGATAGAAGCTGTTTATGGTTCTCTCTCTCTCTCTCTCTCTCTCTCTCTCTCTCTCTCTCTCTCTCTCTCTCTCTCTCTCAATTTACTGGTAAAATTTATGACCGGAGATGATGGGTTGCAGTGGTGAGAGAGACATATTGTTAGGGCCATGGGGTTACAACACCGGAAAGGAATGGAGCTACAGACCCAAATGCGGCGGCGGAATCAAACAGATAATCATAAGCTACGGCGGAATTATTAACTCCCTCACTTTCAAAGGTGGCGGCGACGCCGATTACTCCCCTAAATTCGGTGGAGACGGTGGCGATCGAACTGAAAAGGTCAGCAACTTTCAAACTTACCAATCCAATATTCCAACAAATATTAAGTTTTAATTAGTGGTTGAATGTAATTCTATTCTGGCCAGATCGACATCGACTTTCCGGCGGAATATCTGACCGGCGTTAGTGGGACCCACGGGATACTCTGGTCGTCCGGCCACAGTATCTGTTCACTGGTATTTTATACCAACAAAACGCAATACGGCCCTTTCGGGACTGAATCTGGCGCCGCGTTTTCTGCAAATGCAAAAGGCACCGCCGTGATAACTGGATTTCACGGCGGCTGCGGCCGCTTTCTCGACGCTATCGGAGTCTATCTCATGCCGGCTAGCTCGCTCGAAAAGAAACCGCATTTGGGGTTTTGTTCGATATGCAGTAGTAGTAGCAGTTGTAGTAGTACTGATCATCTTTCGCCGCCGCGAAGTGCAGGCCCCTGGGGTGGCGCTGGCGGCGGCGATTGGGATGATGGGGTTTTCTCCGCCGTGAAAGGGGTCCACGTGCGCCTGCGCAGTGATACCCGTGTAGTTTCCGGCGTCCAATTCTGCTATGAAGGGAAAGATGGTGAGGATTTTTTGTCGCCGTTGCATGGGACCATTCATGAAGATATGCAACGGAAAACGGTAAGCATGCATGTGTGTTTTGTAGTTTATGTGTTCAAATTTGAGTTTCATTTGATTGGTAGATTGTGTTTGGTGAAAAGGTGAGTTCTTGATTAGATGTTCCAACACAAAAATGAGAAAGAGATGGAATAATTTAGCTTCATTTAGTTTGCAAAGGTATTGAGTAGTTATATTATACATCCACCTGAGATTTCCTGTTTCTTCCCCTATGTTACACTCCGTATTGCACTTTAATTAAATTTATGAAATTTTCTTGTATTTTTTTTCAATTTTTATTTTTTTGTGATTTAGTTTGATTTTGCGATTGTTTTATAGGATTCAGCCCATCCAATTTGGCTTTATAATTAGTTAATTTTTAATTTTCAATTAATAATTCTTTATTATTGTTGATTATTTCAAAGTTAGTTTTTATAATTTTTTGATTCATTTTTTATTGATAAATGTTCACTATGATTATATATGTAATAATTAATTTTAATTTTATAATAAATATTATTAAAATCATAAATTTGATAGTGAAACACGAAAGAGTACAGCATGAAATTTCAACCCTTATATATGGGTTCAAATTTTAGCTTCATTTGGTAATAACTGATTCAATTGGTTGGAAGATTGTGTTTGGTGAAAAGGTGAGTTCTTGATTATTAAATATCCCAACACAAAAATGAGAACAAAGATAGAATTTAGCTCCATTTAGAATAGAATGCACAGGTATTGTCTATTTATATTATACTACCTTCGTTTCAAAATGTTTGTTGTTTAAGGTTTTTTTTTAGTTTCAAAATATTGTTTGTTGTTTTATATAATTTGACATCCTCTCTCCCAATTTTAACCCTCTCAAATCCTACAAGATTTCTTAATTCTAACTTACCTATAATATATGAAGAGAGAAAAATATATGGAGAGAGAAAATATTGTTATTTTTAGGAAAATATAGATGAATTAGATTTTATGGCATATATGAGGGATGGGTATATTTGTCCATAAAATTAATTCTTAATTTCAGATAAAAAAAAAACAAAATAACAAACATTTTGAAACGGAGGTAGCATGTGTTAAAATTTCAACTTCATTTGGTAATTGCTGGAATCTTTGGGTTTGTGGCTGTTCCCTTCGAAAAGCGATTAAAAGCCTTTCCCAAACTTTTTCTATAAATAGAAATGCTCATATAGAAGGAAATGGACCCCAACAACACTTTTATTATATTCTTCTCTTCCTTTCCTTTCTTTGTTTTCTCGATTCGCTCTTTTCTTTTGAGCACGAGTTCGAGTTTGTCCTGGTTCCGAATATTTTGTGTGTCGAAATAATTTCGATTGGTCCGTTTGTATTTTGGGAATCTAACATCACAAGGGATGAATTTGATTTAAGAAAACTGGGATTTTCACATTTAAATCTTTTCTTTTAGTTAGCGTTTTTAGTTTTAATTGTTATTAATTTTATCAATTGCATCTCACTCCATTATTATATAGTTTGTGTTATTAAATTAGTGCAATATTTTTATTGCACTGTGTAGCTTTAGCATTACATTACTGTTCATCTGATTAGTTTAATAAGCTTTGTTGCATATTATTTATTATTGATCCGAGTGAATAATACAACCAACAGTTACAACTCTGGTTTAATTAATTGGTAGGTTGTATTTGGTGAAAAATGTGAGTTCTTGATTATGTTCCAGCACAAAAATGAGAATAGAGATGGAGTTTAGCTTCATTTAGCATGCATATATATGTGTGCATTGTATAGTTATGTGTGTTCAAATTTCAGTTTCATTTGCTAACAACTCGGATTCAATTGATTGGTAGATTGTATTTGGTGAACAAGGTGAGTTCTTGATAGGCATTGAAGGGTTTTATGGGCCTTTGGAGGACAGTGTGGGTTCAAATGTGATAAGATCGATCACATTTATCACAAACAAGGCTAAATATGGACCTTTGGGGGCTGAAATCGGTACATATTTCGACTCTTTGAATTCCGGTGATCGCAATCGGAAAGTGGTCGGATTTTATGGCCGGAGCGGTGCTTACCTCGACAACATAGGCCTACACACACAATATTTCTAAGTATTGGCGTCTGAAATTATGTTTCACATTTTGTGGGTGCAGTTTGATATGGTTTAAACTATATTTTCAATAATTTGACTTGTTTAGACAATGTTTATGTGAAATATTTCGCTTTATTTTACCATTTGCAGGGATTAACGGCTTTTTATATATGCTATTCAATTTTTATTTTAGGTCAAAAAGATGGATATCTCATGCTTTTATACGGTTTTAATTACCTAGTCCTTTTTACACTTTATTTAATGTGAATATGTGATGTGTGTATATAATCATTTATTTATGGTTAAAAAATTGTAATCATAAATTAGAGTTAATTTCATTTTTAGTCCCACTAGAATAGGGTCACTTTTAGTCTCAACCATATCTTTTTTGGAATCAAAACTAACCGAATACTTAATGGCCGTTAAATTTTGGGACACAAAGCGTCAAAACATTTCATTTGGACCAAAAATGTTACGATCGGAACAAAAAAAAATGTACATATCAATTTTTTTTATTTTTTTTTCGATTTCAATTTCTTGTATTTTAGTTTAATTTTATACTTTAGGGTTCATCCTACCCAATTAGAACTTATTATAATTTTTTAGCATTTATTTTTTTAATAATCAATTTTTTTTATTTTTTTCTTTATTTTTTTTTAAAAAAAATACCACAAAATATTTAAAAATTAAAACTTAGGGGTATCTTAGTGAGGGTGGCTAAAATAATTTATTTGGTAATAATAAAATATTTATTTTGAATTAAATTACTTAATAAGGGTTAATTGCCTTAAAATATACAAATTTTGGGTTGTTTTTATTTTTTACACATTTAAAAAAAATGTAGTTTTAATAACATAAACTTAACCCTTATTTTGTTTTTCACATGATTTTCAAATTCTGGCCAATTGAATTAGACGTGACAGCCGACCAATTCCGGCCTGAAATCGCCTAATTTATTTCTCTATTTCGCTATATTTTTTTTAATTTTTTCTTTATTTTTTTCTTCAATTTCAATTTCTAGTGTTTTAATGTAGTTTTTCAGTTGTTATATTACGTTCATCCTGCCAAATTAAGGTTTGTTATAATTTTTTAGCATTTTTTATTAATTTTTCGTTATTAATTGATGATTTGAAAAATTAATTTAGCCACACCACTAAAATTCCCCTCAATTTTTATTTTTAAATATTTTATTTGGTTTATTTTGAAAAAAATAACTTACTATTTGAAAAATAAATTATAAAAATTATAATGAATCCTAATTCGATAGGATACATCCTAAATAACACGTGTCAGATTAATAACGAAGCATATCAGAATCTTGTATGTGAACATTAAGTGGAATTTTTAATTTTTAAATAAAATTTTAAAATGGTAATGCCTTTTTTCTTATGGAAGGTCTTTCTCTTGTTATCATCAGTAAGAACCATCACTTCAGCTCTTGTTAACATATCTTCAGGCTACACAGTTAATTTTTTTATTTTTTTTAATTCTTATTCACTACCAACTTTAAGAATTGAAGACTGACAAAGAAAGAAATTCATACACGGAAATTACGTAGGGAATCAGATTTTTTTTTTTTCTTCAAATTGAGATGGCTTTGTCCGGATTGACATTTTGGGAAGAATGAAAAGAAATTTTTTTCTTCTTGTGCTGTCGGGATTGAGAATTTTGAAAAGAATGAAAAGAAATAAGTTTTTCCTTTCAAATTGGGTTGGTTTACCACGAAGGAAATGAGAGATTTTTAGGAGAATAAGATGTTAGAGATGAATTATGGATTGGAAAGTAGAAACTTAGTTGTCATTTTCTAATTTAAAAAAAATAAAATAAAAAATTTCATGTCATTTTGACATGCTAGACTCTAATATGTCTTGTCATTAATTCGATGCGTGAAATTAAATTATGATATTTTTACAAAAAAGTGGAAAATTTAAAACATAATTTTTTTTGTATTTTTTGAAGTTCGGGATAATTTTAAAAAAATGTCAAAATTCGGAAATAAGTATATGTTTGGCATTGTAATAATAGAAATCAAAATATGAGATGGAATAATTTATTTAATTATGCAAGTGAGAGAAAATTTCATTAAACAATATCAGAATCCAAAATTACAGTTTTAGATGGTAGAGATTCACATGTAGAAAGATTCTAAATTTGTTTTTGTTTTTAAAGTTGGAAAAGAAAAGAGTGGGTCCCGATATCGAATTGACTCTTTTTTTTAAGAGTTTTCATTTGTTTGAGTGGGGAGACAAATTTATTATCATTGAATGTATCGATTTATTTTTCGAAGGATTCATAATATTCATATGTTTGATCTTCTCGTCTAATTAATTAACGCGTGTGCATAATATTTTATTAATTTTTAAAAATTAAACACAATGTATAAAATTAAAAAATAATCATAATATTATAAATTTTAAAAAATAATAATTATTTGTGCATCGCACATGAGAAATATTAGTTTAAATATAAAATGAAAACTCTAAAATTTTTTAAAGCTCTCAAGGAAAATTGCGAAACTATGATAAATGATTAATTTAAATAATATGTAGGGAGTAATTTGAATTTCTTTTAGGAAAATTTTATTTACATATGCAAAACATCTATAATTCGAATTGTCATAATTTTCATGAAGAAGTGTAATTATAACTTGAAGTGGATAATTTTTGTAATTTTCTAATGTTCAATTGATGGATTGCAAAAACATAAAAATAAGTTCAAAAATGAACGCATAAGAATTCTCCCATTACAATATTAAATAGTCAATTATTACAATAAGTGATGGGCTAGACCCCACATAAATGTTAAGAATGAAGGAAAAAAAAGAGTTACAATAATATTAAATATATATAATTAATGTTAATTATCAAAATAAATGGAGATTCACCATGAACCTAAAAAGTATGAAGTAATTAAAGTTTTTTTTTTTTTGAAAAAGGTATAAAAAATCGAGAAGGAAAAAAAAAAGGAAAAGTAATTAAAAAAAAATTCAAAAAATCCCAAAAAAGGAAACAAAAGTAAAGAAACCAAAAAAAGTAATAAATGGGAAAGGTTTGGCACGTGGCAGGATTCGATCCCAAGCCACTCCACCATAACCTAAAAGTATAAATAGGAATCTGACAAAAGAAAAAGGGTGAAATTCAAAAGTAGTCAATTTTAGAATACCAACTTCTTTTCTAATCAAGAATTCTAAAATCTTCTTTTCTAACCAAACATAAGGCTAGTCCCGGTGGGGATGGCCTAGTGGAGAAGTGAGATTGCTCGAAGACCAAATGTCACGAGTTCGAATCTCCTCAATACCACAGGTCGTGTGCGTGAGTAAAAAAAAAAAAAAAAACATAAGGCTAAATGACTAGTATGCCCTTAAATGATTTTCTTTTCTATTTATCTTAATATGCCACTTTCATAATCAAACGAAAATAGTCCATTACGACCATATCAGGCCCATCATGCTTCCGTAAATCAAATACATAATACTATAAACCGGATTCATACCTTTTTGACCGGAATGCTGCCGGGTATTTTCACCGGGATTTTACGGCCTTGCCAACCACACGATCGCAACCTATGGTTTCCAGCGACAAACTCCTTCAACAACACACAGCGCAACCCACGTTCGTTTCCTACACGGGGTGTAGAGTAATTTTCTGGTATATAGTATATATATATGATGAACACAAGGGATGAGCAAAAGCCTGGATTTTATTTAGGAATAATAAAACATTTATTATAATAAGTAAATCTCCTTTTGGGAGGAGACAAACTCGTTTAGCTACTCATAGTAGCTGGGCTCGCAACTCTCATACAACACTTAAACTATTATCACTATTACAATTTTTTGAAAGAAAGCTAAGAGAGAATGATCGATGCCCTATGCTTCTTCCATTTTCTCGTTTTATAGAAGGGGGATCCTTCTATTTCACCAACTCCATTATTTAGCTCTGCAATTCACGTGAGTGGCCCTTTCTGCCGACACTTCTTTTGAATTAGTGGTCGGGCCCGGTTCCCTTTATCCTCAAGTGAAAGTGGTTGTGGGTGGAGGTACCCACAATTAATGGCACCATGTGCCTCTTGTGTTGGACCACTCAGCCTTTGTCGTTTGGTGCTAGTGGCCTCTTCTTTTGGGTCACATGATCTGTAATCACATGTCTCCACCTTCCCTTGTCGGGAAACTACTTTTTTGGTGGGGCTCTTGGCATCCTTGCTTTCGGCATTGGATGCTTATCCTCCCCAGCTCGCTTTCATTCCATGCTTGGACGGAACCCTTTTCCAAACTCTGGCTCCTTCTGGTTCTGGCAATCCGAGCATACTCGATTATCCCATTGTCCAAAATGAGCCATGTTGCAGTACTTGCGATGGGTTTCTTTGCCCATAGCAAGCTTGTTCTCCCATATCAAGGACCTTTTCTTCTCGAACAGATCCTCAGCAAATCTCGTTGTTCTCCCTGTCATGGTATTTAACAGGAATGACCCATCGCAGAATTGTGGAAAAACTTGAATGGGAACTTGACTTTGTCCATCTCAGTGAGACAGACCCATAATCCCCATGCTCGCCTAGTCGATATTTGATCTTCTGTAATGGAGGCGATTAGTGGGATTTCTTCAGATGAGGTTCTAATATCACCCCATTTCCTGGAATTTGGCCTTTGAAGCCTTATGTAGTGAAAGGCCTCATGATTCCCTTTTCCTGTTGGTTCCGGAGCAGCACTGATGAAGTATAGCTCAAGAACATCTCCTCGGCTAAGCAAATCATTGCTAGCCCAGGACTCTTACACAGCTTCCTGTATCCACTTTGGCAGACACTTGATTTCTGGGAAGCCTGGTGACATGGTCTGAATTGAAGCTAATGCCCCAAAATCATACCATTGCTTGACTTCGTGTGGATTGGTTCCTGGTAACATCCACACCCTTGGGTACTTTCCAGAGATATCAACCTTTATTTTAGACGGATTGATTCCCTGTCTAGTATAGAGCTTCTCCCAGTTGGCTTGATAAACCTGCCAAGGTGAAGCTTCAGACTTGTTAGTATTAATCTTAGAGGTACCCGTCATGGGTCTAAGATTAATCTCTCCCTCTTTAACCCTAGAGGTGCTGGGTTGACTTGTTGGTTCAGAATGTGATCCCTGACCCTCAATTTGCTCTTGGGCCTGTGTTTCTTTAGAAATCACCGGCTTAGAGCTCGTGTTAGGGGTATTTGAATCCCCTACTTCCGTTTTACTGGTCGGTACTGCTAACTCTCCTTTCATCAATGGTAAGTTGATGGCCCGGAGGAGGGGTTCATGCATAGCTGACCAGAGTTTCCCCTGAGTCTTTACACATGCTCGTATTCTCTCGTTGACCTTGTTCTGGTCTGCTTGTTGCATTTTTCCTGCTTGTTCAGCATGAAGAACCAGCTCGTTCCATTCACGCTGAAGCAACTCCATGTTTTCAGTGAAGTGCCTCTGCGCAATCATGATGGCATCGACCTCAATCGCTTCCATCTCTTGTTAGGAAATCTGCAAGAATATTTTCATGAGATTTTATCACAATAATGTCAAATAAGTAATATTGACATTCAGCTTGCCATCTTATTAGTCTAGCTTTCTCAGGTTTAGATTCAATTTTATTTTTCAAGAAAGCTTTAACTTGTGTGTTATCAACTTTTAGAGTAAACTTCTTTGCTAAGAGAAACAGATGCCATTTTTTAAATGCGTTCCGAACTGCAAAGAACTCCTTTTCATTGATATGCCATCGAATGGCCTCGCTATACTAAAAGAGACCACTGCAATATCTACAGGGCTCCTCTCCGTTGGGTGTGATCTTTGTAAGTACGGCTGCCCACCAATGATCACTTGCATCTGTATAGAGGATCAATTCATCCTCATCTTGTGGTATAGCCAGTTTTGGGAGATTTTTGCATATCTCCTTTAGCTTCCTGATTCCTTGTTAATGTTCGTTTGTCCATACAAACGGGGTATCCTTCTTTAGAAGGTTACTGAACACCTTCCTGTGTTTTGCAAGATTTTTTATAAAGATTCCTGCAAAATTGACAACTCCCAGAAAACTCTGCAGTTGCTTCTTTTCTTTAAGGACATCAGGGAACTTCTGCACCTTTTCTACAATATGATTTTGCAGAATGATTCCTGATTCATCCACTTCGATTCCCAGAAATTCCATCTTCCGGGTAGCTATTACTGCCTTCTTTTCTGACAGCACAAGGCCCTCTTTATGACAAACATCTGCAAAGATCTCCAGATATTTGAGATGTTCTTCTATACTCTTTGATGCGATTAGAATATCATCAATATAGACAAACATAAAAGAGAAATAATCTTTAAAAAGATTATCCATCTTCCTCTGAAATATTTGGGGTGCGTTAGCTAACCCCATCGGCATTGCATTCCAAACATAATGCCCTTGTGGTGTTGAAAAGGCCGTAAACCTTTTGCTTTATTCTTCCATGCGAATCTGGTAGAAACCTGACTTGCAATCAAACTTAGAGAATATCCTAGCATTCCGTATGCAGTTAATAAGATGTTCTCTACTTGGGATAAAATATCCATCAAACTCAAGAATGTCATTAATCCCTTTGTAATTAATGACTAACCTTGGTTTACCTCTTTTAATCTCACCATGATTCCTTACTAAGAATCCGGGGCTGCTGTATGGCGAATTCCCTGGTTCAATCAGCTTGAGATCAAGGTGTTCTTTGATTATTGCTCGCATATCCTTTTGATCTTTGATGTTCATCAGGATAGGCTTGTATCTAACGAACTCAAACTCTTTTCCAGCCTTAACCTTCAAGGTTGCTTTGAGTTGGTTCTTTCCCCACCAAGCCAGCGGATTTTCATTATAGTTTCTAGCTATTTTCCGCTTGACATCTTCGAGGGATATCTTTGCTTCTTCCTTAATATCTTGATGTGATATTAAAGAAGCTTTGAGGATTTGGATCTCCTGTTCTTCAAGATCCTTTTCCCTATGAAAACTCAGAACTACTTCTCCGAATTTTTTTTTGTCCTACATTTTTGGGTGTCGAAGATGTCCTTCATCACCACGCTTGCTGCGAAATTGTAGTGGCATTTGTCGATTGAATGCCCCTTTTAGCCGCTGGACAATGATCTTATGATCACAGATCATCGTAAAGATCAGTCTCCGGTTGGTATTGTCCTGCGTATACTTTCTGAACATTTGTAGGAAATTGTTTCCTAACAAAATGTCTGCCCCTGTATCATGAAAATAGATTGGTGGAGTTTTCACCTTATACCATGGTGTATCTCCTGCTCCTCCAATCAAGATTTCCGACTGCTTCACTCCCTTAGATAGGAGCAAGACTCTTTTTGAGAAATCTCTTCCTGCAATTGGATTTAAATCTTCTTCCAATTCTTCTGGGAAGATTCCTCTTTTTGCAGTACAAATTCCTGCTCCTGAGTCGATATAGGCTGCAAAGTATTCAGCCTTATATTTCTCGTATAACATCCCTACTGAGATGTATATGGAGAATGGGCTGGTCATATAATCACCAGTTGTTTTCCATTAAAGGTGATCATCATCCCATCTTCCTTCAGCTCCCATGGCTTGAACCTTTCTAAGAAGTCAAGTCCTAATATTAGGACTCCTGATTCTCTTCCGGCTCTTCCTCGTACTTCCATTGTCATAGCCTCTATATCGAGAGTTCCTTTATAGTGGCCAACTTCTGGTTGCTGTAAACAGTACAGGACGTCGCAAAGAAAATTATTTTCCCATCTTGTACTGTCAAACCTTGTGTCGATCTCTCTCCAACCTTCTGGGCATTTAATTTTTATTTTAACTTGCCTTGGTCGCCTGAGATCTCCTTGGAAGCTTCCTCTTGAGGACTGAGTCCATGGCTCTGTCACAATCCTATCTCCTTGGAATGACAGTCTTTTGCCTTCCAACTTGAGACTCTCATTGTATTTCAACAATGGTTTGTCTCCTACTCAAATATTTATCTCTCTTGGTAGCGGCATTTCTGATCTGTCTGGGTGGATTGCCTGTGCCACCTTTGAGAATACATCCGGTATCTCTATGAACTGCTTTCCCAGAAATAAATCTGTATGGTGTGAATTGGAAAGCGCATAAGACACCTGATATGTTAAAGAAAACGGTCGATTTCCCTCGTAGCTGATATCCTTTCTTTTGAAGTCTTGGTACAGCGTCAGGGCTCGACTGAAATCTCTATCTTTCAGATTATAGGATATTTTTGGATAGATTACCCCTATAATCTGCTTGGCACAGAGATTTCCTGATATAGTTCATATCAAGGAATCTTTGTGATTTTTGATACGCTTATCGCATATTGCAATATCAATGGGCGTATCAACACCTGCGGGTAGTGCGGATTTGAGCACTATCTGGACAGCCCCGATGTGGATCCAGGATATGGTATCCCTTATCTCTGGCCTCATCCTTCCTAACTCTTCTTGAACGTCACTATATGGAATCAGTTGTAACTCAACTTGATTCCCTGTAAGCTCTATAGGAAGCGACATCTCTCTTCTGGTAATCTTATAGATTACATTGTGCTTCCTGCTTTTCAGACTAAAAGTGCGGAGCAATTGATCAATCTGTCCGGCTGAAAAGCCTTGATATCTTTGGATATTAAGGCTCTTGTTCATGATTTTGTCAATCATGCTCTGTGAGATAGTGGTTTGACTGGAATATCCAGTTTCGTCCACTTGCTCTTGATGAAAAACCTCAGCTCCAGTCGGATTCAGAGTCTGATCTCCCATCAATACTTTCGTTGCTAAATACTTCTTCTTCTTCTTCGTATATACTCTCATCTGAGGGTATATCCTTGAATTGGTAGACTTGTACCAAGTCTTGGTAGTAAACCGCTTCCTCGATGTCTGGTGCACCTTTGAAGCTTTTGACTCCTCTCTTTTCTGGACAATCTATCGAAATATGTCCTCTTGCACCGCAAGTCCAGCAGTTGCAATCTTTAAAACTTTCATTTGCCCTCGTATGGGCTCTTCTGAAAGTTTTCCTCGCGGGAGTTCGACTTGATGAACTTTGTGATGTCCTGTCTCTGGAAGGACCCCTTCTTTGTCCAGATTTGTAAAATCTGGCCTTTTGCCTGGTCCATCTGCTCCTCGGTTTCCAGCTCCTTTTCCTTGAGAATTCTTCTTTGGCATAAGGATGAACTCGGTGTTTCTTGTTCTTCCGTGGCCTTTGAGATTCTCCTCCAATGATGGTCGGCAGATCATTGGCTGTGCAGTCAAGAGGGGAATATTTATTCATCCTCTTTAATCTCTTGTAATTCTTTTGTAGAATGGTCTGTCCGCACCATTTAGCTAGCTTTTGTTTGACAAAAGACATTCTCCTCCCAACATTGTCAGGATCTCCTGGAATGTATTCTTTAATGAACATTTCCTTCCAGGGACTCGGGAACTTCGTGAAGAAAATCTCTACACAGACCCTTTCATCCACATCTGAATTCCATTGGTAGATGTGGTACAACTTGAAGAATTGGTCAATTGACTCCTTCTCCATGTTGTTCAGTCTCAGGTTTAAAATAGCCTGAGAATATTTCTTCTTCTTTTCGGAATCTGCACTTCCGAAATTGTCTGTTCCCAAAAAGGTGAGCTTAAACCAGAAAGCCATTCTATCCATGATCTCCGTGTATGAGGCTGGCTCCAAGGTTTCTTCTTTGACTGCTGGTTCAACTCTTGACCATAACGTTTTGGCTACACCCAACAAACTCATCTCTAGCAGCTTGATGAATCCCTCCTTTTCTAGATCCAACGTTCCTGCCGCTATTCTCATAGATGATGACCAATCATCAATAATCATATCAATGTCCTTGAAGTCAATATCATCGATATTGAGCATGAGTCCATACGGATGTATGGGATCAAGACTTGTTTTCCCGAGAGGCGTATCTCGGAACTTAGGGATCTGTTTCCTCACCCTAGTTCCTGTAAGATTATTCATATTGGGCCTTTCTCTCCTGTGTTGATCTCCAACATGAAAGTCCTCGCGGGCTCTCATGAGAACGTCTTGTGCTGGGCCTCCTTCATGTTGCTGTTGGGCTGGTGGCACCTGCGGTACTTGTTGTTCCGGGGGCACCTGATGGTATCCTCGGGGAATTAAAGCCCCATCTCCTGTATTCATCTTCAGATCTACCATCTTCATATTGGCAAATGATTCTGCCAATTCTTGTAGATCTTCCAATCCTATCCTTTCGGAGGACGTCTGTAACGACCCGATCCCGGAAGAGTAGTGACAAGGGACCGGTGCGCTACTGGGGGAAGGGGGAAGGGGGTTGTTGCATAAAGATAATTAAATGAAATAACTTTGGAACAAGAATAGGTTATATTTTGGGCAGCATAACCTCTGTAATTGTAATAGAACCACGCACTAATGCGTTTAAAAAGAATCTGAATAATATATCAATCATCAAAGGGAACTTATCCCACCAAATAACTGTAAAGGAGCATCATAGGAATATGCAAAAATCATAACATGCCTTAAACCAATGAAGACAAGCTGTATCAGAGTGAACGGAACAAGCGTGGAGCATCTTAGTAAATTATTTCAAGTACTTAATTGATTTAGAGTATCTAAGATTTCTGAAAAACACAAAAAGAGCAAACATATAACAAAAAGCCAGCCCTTGCCTCAGCTCCATCATCTTCCAGCCTGCCTCTCAACCTGAAAATATTTAGAAAAGATTTGGGCTGAGTACTAGCGTACCTAGTGGGCAGATTTTGATAAACAGTTCACAAACATTTTATAAATATGAATATCGTATCCACATAAGTATAACAATGGAAAGGTTTCAAATCTCAAAATCATTCCATGTATACAAAGCTTCTTTTCACCTTACTTGCACGCTCTATCTCAACTGTCCCTTCCTACAGTGTCTTAACTTATATACACGTTCTCCAGCCCAGCTGTCTAATAAAGGATAGTGTATACGGTCCCAAAGCTTTAAGGATCCGAACTCGAGTCTAGTTAAGCACTCAATATTTTCGTAGGATACTGGCGAACGCGAACAGTGAGCTAAATCATTTTGATACAGATATTCATGCTATACGGTTGATAAACAGTTGAGCTTAATAGCTGAACATAAATTTGAGAAAAATATAGCCCACCTGGATGACGAGCACATGGCGGCACAATAACTTCAAAAATGGTTCATTAATCTTAGCAGGCTCTGCAGGTCCTACAAGGGTCGATCTTCGACTCAGAATAATCGCTATATTTTCAGGAATTAATATACTATAATTCGAGCTATTATTTAAATTTTATTCTTTTCAAAAATATATTACGCGACTCTAGAGACCTCGAATAATTCCGACAAAGAAGGAAATAAATTCCAAAATATTATTCTTGATTTACTGGGACCAACCGATTTGACAGAGGTCTCTTTTCATAATTTGCCATTTTAATCGATTTTTATCAGATTTGTACCACGACACTTTTTAACCGTTCAAAAATTACGAAAATATTCAAGGACCATCCTATATATGCCAAGACTATAGTTTGAGAGTTTTAGAATTTTTCAATAACACATGCTCCCGGTACAAATATAACTGTTTAAATTAAATAATCGAGATTTTTCAAAACTCGTCCAAAAATTACGAAATTCGACGGGTATATAGGAAATATTATTTCGAGCAACTTTCGAGAAGAAACATTTTTGATTTGACGACCAGAAACGGGTCAATACGGTGAAAAATGTGACTGATCGACGACGTTTGAATTTTTCTGTTTTCCGGTGATTTTGCCGGTTTCCGGCCGTCGGACAACAACGATATCAAAAGACGAAACGTAGAGCACATAAAGATACACGACATACTAAAATTTAAGCTCCAAAAGAGAAGAAATGAACCGAAACGAAGCCGTGCAAAGTGGCTGCTGTATTGCGCCTTTTTCCGGCGAACGGCGACAGCTCCGGCGACGTTGGCGGCGCTCCGGCGACGGCGGTGGCGGCGGCAGGTGGTGGTGGTACGGTGGCAGCAGCCGCAGCCTGCAGTCTTCTCCCTCGGCCCTCTATTCTCTCTCCCATCTCTCTCCCACTCACTCTAATCTCTCTCACTCTCGCTCTCTCTTATCTCTCTTTCTTTCTTTCTTTCTTTTTCTGTCTTTTTTTTATATATTTTTTTTTTGATATACACGGCAATTGCCGACTCGGGGGGTGGGGAGAATATAATATGAATGAGGTTGGTGATAGGGATTAACCGGGGGGAGGTTATTTAGTTATTTTTAGGATTTTTAAATATAATATTTCGGATATAAAATACTGATAAAATACTTTTAGACTCGATTTAAAAATTACTTTATTTTACCGGGAGTTTAATTGATCTCGCATTATAAATTTAAAATTACCGGGAGGTTTATTGAGTTATTTTCTATTAAGTCAATTCAAAATAGTATGCCGAAAATCTCATTTAATAATAAAACGAGAAAAGATTCCTTTTTAAATTAAATAAAAATTACTATTTATTTTACCAAAAATATTGTCAGGAGTTCGTTTGACCTCTAATTAAAATTTTAAAAGTATCATTGAAATTCTCAGGTCATTCTATTTCCACAAAAATCATTATTGACCACGCGTCAAAAATATTTAAACTATAATTTTTTTTTTCAGTATTAAATAATACCTCAAGTCGCGTTTTTTTTTATATGTTTAACTTTATTTTAGCTCCAAAATTTTTTTTGTAGCCTTCTAAATAAATTTAGAAAACTTTTAACTATACTCCAAAAATACGGGGTGTTACATCCTACCCTCCTTAAAAAAAATTTCGTCCCGAAATTTACTAATCTTGAAATGGAGTGTCGGGACAGTTCTTGAGCAATTCTGACTCCAACTCTCACGTTGCTTCTTCTTATCCATGGCAGTTTCGTGGTATCTTCGTTAAGCTAAACACTTTATTCTGGCCTGGAGCCTTTCGTCGTACTCTAAATCGTTATTTAACACCATATCTTCTTTTCTGGTCACATGGTTTAAGATCAAGCACGTATTTCTTCAGCATCAGGACGCGGAACATATCATTGAGATTGGGTGGGAAGGCCATCATATATGCTACTTCATTAATCCTAGCAAAAAGACTGTTTCTCTCGAGTCATAAATCTTACTAAGACATATACTTTGTCTTGGTCCACTTTAACTTGATGCGCATAACTCTTCGTACGTTCTTCTCTGCAGCTTTCTTCAAATTTTCTTTAACATCATCTTTTGAGTCGAAAAAAGAGATAGAAAATAGATATCGATCCACTTGAATCAAAGCATATTATCTCGATCATCGTATACGTCATCCAAAACTTAAGACACGCAGTCTCGAACTTGTCCTTGCTCCTCGATCACAAATGTATAGAGACAGGAGTAGCGAGAACGGATCTTTCTATTGCGATTCTTCATAGACATTCAAAATTCTCCCAACATGCTCCTCAAATACATATACGCACGAACTGCATTTTCCTAAAAATCCATATAACTTAAGCCATCTAAAAGAATATACCTATCCATTGTAAGTTCTTCCTACGTTCAAGTCTACAAGACACTACATAATCGTTCCCATCTTTCTAAATCAATCTACTCTTTATAATACTCATCACTTAAGGTAATTCTAACCTCTTTCAATTATTTCCATCTTTTGGTCAAAACCAAAATCTAGATGTCTTGACATCTCTGAATAACTTTTGACGAATCACGAACCCTCATCGTGAAACCTTAAAATATAAATTCGAATCACAATACTTTATAGTGAAACTTGGAGATAACTCTCTTGTAAATGAATCACAACCTCTTGTCGTGAAACCTGGAAATAATTATTAACCAAATGATGAATCATGAAATATAAGCATGAAACGTGTAAAATATTTTCAAAATTATTCACGATAACGGATAATGAAATCTGAAAATATTTTTCAATAAACAAATCATGATATCAAATCGTGAAACCTTAACATATACGAATCATGACCTCTCATCATGAAACCTGATAATATAAGAATCATGATCTCTTATCATGAAACCTGGTAATAGAATCATGATATCTCATCATGAAACCTGAGAATAGCTTTTGAATCATGATCTCTGGTCATGAAACCTGAATAGAACGAATCACGATTTTTTTTATCATGAAACCTAAAAATAGCTTTCATAAATGAATCACGATATCTGACTGTGAAACCTGAAAAAAATATTTAGCGTGATAAACTGCACTCTCATGTGCGTCAATTTTAAAATACATGTGTACCTTTTGTTGAGGGCGGCGTAGATGACGTGCTGAGGGCTGCCGAATAAATAGTTTAAGAGACTAGACTTAATTCTAGGCTCAAAGAATAATGCTGCAGGTCTACAGAGTTGTAAACCCGCTCTGATACCAATCTGTAACGCCCCGATCCAGGAAGAGTAGTGACAAGGGACCGGTGCGCTACTGGGGGAAGGGGGAAGGGGGTTGTTGCATAAAGATAATTAAATGAAATAACTTTGGAACAGGAATAGGTTATATTTCCCAGAAATTTGGGCAGCATAACCTCTGTAATTGTAATAGAACCACGCACTAATGCGTTTAAAAAGAACCTGAATAATATATCAATCATCAAAGGGAACTTATCCCACCAAATAACTGTAAAGGAGCATCATAAGAATATGCAAAAATCATAACATGCCTTAAACCAATGAAGACAAGCTGTATCAGAGTGAACGGAACAAGCGTGGAGCATCTTAGTAAATTATTTCAAGTACTTAATTGATTTAGAGTATCTAAGATTTCTGAACAACACAAAAATAGCAAACATATAACAAAAGGCCAGCCCTTGCCTCAGCTCCATCATCTTCCAGCCTGCCTCTCAACCTGAAAATATTTAGAAAAGATTTGGGCTGAGTACTAGCGTATCCAGTGGGCAGATTTTGATAAACAGTTCACAAACATTTTATAAATATGAATATCGTATCCACATAAGTATAACAATGGAAAGGTTTCAAATCTCAAAATCATTCCATGTATACAAAGCTTCTTTTCACCTTACTCGCACGCTCTATCTCAACTGTCCCTTCCTACAGTGTCTTAACTTATATACACGTCCTCCAGCCCAGCTGTCTAATAAAGGATAGTGTATACGGTCCCAAAGCTTTAAGGATCCGAACTCGAGTCTAGTTAAGCACTCAATATTTTCGTAGGATACTGGCGAACGCGAACAGTGAGCTAAATCATTTTGATACAGATATTCATGCTATACGGTTGATAAACAGTTGAGCTTAATAGCTGAACATAAATTTGAGAAAAATATAGCCCACCTGGATGACGAGCACATGGCGGCACAATAACTTCAAAAATGGTTCATTAATCTTAGCAGGCTCTGCAGGTCCTACAAGGGTCGATCTTCGACTCAGAATAATCGCTATATTTTCAGGAATTAATATACTATAATTCGAGCTATTATTTAAATTTTATTCTTTTCAAAAATATATTACGTGACTCTAGAGACCTCGAATAATTCCGACAAAGAAGGAAATAAATTCCAAAATATTATTCTTGATTTACTGGGACCAACCGATTTGACAGAGGTCTCTTTTCATAATTTGCCATTTTAATCGATTTTTATCAGATTTGTACCACGACACTTTTTAACCGTTCAAAAATTACGAAAATATTCAAGGACCATCCTATATATGCCAAGACTATAGTTTGAGAGTTTTAGAATTTTTCAATAACACATGCTCCCGGTACAAATATAACTGTTTAAATTAAATAATCGAGATTTTTCAAAACTCGTCCAAAAATTACGAAATTCGACGGGTATATAGGAAATATTATTTCGAGCAACTTTCGAGAAGAAACATTTTTGATTTGACGACCAGAAACGGGTTAATACGGTGAAAAATGTGACTGATCGGCGACGTTTGAATTTTTCTGTTTTCCGGTGATTTTGCCGGTTTCCGGCCGTCGTACAACAACGATATCAAAAGACGAAACGTAGAGCACATAAAGATACACGACATACTAAAATTTAAGCTCCAAAAGAGAAGAAACGAACCGAAACGAAGCCGTGCAAAGTGGCTGCTGTATTGCGCCTTTTTCCGGCGAACGGCGACAGCTCCGGCGACGTTGGCGGCGCTCCGGCGACGGCGGTGGCGGCGGCAGGTGGTGGTGGTACGGTGGCAGCAGCTGCAGCCTGCAGTCCTCTCCCTCGGCCCTCTATTCCCTCTCCCATCTCTCTCCCACTCACTCTAATCTCTCTCACTCTCGCTCTCTCTTATCTCTCTTTCTTTCTTTCTTTTTCTGTCTTTTTTTTATATATTTTTTTTTTGATATACACGGCAATTGCCGACTCGGGGGGGGGGGGTTATTTAGTTATTTTTAGGATTTTTAAATATAATATTTCGGATATAAAATACTTTTAGACTCGATTTAAAAATTACTTTATTTTACCGGGAGTTTAATTGATCTCGCATTATAAATTTAAAAATACCGGGAGGTTTATTGAGTTATTTTCTATTAAATCAATTCAAAATAGTATGCCGAAAATATCATTTAATAATAAAACGAGAAAAGATTCCCTTTTAAATTAAATAAAAATTACTATTTATTTTACCAAAAATATTGTCAGGAGTTCGTTTGACCTCTAATTAAAATTTTAAAAGTATCATTGAAATTCTCAGGTCATTCTATTTCCACAAAAATCATTATTGACCATGCGTCAAAAATATTTAAACTATAATTTTTTTTTTCAGTATTAAATAATACCTCAAGTCGCGTTTTTTTTTTATATGTTTAACTTTATTTTAGCTCCAAAATTTTTTTTGTAGCCTTCTAAATAAATTTAGAAAACTTTTAACTATACTCCAAAAATACGGGGTGTTACAACGTCATTCTTTGATTTGTCTTAACAATTGGCAAATCCTTTCGTCTTTCGATTTCTTGGGTTCTTCTTTGGCCTTTGGTGTGAAATTCACTTTGCCAAAGTTGATGGGTTTCCTTCTACTAGAACATGTCTAGTTTAATTCTAGTGTCTGGATCTTCTTTTGAAGTTCTAACAAGATGGTTAGAATTTCATCTTGTTTTATAGAAATTCGCCTTACTTCTTGTGGTACTCCATACGTGTGATTTCCGTAATTTTGTACCGTCTTCTGGATCTCTCGTAAATCCTCCGAGATTTTAGATGTGTCTGCCACGATCTCTTTAAATCTGGGAGTTATCTCGTAGTTTCTTTGTTCCATCAACCGTGGTTTTGGTGTGCCCTTTGTTGATGGTTCATTAAGTCGCATTGTAGCAGATTATTCACCATTAAAAAGTTCATTTGAGCTTGTCTTTGGGAAATACACTGCTCTATTTCCTCCAGACTTGACTCCGATAGGAATTTCTCTTCGTATTGGGCTTTCCAGTAGGTTAGCCTCTCCTGGTGACTTTCCTCCAGGTCCTTCAAAATTTGAAGGTACCTTCTGAAATAAAAACATCTCGAACAATTGTTCGGATCCATATTTTCTGGGTATCTCCTCCGTTAGGATATTACTTTCAATAATAAATAAATTATTATTCCTAAATAAAATTACCTAGGCTCTGATACCATTCTCATACACAAGTGGCAAACTTAAGATAAATCAAAGAAATAACGAATAAAGACAAATAGGACATCTTTACAAATGCCTTATTAAATTCAAAATCAATCAATGCAAATAGGACACCTTCACAAGTGCCCTATTAGCTTCAAAGTCAATCAAGGGCATAATGGTCATAAAAATTTATTTTGGTTAGGAAAGACTATTCTACAATGTTTGGTTAGAAAAGAATTTTGTAAATTAAAATTGGCTACAAACATACATTCACACAAAGAAAAAACTCAAATCAATTGATACTCGAACATGAATATAGTGGTTTTTAATCTTGTTTTTTTTCTTAATTTTTAATTTTCCTTGTGTTATTTCCTTTTTATTAAATTCTTCGAAAATAATTAAAAGTTTTCTTTTCTAATTTACTTCATAAAAAGCGATTAAAATAAACATTCATTCAAAATTAATAACTATTGCTTTTAACGTTGTTTAATAAAACAAAATATCTTTTTCCCGTCCCAAATTTATGATTCAATCACATCCTTTAGTCACAAGTTGTGCGTGCCAATTGCCTACCAATTATTAAAATTATTACTTTATCTTTCATTTTTTTTCTTTAATTTCAATTTCTTTTGGTTTAATATATAATTTTAGTTACATTATTGTTTAGGATTTTTCCACCCAATTAGGGTTTATAATTATTTTTTAGTTTTTAGTTATTTTTAATTGATAGAATTGATTTTAGGGTTGATTATTCCAATCATGGAGTATATAATTTTAAAATTTTTAGCAATAAATATTAATTATGATTAATTATAACATAATAAATTTTATTTTTATAAAAAATATTATTAACACTGTATGATTTTGATGTTGGCACACAGTTGACACATAAATAACTTGAGATTTAGGAGTAGAGATCATCTAGTTCCAACTTTATATGCTAACTGTGTGTGAACATTAAAAATATATATTGTTAATAATGGTTTTTTTATAAAAATAAAATTTATTACTATATTATAACTAATCGTAATTAATATTTATTGCAAAAAAATTAAAAATTTAAAAATTATATACACTATGTTTGGAATAATCAGCCCCAAAAATCAATTATATTAACTAAAAAATGAAAGTTAAATATTAAAAAAATAATTATAAATCTTAATTGGATGGAATAAACGATAAATAATGATGTAAAATTATACTAAACCAAAAAAAATTAAAATTGAAGAAAAAAATAAAAAATATAATTTTAAAATTTGGTACACCATTGATACAAACAAATTTGGATTAGCGCACCATTTTAGTTGTGCAATATTTTGTTAACTTTAAAATATTTGTGGAGGCAACGCACATCATCAAGTACTAGGGAAAATCTATCTTACGTGTGGGGTACTATCCGAAGTGCTCCCTCATAAGTCTATTGGGACACTTCAAAATATTCTAATAGACCTATTGGGACACTTCAACGTATCCCAATAGACCTATGGGGGCACTTGGGGTGGTACCCCACACGTAGGGTAGACTTTCCCCAAGAACTAAAGGTAGCTCGATTCTGCCTCAACCTGAATGCGTGTGATAGAAGCTGAATATGGTTCTCTCTCTCTCTCTCTCTCTCTCTCTCTCTCTCTCTCTCTCTCTCTCTCAATTTACTGGTAAAATTTATGACAGGAGATGAAGGATTGCAGTGGTGAAAGAGACATTGTTGGGGCCATGGGGTTACAACACCGGAAAGGAATGGAGCTACAGACCCAAATGCGGCGGCGGAATCAAACAGATAGTCATAAGCTACGGTGGAATTATTAATTCCCTCATCTTCAAAGGTGGCGGCGACACCGATTACTCCACCAAATTCGGTGGAGACGGTGGCGATCGAATTGAAAAGGTCAGCAATTTCTCCAATATTCCAATCAACATGAACTACATAATTCACGATTGACTGCAATTCTTTTCTTCTCCGGCCGGCGGCCAGATCGACATCGACTTTCCGGCGGAATATCTGACCGGCGTTAGTGGGACCCACGGGCTACCGGCTATTCTGGACGTCAGGCCACAATATCTGTTCGCTGATATTCTACACCAACAAAACGCAATACGGCCCTTTCGGGACTGAATGGGGCGCCGCGTTTTCTGCAAATGCAAAAGGCACCGCCGTGATAACTGGATTTCACGGCGGCTGTGGCCGCTTTCTCCACGGTATTGGAGTTTATCTCATGCCGGTTTTCTGGCTCGAAAAGGATCCGCATTTGGAATTTGGTTCGAGCTGTAATAGTAGTAGTGGTGGTCGTGATCATCATCTTTCGCGGCCGCGAAGTGCAGGGCCATGGGGCGATGGCGGCGGCGGCCGCGATTGGGATGATGGGGTTTTCTCCGCCGTCAAAGGCGTCCACGTTCGCCTGCGCAGTGATACCTGTGTAGTTTCCGGCGTCCAATTCTGCTATGAAGCGAAAGATGGTGATGATTTTTTGTCGCCGTTGCATGGAACCATTCATGAAGAAATGCACCGGAAAACGGTAAGTATGCATGTGTGCAGTGTAGTTTATATACCAATTTTAGAATAGAGATGGAAGTTAGCTTCATTTAGCATGCATAGGTATTTTGTAGTTATATTATGTATCCGCATGAGATTCGTGTTATACTTCGAATTTACGAAATTTTCTTGTATTTTTTCTTCAATTTTATTTTCTTATAGTTTAATTTAATTTTGCCATTATTTTTAGGATTTACCCCATCCAATTAGGGTTTATAATTATTTTTTAGTATTAAATATTTAGTTTTCATTTAATTGTTCATTATTATGGTTGATTATTTCAAAATTAGATTTTATAATTTTTTAATTAATTTTTTGTTGATAAATGTTCACTATGATTATATTTGTTATAATTAATTAAAATCATAAATTTGACAGATAAACACGGAGTGAAGCACATAAACGTGAAATAGAAAATTTCCCTTATATTCGTATTCAAATTTTAGCTTCATTTGGTAACAACTCTCTCTGCTTCAATTGATTGGTAGATTGTTTTTGTGAAAAAAGGTGAGTTCTTTGATTATATGCGCCCTAACACAAAAATGATAACAGAAATGGAATTTAAGAGTAAATTTCACTTGTGGTCCCATTAGAATAGGGTCAAAATACTTTTAGTCCTAAAAGTTACTTTTTTGGTCTCAAATGATATTTTTCCGACAATTTTAGTCCTGTTAGATATTTTTCTGACAATTTTAGTCTCAAACTAACTGAGATCCTTGGTGCGCTAGACAACACAAATTGATTTCAGATAGAATGACAGGATGTCTTGGATTTTGGAACGTTTGTTTTCATATGCATGAGACACACCTCGGATTCGCCAAAATTGTTAGTTTGGGACTAAAATTGTCGGAAAAATATCTTATACTACCAAAATTGTCGGAAAAATATAATTTGGTACCAAAAAAGTTACTTTTGAGACTTAAAATATTTTGACTCTATTTTAATTGGACCAAAAGTGAAATTTACTTTGGAATTTAGCTTCATTAGCATGCAAAGGTATTGTGTACGTAGTTATATTATGAGTAAATTTCACTTTTAGTCCCGTTAGAATAGGGTCAAAACACTTTTAGTCCCAAAAGTTACTTTTTTGGTCCCAAATGATATTTTTTCGACAAGTTTGGTCCCATAAGATATTTTATCGACAATTTTGGTCCCATAAGATATTTTTTCAACAATTTTAGTCCCATAAGATATTTTTTTTGATAATTTTAGTCTCAAATTAACAGAGAAAATTAGCACCCGTTAAAATCAAGGTAAAAAAATGGCATTCTCAAGCACATCAACAATATCAAAATTAATACCAATGAAAAAAGTGCAAAGTGTTTTCAACATATATAATACTAAACCATATGAATAGATACAAAAGAAATGCCCAACAAAACCATCATTTCACGTGTTTTGACCTTGACTTTAACAGTAGTTCACTTTTTGTAATAGTTTGGAACTAAAATTGTCGAAAAACTATTTTATGGGACTAAAATTGTCGGAAAAATATCTTATGGGACCAAAGTTATCGAAAAAATATTATTTGGGACCAAAAATGTAACTTTTGGGACTAAAAGTGTTTTGACCCTATTCTAATGGGACCAAAAGTGAAATTTACTCTTATATTATATATCTGTTCAAATTTCAACTTCATTTGTTCAAATTTCAACTTCATTTGGTCATTGCTGTAACTTGGTGATGGAATCTATGGGTTTTGTGGCTGCCCCCATCGAAAAGCGATTAAAATCCTTTCCCAAACTTTGTCTATAAATGGATATGCTCTATTTGAAGGAAAAATGGACCCCCAACAATAATTTTGTTATATTCTTCCCATCCTCTCGTTTTCTTTGTTTTCTCGATTCGCACTTCTTTTGAGCTTGAGTTCGAGTTTGCTGTTGTTCTCAATATTTTGCGGTTCCAGTTTGGGCATATGTTAGTTTGTCGGAAATAGCTTCGATTGGTCCGTTGTATCCTCAGAATCAAACGCTCATATATGATGAATTTAGTTTAAGAAAACTGTGATCTCCACAGGTTTCGGGTTTTCTCCTAAACTTAATATTGTTATTTAAATCTTTTATTTATCTTAGTTTGTATTTTTAGCTTTGTTATTTTATCAGTTGCATTTTCCTGCATTATTATATAGTTCGTGTTATTTTATTAGTGCAATATTTTTATTGCATTGTATAGCTTTAGAATTACATCTCTGTTCATGTTATTAGTTTAATAAACTTTGTTGCATCTTATTTATTGTTGTTCCAAGTGAACAATACAACCAACAGTAACAACTCTAGTTTAATTAATTGGAAGATTGTATTTGGTGACAAAGGTGAGTTCTTGCTTATGTCCCAAACGTTGTCTATAAATTGAAATGCTCATCTTGAAGGTAATGGTCCCCAACAACACTTTTGTTGTATTATTCTCTTCCTCACGTTTCCTTTGCTTTCTCGATTCGCTCTTCTTTTGAGCTCGAGTTCGAGTTTGCTCTGGTTCCAAATATTTTGGGGTTCAAGTTCGGACGTATCTCAGTTCGTCGAAAGTAGTTCCGGTTGGTTCGTTGTATCGGGAATCAAACGTCCGGGACGAATTTGATTTAAAGAAACTATATATGATCTCTCAATAGGTCTCAGATTTCTTCTAAACTTAATTGTTATTTAAATCTTTTATTTATTTTAGTTAGTATTTTTAGCTTTGTTATTAATTTTATCAGTTGCATTTTACTGCATTATTATATAGTGTGTTATTTTATAAGTACAATATTTTTAGTATTGCATTTTTGTTCGGCTTATTAGTTTAGTAAGCTTTGTTGCATCTTATTTATTATTGTTCTGAGCGAACATACAACCAATAACAACTCTGGTTTGGTAGATTGTATTTGGTGAAAAAGGTGAGTTCTTGATAAATGTCCCAACACAAAAATGAGAATACATACGGAATTTAGCTTCATTTAGCATATATGTGTATGGTGTAGTTATATATGTGTTCAAATTAAATTTCAGCTTCATTTAATTTGGTAACAACTCTAATTCAATTGATTGGCAGATTGTATTTGGTGAACAAGGTGAGCTCTTGATAGGCATTGAAGGGTTTTATGGGCCTTTGGAAGGAAATGTGGGTTGGAATGTGATAAGATCAATCACATTTGTCACAAACAAGGCTAGATATGGACCTATGGGGGCTGAAATCGATACATATATATTTCAACTCTTTGAATTCTGGCAATCGGAATCGGAAAGTGGTCGGATTTCATGGCCGGAGCGGTGCTTACCTCGACGACATTGGCATACACACTCAAGATTTCTGAGTATTGGAGTCTGAAATTATGTTTCACATTTTGTGGTGCAGTTTGATGGTTTAAACTATATTTTCAATAATTTGACTTGTTTAGACTATATTTATGTGAAATATTTTGCTTTATTTTACCGTTTACAGGGATTAACGGCTTTTTTACATATGCTATTCAATTTTTATTTTAGTTCAAAATGATGTATGTCTCATGCTTTTTTACGGTTTTAATTACCTAGTCTTTTTTTACACTTTATTTAATGTGAATATGTGATCTGTATATATATACATGATTTATTTATCAAATGAGTTGTGTATTAATAGAACCCAAACAAAAATAGAAAAAGCATTATGGCTTAAAAAAATATAATCACAAATTAATGTATATGCAGTAAGAGGGTTGAAATTTTATGTTATACTATTTCGTGTTTCACTTCGTGTTTCATTATCAAATATATGATTTTAATAATATTTATTATAAAATAAAAATTAATTATAACATAAATAACCATAGTCAACATTTATCAACAAAAAAAATGAATTAAAAAAATTATAAAACATGATTTTCAAAAAATCAACCATAATAATGAATTATCAATTGAAAATTAAAAAATTAAATATTTAAAAAGAATTATAAACCCTAATTGGCGGGATGAACCGTAAAAACAATCATAAAATTAAACTAAATCACATAAAAATAAAATTGAAGAAGAAAATAAAAGAAAAACTCATAATTTAAAAATGTAACACAGAGTGTAACACAGGGAGTGTAACAGGAAATTTCATGTGGTAGTAAGGGATTGAAATTTCCTGTTACACTATTTCATGTTAATTTCACTCCGTATTTTATTATCAAATTTATGATTTTAATAATATTTATTATAAAATAAAAAATAATTATAAGATAAATAACTATAGTCAATATTTATCAACAAAAATAATAAATTAAAAAAATATAAAACGTAATTTTTAAAAAATTAACTATAACAATAAATTATTAATTGTAAATCACAAATTAAATATTAAAAAATAATTATAAACCCTGCGAATTAGGTGTTGGTTGTTAAATCATTACCGTAAATATGTAAAAAAAAAAGAAAGAAAACACTCCCCCACCCCTTCGATTTGGATTTGTGAAACCCTAGAAATAGAACTTGGTGATGGGTAGAAGAAGAAGAAAAAAGCATTCCTCTTCTTCTTTCGCACTCCTCTCTGAATCGAAACCACCGACATCTTCTTCCGCTTCCCCCTCTGAATCGAAACCACCGACGTCGTTGCGGATGTCGTGTCTGATCTGTCTGGCCTGCACTCGGTTCTCAGATGATCTGCAATACTTTGGCTTCATTTTCGATCCCGCCGAAGAAGCAGCTCACAACGACGGCGAGGGATTCATGCCTACGAATCCCCGTTTTCGCATCGATGGTCTGAGTTTGGTGGCATTTTGCACCGTCAATTCGATTCTCTACGTGTTCGAGACAGACGATGATATCAACAAATCTGTTTATAGCTTGGATCTATCAGTAACATTGGGTGAATCTTCATACAAGAAGTCTCAACATTGCCGGAAGATGACGAAAGCCTCTTCCAGATTCATCGTTGGTCGCATGCCGAAGCAGTTGTGTACATTCTTATCTTTGGGAATGTTTAGAATTGGATGCATCCAGCCAGTTTCCAATGTTTAATATTGTTATGGTTATGTTTGAGACTAGCTCATGAAATTGGATTTGTGGGTTGTGTTTTTGTGTTATTAAGATTATTTCTATATTTAATATTGTTAAGTTCATGTTTAAAACTAGCTAAATTGTATTTGGGGTTATGTTAGGGCTGTAAATGAACCGAATCGAGCCGAACACCATGATACTCAAGCTTGGCTCGTTAAGGAATATTCAAGCTCGAGCTGGCCGGCTCGAGCTTGATTCGAGCTTTTTTCCTCTTGTTCAAGCTCGATCGGCTCGATAAATATTTGTTATGTTCGAATTCGGTTCGAGCTCAGTTCGTGAAATGCTCGAAAATTTACTACACGAGCCTGAGCTCGAATGCTCGAAAAAAAGCTCGTTTAATTTACATATTCGAGTTCTAACTTGAAAAAATAACTTATTTTATTTACCCATTTGAAATATTTATAATATTCATGAACATGTTCGATTAAGCTCGAGGTTGAACATGTTTGCGAGTTGGCCGAGCCGAATACTACTCTGTTCGAGTTTGGCTCGATAATTTTATCGAGTTCGATTCGAGGCTTGAGCTCAGCTCGTTTAGAAAATGAACAAACTTCAAACAAGCTTTTTTCGAGCCGAATTCTGAATAGCTCGCGAACAGCTCTGTTCATTTACAGCCTTATGTATGGTGTCCGGGATTGTTTTGTTAGCTTGATGCCTTGATTGTCTAAATAGAATTGTGGGTTCATGAAGTGTGTCTGAAAAAAAAAAATCATTACCGTAAATGTAAGGAAATATTTGGTTCTTGTTGGGTTGTTTTCCTAATTATAGTTTATTTGGGTATGATAAGAATTTGGGTCTCTACTGGGCCAATCAAATTAATAGTTTGCCCCATCAAATAGTTAAAATGGTTGGGCTTTTAGTTTGCTGGGTTTTAAAATAGTGGAGGTTGTGAGCATGGGCAACTCAGCCCTTAAAAAATGTTACATGTGATTTTTTAAAATGAAATAAAATTATTATGTATGATTATTGGTAAAGAACAATTTGTTTCCTCAATGAAAAATTTATGGTTCTCCCTCTAGTTGTAAGGATAAAACAGTTTAAAAAATAGATATTTATAATTTAATTAATTTTAGGTGCACCCAATTTCTTGTCCACCTATTCTCTGGTATCATGACTCAACTTTCAGTTACCAAAAAAACTTGCGAGGGTAAAATTCTTACAAAAATGAAATCTCGAAGGTGAAATTGTTACTCAGCATAGATTGAGGTATATATTAGTGTTTTAAGTTGTAAATTTTGGAGTATTAAATATAATTTATCCATATGTGTGTGTGTGTGTGTGTTGATTCACAATAATAAGATATTATATTAAAATTTAATTCTCAACTGATAAACTGTATACTTGCAACAATTCAGAGTTGATTTTGGTTTGATTTTAATCATAAATTGTGTATATTGGTTCGTGTTTAATCTCGGATTTCATTTGTTTGGAAGAGATGTGTTTTTGCTTAATATTTTAAAAAATTGGACTGAAATCCACTACAAATTGATGAAATCAAGTTTTGAAACCGAGTGGTTCGAATAGAGGTTCAAACAGGATGAGAAAAGACCGGGAAATGTATCTTGGAGGCGTAGGAGATTAGCACGAACCGTGCTAGTCAAATGAAGTGAATATTATTACCTCCAAAAGAAAATAAAATTAGTAAATAAATTACAATCTAACAAAGAAAAAAACCCCATCAACTACCGATGATGGAAAAGTTACAAGCATAAAAAATAACAAAAGAATCATTCATTATTGCTTAATCTAAAAAATAAGCTGGCTAGCACTACTTTTCCAGTGGGTTGGTGGTAGTTCTCGCTTTCGGACATACATACTTACTAAGGTGAAAAGACAGGATGTATTCCGACGAAATGCTATTGATTCTAGGAGGACTGGAGCATGGACTGTGCTAGTGATTGTACGACCCGCGCTAACTAAGAAATCATAGCAAGAGTACTGGTTTAATCCCTAGATATACACGGATTGAACGGTATGTGCTAAGCTAGCATAACCCGGGTGATTTTCTACTGCACGGACCGTGCTATGCTTGTACGACCCTGATTTCTATACATCATCACGCGGACTTTCCTTATGGGCCTATTTTTGTTCCATCTTAGGCTTGAATTATTGTTCTTTTCCTCAACTTGTTTATGCATCATTGGATTGTGTTGTCTTGTGTTATTGTCTCATAAACACTTGCACTTGCATAGTTAATCTATTATCAGTCGAGAGAGGTTAATATATTAGCAGTTATGATTGCATAACATAAGTTTGTTAGATCGAGAGATTGGTAGGTTTTGCGAGGAAAATAAATCTAAAGTGACATTTGGAGTTAGATTATAATGCAAGATCGAGAGATAAGAACTAAAATCTATTCTACTTTTATAACTTATTCGAAAGATAGCTAGTTGTAATTAGTGATTCCTACAGGAATTAGAATTAAATCGGTTTAATATAATAATTTTAATTATAGAATCCATTGATTGACAAGACCTTAGGATCCTTTTTTATATGAGTTTTTGAGTTTCTTCATTGATTATTTTAATTAGTTTTAATTGTTTAACAAGTATAGAAAAAATTGAACTAAAAAAAATATAAATTCTAATTATTAAATAATTACATTAATGATATTTATTAATTGAAAACTGCAATTATAAACTAAAAAATATTATAAATTCTAATTGGGTGTGATGAACTATAATTAAGAATTGTACAAATTAATTAAAATATAAGAAATTAAAATTATAAAAAATTGATCATAGTTTGAAAATGTAATGTTGAGTAAAACACAAAAAATGAAATATGAATATCTCAAATAGAATTTCATACAAGAAAAAATCATAATCTGTCTGCACTTATGCAAAAAATATAGTCAATAAAAACATGTAAGCAATTTTTTTCATCTATCAGTCTACACTTATGCAAAAACTATATATAGGCAAGCAAAACAAGTAAAGTAATTCCTTCTTCTTTGTGTGTTCCTAGCTAGCTATACTTATGTTAAACAAATATATATAATTCAATGTACATATCTGAATATATTTTTTTATATGAGAACATGAGTACGTATCATCGAACTCATCCGTACCTATCTATAAATACCGGTGGCGGATCCAGATGAAAATGTTTTGGAACCTCACTAAATTTGATATATATAAGGTCGAAATCGGCTGACGATGAAAAATATAAAGAAAAAATATAAAAAAAATTGATTGGGAGCCTGCCCCTGAAATATTACTCCTTCTGTTTTTAATTAATTATCATTTTAGAATTTTTCGCATATTAAGATGTAATAATTTGGACAAATAAATATACCCCATCTCTCACTGTCTCAAATTAATTTACATAAAGAGATATATTTCCCTAATTAATGTAGATCTCTCTCCCCCCCTCCCTCTCTCTCTCTCTCTCTCTCTCTCTCACGCGCCCCCCGCACACTAATAAATGAAATGTTAAAATTGAGAGAAAGTGTAAAAGTATGATCAACGACTAATTTTTTAAAACTAGTTCAAAATTCCACAACGACAATTAATTTGAAAAGAGTGTTTTATAAATGGCAAAAACTTTCATGCAGCGGTCTTAAATAGTGCTATTTAAGACGGATCGGCTCAAACCCGCGCTTTGACCCGGGTTAACGCGGGTCAACCCACAAAAAAGTAGAAAAAAACGGTAAAATCAGTATCAACAGTCTCACTAAAAAGTATCACCAAAAAATCGAAAAGTATCATCTGTATCATTAAAAAGTAAGGGGCCTGCTAGTTATTTTATACTAGTTTATTTAGTTCAAATTGTGATTTTTTCCATTCGAATTGATGTTTAGAGCTTAGTAGTTTAGGTTGTTTTTCGGGTTCATGGTTTTTTAAGGGGTTCATGTTTTTTAGGGATTTTTTTAGGGTTCATGGTTTTTTAAGGGGGTTTTTTAGTTTTTTTAGGGTATATTTTGTGTTTTTTAGAGTTTTTTTTTTCGGGGGGGTGTTTTTAGGGATTTATTTTGTGTTTTTTAGGGTTTTTTGGGGGGTGTTTTTAGGGGTTTATTTTGTGTTTTTTAGGGTTTTTTGGGGGGTATTTTTAGGAGTTTATTTTGTATTTTTTAGGGTTTTTGTGGGGGTGTTTTTAGGGGTTTATTTTGTGTTTTTTAGGATTTATTAATTCTATTTTAGGATATAAATTCATACTCATTTCAAATAAATTAAATCAATTTATTTTAATTTAGGGTTCACTAATGTTATTTTAGGGTATATATTTTTAGGGAACAAAACGAAAGGAACAAAGAAAATTGAAACAAAAAAAGAAAAACAGAAAGAAAAACGTAAAAAAATTGCCAGAAAAAAGGAAAAAAAAAACTGAAAAAAAAAACAATCAGAAAAAAAAAAGACGGGCGCGTGGGCACGCGTGGCGCCACGCTCCCGCCTTAAATAGCGCCTTAAATAAGGCTGCTCCACGGAAGTGGTTCTCTTTATTAATATTTGTTTGTGGAGTTAATTTTGAAATCAAATTAACTAAGGGACTTCTATAATTGCTAAGTAGTTGAGGGTTGTGACACAAACTACCACTTGCATATTTTATTACTCAAAATTAAAATTTAATTAAAAAAAGAATTAAATGACAATAATTGCAGCCAAAACGCTGATGTGCGTTCAACGAGATAATGGGAAGGTGGAATTCCACTATACTCCCTGGGTTACTACTCGCACACCACAAAAAACTATTGTGTTACGTCAGTAAAAATTGATGTGGTACGATCTTTATGGGTCTGTTATCTGTATATTATTTTTTAATGAAAAGATAGAAGGGAAAAAAAGAATAAATTACATTTTAATATCTAAATATTTTACTCTTTTTAAAAATGTTCCCACTTTTCAAAATTTAAAAAATAGTACTATTTTTTTTTTTCAAAATTTTTACAAAATTTAATATTGTGCAATTTTCATATTACTCCCCAATATTTTTTCAAAAAATCAAAATCTCCTTGTGTTTAATAAATAGTCCAAAACCCCTATATGTTATGTATAATCCATCAAAAAGACCCCTATGGAGAGAGTGATTTACACTTGCTAAGAAAGAAAGTATGGTTTATTTTTTTACAATTTTTGTTATAGATAATATATTTTATATCATTTGAAAATTATAGTATTTGGTCTTACTACTATGTTTTTGCTATTTTGACAATTTCCTAATTTTTGCATTATTTGTTAAATACAAATATATTTTATATTATTGAAAAATAATAGTATATGATCAAACTACTATTTTAAACTATTGACTATATTTAAAAAATAATACAATAATTGTAAAAATAGTAGTTTGACCAAATACTTTAACTTTCAAATAGTATAAAATATATTTATGTATAACAAAAATTGTAAAAAAAAATAAATGAATCATACACTCCTTAGAAAATTTATTTCATCCCCTCCAAAATGGGCTTTTTTGATGGATTACATAACATGAGGAGGTTTTAGACTATTTATTAAACGCATAGTTTTTTTTTTTTTTTAAACATAGGGGAGTAATATGAAATTTGCACTTTACTATTTGATCACTTTTACGGCCTGAAAATCATACATAATTAATTATATTTTAAAATTTTTGATTGGATGATTTTATTTATGCGGCTGGGAAAATTTAAATATTAAAATACAATCAGTTACATATGATTTTCAGGCTAGAAAATTGATCAAATGTTAGATTTGCAAAAATTTCAAGAAAGTAAATATTGTTTTGTTAATTTTTTAAAAATATGTTATTTAAAAAAAAAATTTAAAAATAAGTACCAAAGTATAATTTACTTAAAAAAATAACGGATTGGTGGAGTCTATTAAACCTATTCAAAATTCTAAGATATCATCATTAATTTTGACCCTAATTTTGCAGATTACTTCTTTTCTGAAGAATTCTACCCCATTATTTTGATTTGCAAATAATACGCAATCTATCCGGATGGGAACCTGTATTCCATATTTAGTGTTTAAACCCGTTCCACGATTAAATTTACAAGTTTAATAATAGATATTATAAAAAATTTATCAAGAAAAGATTGAAATTTTAAAAATTATAAATCATATTTTTAAAATAATCAACCATAATAGTCATTTCTTTAAAAATTAAATATTTAAAAATAATTATGAACACTAATTGGGTGGGATGAACCCTAAAAATAATCATAAATTAAACTAAAACGCAATTAATAAATTAAAATTGATGAAAAACTGGAAGAAAATTTTATAAATTTGATCGTGGAATAAGATCAGAATACCAAATTTGAAATAGAGAATCCCATCCGCGCTCTCTGCCTACAATTTATTTACGATTTTCAACGGAAATATTTAATTCCAAAATAGAAGATTATTTAATTTATGACTCATGCATTTACTGAAAACCAATCTCTCTTAATATTCATTTTTGCCGCTTCAAGAGGGGATGAAATTATCTATTGCACTAGTAATGTGATATTTTGTATTACACTATTAAATTTATAGTTTTATGATAACTGGTGTAAAAATAAAAATTAATTATAATATGATGAACCATAATCAATATTTATTAACAAAAATAATTAATTAAAAAATATAATTCTAATTATGAAATAATCAACCATAATAATGAAGTATTAATTCAAAAAAGATAAAATTAAATACTAAAAAAATAATTATATGTCTAATTGGGAAGAATGAACTTGAATTAAAAATTGTAAAATTAAATCATTTTTATTTTACAAATAGTGTAACGTAACCATAAGAGGTCACACCACTAATACAATGCACGATTTCATGTGCTATATAGGACTATGGAGGCTGGAACTTGAGATCCTCTAGTCAAAAGTTGTATTTATAGTCCCCTTGGGGATGGCCTAGTGGTAGAGTGGTGATATCTTGAGGCCAAAGGTCTCAAGTTCGAATCCCACCAACACCACTAGGTGTGAGCCTGTTACACCTGGCTTGCCAAGTGTGGTTTACCTCCCCTGTGTGGTTTGCAGGCTATTACACAGGGGCGTGGTTTACCCAGTGCGCATCTCGGTAGCGGCCGCGGGTTACCTTCGACAACAAAAAAAAAAGTTGTATTTATCAACCGTATCCCAAACCTTAGTTAAAATTATTAGTTTTTCTTCCATTTTGTTCTTCAATTTTATTTCTTTTTTGGTTTAGTATAATTTTATATTATTACTTATGATTTATTGCACATAATTAGGGTAATAAGTATTTTTTAGAATTTAATTTTTATTTTTAATTAATATAATTGATTTTTAGGGTTGATTATTTCAAACTTAGTGTAAAATTTTTTAGAATTTTAATTCTTAGCAATAAATATCGATTATGATTAATTATAATATAATAAATATTTATTTTTATTAAAAAAATATTATTAAAACTACATAATTTTGATATTGGCATACACAATTTGAATTAGAGGATCTCATCCGGGAGGCTGGCGGTGTGTGAAGTAATTATTCGTATTAATGAACGTGTTGAGTGGAATTACATGGATTTGTGAACAAATTAATACTAGGATATATAGACATCTTAATTGCAACACATAATAAATGTATATATATACTACTTCGTCCCGATTATATAGTCCATTTTCTACATATACGTAGATTAAAAATATTTATGAAAACATGAAACGAAAGCTAAATCTCCAAACTTTACGCTTATTTAATGAAAATTATGAAACTTATATTTTAGCTCAACTTTAATGTATTTTTTTGAAACAAGAAAAATACACAATTAATGATATAAATCAAAACTAACTATATCTAAAAGATTTTATACTATTGAAACTGAAAAAAAAACTCTAGAAATCACACGGTCACTCACATCCTACAAAATTTCTACGAAATTCAATTTAATTTTTTTATAAACTTTGCATCAAAATTTCTTTCATTTTCTTATAAAAAAACTATGCTCCAAAAACCATACATGTATGGAAGACCAAAGAAAAAATATATATTTTTTTAAATTTTATTTTCATGAAGTGCAAATACAATAAATATCAATAGAATTGATCACTATTCACATGTAATAGTATAATTGTACATTCTTATTAAAAATAAAACTACTTATAATAATGGGATTATATGATTGAGATGCTCAAAATATAAATGAGGACTATATAATCGGGACGGAATAAGTATATGTATACATACACTGTTTTATCCAAAATGCAAGTAATTCACAACAACTAATTAATATAATTGATGACGTTTACGTGCATGCAGTTGCGTGTGAGATTAAAACTACATGAATATTACAGTCTCTGTATGTAAACCTGAGTGGCAGATTTTCTATGTAAAACAACGAGAGAGAGAGAGAGAGAGAGAGAGAGAGAGAGTTTAATGGGATTATATTTGGAAAATGCACGGGATAAATAAACTCAATTTATTAGATCTCAAATATGACGTGAGGTTAACAATATAATTTAACACGTTTCTCTCTAAAAAAACAATATAATTTAACACTAATTATTAAAATTGAATGCATTAATTACAATAGCAAAATTCACACTATTTTCCATGGAAATGAAAGACATGCAGCAATCAAACACAAATTAAATATTCAAAATAACTTTTTTAAGCCTTTGCTCAACTACTATCCAACATGCTAGAGCGTTTATGATTGGATGTTACATTTTGAATCAAATTAATTGTTGGAGATAGTGTGCATTAATTAATGTGACAAGATATAATAAATTTCTCAATAAATTGATTGCAACTTTCACAAATATAGGCCCTATATCCCTTACACAACCGAAATCAGAAAAAAGTTGTTGCACATGAAATATATATCTTCAAAACATCTTAATTAATATTCAACACACAGATAGTAAAAGTAAAAATAAAATCATAAAAAGCTGAAAACTACATAGTTACATTGAATTGATTTGAAGTCTGAAGAGATATATTAATTACCTCTGAGAATCTGGTAACCAAACTCAAAATTGAGAATTAATTGTTACAATTTATAAATATAGGACATTATTCCATATTTTTTCCCACAATCATCATCTCTCACCTTCTCTTCAATCTCTTCCTATTTTTCGCTTTCTTCTTCCTTAACCCCTCTCTCTCTCTCTCTCTCTCTCTCTCTCTCTCTCTCTCTCTCTCTCTCTCAAGAAATGGCGGATTTCCGAAACGTGCCTTCATCCTTCTTCATGTTCTGCACCGATGATTTTGCAAACAAACTCGTAATATTATTTTCTTGCTTTCCATTCATGTTTTTTTTTTCCATTTCTCATGTTTAAATGAATTTAATTTGTTGCAGAGCATACCATTGGCATTTGGGAATCAATACAAAAAATTTCTTCATCAACCCTACCTAGAGCTCAAGACTGAATCGGGAAGATCTTGGATGGTGAAGGCGAGGAAGACGAGTAAGAAATGGTTCTTCACAGATGGTTGGTCTCGATTCGCGACGGACAACCAACTCAAACTCATCAACCTCCTCACTTTCCGCATCTCCGGTGAATCAGCTCTCGACGTCTCGATTTTCAGAAACGATTGCTGCACCCGCCGGTCTCCTCCACCTTCTGCACCCGCCGGTCTCTCTCTCTCTCTCTCTCTCTCTCTCTCTCTCTCTCTCTCTCTCTCTCAATATGTGCCTGTTGCTTAAATTTCATCAATATATCACATTACTCTCACTCTCTCTTAGCTTGTTGCTTAAATTTCATCAGTATATCACATTAGTCTCTCTCTCTCTCTCTCTCTCTCTCTCTCTCTCTCTCTCTCCATTTTCATGACTGTTTTTATCAATGCTTATCTCTCTCTCTCTCTCTCTCAAGTATGACAATTTTACGGCATTGAACAGATGATGAAGGTAGAACAGCGAAGACTTGGCGATTTGTCAGGAAATTGATGGATCACAATATTTCAAATCTAAGAATGGTAATTAATCAACACGAGTGATATTTACTTTATTTCTTTTTGATAATGCATGCAGTGTTTGATCTAATGTCTATGGTGAATTATAACAGGACATACCAAAAACGTTCGTGACGGCCACCGGAATAAAGGCGAAACAAAATATAGAACTAGAGAACGAGCAAGGGAGGAGGTGGACGGTTAGTGTAACTGACCGGAATATCAAGGTGTTCGCTCTGACGGCGGGGTGGGTCAACTTTGTGAGAGGCAACAACTTTCAAGCCGGACAGATTTTGTTGTTCGAGTCGGTCCCGAATTCTGGAAATGTTGTGAAAGTTATGGCGGTGGAAAATGAAGTCGGAAAAGAGTTGCTTGCTCGAGCCCGGAAGGGAGGCCTTCTTAAGTAGATTTTAGTTTGAAATTTTTTGTTTATTTTCTATAGGTAGCATGTATTATCAAATTAGAAGTGAATGAATTAATCACTTTGTTTTGATTGTGTGCATTTGTATCGTTGATTATAAATTTCTAAATATTGCTACTAAAGAAATTGATTGCAATTTTTCCATCCCAGAAAGTTAAGGAATGAATGATGTATCTTAATTAATACAGTATATAGGTGAATTTTATGAACCAAATTGTAATTAGGCTACTGTATTTTTCTTCGTAAAAAATTGAAAGAAGAGATGAAAACTCGTTATATTCTCACTGTTTCTGAAATAACTTGAATTTCAACTAATATTATATATATTTCCTAAAAAGACTAATATTATATCTCTTTCTTACAAATCACCTGAATTTATTATTATTATTATTATTATTATTATTATTATTATTATTATTATTATTATTATTATTAAATCAAATCTTTATTTCAAATTAAATTAAGAAAAAAAAAACGCTACAGTATTTCAAAAAAATATACTTTATAATTATCATATAAAAATTATATATACAAATGCACTACTCATCCTACTGTCTTCACAAAGGTAGTTTTAATGGAGTTTTAATTTTCTAATATATATGTATATTAATTATAAATTCTTATGCACTTTTGTAGAATATTAGTTGCAAATTGCAATAAATTTTTTGAATAAATTTATTATTTATAATATTGAAGTTTTAAAAAAGTAGTTAATTGGCAGGGTATACAGGATATCATTACCTTAGTTGTTGACATATTTTTGTTATTCTATTAAACGTATATTTTTTTATATTAAGACTAAAATTAATCAATGAAATTGATAAATTCAATAAGAAGAGATTCTAATAATCATGCCAAATTTTGTCGGTCTAAGATTTGAGAGACTTGTTGTTGGCTATTACGTACTAATATATATAGATTTTTTTTTTTTTAATATTTGAGGAATAATTATTCGAAACTATCAATCGAAATAATATCTAAAACTCATTTAATATCCCTCCCCCCAAAAAAAACTCATTTAATAGTTTAAATTACTCGAGGTCTGGAATAAATAAGATATTTCCTACTAGTTCCAAATTGATTAATAATTAATTCATCTTATAAGTCTTACATCAATATGTATACGACTCCTAATCATAAGTATTATTTGTTGCTGCCTGGTTAAAATCCGAATGAAGCACACAAAGAATCAAAGATATATAAGAAGGGTAGATTTGTGTGCACTAGGTATACATCAGACGGTGAACACATTGACCAGATCAATGCGTTGACCAAACAATCCGTCTAAATTAATGTCGTTCATACATTGAAAAGTATTACTTCAAAGCCAAAAATATCATTTGTATCATTAAAAAGTATCAGCCAGGAAAAAAAAACTGTTAGAATCAGTATCAATCGAAACACTAAAAAGTATCACTCAAAATTAAAAAAAAGTATCACTTGTATCCCTAAAAAGTATCACCCGTTTTGACGATAGTTCTGGTCAATTAACGCTTTGATCAAGTCAACGCGTGTTGACCTGATCAACACGTTGACTGTCTGATGTATATTTTATGTACAGAAGAATTTGCGATATAAGAAAAGCGAAAATGAAAGATATATTACACTAATAAAATTGATGATATGTAAATTTAATATAATTGTATCCCCCTCTTCATGCAAGCTTACTTTTTTTCCCAAGGATTTTGAAGAGAAACTACTTTGAAATGTGTGTATTTGCGTGTTGCTAAATATAATGAATTTAATGATACTAATCAATGCTCATGTACAATTGTATCCCAAATTTCTAACCATAAAATAATTTATGATTCTTGCATTAATGATTTTCCTGGAACTAGAATCATCTAAATATCTGCACATCGTAAGATCCCTTCAGCTTTCACAAATTTGTATTCAGTTTTCTTTATTGCTTCTGCTAAAGTCTGCATGATCTCTCTCTCTCTCTCTCTCTCTCTCTCTCTCTCTCTCTCTCTCTCTCTCTCTCTCATGTTAATATCAGCGGTATAGTTAATTGAAAGACAATATATTTAATCAATTTCACAAAAATGGGTGGTTATTAATTGAAAGTTACCAGTATAGTCAGTTCTTTTTTTATTACAATAATTTTGATATATTCTGGCATCTTTAATTTAATAAAATACTGAACTTTTGAAATTGTGATGATTTAATTTTTTTTGAATATTAATTACTCTGACAACCGTCCATTGATTTGAAGGAGATTGAAATTCACTGCCGAACTCAATATTTTATTAACACGTTATTTTTTTTTTCTTTTTGTTTAATTTCATTCTTATTATAACGTAATAGTTTCGTTAAATTAAGCATATAGTATAGTTTGCGTCTGTAATTATTTCTAGTTTAATTATTACACATTCATGAAATTTACCAAAAACATGCGTGTACAGGTCACGTTTTAAAAGGCGGTGTCTAGATACTAGACGGTCGCCAACCTTGCCGATTACACTCTCGGTGGCTATGCTAGGCGATTGGGATGATTAGGCGGCTGCAATTATTTGTTTTTTTATTATTTTCTTAAATAATTTTTTTAGTGTTGCAATAGGTTTGACCCAATCTTTAAATCATTAACTAAGAAAATAAGTAAAATAACACGAATAAATTAATTACAAATTACAAATTGTTAGGTTAAAAAATAAATTAATTAATGATCTTTGAATTTATAAATGAAATTTCTAAATTGTTAGGTTAAAAAATAAATAAATTAATTACAAATTACAAAATGCCTAGGTTCCGCCTAGATCCCACCTAGGCACTAGCTCCCCTGTAACCACCCGCCTAGCATCTTTTGCAACCATGCATGTTATAGTTAAGGCTCTATACTTTGTAAAAATTTAACTAACATAAGTTGATGAAAACTTGATGTCCTTTCTAACCATTAGTTAAACAATCTAGCTAAAATAAGTTTTATAGATTTAGGGGCTAATTAATGTCCAATTTGTAAGTTAACATTTTAGGGAACTAATATCCCATTGAAAATGAAAAAAAAAGTGTCAATGTATATATAGCTTATGTTGGGATGCCTTAAAGAATCCTGATTTCGGACGGGGTCTCATTGCTCGGTCAGCGAATCGAAGTCCAAGGGGCGACGCGCGTTCGTGGTTTGTAGTTTAGGAAAAACTCTCTAGACTTTCTCCATGTTTGTTATGTTTGGGGTGATGTATGATTTTTTGACAGTTTATTTCCTACTAATAGGGTTTCAGGGTTATTATCATTACTGATTTGTGGATGTATATAACTAAAACATTCTTAATCAACTACGCAAAATATATATGTTTTTTTTGCATTGATATACCAACTTATTGACAAACTAGATTATGCCTAGTAAGAGTACAAATTAAAGACACTCCAATAACCAAATTCACACTATTTCCCTTGGATCAAGGGCTGGACGATATTAATCCAAAATTTTGTTGAAATTAATATCTCAAAAAAAAAAAAAATCTATAGCTAGCTTCTAAGAAGTGACTATTTTGGTAGATTTTTTTATGAGATATTTTCATGAATTCTGTAACTTACAAGCTTTGAGATTACTTTTGGATTTTTAAAAAGTTAAATTAAAATTTAACGATGATTTTTCCATAGCTAAATTTTTTTAATTTTTGTTTATTTTCCAATTACTACTTAATTATGAATTTGAACTTGATTTTTTAATATTTTTATATATTTTTTTTATTTTTTTGTATTTATATTAGTTTTTTTTAACATTTTATATTATTTTTAAAATTTTAAAATTATCAATTAATTACGAATTTGAAATTACTTTTTTAATATTTTTATATATTTTTTTGTATTTATATTAGTTTTTTAACATTTTATATTATTTTTGAATTTTAAAATTATCAATTAATTACGAATTTGAAATTACTTTTTTAGTATTTTTATTTATTTTACTTTTTCAGATTTTTTATTTTTTAATATTTTATATTTTTATACTAATTAATTATGAATTTGAAATTAATTTTTTAATATTCCTTATGTTTTTATTTTATTTTACTTTTTCCAGATTTATTTTATTTTATAATTTGATTAATTTTTTTCAATATTTGATAATTTTGAATTACTACTCAATAACTTTTTATAATTTTTTTATCAGTTTAATTTTATTTTTATAAATATTATTAATTATGAATATATCGGGTTTCATGGACAGGCAGATGCCCGATCAATCAACCCTATCGGAGTTTATATCGTGCCGGTTTCCTCGCATTTGTCAGAGGTTATAATGAAGGGGATCGGTTTCTCTCACGGCCGCCACTGCAAAGTGCCGCAAAGTGCCGGACCTTGGGGTAGTAACGGTGGCCGAGAGTAGGACGACGGGGTTTTTCCTGCCGTGAAAGGGGTTAAATTGGAGATAATTTCAATTTTGGTCCTATAGGACATCGGGTTTTCCGCTTTTGGTCCCGACACTATCACTTTTGGTCCCAGAGGAAGTGAAGTATCATTTTTAGTCATGCCGTGACGGTTTCCGTTAAAATTGGTATCGATTTTGGTTCCAAATTACTATCAATTTTGGCCCCAAAACAAAAAAATTCCAGAACTTCATCCACAATTTTGGAGGTAAATTTCACCTGATTTTACTATTATTTTGAAGGGAAGTTTGACATCTTTTTAAAGGGAAAATTCCCACCAACATTGCCACTATATATACCAACTCACCATCACAAGAAAAGAAAATTGAAGATTGACTATTGCAAGAAAAGAAAATCCATATTAGCGATTGACTGTTGCAAGAAAAGAAAATTACCATCACAAGGGACACTAAACCAAAATTTGAACGGTGGCCGAGAGTATGACGACAGGGTTTTTCCTGCCGTGAAAGGGGTTAAATTGGAGATAATTTCAATTTTGGTCCTATAGGACATCGGGTTTTCCGCTTTTGGTCCCGACACTATCACTTTTGGTACCAAAGGAAGTGAAATATCATTTTTAGTCATGCCGTGACGGTTTCCATTAAAATTGGTATCGATTTTGGTTCCAAATTACTATCAATTTTGGCCCCAAAACAAAAAAATTCTAGAACTTCATCCACAATTTTGGAGGTAAATTTCACCTGATTTTGCTATTATTTTGAAGGGAAGTTCGACATCTTTTTAAAGGGAAAATTCCCACCAACATTGCCACTATATATACCAACTCACCATCACAAGAAAAGAAAATTGAAGATTGACTATTGCAAGAAAAGAAAATCCATATTAGCGATTGACTGTTGCAAGAAAAGAAAATTACCATCACAAGGGACACTAAACCAAAATTTGAACTTGATTGCCATCATCAAATAAACATCTTCGGATTCAGAAGCCCCACTTACTAGCTAAAAATCAAACCAAAGTAAATCTAGAACTTAAGGAATAGAAGAGTCAAATGAATTCTATTAACATATAACAAGTGTGCAGCCTCTCAATAGGAAAAAACACAATAAATATGAGGAATTATAGATGAAGGTAAAGATGCTTACCGCAAAGGAACATCCCCAACAAGCAACAATACCATACAATAAAAGATCTAAGTACATATCCACCTAGCTACCTCTTTGAATTCATGCCCTAGGAGGACGAATCTGTACATATCTACAAACCCAGAATATAAGCATATTCTTACAAGCTCTTAAAAAAAATTCTATGGATTATCCTTTTAATCAACACTACTTCAGTATTCATATCTTTTTTGCTTATTCATTTGCACATTAGGGATTCGCTTAAGCAATGAAGACATAATCACATGCAGACAAGCTCTTACAGGAATGTGAACAATGAACTCAAATTATCCCACTAACTAAACAAAGAGACCACCTTAAGAAACAGCAAAAATAGAAAATGTATTTTGATCTCTCTGAGCTGAAACTGCTTTCTTCATGAACAATGGCTTTGTATTTCCAGAAGGTTGACCTAGATAGTATGCTAAATAAAAAACAATGCACACTCAGAAGAACATTAGTTTGATTTTTCCATTGCAGATAACATGATGCCAATAATTTCAGCATAAGTTTTAGAGACTTTTGATAAGGTTTTTTTTTTTTTTTTTTTTGCCTGAAGCATTACTTTGCCTAGTTTCTTCGACTAGTGTATAAGGTGTATCCAGAGGCTTATCATTAACAGGGCACTCGATTATAAAGATTTCAATTACAAAATTCATCCTCGGAAGGCTCTGCCACCATCATCAGAATTTCACAGGGGAGATTGGAGAGAGAGAGAGTGGTGGATTGGGATACAGAATCAAGCTAGAAAAGATCGAAAATTACCGGCTTCTTCCGCCCTGCGAGCATCGAAATCAAGATCACGAGATCGATTCTCATGCTGCTGCAGAACATCATCCACAACTGACGCCACCGAGGACAACAATGCACCTTCAACCGCCGCCATTCCTAATTCCTTCTACTGCTTGCGAATTTTGGAAATTTCTTGCAAATTGTGAAGTAGGTTCAAAATTAGGGCTTTGCGATTTTGGGGATTTCTTACAAGCTGTGAATATGTCTTCTATTTCTGTTCAATTAGGTCTTTAGGTATAATTTTCCCTCCAAAAGACCTGCACGTGAGTCTTGTGTGATATTTCCGTCACTTGTTAAAACTGACGTTAAATTCGTGGGATCAAAATTGACAACAAAAATCCTATGGGACTAGTTTTGGGTAATATTTTTGAAAATGACCAAAAGTGATAGTGTCGGGACCAAAAGCGGAAAACCCGATGTCCTATGGGACCAAAATTGAAATTATCTCGTTAAATTGCGTTTGTGCGCGCGCAAGATGGTTGTATTAACGGCAGTCCGATTTATCTACGGTAAGAGAGATGGTTCTGATTTTTCATATCTGTGGCATGGGGATGATGGTTCTTTCATCTATGCCTATGTTTAGATAAAGTTTGCACAATTTGCAATTTAGACATATAAATTTTAAAATTTTGCATTTTATTTTATTTTTCAAAAAATAAACTCCTAATTTTTTCGGGCGAATGAACCTCGCGTGTCATAAAAATCATGTGGTTTATGTCTAAATGAAGAACAAAAGAAAAAAGTATATAATTTTTAATTTTTTTTACTTTTTAATATTTCTCAGATACAGAACAGCGTCGTTTTATCATTTTGTGAAGAGATGAAATTATTTTTTGCAATTCTCTTTTTGCAAAAATAAAAACTCCTAAATTTTAATTTTAAGTGTATGGAACTGGTGTAATATAAAAATCGATCTGTCATTTGTGTCTAAAAGAAGAACAAAAGAAAAAATATACAATTTTGAATTCTTTGCTTTATAATATTTTTAGGCACAAAGCGACGCCGTTAATTTTGTGAGTAGGTGAAAATATTTTCCACTTAAGCACAATACAATGTTTTATTAGCAAGTTAATTTTCCATTTGCCAGAAAAAAGTTTTTAAAGTGTCTATTTTGAAAAAAAAAAATGTAAGATTGTGTTTTAACTGTAAATTATGTTAAAATTTGTGTAGATAATCGTAACTTACCCATTTTTGTGTACATATTCAATCATCATAAGATGAGACATATCTGATATTTATTTATTATGAGTTGCATTTTGAAGATTCAATAACCAAATTTGTGATGAAATTTAATTGTGTGGTTGGCACATTGTGTTTGGCGAAAAAAGGTGAATTCGTGATAGATATTGAAGGGTTTTATGGACCGTTGGAAGTGTGGGAGTGAATATTATCAGATCGCTCACATTACTACAAACAAGGTACAATGTGGCCGAATTGGTGCTGAAATCGGAACCTATTTTAGCTCTATGAATTTTGTGGATTGCAATAGGAAGGTGGTGGGGTTTCATGGCCGATGAGGTGCTTATCTCGATGCAATCGGTATACACACTGAATATTTCTAAATATTTTGAAGAGACTTTTCTGAGACTGTCTTACTATGATTCTATGAAATATTGGTTTTACTATGAATCTTTATTCTAATTTTAGAATAATCGACCATATTAATCAATTATATTAACTGAAAATAAGAAATAAATATTAAAAAATAAGTATAAACCCTAATTAGGTGGAATGAACCCTAAATAATAATTATAAAATGATGGGAAAGAATGGAACTGCTAAAAATAATACTTCATCCGTTTCCATTAAATGTCATTATGGATGAATGGACACTAGGGCTGTCAAATGGGCTGGCCCGCCCAAGCCCACGGGCCAACTTTTTTTTTTCCGGGTTCGCCCGGCCCAGCCCGATTATGTATCGCATGAGAGATATTCTAGTCAAATTAATAATGCGTTCTCATATTTCTAAAAAACATCAAATAATTATATATAAGAAAACTCTTTGTCTGAAAGATCTTCAATTCTAGTTTATCAATGTTGACAATTTGGAAATGATAAAAGTATATCATATATCATATTCACCTGACACAAATAACATTGGTTTCACCTTAATTTATTAAATTGACATGATTAAAATTTAATCCTAAACTTCGACAACATAAACAAGATCGATGCGATATGAAAATTACATTCTACATTATTTGCTGATAAACTTGTGGTTCCAACCGTGGGATTGCATGAGCAATCAACGGCGTAGCCAATGACAAGTCACCATGCAACTCAATCAAATCTATTCCCAGCACATGATCATGATCAGACGGTGGTCTCCATACAAAACCCTGAATCAACCTTGCTAAAAGGATCGTCGCCATAGTAGAACCAAGCCTCACACCTGGACAACCTCGTCTTCCAATACTAAATGACAACATTCGCAATTCTGGATCATTGAGCTCTACTTCTGAGGTCTCGTTTACAATGTGACGCTCGCGTTTGAACATGAGAGGATCTTCCCAAATCCTCGAGTTTCGCCCGAGGCCGAGATGGCTCAATAAGATATGGCTTCCTTTCGGTATGAAGTAGCCACCTACAACAGTGTTTGCAGTCGATACATGTGGGAGGTTGAATGGTCCAACCGGATGCAATCTAAACGCTTCTTTGACACAAGACTTGATATAGTTTAGTTTGGACAAATCCGATTCTTGAACTAGCTTGTTCTTACCTACGACTTCATCTAGCTCTTTAGAGGCTAAATGAAGAAAATGTGGTTGATTAATCATTTCTGCCATAGTCCACTCAACAATATTGGTTGGATTGTCAATCGTTGCTAAAAATATCTCCTGCCACAAATACATCAATGTTAAAGTTGAGAAAATATCAATTTTGATCCCATAGGATACGCCCCAGTTTGATTTTGATCCCAATACTATCATTTTGGTCTTTTAAAAAAAAATCGCCCAATTTTAGTCACATAGGTTTAAGAATATCAATTTTGGTTCCACAATTTTAAGGCCAAAAGTAGAACCAAAATCGATATTTACTCTACTTGGGATGAAAAATGATAGTATCAAAACCTGAGATGTATCTTGTGGGATCAAAATCAATATCTTCTCCTGTTAAAGTCATATATAATTTGTACAATATTTTTTCTAATAAATATTGGAAAACTTACATTGACTTGTGCTCTGATCTCATTAATCGACAACAATGGATTGTTGTTGGAGTCCTTGAGGCTAATCAAAACATCAAGAATATCTCCATTTGTGTTTCTAGCACCACTTTGCCACAACTTGACCCGATTATTAATTTCCGGATCATGATATTTTCTCATGCACTCAATTGCATTGGTAACAATCTTTTTATGACTATCCAAATCAAACATCTCTAATAATGGAACACAATCAGCAATAGAAAATCTATAGAGATGTGAGAGGGTTGTGAACAATCCATCCATGTGTTCTCTCTCTTCGATTCCCGGGCCCCCATCCTTCAATCCCGACCCGAAAAACCTCTTACCAAACACCAACTTCCGAATCACACTGCCACACTAAAGTTTCACTACATCTCTCACGTTGATAACTCCATTATTACATGTATTCTTGCATTGATTGTAGACATATTGAACAAGGTGATCAGCTTCTTCACATCTTTTTGCATGGAGACGTTCATGAAGACCTATCGAGAGCACCTCCGATACCATGATCTTCTTCATTTTCTTCCATTGATTGCCCCCGGGTGCAAGAACTGCTGATAGGTAGTCGATGCTGGCAATTCTTGCCGATAAGCTATGGGGCCTTAAGGCAAAAATGGCATCTTGCTCCTTCAAGAACTGTCGAGCAAGTTCAGGAGAACAGACGACAACAACATGGACTCTACCAAGGTGAAAATAAGCGATTTCAGTGTTGAAATCTTGCATAGTTTGGTGTATCCATCTAAATGTTGGCTTGTTTTTCACCATTTTTGGTAGACAGCCAACGATAGGGTAGCCTGTAGGTCCTGGTGGAAGTGGAGGTATTGTTGTTTTTTTCATTCTTATTGTTTTGTAGGAGATTATAGACACTATAAACCCCAATGCTAGGAATAATAGATATTCCATAGAAAGACTTATTTTGTTCATCATGGCTTGAAATATGGGACAAAGATTTGTGTTTGTAAAATGATGAATGTTAACTTTTAGGTTGTGGATATTGGATAGTATATATAGGCATAAGAGTTATGTTTTTTTTTTTAATGAGGACAAAGTTAGGGTTTTATAATGTGTTGACGTGTAAGTGTACATTCTATGATACAAGGTTTGAAGGGCCACACTAATAGATATGATAATTTTCTTGCTTTATTTTTTTTCTACAATTTTTAGTAATATTTCGTTCGCATATTTATTTAGAGACAGTAGTGAATGTCATGTTATTTTTAATTACCGGTAAACCCTTATGTAAAGTTGGACACTCACCACACTTCCTTTTTCTCCAATTAAAAAAAGAACAAATACTAGTAAAAAAATATAATTCTTTTCGAAAATGTCACTCCCCTGACCTCCATCTAAAAAAATAGTAATTAAGAAATATAATTCTTGATATTAACGTCGCTTTTCCTCAACTACAAAACAACTAGTAACTAAAATAATTCAAATTAGATCATATATATAATTTAGGGAAAATGTGCAAAAATAGCCCCCTCAACTATTACATGAGGAGTATTTGGCTCAAATAGCCATTTCTACATTAAAAAATGGATCATGTAGACCCTTTCATTGGTTGGAAAAAATTAATGGTGTTAACTAACACACATTTTCCACACTTTTTACAAATGCAAAAATTTTATTGAATATTTTATTTACTCCTAAAACAAAAATTTTATGAGTAATAAAATATTCAATTTTTTTTGGTTGTGTAAATTTTTGTACGAATTTTACACAACTAAAAATATATTAAAATTAAAGCACATAATTTTTTTACTAATATTACGTAATCTTTATATATATAAAAGTAAGAAGTTATACCTTATTTAGTAAGTATAGTTTTCCCGCCTAAATCAATTACTATATTTAGTAATTAATTTATTTTTATATTGTACTATTGTTTTAATTAATTAATCCTAATTATCATCTTAATATAATACATAAAATAACTAAATATATATTCAATTAATTATATATATACTATATATCATATCTTTAATTTAATTTAATATAATAGTTTATATTACATTATCTTAATATATATTAAGATACAATATATAATTTAATATAAATAAATTAATTTTATCTTAATATGATATATATATATATATATATATATATATTAAAATGAGATATATAAGATGTATACTAAGATATATATGACATAATATATAAACCACTTAAGACAATACTATATCTTAATATATAACATATTTATTAATAAATTAATTTTTATATTACAATACATATTAAGTTAATCATATACTAATTAATTAATAACCAAAAATTAATATAGCAAAATTTATTATCTGTGAAAGGTAAGGTATATATATTATAAATGGTAATTTTCACTGATTTATTCTAGAATTCCCTCTTCCGATCCCTTTTAATGCGTTATGGTTTAGGGTAATGTATAGAAATGTAATCAATTAAATTATTGATTATCATAGTTGGTTTTGTATCAATAAGGTTTCATTTATTGTGATTGATTACCATATATTATTGATTAGCAAATTTTATGCAAAATTTTAATCGATGTCATATTTTTGTACAAATTTTAATGGAATTAAATATTTGAAATTTGAAATGTGTGCATTTAGATGGATTGTTTATACTTATAAATAGTTGATTATTGTATCACAATTTTTAACTCTGAGTTGTGTATTCATGTTTCTTGACGAATGAAGATTTGGTACTTTTATTTGTCTTTTTTTTTTTTTAATTAAAGGTTGAATTCTACGCTCAATTAATTTCCTTATGTTGTCACTTGATTTCTTCTTAATTTTTTTTTTATTATTGTTTGATTGTAAAGAATAACACTTTCATGATTTCAAATCATTGAAGAGTTGTTTATTCATCCTTAATTGAGGCCTTTGAAATTTATTTGGTCAAGATCTCCTTGTTTATCTACGTACAGATCAACAAATGTCTTCATTTTAGTAGTGTAATAAAAATAGCATTGTAATCCTATAAACATTTGTAGCTAGAATGATTGTATCATAATTGTAATTATTTATATATTATTGTAGCTATTTTTGTTTGTGTATTATATTTATCATTTTTAGCATTAATTGAATTATGTATTTATGTGTTTTTTTTAATGATGGGAGATGTTGTGTTAATCAGTATTTTTTTTTTCCTAATCTGATATAAAGCTAATTTCAGTAATTTTTTTAATGGGATCAACGGACACACATGTGATTGTGTGATTTCTCCATCCCCTCTTATAAATTTTGATATATTCTCCTAGCTACCTACTGCTCTTTCTCCCTCTCAATCTATTCAAATTAAATCTTAAACTGAGGCAAACAATTTTCGAAATAGCCAGATTTTAATTTAATTTTTAGTTGGTTTCACCATTTGGAATTTTTAGTGTGTTCTCCATAGTTCCCTACTTCACTTATCTTTCACAATCTCACTGTTGCATCGATTGCTTCTCTTTCTTTATTCTCATCACTTCTCGATAAATTAAAATTGATTATGTATGCTACTCTCTTTTCATGGGCCTTTTATCTTTCATCTTCAATTTTTAATTTTATCTTCCACCTATTCTTCATATGAACGTACATAAAGTTGATTATGTTGGAGTGAATCAAAGAAGCCAAGATGTGGACCGCGATAATTAGAATATTCAACTCTTTAAAATTCACTATTTTGAATTATTTGTAACCCAAAAACTAAAAAATGCAGAATCCATTTCTCCTAAGAGGAAAAGAAGATGAACTCCTATAGTCATTATCCATTAAAGTTCAAAGTAATCATATAGTAGACTTCTTATGAAACAGTCACAATTTCTGTAGATTTATTTTTTCAATTTCATTTTTAGGTATTGGCCAGGATTTTTAATTTTTAATTTTGTACTGTAGAAAATATGACCAAAATTAGTGTAAATGTGTAAAGGAGATTGAAGACGCCCGAGAAAAGTACATTTTTATATATATATTTTTTCTTTTTTACCTTTGACGACACTGGAAAAAAACTTTCAAGATTGACACATTTTCCTAGCATTTAAATTTAGTGTACAAAATTAGTTAAAGTGTAGGCTATACTTTGGTATCAAATTTTGTTATTTTTAATATCTTCTTGTGTCGTGTATCAATATAATAATTGTAAGTTTTTCAAAAATTATATAATCGGCATATGTTATGTTATCATTTAATCAAAATATCATTAATATTTAAAATAATTAGTGATCCATTCTTTTTGTTGTTCGAAGAAAATCAACCTTTTGAATCTAATTAATACTGATTGATTTCCATAAATCACATAAAATAGATTAATGAAAAATTAAAACAATTATGTCAAAATGACCGAAAAATCTGCCTGTATATATGGATGCATGAAATCATAACTTCATCACCATTAGTATTATAAATTTTTTTACATAGATCTCTCTTATATTTTTTGTTTAACCTATATTTTCATAAATATCTCTTATTATACATGTGTATAGAAATACTCCAAAATTTTTAATTAAATATTATTTGAATTTTTGTTTTAAATTATTACAATATTACTAACAAAATAAATTGAATATCATCTAAATTTATTTTATAGTTATTTCTATGAATTATTACTAAAATATTGTTGTGACATAATATCTTTATATTTATAATTTTTATCCGTGCATCGCACGGTGGGTAATGCTAGTTAAAAATATAAGAAATATGTTAACATAAAATATCTAAAATATATAATTACACAACAAATTAAATGTGAGTTATTCCAACACGTAAACTTAGTTCAATTCTTGATGTTATTAATAAAATTATTGTTCGCGGGCTGCACTGCACCCATTCTACTCTACGACTGTTTAATATATGTAGATAAATATTTTAATATATATACAAAAATTTGAAAAAAATTATGTGCCATATATATTTAGATTAACATATTTCTAATATATTTTTAATTGCGCAATTAATTTGTAAAAAAATTGTGTGCCTTTTTAAATATTTGCCTAATATTCGTAACAGAGAAAATTTTATTCAATATTTTATCTACTAATAATAAATTTTATTTCCTGAGTAAATAAAATATTCAATAAAATTCTCGTGTGTATATTAAAAGTGTAAATTTGTGCGCGAAAATATCTACTCCTACTATTTCCATCGCCGTAGATTAATGTAACAACGACACGATGTCAAATCCCATGATATCATGGGTCCAGCCTATCTATTATATATAATTAAAGGTCTCTAAAAAATGCATAAATAAATAAATGGTCCAACCTATCTTTAACACCACATACAAATTCATATATTTTTTTTAATTATAAGGATGATATCAACATGCACTAGTTACATATTTTCAGCTGAACAAGCTTCAATTTAGGTTCCAATATTTATGTTCATTAACATTGAAAATAGTAATCCTAATACTACATGAATTGCAAATATTGTGGATCCAACTGAAGCATTGCATGTGTAGTTAGTTGTCTAGCCAATAAAATGTTTCCATCAAGACGACAAAGATACGTAAATTATAGTGTTATATCGACATGATAATAATTTATTTATTTTTTTATGTAGTTCATATATTTTTGGAGGCTTTTAATTTATAGTTACCTTATCATGTAATACCATATGATAATATATTTATGTAAAATATATTTTATTTAGTAAATATTAATTATATTATTATCCAATAGTGTTTGTATTTAAGTTTATTTTGTCGACATGATAAAATTTTTTGGTGTATATTAAAATGTAAATTTGTGTGTGAAAATATCTACTCCTCTTTCCAATGCCGTATATTAATGTAACAACGACACAATGTCAATTTGCCACGACGAAGTTGAAATTGCAAATCCCATGATATCATGTGTCCAACCTATCTTTAACACCACATACAAATTCATGTTTCTTTTAGTTATAAGGATGATATCAATATGCATTAGTTACGTATTTTCAGCCGAACAAGCTTTAAGTTAGGTTCCAATATTTATGTCCATTAACATTGAAAATAATAATTCTAATACTACATGAGTTGCAAATATTGTGGATCCAACTGAGGCGTTGCGCATGTGTAGTTAGTCGTCTAGCCAATAAAATGTTTCCATCAAGACGATAAAGACATATAAATTATAGTGTTATATTGACACGTTAATAATTTATTCATTTTTTATGTAGTTCATATATTTTTGTAAAATATATTTTATTAAGTAAATATTAATTTTATTATTATACTATCGTGTTCGTATTTAAGTTTATTTTGTCGGCATGATTAAAAAATTTTGATATACGACTGTCATAATAGGTAGTCAAGTGTCACAGTAGTTAATTAGTTGATATGTCGCAATATGATGGTTGAAGTGTCACATAGTAGATTTTTCAATCGACCAAACTTTTTGGCTGAAACTTTTGTTGTTGGACAAAGTAAAAAATAGGGTATACATAACCAAAATTAGTGGACTCGAGACACGTGATAGCTGGACAATAGAGTGAGGCACTACACTCACCTTGAAATTATATAATCATGTGCATGTGTGTTTGCATATACAACATAAAAGTGTTCTTGATAGAAATAAGAACATAAATAAATAAAGCTAAAAATCAACATAGAATTGGTAACGAGTTCAGTTAATCAACCTACTCCGTGGGGACTTCGCTAAAATGGAAGATTCGTTTAATACTCCTTCGTCAAGACTACTGATGATACTTATACATACATGAATCCATCTTTATGTCGCCTTTTTTTATAAGAAAAACTCTTTAATGAATGAAAGTTGTAAGATTCCCCCACAATCGTAAAAACTAGCCTACCCTAGATAGCCATGCCTTCACTTGCAATCTCTCCGGAGATCATGAACAAAACAGATCAAACGACCTTCAAATGTTTATCTCTCGAAAACACAACTATGCTAGACTTTTATGTTGAACAGAGTAAAGGACAACTTCTAGCTATTACAATACTCACAAATAATTTATACTCAGTGAATTAATGATATGTCGCACACCCATTGTGAAAGAAATCGGCCTTCATATAAAGCAACGATTCATAGTGACTTGATCTTTAATCTTCGTCTACTTGGAAGTTGATCTAGGATTTGTGATTCTTTAATTTTCATGTTGATGTAGATGCTTTCCTTGTTAGTGAATGTTCAAATCAACACAACCTCTACTACATAAGACAGTTAATAAATCGCTCATTGCATTCCAAAACAAATCGCACAGGATCTATTTCACACGGAAACTACCATATATAATCTGTTCTGGGACAAATTCTGGAACATCAGAGAAAACAATCACAACTTGTCCATTTATTCACACAACGGAATCAGCTCACCGCATTAGGAACAAATCCTTGAATACTTTGTCGTCAAAACTAACAAGTGCATCCAAATGGCACTAACTCACCTTATGGTGGAATTTACCTCCAAACCCTAGCTAATCTTTTTTCGAGACTGGGCCAACTCATTTAACAACACGTGGCTTATTTTTGGGACGAAATAGATAAATAGATAGCCACCTACATAGTATTAGGTGCAATCTCAACTCCATTTTTATACAAGCATTGATATAGTTCATATTTGGCAAATCTAATTTTTGGACATGTATTTTCCTTACCTACCATTTACTATGCCTTAAAAAGAGTATGTGGTTTGATAATTTATTCATTTTTCCTATAACACATTCAACAACTGCATTTGATCATGGATTGTCCACAGCTAATGTTATTTTCTAGAATAGCAATATCACTAAAATTAAGGAATCAGATTTTGACTTTCTAGGATTAACACAGAAGTGCAATGTAATTCTAGTCCTATAAAAACAGAGGTGGTATTTGTTTTTCGGTAGTATAATTTCTTAAGTTTTCTGAAAAATTAAAAAAAAAAACATGTTTTATTCATAGTCCTAATATTTCTCATTTTATGATGAAATTTATCACACTCTCAAATATCCTTATAATTAATCTAACATCATTAATTTTAACATGAGTTTTTTTGTTATACCATTTTCATATTTAAAGAAATAAACATTAAAAATAATACAAAACATGAAAATTCTCACAATAGGATATATAAAATATATTTATATTTAATATAAAATTTAAAATGATCTTTTTGTACAATAACAATGTTATATAGATCTCTTTGTCACTTTCTTAGCGAGTGTGATTCATACATAGTTACATATTTGACGAAAATAGTATTTTTTTTATGAATTTTACTATAATAGATGAGGGTTTTAAAACTATTTATAAACTGAGATGCTTTTATTTTTCAGCAAAATACAAGGGAGTCATGTGAATTTCATCCTTACATTTTTAAATTTTTGGAAAAATCTCATGAAATATTAATCAAATCATGATGTTGTTGCTGGAAATCCCGAAATGATGAGTTTTTAATATGAGCCAAAAATCTTCACAAATTACACATGAGATTTCCTTGTGTACTCTCTTTGTCACACTCTCACTTTTTAATTGCAAGTTTATTTTGTATTTATTTCTCTTCAATATTTTATTTTTTTAAGATTTAGTTTAATTTTATTTTTGTTTATCAGGTTTGCATCCCATTAGGATTTATTATTATTATTTTTTTGTATTAATTTTCATTTAATAGTTCATTATTATGGTTGATTATTTCAAAATTAAATTTTACAAATTTTTTAATTCATTTTTGGTTGATAAATGTTGACTATGATTATGAATGCTATAATTAATTTTTATATTATAATAAATATTATTAAAATTATAAATCGATTGTGAGACACAAATGATTGCAACAATAAATTTGAACCGAACTAATTAGGGTAAGAAAGGATCTAAAATTACAAAAATTTTAAACTTAATTATTTGTTTGATGCATGAAGTTAAGGTTAATTCTATTAACAAATCCAATCTTTTTTTCTTTATAATAAACTTGAAATTATTTAAATTATAATAGACATTTTTGTCTTCATAACTTCAACCACTTAAAAACTGAAAATCAAAAGAAAGCACACTTAAAAACTCAAAATCGATGAGAAGATGGATAAATCTTATCCTATCCTCTTTAGGTGGATAATATCCCACCTAATAGCTACTATCCTCTTTAGGTGGATAATTTAGAGGATGAGAAGATGGATAAATCTTATCCTACCTCTTTAGGTGGGATAATATCCTACCTCTGCTAGGTATAATATCTTGATCTGCAAATAAACTTTTGGTAATGTCATTATCTTAAAAACACTACCTTTTTTATTTTTTATGATTTAGAGTACATATTCATTAGAACCCTGACCTGATTAATGATGTAGTTGTATAGAATCGTTATGCTTGCGAATGGGCTGTTTCTTTTAGCCAAACACATTGTTATTCTGTCTTGTCGAACTGGGAAATACATTAAGAATTAAATTACCTTATAGAAACTCTGAATTGCAATTTTCTGTACCGCTGAACCTATGATTAGCATCAAGCTATGCGCGAGCTAGTAATTGAGTTGTTACTATGAGATGCAAAGAAACACTCACCATCACTCTTTTATATAGCTAGATCATGCCTTTTCTATATGAATTAAACAATGTAGTACCTCTGACTTTAATTCTGTATTCCAATCTTCCGATCCCTTATAAATTTCTCTACTGAAACACAAGAAGCACCACAGTTGTAAAAGTTCTCTACTGTTAGTTGTGAATGCAGATTGGTTGACAAGAAATCTGAGCCCAGCAACATTGATTTGCTTATGAATGAGGAAGATGCTCAATTGTTCATAGGTTGTATCTTCAAGTGGATCAACGAGCAGAGTTAGCTACAAAATGTTAGATGAAGATTAGTGCGAAAGAAGCTCTCAATCGATTTCTCTTGCTGTTCTTCTCTCATTTGGTGACCATTAATGGGGCTCTCTGCAGCCAACTAGGTAACTCTTCCTCCTCTCGCTTCTTTGAAATCAGAACACTAGGTTTGCCTTAAGAATTTGTGTGCGTCATAACAAGCTGCATTTTCTGCCATTACACTTAATCAGTGGTAAAGGAGAGGTAACTGGTGAAATTAGGGGAGTGAAATTTGAGCACTTAGAGCAACGGAATGATAAGGATTTGGTGAGATATTGGTTTTATTTTATTTCTATATTGAATGAATTAAATCTTCTTCACAAAACATTTCTATACTTAATCTTAAATACTTAGTCTGACTGTGCACCTTTCCACGAAGACTGAATGTTTTCTTCACGTCTCTTGTTCAATTATGATGAGATAAATGAGAAGTCAATTGTTTTATTTGGGTTTGTGATTTTCTATCATTCATTCTGCTCTTGTTCCTTAAAAAAAAATCATCACTAATGCTTTTTGCTCCACTCATCATTTCAGGTAGTTGGGTATCTTCTGTGTGCATTATCTAAACACCTACATGAAGAGGATGTCCAAGCTATTTTTAGGTAAAATCCATCACCAAAATCAATGACTCTTTTATTTATTTCATTATTTATATGTTATAGTATAGTTTTTGTTGCATTCATAATCATGCACGTACAAACTTGACTTTGCATATGCAGCACGTACAAGCAGAACCCTTCCAACTCTGTTGAATTTGACTATAAATGCTCTTGAGGTACTATTCCAGTTTAGTTTTCAAATTAATCCTGATATAATTTTCTTGCAATGATCAGTTGTCAATGAATTTTACTATTTTAATTAATAGGGGAAATTCTCGATTCCTTGAGACTTTTCCCATAGAAAAAGAAGACTGTTAGGATACTGGCAGATGTATCTGGAATAGTGAAACCATCAAGGTATGCATACAACGATTCTTGAGGTTAAATTAGTTCACATATTTTATTACAGCTGATAGTTTTAGTATTTAGTATATATATGTTTGCAGTAGTAAGTACTAACTGATTGTTTGAAGTTTCTTTCATAGTTATATGCTATAAGACTATTCTTTTCATAGTAGGTAGGATATATGATTTTATTGCATAGTCTAATGAACAAAAAATATTCTGGTTCTGATTTCTTAGCATTGTACAACCTGGAGAGTCATCCTCTTCGGTCCCTAAGGAAGCTGTTATCTAAGATTAGTCACCCTTTTCATTGTGGAGGTTTCACTTGGTGAACTTTCATTCGAGCAGAGAATCTCTTGACGCTACAACGTGAGCTATTTACTCTACTTATTTACATTTTGTTTAGTATATTAGGGAAGTAATTTATATGTGCATTTATCGTTATTAGCTATTTGTTGTATGTTCTTATGATAGTTGTCAATTTTCTTGATGATGAATTACAATAAAGATGTCTTAGCAAGTGAAGTCAATAATATTTGGGTCCTTTAAATCATCAGTTTTTTGGGATTTATCATTTCTTGCAGTTAACATCTCTTAAAAATGTCGAGCTGTTTCATAAAGTGTATGGGACGAGGCACTAAAATCTGGTGAAGCTTCTTAGTAAGTATTATACATCTTCACTTATGGACTCCATTGTTTCTTGCAGTTAACACCTCTTCTTCACTTTAACAAATAATTTGTTTCCATGTCATTGCAGTCGTCATTAGTCTGTTATACACAAGTCTAGTTTTCTCCAATGTGGTAGATTACATAATTTGAACTATATTCCAATTGTAGGACTTAAAGATTTTGGATTTGAGTCTCTCTCTAGCACTTGGTGGTGTATTTGGTAATGTGTCTGTATTTTCTAGAATAGAAATTTATTTCATTGGTTTCGCAGCTTGACATTGGAAGTACTGCTCCTTTGTAGTAGTATCTAAAATGTAAACTTTTACACATGCTTTGAATTACTTTTAAATTCTACCTCTAGCTATTTTTGTGGTCTTTTCCCTTGATACATAAGTAGAGTAAATTAATGGCTTGTTGGGATCATGTTGAAATGACAATAAGTTAAGCTATTGAACTCGACTTGTCTATTTTTATTAGCTTAAACTTTTAGTGTAATATTTTTATTTTTGTTTTAAAAATATTTGAAAATAGTTTATCAATATCCTTCTACAATTGATGGACTTGTTCTCGTTTTTAGATCTAGAACAAACTTACATATCTCAATTTGGTAGACTTTACTAGTTATTTTAGCAAAGATGATATGTTTTGGTTGGTAGTGTATTATGAATGATTTTTTAGCCCATTATGCCCTGGTTGTTGGGTTTTTTTTAGTTTTATTTATTTTATATTTTTAATATAAAAAATATATTCAGCAGGGAACCGCGATTTGTGCAATGCAATTATAATTTGAATTCTCGTAGTTAATAGGACACTTTTAAGCGTTATATTAGCTGAGAGCTTTTTATTGTGTACTTTTTTTTAGAACATGTATATATTGTGTTAGTATAACATAGATTTAGATATAATAAAAAATTTGGTATTCTCTGTATTTCTCTTAGAAATATTTTGTATGGATAAAATAGTAGCCTTTTTTTTTTACTTTTGATGGTATAAGTTCAAAATTTAATGACATTAATTGGTTAACTATTAAATGGGTGAACTGGCGAATCATCTAACTCTGCAAGAAAATAAATAATCGACACCAATAATCCATTTGGAATAATCTATATTAACAATTATCAATAAATAACGACTTCAAAGTACACAATTAACATATACTAAAATTAAAACAAAGCTAAGAATACAATAAAAACATTATTGCTATATATTTATATACATATATTTTAATTTTTTATTTTTAATAAAAACATCTTTCATAAACCACTCAAGATGATTGGTTAATTGTACATGTCTTATCCGTGCATCGCACGGTGGGTCATTCTAATTTGATATAAATTGCAACCCGTTGAGTCATTTTTAAAATTCTCTAGAGTCAATTGTCATTTCAAAAATAATTCTTCTAGCCGTCCGTATTATTGTTATTTAAATCTTTTATTTATTTTAGTTAGTATTTTTAGCTTTGTCATTAATTTTATTAGTTGCATTTTACTGCATTATTATATAGTTTGTGTCATTTTATTAGTGCAACATTTTTATTGCATTGTGTAGCTTTAGTATTACATTAATTTCTGTTCGGGTTATTAGTATAGTAAGCTTTGTTGTATCTTATTTATTATTCTTCTGAGTGAACAATACAACCAATTAACAGTAACAACTCTGAATTAATTAATTGGTAGATTGTATTTGGTGAAAAAGGTGAGTTCTTGATTATGTCCCAACACAAAAAAAATGCGAATAGAGATGGAATTTAGCTTCATTTAGCATACGTCTATGTGTATTGTGTAGTTATATATTCAATTTTTATTTTGGTTCAAAATGATGAATGTCGCATGCTTTTTTACGGTTTTAATTACCTAGTCTTTTTTACACTTTATTTAATGTGAATATGTGATGTATATATATATATATATAGGGATAAGGGTCACGCAGACCCTTGTACTTTTTGGCGGGAACCTCCTAAGTCCCTGTACTTTTTTTTGGCTCAATTGGGCCCTTAAACTTTTTTTTTCGGCTCTATTAGGCCCCTCCGTCAGGCCCCTCTTGACGGGGTCGTTAACTCCTGATGAAACGACGTCGTTTCATCAATTTTTCAAATAAAAAAAAGGGATAAGGGTCACGTATGCCCCTGAACTTTTTTTTTTGGCTCAATTGAGCCCCTGAACTTTTTTTTTTGGTCTATTGGGCCCCTCCGTCAAATTCGTATTAAAATGACGTCGTTTTATGTGTTATTCGAATAAAAAAATTCTAAATTCAATTTAAAAATTCACTCGCCCCCATTTTAACATCCGCGACCCGATACTAATTAAACCCACCCCATTTAGATTAAGATATTTTTACTTGGAATTTCTATTTCTAAAATCAAGAAACGGAACGACAATCTCAGATCAAAAACCCAACCTGCGTGGGAAGAAAAGCAGATCACCAATCCAAGATACATGGAATATAGAGCATTATGCAACAAATATAAGCCGTCAGATCTGATCAACGCACCATAAATCATACAACAATTGAAGAAAATAGAAAACCTTGGAAACTTCATGCATCATCTTGTGCAAATCCATTTGGTTCTTGCCGAAGAGGGAAATCAATTTTTAAATTAAATTTAGAATTTTTTTATTCGAATAACACATAAAACAACATCGTTTTAATACGAACTAACGGTCCCGTAAAGAGGGGCTTGACGAAGGGGCCCAATAGACCCAAAAAAAAAGTTCAGGGGCTCAATTGAGCTAAAAAAAAGTTCAGGGGCCTACGTGACCCTTATCCCCTTATTTGAAAAATTGATGAAACGACGTCGTTTCATCTAGAGTTAACGTCAAGAGGGGTCTGACGGAAGGGCCTAATAGAGCCCAAAAAAAAAAGTTTAAGGGCTCAATTGAGCCAAAAAAAAGTACAGGGACCTAGGAGGTCCTCGCCAAAAAGTACAGGGGCGTGCATGACCCTTATCCCCATATATATATATATATATAATTTATTTATGGTTAAAAAATGTAATCATAAATTAATATGTTAGAAGTAAGACAGAAGTCAGAAGAGAAAGAGATTGGACCGCTCTTAAATAGACCAACAAGATCTTATCAATAATACTATTTATTTATTATCTTGAAATAATATAACGAATTCACAAAAATTAAATGTTAGTTGTTAAATCATTATTGTAAATGTAAGGTAGTATATATATGGTTCTATTTGGGTTGTTTTCCTAATAGTTTATTTGGACATGATAAGAATTTGGGACAACCTCATAGAGATAGCTAGCTTCAAATTACGTGGTTAGTCCAAATTGTTCGAATTGTGTCTAAAAAATGTATAATCTGATTATCATTGTCCAGCAATTGTGTACTTGATTCGAGACAGATATGATGAATAAAAATTGTATGCGTACACAAACAAGATAATTTCGTAAACTTGTGTATGTGTTATATGGAAAGAACATGATTGAAGCGAATTCATAAACTTGTGTATGTGTTATATGGAAAGAACATGATTGAAGCGAATTCAATGACAATTAATTTTTACAATTGTGAGGGACGTTATTTTTTTTAGAGTTCTTCTAAATACTATAAAAATATAACAAGCATCACAATCATGCTTTAATAAACATTGTTTTTTAGGTGGATTCATTAAAATTTATTATATTTTATTTTGAAGTTGAATTTGTAAAGTATTCAACAATGTCAATTTTTTTTTACATTACATGATGCTTTAATTGTATTTGATAATGCTAGTTTAGTGTAATTGTGAATTTGATAGTTTTAATATTTATTAGAGTTTATAGTGATGCAATTAATATTCGACAATGTTATAATTTATTTTTCTATGCTAATTTGACATTATGTGATGCTTTAATTGATATTTGATAATGCTAATTTATTTTTATTTTTTGTGAATTTACTAACAATTCACAAATATACCAAACAAGTTAATGAAAGCATTACTAACCACAAAATAAGCATGCATTTACTGAAAAAAGCATTAATATTCAACATATGAATTACAATAACCTAACCTAATCGGTTTATAAAACATCAAAACAAACAAAATTAAGCATTGCACAAAAAAAAATCAATATTATCAAATTTAATATGTACTAAATTTAATTTATTCCAAAAAAATCTTACTATTTTTTTTAATCCATGTAATCCATAAAACTATAAATATAGAAACTAAATAGCTGAATTAAAATGATGAACAAATTATGCTTTCAACCACACACAAAAAAAAAACATTAATAATATGCTCGAATAAATAATTGGAATATTTCGAGGTAAAAATTCATACTAAATTCAACGATGCATTATCAAGGACCAAAAAAGTATTAATAAAATGAAAAAAAAAATTCAAAAAATAACTTTACAATAACCTAATATAATAAGTTATTAAAGCATCAAATCAAAACCAATAAAATTAAGCATACTCACTCGAAAATATTTAGTGTCACAATATATTGTTATGTTATTTTTATGAACTAGATGTTTTTTATACTATTTTGTAATGCTTTTTTTATTTGATTAGTGTATGTTTAGGTTGTTTGATGTCAACATAAATTGTTAAGTTATTTTTAAATTTCATAATGCTTTTATATTATATGATGATGCTTCTTTTGTTATACAAGATGCTTGTAATTTAGTGGTCTAATATTTGTATTAACCAAGCATAGAACATACAAATTTATTATTTTGGTATTGTTAAAATACATATTAGTTCCTTAGCTAGTATTAAAAATATTTTATTAGAAATTCAAAAATGTTGTAATTAATTTATTTGTCTATAGAAAATATTGCTTATTATTAATAATGTATGGAATAGTATAAATAATAATGTATTGATTGTTCTATAACCTTTATAAAAAAATATTTAGCGTCATAATATATTGTTATGTTATTTTTATACACTAGATGATTTTTATACTATTTTGTAATGCTTTTTTATTTGATTAGTGTATGTTTAAGTAGTTTGATATCAACATAAATTTTTAAGTTATTTTTAAACTTCATAATGCTTTTTTATTAAATTTTTATAATGTTTAATGTACGATTAACGATAGTAATATGATAATGCTTCTTTTATTATCCAAGATTCTTGTAATTTAGTAGTTTAATATTTTGTATTAACCAAGTATGGAACATGAAAATTTATTATTTTATTACATTAGTTTATTTAATAGTTATTTAATTTTAGTTTTTATTCTCAGTTACTAAAATATTTTTAATAGTATGAAGTAAGTAAAAGATAACCATGTAATAATATTGATATTGATTTAATTGATTTCTCCATCATTTTGAGAGTGATATGCATAATATATTAAATTCATAGATGTTGAAAATGGTTAATATGAGACACTATTTAAATCTGCATGCTATTTTTAGTCGGTAGAATGCTTATTAGGTATTTTTATGATGCATTATTGTATGATTAGTAGGGTGTTTTTTTTTCATTTTCAAAGTTTTTTTATTTGGGAGTTTAAATAATATTATTGTAGCTTTTAATACTTTACTATCTGATTAGTTGATTTTTTATATTATTTTTTAATACTTTTTATTTGATTAGTGTATTGTGTATATATAGGTAACTTGATGCCAACATAAATCGTTATGTTATTTTTAGATTTCAGGATGCTTATTTTCTAAATTTATAATGCTCTAATGTATGAATAATATCGTACTTGGTTATATGATACGGTGCTTCTTTTGTCATCCATATGCTTGTAATTTAATAGTCTAATATTTTGTACTAACCATGCATATGGAACATGCAAACTTATTGTTTTTAATGCTGTAAAAATATAATTCCTTAGCATTAAAAATGAATTATAAAATTAAAGTTGTTGTATTTATTTGTTAATATGAAATATTAATTATTATCATGATTAATAATGTAAGAAGAGTATAAATAATAATGAATTGATTGTGTATAATCATTGTAAAAAAAGTATTTATCAGTGCATATCGTAATATATCATTATGCTATTTTTGTGCTACTATATATGTTTTCTTATAATATTTGTTAATATTTTTTTATTTACTTAGTATATGTCCTTTGATATTAATGTAAATCATTAAGTTTTTTTTAGATTTCGGGATGCTTATTTCATAATTTTATAATGCTTTAATTTATGATTAGTGGCTTACTAAGTTATATGATGATTTTTTTTATTATCGGAGATGCTTGTATTTTAAGAGTGTAATGTTTAGTATTAGCAATGTGTAGAATAAGTGAAATTGTTCCTTTTGGCATGCTAAAATATATATAACAATTCATTAATACTAAAAATGTATTAGAAAATAAAAAAAATGTTATATTTATTTATTAATAGAAATCAATAATTATTATAACAATTCATTAATGCTAAATAAAAACTAAATGAAAAATTATTATGATAAATTGAAAAAAAAAATTAAACACTACGGTAATCATTAAAGATAATCTAAATGAAAAATGAAATTAATAGATTCACTACTTACATGTAAATTAACGAATTAATCATTATGCTAAACTAAGTTTACAAATGTTTGATAATAAAATATTTGAAATGATTGATAAGTATTTGATTTTGTTAAGGACGTATAATAAATATTCATTTTTAATGTAATTATAAAAATAAATTATATAATTAAAAATAATACTAACATATTAATAAAGAGGCAAATAATGGAAAGATCATAAATCAAGGAATTTAATCATTTTAAAGATATCAATTAATTTGTCATGACAACTATGCCCTTTCTACATAAAATAAATATAAAAAATTTATTAAAATAAAATTGATCCTAACCATTCATCTAACTAATCTAATGGATATGGTGAGTCCACAATTTATACACTAAGGGAGTGTTTATGAATGATCCACAATTTGTATTATTGATTATATTATAATCATGACAATTAAAAGGAATCTGTATGGTGTTAAAATTGTAAAATAAGAATCATATAATTGAGAAACAATAAGACTGCTAAATTTTAATTTTTTTTCCATATTTGAATCGAAAAGGGAATTGAAAAACACAAAAGTCACACAATAGAAGAAAAAGGAAAAAGAAAAGTAGTGAAACAATAAATAAAAGCATTAGTAAGAAGAATTAGTTATAATTGAGAAATAATAAGACAATGCTAAAACTTAATTTTTTCATTACAATCGAACAGGAAATTGAGGAACACAAAATTCACAGAATAGAAGAAAAAGAAAAAGAAAAAGAAAAAGAAGAGTAGTGAAACAATAAATTTACAAGTTGATGTTGGGGATCAGCGGATGTTGCCTCCATAACATTCCATTAGCTTTGTGGACCCAAGAATTTTCAACTTTTCCAAAGATTGGGCCTTACGTAGGAGGCGATGCGGCAGCAACTTCAATTCATCACAACAAATGATCTCCAACTGCCTGAGACATGGCATGATGGAGACGACTGCAGATTCTTCTTCTCCCGCTGTAATGTCCTCCCACTCCTCCCATTTCTTGCACATCATAAATCGCAAGAATTGGAGTTTAGGAAATGCAACAACCACATTAGTAGCAGATGAAGAAGAAGAAGAAGAAGAAGAAGGAATGTGGTCGTTCTTCATCACTTCTCCTTCTCTTCCTCTTATTCCCAACCACTCCCTGCCCACCAACTTCAATTCATCCAGGCCAAACAAACTGAGGCTTTCCAAGAACGGTAGTTTTCCCAAAGGCGGCAATGATGACAGCTCAGTGCAATACTTTAGACGAATTTCTCTTAGAAGGTTGTGGGGCAATGAGATCCAAAGTGGAAGTTTCGATCCCTTATACAAACTGATTTCAAGTCTTTCAAGGTTGTGATTGGGCTCTAGAGCTTCTATTACGTCCACCCACAATGATGATGATGATGATGATGTTGACCGCTCCTCCTTTTCATCCCTCCAAATATTATTGTTCCTAAATTGAAGAGTGAGTGATTGTAGGCATATCTTGTTCTTTAATTCTGCTTGTTGACCATCCTCAACCAACTCTTCCAAATCACTTATTGTACTACCACTGCTGATTTCCAATGTTAGTGATCCAGTAAGACGATTTAAGTTTTTCAACAATCCCAACTTGTTCCCACCACTTCCTCCTTTGAACTTATTCAATCTAAGCCTAGGTAACTGAGCTATTCCTTCAGGAAGTCTATAGAGATGATGACAATCTCTGATATCCAAGATTTGCAATTCAAGCAAACTACACAAGCTCTCTGGCAACTCCTTTAGTTCTTTATTGACACTTAAGTCAAGATGTCTCAACTTAACCAAATTCCCAATTTTCCCCGGAATCTCTTTTAGATCATTCCTACATAAGTTCAGGTGTCTTAAGCGAATCAAATTCCCAATTTCCCCTGGAATCGCATCTAGGCCACAGCCTTTTAACAAAAGAGTTTGCAAGAAATAAAGTTTACAAATGATTTTCAGGTCTTCCTCGGAAACTCTACCAAAACTCATGTCCAACCATCTCAAGTGAATTAACCTTTTCATTCCCTGTGAACTACCATTCAGTTTGCTTCCAACTTTTAACACCCTAAGACTTGTGAGACAATCACAAATATTTAGGGGAGTTCCTTCATCCCAAGATAAGCCACGATATTCTTTGACTCGAGAAATTAAATTTGTGTTGCAAACTTGGCATGTACTCATTGACATTACAGGGGACTTCCTAACAAATTGAGCAAAATCATGTATAATATCATGCATTTTACATGACATTATTTGCCCGTCGTCACCACCTTTCTCAAAGTCTTGAAGTAGAGATCGCATTGCAAGATCCTGGAAGTACTCGCGCCCTTTAAGTTCCATATCCTCTTTTACACTCCCCATATTTGAGCCAAGATAACCTAATGCCATCCACATTCTTATTAGATTATCCACCTCGAGCTTCGCATCCTTAGGAAAGAAGGCACAATATGAAAAACATCGCTTGAGCGTTGGTGATAGCTCATGATAACTCAAAAGTAAATGCGGAAACAACTCCACTTCCACTTGTTTCAATTCCCACATTTCACTCTTCAATACCTCCTCCCACTCTTCGGGGGTCTTCTTAAAACGCAGAAGACAGCTTCCTAATGTCTTTGCAGCAAGAGGCAATCCCTTGCACTTTTCAGCAATGCCCCTACCAGTTTTTTCAAATCTTTCTGGTTCTCTCTTTTCAGAAAGGGCAGCTGAGCGGCTCAACAACAACCAACAATCTTCATCCGAGAGGAGTTTCGGACGAATGATGTCTTTATTAGTTGTGCCCATGATTTCAGCAACCCTTTCATCTCTTGTTGTCACCAAAATTTTACTACTTGCTCCGGCACATTTAAGGGCGTTTTCCAAAAGTTCCCACTTTCTTATTAGATTATCACCTTCTTTGTTCCAAACATCATCTAGGACAAGAAGAATTTTTTTGCCTGAAATACGATCTTTCAAATCTTTGAGTAAGGCATCTAATTGGGTTGCATCAGGAGAACTATTCTTATCTATTCCCTTGATAATCCATTTGGCAATATCAGCCACATTAAAGGGATCCGAAACACATATCCAAATAGTGAAATCAAAGCATTTTTTAACTGGAGGTTGATTACAGACTATCTGAGCAAGAGTAGTCTTCCCAAGTCCCCCTCCACCCACTATGGAAAGAATACGGTACCCTGATCCCTCATGGCTACCACTAAGTTTGATCACCAGATCATCCCTTATGTCGTTTCGGCCCTGTACTTGTGCTAAGTCAATCAAAGAAGTAGATTGAACTCGCCAAGATGATGCAGGGGAATGATCACTTTTGGGTTGGGATATGTCAAAATTATATCTACCTTTCTCGTTCAAAATCTGATCAAGTTTTGATTTCAGATCTTGAACTTTGTTGGCAATGTGATGACGAACTGCTAGTTTCTTGAAAGAGAAACAGGAAGATGGGATGAAAGAGCATACCGTTTGGTTATTGGGAGACTCAGATTCGATCTTATGCTTGAGAATGGCGTAGTTCCATTCCTCCAAAACATCCTCCATTTGGTGCGATGTTTGTTCCAGCTTCGACAGCCAATCCTTGACAGCTTCGTCCGTGAATTGCCTCCTTTCTGCATCACCCAACACTTTTTTGATCGTGGTCAACTCTTCCGAAAGATGCTCAAGCTCCTTATCAACGCCGCTCACCAGTTGTATTTTGCTTTGAATATGGTCTTTGAGAGTGGTCAGAAGCAGCTCCACCGCAGCATCAGCCATTAATTATGTATATTGATCTCCGGCCTTTTGATTTCTTCTTGTGTGTGTGTGTGGTTGGTGTTTGTTGTAGACTTGTAGATGATGATTGTGATCCAAAGCCAATGCAATTGCAGCTTTCTTTCTTTCTTTCTTTCACCTTGGTTTTCTCTCTCCCACTTGTATTCCAATTATTTTAATTTAAGAGGAAAACTGAGGGGAAAGCAAAAGTGAGTCGCGCACTTGCAAAAAGTAAAATCACCCGTGACTTTTTCAATAATTGATATGGGGAGAGCAATTAAAAAAGATTGTATTTTTATTATATTATCTGTAGAATGGGAAGTTGGGTTCTATTTATTTACAAGAGACTTGCCCTGTATATATACACACACATATAGTGTGAGATATTTTTGTACAAAAAAAAAAAGATTGGAGGAGCAGCAGCAGCACAAACAGGCTTCATGATCTATCTATTAGCTGGCTGTCGTACCAATCAATCACGTGTGGTGTTTACCATATATAAATCTTCAGAGGCCCACACGTACGTACCTGCATGTGCCTGGGCTCGGTATAGTCCAAAGGATATTTAGTTTTGCTTTAATAGTTATTTTGTTTATTTTTTATTAAAATGGGCAAAATTGTATGCATGGATCACAGAAAATGTACACCAAATGTGGAAGATCATATATAGTTTTTTTTTTTTGGCAGATTTGGGTGAGACCGTCTCATACATGAGATCATGTGATTATCCTGCTAGTTTTGAAAAACTAAAATTTCATAAAAAATTGACAGTAATCATATTATTTTATAGATTAAATAATACTCATACCAATAAATATAAAATAAAAACGAGATGTGCCGGCGAGTTAGCTGCACAATTATTAATTAGCATTATAGAAGAAATAATTTTAAAATGTGAAACCATACTAGTTCAACCTTTACATATAGAAGATCTTTGTTCAAAGATATTCGAGATCTACTTTTAAGATCGAAAATTAACACCAAATGTCGAAGACCTTTTTTTTATTGCATTTGAGGGGGAAATATAATTCAATAATAATTGAAAAACTAATATAATTCAATAGCAAGAAATGATCAGTTGAACTAACCTATTAGATAAGTGCCTCTATACGTATGTTGCTTTCTTTTTTAAAAAAAAATTGAAAAGTGAGGAGGAAATGTAATTCAATAATAATTGAAAAACTAATATAATTCAATAGCAAGAAATGATCAGTTGAACTAACATATTAGATAAGTGCCTCGATACATATTTTGATTTTTTTTAAAAAAAATTGAAAAGTGAGGGGGACATGTGTATGGCCGGATCTACTAAGTGCAAATGCACTAACTTCATAATAGACTTTTCCCTAGGAAAATGCCGGTAGTTTTAAATTTAACAGAATGACTTTAAGTAAAAGAAATTTAAAGCTGGTTTAGCTGAAATCACCCAATTAATGCATATTTATGTCATCCTTATAATTAAGAGAAACATGAATTTAATATTTACAACTCATTTAGTATTAGAATTTAGAATTACTATTTTTCAATGTGAATGCACATAAATATTGGAATCTAAAATTAAAGCTTGTTTAGCTGAAAGTACGTAACTAATACTCCCTCCCATTCAAAATATAAGTCTTTTTAGCTCTTTTAACTATTTATAAAATATAAGTCTTTTTGAAAATTCATGTCAATTTTACCCCCATTAATGAATACATAAATTAATGTACACATAAATTAATGTAAATTCAATTAACTTGGTTTATGAATTTCTATAATATACCTATAATTTCTATTAAATGTAAATTATAATTAATGAGGTTAAATTGGGTAAAAATATTATTTATTAAAATCTGTGCAACAACTCAAAAAGACTTATATTTTGAATGGGAGGGAGTACATATTAATATCATCTTGTAATTAAGAGAAACAAGAATTTGCATGTGGTGTTAGACACTTAAAGATAGGTTGGGCCCACTTAATATATATCATTTCAACTTGGTCGTTGCAAACTTGAATTGATAAGATAAATTCCGTAACCAACTTAAAAGTTCAAGATATATTACGTATATAGCCTCAACTTGAATTATTTGTGTTGCTATTATTTTTAAAATTTTAAGAATTTAATTGAGCACGAAATTCGAAATTTGTAGTATTAAAAATTGAATGAATTTTTAATGTTCTTCAAAAAAATATAATTTTAATCTATGGTGATTTTTCGATCTACATGAAATTAGATTTGGAATAGTATTTTGATGAAAATCAAATTTCCAGATTTTATATATATGGTGCTTGAAAATTTGGAGTTGAAAAAATCCATAATTTTTGTTGTATGATTTTTTAAAACCTAATTTTAATTTGGAAGTTTGATGAAAATCAAAATTTCAATATTTTATTGGGAATAGGGTTTGAATATTATGGGTGTCAGAATTGGAGAAAATAATTTTTGGTGTGTACCAAAAGTTTCCAATTCTAATTGTACTAGGTTTCAAAAATAGAATTTAAATTTGAAAAGTGTTTGAAGTAGATCAAAATTTCCAGATTTTTAGTCTAGTAATTTTTGAAACCTAGGAGTATAATTTGGAATATATTGTTAATCAATATCGAAATTTTCAGATTGAAGAGAATTATTATTTGCTAGCATTAATTGAATACAATTCAAAACCAATATATAGATAATCGTTACACAGTTTGTGCTTCTTTAAGGCAATTATCCGTTTTTTTAAATGAAAAAAAGAAACTTGTAGTCAAAATTATTATTTGCTAATATTAATTGAATACCGCCAAAACTCCTGTGCATGAGACGGCCCATTAGATGGACCCGCTTCGACCCAGCTTCCGATCCGTGGAAAAAAAAAATCGCCATCCATAGTACCAATTCGAACACTAAATAGTACAATTTCGTGTTTTTTTGTGTTTTTAGGGTTTTTTTTTTGTTTTTTTTTTGTGTTTTTGAGGTGTTTTTAGGGATTTATTTTGAGTTTTTTTTGGTTTTTTAGGGGTTTATTTTGTATTTCGTAGGGTTTTGGGGGGATATTTTTAGAGGTTTATTTTATTTTTTTTAGGGTTTTTTGGAAGGTTTATTTATGGGTTTATTTTGTATTTTTTATGATTTTTTGGGGGGTGTTTTTAGGATTTATTTTGTATTTTTTATGATTTATTTGGGGGATTTTTAGGGATTTATTTGTATTTTTTTTAAGAAAAAAGAAAAAGAAAAACAGAAAAAATGAAAAGGAAAACGTCAAAACAGAAAACAGAAAAAGAAAAAAAAAGTGGGTGCGTGGGCGCCACGTGCCCGTTGGGTGCATCGCGGGCAGACTGTGCTGCATTTGTGCGTGAAACATCGTCAGCTTAGGGCTTTGAAGGTTTTGGTGGAGAACTTGGGTGAGCTTGTGTATGCCAAGGATGATGATGGGGAGACAATAATGCATTTGGCTGTTAGGACCAAACAACTTGTGGTAAAACCAATTGTCTTTTATTAATTTATTTATTTACTTGTTTTTTTCCCCTTTAATATATCATCTTCATCCATCACTTTATGAAAATTTACATTCGACTTTAGTTGAACAACCCATATCTAGATGGAATAACATCAATTGAGACCATCTAATTAAAAATGTGTGCGAATTAGTAGTTTTTTCGACATAAGATTTTTTCATTGTAGATGTATTCATTAATCGGTGAATTAATAAATATAATTTATTATTATAAAAATGATTTTGTTTGTTAACCAAATTAATATAATCATATTCATAATAGTCAACATTATTTCTAGTCATATATATACATGCACTTGGTAAAAACTTTAGCCACAACTTATATAATAATATATTAATTTCAAAAAATAACGGATATTAGCTAGACTGTTAGTATCAGTACTAAAACTATCATTTTTTTATTAAAGTTGAAACAAAAAAAAAAAGCTGTAAGAAAATAAAACTTGGAGACCAAAAATATAAGACTTGGGACAAGTACTTAGACCATATTCTTACATGCATAAGTTAAATTTCCTTTGAAGAAAAATATTATGGATAATTAATTAGTTGAAGAGGACTCCTGTGCATAAGTCTGATGGGCCGCGGCCCATCAGACTGACCCGACCTGGTGAAAAAAAAATAAAAAAAATTCGACAGACGCGTGTACCACACGCGCGTGGGGTACACGTGCCTTACTATTTTTTTTTCAATTTTTTATTATTTTTTTTTATTTTTCAATTTTTTTTTGTGTTCCCCCCATATCGTATACCCTAAAATATAATTAATGAACCCTAAAAATTGAAATAAATGCCTAAAAACACTCCCAAAAAATTCTAAAAAATACAAAATAAACCTCTGAAAACAACCCCAAAGAACCCTAAACAACACAAAATAAACCTCTAAAAACACCCCAAAAAACCCTAAAAAATACAAAATAAACTCCTAAAAACACCCCAAAAAAATAAAAAACACAAAATAAACCCCTAAAAACACCCCCCAAAAAATACAAAATAAACCCCTAAAAACACCTCAAAAAATACAAAATAAACACCTAAAAATACCCCCCAAAACCACAAAATAAACAAAACAAAACCCTAAAAAACACAAAAAAACACGAAATGGTACCATTTAGTATTCGAATTGGTGTTATGGGTGGTGAATTTTTTTTTTTTTTAGCCTGGGTCGGAGCGGATCCGTTTGATGGGCCGACCCATGCGCCTTATGTACAGAACTTTTGGCGTAATTAGTTTGTTCATGAAGTTGGATCTAGAACCAGAGTCATTCAATTCACACCCTCGAAAATTCAACACATGAAGAAGGTATTATTACTAATCTTGTATCAAAATTTCATCAGATCATAAAGTACTTGGTGGAAGACAATATAATAGAGAAGGATACACCGAATTCAGCAGGCAAAACAGCCTTGCAAATCTTGGGACAGAGCCCTCCACGCAATACTATTGACTATTCAGAAATCAAACGTATCTTGTCAAGGCTGCGGGCTGATAATGGAGCATGGTGGTTCAAAGCGTCGATGATGACGACGACTGTGGTCGCGATGGGTATGATGGACCTCCAGGCCACCGTCGACCGCCTTTTCTGGATAGCCGTAAAATTTGTAGTTCTCATAGTGGCCACTGTGCTAGTGATCATCGCATGGAACTGCCTAAGGGAGAGCGATGGATACGCATTGGTTACAAACACTACACCTGCAAGTACAACATTGGAATTGGGTGCGACGAGCTCTCGGAAGAAAAAGAAAAGCAAAAAATTGGTGTGATTGGGGGAGAGGAGAGAGGGACCCTCGACGTTTTTTTAATGTAACTTTATGTTTGTATTGTAATATTCTAATGAATCGTATGCTTATTTTATATATGAACTTAAATATATTTGTTCCTAAATAATTATTATGAAATGTTGAATTTAATTATAGATATCCATTAAATGGAATTGGATATATTATACGTTATAAATTATAAAATAATAATTAGAAAACGAATAAAGGAAATTTGTGGAATATTATCTGTTGGTGTAAAATTATAGTGCATGTTGTTGGAGATGAAATTAGGAATCATGTACTGTATTTTAGTGATAATGATGTTATATTATAGTACAGACTACTGGAGATGGTTTTAGTAATTCCATCGGTCAACGTGAAAAAACCAAAATATTTCTTTCATCACCCTTCCCTCTCTAGTCAAAGGCAAATAATGAGGGTATCTTGATATCTCATTATTGGTATAATAAAATAAGGGCTCGTTTGCTCGCTAGAAAATATTATATATGTTCGGATATGTTTGACTGGGATCTATTTTACTTTATAAGATATCAGTATTACGTTTTGCTTTAGTGTATTAAAATATGTGTATCAAATATGTGTTAATAATATATTATTGGAGAATTATCAATTTAAGGCCTAAAAGATGATAATCTATTATTTTAAATCACGAAAGATGGAATCTAACGATTTAAGACTTAAAAGATATAAAACTATATATTAAAGAGAGAGAGAGGATTTAGCATATTGCGTTGTAATTTGAAAAGTTGTTAAATGTCTGATATTGAAATTACACTTTTAAAATTGTGTGATTGAAAAACCAATATATTGATAATCATTACAAGGTTTGTGTTTTTTTTTTAACAGCAATTATCCGTTGTTTTTAAAAACAAAAAAAAAAAAAAAAGAAAAAAAAATTAGTGGAAATTTAAGTATTTCTGCTGATTATAGCTTGACTCCACGGATCGAGCTTGTAATTAATGTGTGAGAAATACGAAATTACCTAGAAACTTCAGAGAGAGAGTATGTAGCTTTCTTTCCAGTTCCCAGTTAAGAAATAGGAAATTACGCAGAAATTTGCAGAGTAGTTGGTATACTTATACCTCCACAGAATTAATTTTTGCGTGTAAAAAAAAATAGAAAAAATGATTGGAGCAGCAGCAGAAAAGAAGCTTTATGATGCTGCATTAACAGGGGATGCAACAAAATTTCGAGAGGAGGCTGTAGAATTAATATGCAAATTATCTTGAAGAAGTGACATTTAATTTTCTATACTCACAAAATCTGCTGCATATAGCAACAAAGTAGGGGACGAGCATTCATCATGGATATGATATGATATGATATGGAAATTACACTTTTTACCTTTTTTTTCCCCTTTTATTCATCTTCATCCATCACTTTACTAAAATTACATTCAAATGCAATAGACGATTTCATATGAGAATAACATCAATTGTGCAAAATAGTTGCAGTAAAACCTCTATACAGTAATATTAATGGGACCAGATAAAAATATTGCATTGGGCTGTTAGTAGCAACCAACTTGAGGTAAGACCAAGTCTTTAATTAAAGGCAAAAACTTCTACGCACTAGGTATAAATAAGGCTTATTTCAGGCGGGTCGGAACAAATCGCGGGTCAACCCGCTTTGATCCGACCTGCGTTGACCAGGTCAAGTCGTCAAAAATGAAAAAAATTGTTAAAATCAGTATCAACCTCGACATTAAAAACTATCATTCAAAATTCCAAAAGTATCACTCGATCCTTAAAAGTAACTAGTCTGATACTTATCTTTTACGAATTTATTTAGTTTAAAATGTGATTTTTTCTATTCCAATTAATGGTTAGAGTTTATGAGTTTAGAGTTTCATAGGGTTCCTCATTTTTTAGGAGGGTTTTTTAGTATTTTTATATTTTTAGGGGTTTATTTTTTTAAGGATTATTAATCTAAATTACGGGTAACATTTAAGTTCAAAAAATTAATTATAAAGCGCAATGCACGAGCCCCACGCGTTAGCGTCAGGTGAGTGCATTGCGTGAGGCGCTAATTTTTTTATTTCAAAATTATATTTTTATTTTCAATTAAAGTTTATATTTTTTTAAAAAAATTAAACTAATTTTTGAGCCTGTGCAAATCATTGCATTTCATAAAAAAAATAAAAATTAATTCACTTTTATTTTAGGGTTCACAAATTTCATTTTAGGGTATATATTTATTTCAAAATTCAGTTTTTATTTTCAGTTCCTCTTTATATTTATTTCCAAAAAAATAATAATCAAGCGCAATGCACGGAGTTTGATATACCAGCGCTGTGTCAATGTGAGTAGCTACAGTATGCATGCATTATTCATCATGCCCTACTCAAGGTGGGCTATACTATCTTTTAAATTGTATCTTTCGAGTTATTAAGCTCTACTTTGTTAAAATTGCATATGTGACTATCTGTGTAAAATATTTACGTGCTACTGTATGTTGTCGGAGTTTGATATACCAGCGCTGTGTCAATGTGAGTAGCTACAGTATGCATGCATTATTCATCATGCCCTACTCCTTGTCGGTGAGACTAAAATGAAGCACTTAATGGTTACATTCTTTGGTTACACTCATTGGTTGCACTCATTGGGTATACTTTGACCATACTCAACTTTACGCGTTGGTGATGTAGTACGGGTTGCGGGCAGTGACTGGTTGTACTCTTAAGCGCTTCACGATAAAATATTTTGGTGAACTTAGGTTGCTTTCAACTTTAAAACCTCCTAAGTTTCACTACCTGCATGGACACACAGATAGATTACTTTTAGAAAATGATTTGCATAACTTAAATTATGAAAACTTGCCCACTGAGTGCATTAGTACTCAACCTAAATATTTTCAAATATTTTCAGGTCAGTAGGCTGGGGCGCGTGGACGTGCCGATGCTGAGAGATGGGCTTTTGTTATTTACTTATTTCCCGTTATGTTTTTTTGTTAATATTTTTTTGGGAATTAAGCTTCCGCATTTATGCTACTTTTTTGTTAAACGTTAAGAACCATGATCTTGGTATTTCGGATAAGTATATATATTAAAAAGCATGTGTGGTTATTCTGAGTCTTCTGTTGAGGTTTTGTTAATCAGATTATTCCCCTTTTTTTCTCGCTTCTTAATTTCAACCTCCGTGGTGTCCATTTCCACGGTCTTTCGGAACCGGGACGCTACATAACTCAAACTTTGTAAATATTTTCCATTAATTTTTATATATTTCTAAATTTTCTGACATTATAGATGATTAAGAATTGACTATATATATATGTTCTATCTTATCCCCATTTTGTGTGATCATGTATGTCATTTTTATTTTATGCTAGAATTCCATGATGCTAATTATATTCTACTTTTCACTCAACTAATTTTCTAATATTAAAATAGGATCAATTTTACTTAATAAAATTGGATTGCCAAATCTCTAAGTGGATTCTGCAGTCCAACAATTTTTACAAAACAGGGATAATTTTAAGCAAACTTTAACATCTTACGTGGGTAAACGAACATAGGTTGAGGTATATATTATTGTCCACGCACGTGTTCTCGTACAAGGTAACTTAGCTTTCAGTTGTCAGAAAAACTTGCGATGGTAGACTTGTTAAAAAAAATTAAGCGTCGTCCGAGGTAAAATTGTTACTCATCATTGGTTGAGGTATATATTATTGTTATAAGTTGCACATTTCGGAGTATTAAGTATAATTTACCTATATACACACACACGTTGATATACAATAATATGATATTATATATTCAAATTTTTACATTATAATTCATAAAATTAATATCCCACCATTAAACAAGAGAAATACTAGTTAATTACTGATTCAAGCACGTAGTGAACCGATTATTGAGTATTTAGTTTCATCTCCAATATTCAATGAATATCTAGCAAATTCCAACAGGCAACATATGAAAAGTCACAAATAATATTAACTCTATATCGGAAACATAACTATAGTTTATTGTAATAGGCGGACAGTACTCCAAAGGCCAAATTAAACCTGCTTCCACGCTCTTATAAATATGCCATATATCCATCTCTAATCTTAAATATCAAAGTTAATTAGTTTCCCAGTGAAATATCTTGCAAATGGTCTGTGTGTGTCTCTCTCTCTCTCTCACACACACACACACAGATATGCATTAACGATGGTTGGTATTAATTTTGCAGGGAAGCGATCGCAGTTTTAGAGGAGAGATAGCAGTGGCGGCATGGGGAGGTTCAAAGGGAGAAGAATAGAGTTATATATCTCCATCAGGAATTTGCAAGATAATAATCAACCATGGGGAAATCATCAACTCCATCATGTTTAAAAGCCCCCCTCATAATCATTTCACTTCTTCTTACTCCTCCAAGTTTGGTGGAGATAGGAACAGTGCTCGAGATCGAACCGATATAGTCAGTATAAGATACACTATACACAGCTTATTGCACATTTGGTGTTGTTTTCTCTATTACATTCAATTTTTTATTTTTATTTTTGTTTCGATTTCTCATGCTTTAATTTAATTTTTACACTTAATTCTTGATATTTATTTTTTAGTTTTTAGTTTTTATTTGGCTATTTGAAAAATTACATACTAACATTAAATTACACCCTAATGTTCAGGATGAACACTAAATATCAAGTATAAAATTAAACTAAAGCATAAGAAAATAAAATAAAAACTGAAAAAAAAGGGTGTTGTTATTTACACCACTAAATTTTCAATATACACCACATTTATTAAATACACTACCATATTAAATTATTATTTTTATTTTTTACTTTATACACCACAATAACTTTCAATTTTACCCTTCAATGTAAAATTATTTAAAAAAAAAGGCGAGAAGAAGACTACAGCTTCACCGGTTCTCCCTCAAACTTCAGTCTCTATGGAATGTCGTACGATTTTTTCTCGTCGCAGCCAAAGCTCGCCGGCGGCATGCCGGCATCTACAGATTATGCCGACGACTATTGACAGCCCTTACGCGGTTCAACCTTAATCATGCGCAAACTCAACCCCTTTCCAACGCCAAAGATAAATCCAACTGAATTTTATTAATATGGATCTTTGGTTAGATTTTTTTTTTTTTTCAAACATCTTGAATAAATTCAAAATTTTATTTTTGAACCTGAGCGTTTGCTTCCAAAATTTTGTATCTGAACCTGCACGCCTTTTATTTTTGCAGAAATGGAGGCACGATGAGAGAGAGAAATGGGATTTTTGCAGAAATGGGTGAGGAAGAAGATGGGAGTGGGACGACAGCTTTTAATTTCAATCTTTTTTTTTTCTTTTGAGTATTTTTTAATTGATTTTTAAATAAATGTTTTTTAGTTAAAAAGGATATTTAAGTAAATTATTAATTATTCATTTTTGAATTAAATTTAATAATGGTGTATAATGAAAATTTAGTGGTGTATTTAGAAACACAAAAAAAAAATCCTAAGAAAATCGATTGTGTAGTAAAGAATACAACATCAAATGTACAATTGAGGATTTCATATGAGCTAAATTAGGCTCTTTATAATTTATACATCATCAAATTTAGTTTCGAATGCTTTATATTTTTCTCTCAGATCAAGCTCGATTTCCCATCGGAGTTTCTAACGGGCATAAGTGGGACGGTCAACGGTGACTGTCGCTTTATTTGTTCACTTCGAATTCAGACAAACAGTAATCTATACCGATCTTATGGCGGGTCCGGGTCATTTGATTCGTGTACTCCATTTAAATACACAAATTATGTATGACACGATCTGCAATTTAGATAAAAACTTTAAAATTCTGCAATTTTTTTTTTTTTTTTTGCAAAATAAGGAGTTTCAATTTTTTACTGGTGAATGAAACTGGTGTGACATAAATATCATGTTGTTTGTGTCTAAACGAAGTACAAAAGAAAAAATAAACAATTTTTAAGTTTTTACTTTTTAATTTCAGGTACAAAACGAGGTCGTTTTGTGATGAGATGAAAATATTTTCTACCCAAGTACAACACAATGTTTTTTTGCCAGTTAATTTTCCTTTTGCCAGAAAAAAAAATTGAAGGGTGTCTATTTGAAAAAAATAAATAAATTGTATTTTTATTGTAAATTGTGTCAAAATTTGTAATTAATAGTAATTAACCCATTTATATGTACATATTCAATCATCTAAGATAAGATGTATATGATTTTTGTTTATTATGCGTTGCTTTTTGAAGATTTAATAATCACATTTGTGATGATCATTCAATTTAATTATGTGTTTGGCGAAAAAGATGAATTCTTGATAGGTATTGAAGGGTTTTATGAACCGTTGGAAGGAAGTGTGGGCGATGTTAATATTATAAAATCGCTAACATTTACTACAAACAAGATGAAATATGGTCCAATTGGTGCTGATGAAATTGGAACCTATTTTAGCTCTATGAATTTTGCTGATTGCAATCGGAAGGTGGTGGGGTTTCATGGGCTAATTCTATGCTACCCCTAGGGCACCATTTTAAGTGTCACAATAGATCTATTGGGACACTTCTAAGTGTCCTAATAGATCTATTAAGACACATAGAAGTGTCCCAACAGATCTATTGTGCCACCTGTAGCAATACCCCAAGGGTAGCATAGATTTTCCCGGTTTCATGGCCGAAGCGGTACTTATCTCGATGCCATCGGCGGACACACTTAATATTTCTGAATTTTGAAGGAGTTTTGGGTGGACAAACTTATGGGTTAAATTCGCAATAAATATTAAATATTGATTTTATTATGAATCTTCATTCGACTTATGTAATTTTACCGTAAAACAATCGCAATAATATTTTAGTTTGAAATTATTTATCATTTTGCAAAACTTGATACTTGATGGTTGATGGCTGTATGCAGGCACGTCTAATTAAGTAGTTTAAACTTTCAACTATATTTTATGTTTTTATTGCCTTCTTTTTTTTAGCAGTAATTGACGTATGGTTTCTGATTTCTTTTTTTAATTTGTTGCTTTAATTCTCACAATAATCTAAATGATTTTTGGCCATTTGATATATTTCAAGTGGCTAGAGAGTCTGATTAGTTTATATGAGCTTTTAAACATCGCCAAGTCTCCTGTGCATCATGGTGTATGGGTCGGCCCATCAGACAACCCGCTCCAACCCGGTCTAATCAGCAAAAAAAAAAATTCGTTCATAGTACCATTTTGATCACTAAATAGTACCATTTTATGTTTTTTTTTATGTTTTTTAGGGTTTTTTTGGGTTTATTTTGTGTTTTTTGGGGTGTTTTTAGGCGTTTATTTTATATTTTTTAGGATTTTTTAGTGGGTGTTTTTAGGGGTTTATTTTGTGTTTTTTATGGATTTTTTTTTTGGGAGGGGGGTTAGGAGTTTATTTGTGTTTTTTTAAGAAAAAAAGAAAGAAAAACAGAAAAAAGAAAAAGAAAAGCAGAAAAAAAAAAGAAAAAAAAACCATAAAACAAAAAAACGAAAACAGAAAAAAGAAAAAAAAAAGAAAAAGGAGGGCGCGTGGGCGCCACACGGCGGGAGGGGGTGGTGCACTGGAGACCACCCCTTTTAACATAGGCCCAAGACAATATCATTATTGTTGTAAATATATCTAATAGATATATATGATATGAGTGATGGCCAAGTTACTAACTCTAAAATCCTATCTCTTGTACTATTATATATAGAGACATTTGGTCCTCATATTGAATACATACAATTGATATTATCTCTCGTCTCTCTAGTTTACAACACGTTATCAGCACGAATCTCTAGTCAATTGAGTTTGAACTAATATCGGAGGTACGCTATAGGAAAGAATCGTATCTTTCCCGCGAGGTAACTTTTGAATCAAAATTATGAAATTAAATTTGATGTGAATTATATTATGATTATTTGATTCGCAATATTGTATGAATTGCATGATTGACTATCTTCTGTTTGATTAATAATTAAACATTTATTTGAAGACGAAATATTATTGAGATCGAAAAAAAGAAAAAAAAATTCTGCCAATGCTTATGATTATGTCGAGAATTTTTTATATATTGAATCCTCACCATTATGATTTCGTAAATATATGGGCATAATTAAATATCATGGACTTTTTCCATAATTACCATAACTTAACTTGGTTGATATTGATTTTGCATATATAGAGAAAAAAAATACTCGGAACTTTTCAAAGCCATGATTCTTTTTAATAAATCTTTGGTTAATCGATTTCTGTGTGCAATTCTATTGTACTATTCTTGTCTGATAATATTTTGGGTTATGATGGACTCGAAATGCAAATTTCTTTTACATCATGTTTATTGGCTTAATATATTATGTCTGTTTTTCTTATTGTTATAATAATCAGTCCTTTTTGATTTAATCTTGAAAAATTAAATATTGATGCTATTCGAGTAGCACAAGTAATATTCATGAAGAATATTACATTCAAGATCATAAATTGATGCTATTAAAGTAGCACAATTAATATTCCTGAAGAATATTACATGCTCTAAAGAGCAAATAAATTAAACATATGGATAATATATCCTTGATTCTTTGTGCAGAGTTGCACGAATGACAAACATAGCCAAACTTGAGTTCATAACCCTTGACATCTCGGGCAAGAATTATATGTCATGGACTCTTGATGCTGATGTTCACCTGATCTCAAGGGGTCTAGGGGAGACGATCAAAGAAGGAAATAAAACATCTCAACAAGATTGCGCTAAGGCGCTGATTTTCCTTCGTCATCATCTTCATGATGATCTAAAGACGGAATATTTGACCGTCAAAGATCCGAGTGAGTTGTGGACAAACCTGAAAGAAAGGTTTGATCATCAAAAGACTGTCGTCCTTCCTAAAGCTCGTTACGAGTGGATGCATCTTAGACTGCAAGACTTTAAGTCTGTGAGTGCTTATAATTCTAAATTATTTAGAATTATTTCCAAATTGAAACTTTGTGGAGAAAGTATCACTGATGCTGACATGTTTGAGAAAACATTCTCCACTTTTCATGCTTCTAATGTGTTGTTACAGCAACAATATAGGGAGCGTGGTTTCAAAAAGTACTCTGAACTAATATCTTGTTTGTTGGTTGCCGAGCAAAATAATGAATTGCTCATGAAAAACCATGAACTCCGCCCCACTGGTTCCGCTGCATTGCCTGAAGTCAATGCAACTTTCAACCATGACAATGGACGTGGTCGTGGGAACCAACGTGGACATGGGCGTGGACATGGATGTGGATATAGTCACGGTCGTGGACGCGGTAAACCAAATGATGCAACCTCTAGCAACAAAAGGCAGAAAACATCCAACGAGCACAATTCATCCAAAAAGGAAGCTGTATATCATAGATGTAGTATGAATGGACATTGGTCACGTACTTGCCGAACTGCAAAACATCTTGCAGATCTATATCAAGATTCGATCAAGGGAAAAGATAAGAAAGAAACCAATGTCGTTGACTTTGACGGCCCAATTGATACTACTCACTTAGATGTCTCCGACTTCTTTGACGACCCAAAAGGAGATAATATGGATGTAGTAACTGCCTATCTATATGGGTCATTAGATAATGATATATATATGAAAATCCCTGAAGGATTTAAAATGCCTGAAGCATTAAAGTCAAAACCCAAAAGCATGTTTTCGATTAAACTGCAAAAATCATTATACGGGCTGAAACAGTTTGGCCGTATGTGGTATAATAGATTGAGCGAGTATCTGTTGAAAGAAGGATACAAGAATGATGATATCTGCCCTTGTGTTTTCATAAAGAAAACCGAAAGTGGATTTGCAATTATAGCAGTTTATGTCGATGATTTGAATTTAATTGGGACTCCTGAAGAGCTCAATAAAACTGCTGAATATTTGAAGAAAGAATTTGAGATGAAAGATTTGGGAAAGACAAAATTTTGTCTTAGTTTGCAAATTGAACGTGTCCGAGGAGGAACGTTTATTCACCAATATACAGGAAAAGTGTTAAAACGCTTTTACATAGATAATGCACATCCATTAGCATCACCAATGGTCGTTAGATCTCTTGATAAGGAGAAAGATCCATTCCGACCTATTGAAGATGGTGAAACGATACTTGGTCCTGAAGTACCATATCTAAGTGCAATTGGAGCATTAACTTATCTGGCTAATTATACTAGACCAGATATAGCTTTTTCTGTAAATCTTCTTGCAAGATATAGCGCTGCACCCACTTTGAGACATTGGAATGGTGTTAAGCACATTCTATGTTATCTGAAAGGTACCATAGACCTTGGATTATATTATTCAGAAAATTCCGATTCTTCTCTGGTAGGGTATTCGGATGCAGGATTTTTATCCGATCCACATCAAGCCAAGTCACAAACTGGCTATGTTTTCACATGTGGTGGAACTGCTATATCATGGAAGTCTGTGAAGCAAACCTTGACTGCAACATCCTCAAATCATTCTGAAATCATTGCAATCCATGAAACAAGTCGAGAGTGTGTATGGTTGAGAAATATGACAAGTCACATCCAAGAGTCGTGCGGATTAGCTTCATCAAAGATCAATCCAACTGTTTTGTATGAAGACAATGTTGCCTGCATCGCGCAACTCAAGGAAGGATACATCAAAAGTGATAAGACGAAGCACATTTCTCCCAAGTTATTCTACACACACGATTTCCAAAAGAGTGGCGATATCAACGTTCAACAAATTCGCTCAAGTGACAATTTGGCGGACTTATTCACAAAGGCATTACCTGTTTGTTTAGTTGTATGAATATCATAGATAGGAGAATAGCATCGAATAATATTGTTGTATATTCAACAATGATAGTTACACCCTCTCTTATTGAGAGATTTATGCTTCTACAAGGAAATAGAATAAAACTATTTTGGGACAAATATTCTTGATTTTATTTTCCTTCTAACACTCTCCCTCAAGTTTAGTAACGGGATCACCGATACTCAACTTACCAAGAATTTCAGCAAAGCTTGTGGTATTGACTGCTTTAGTCAATATATCCGCCAATTGGTCCTTAGAGTTAACAAACGGAAGCTTGATAATGCCACATTCAATCTTCTCTTTGATGAAATGTCGATCCACCTCCACATGCTTTGTCCGGTCATGTTGAACAGGGTTCTCAGATATGCTAATAGCTGCTTTATTATCACAGTGCAACTGACATGTTTGCTTCGGTGGGAACCCTATTTCGGTTAACAACTTTCGTAACCACAGGATTTCGGTCAACCCACTTTTGATCCCACGAAATTCAGCTTCAGCACTTGACAAAGCTACCACCTTCTGCTTCTTACTCCTCCTTGTGACAAGATTTCCCTCTACAAAGGTGAAATATCCTCCCGTAGACCTTCTATCCATTGTACTTCCAGCCCAGTCTGCATCTATATATCCATGGATTTCCAAGTGTCCCTGTTTTTTAAGGAGGACACCGAATCCAACTGTACCTTTCAAGTACCGAACGATACGCATTGCCGCCTCCATGTGTTCTTTCTGAGGTTGGTGCATGAATTGACTCACAACTCCTACTGCATATGCGATATCCGATCGAGTATGGGACAAGTAGATCAACTTTCCTACAAGACGCTGATATTTTCCTTTTTCTACTGACTCAGCTCCTTCCACAATGCTCAATCCATGATTCAACATGATCGGGGTACTGGCTGGTTTGCAGTCGAGTAAGCCAGTTTCTACCAAGAGGTCTAACGTATATTTCCTTTGTCGAAGGAATATACCGGTTTTTTACCTCAACACCTCAACTCCTAGGAAGTATTTCAAATGCCCCAGATCCTTCATCTCGAATTCTTTGAACAGATTCACCTTCAGGTTATCAATCTCTTCATTATCATCCCCAGTAATGATCATGTCATCTACATAGATGATAAGGCAGGTAACCCTATTGTTCTCCTCTTCAGGAATAGAGTATGATCAGAATTACTCTGTCTGTACCCATATCGAATCATGGCTTCTGTAAACCTTCCAAACTAAGCACGTGGGGACTGTTTCAAGCCGTACAGTGTTTTCTTCAATCGACACACTTCACCTTCCCCAAATTCTTCTGAGAACCCCGGTGGTGCTTCCATATAGACCTTCTTCTTTAGTTCCCCGTGTAGGAAAGCGTTCGTCACATCAAATTGATGAAGTGACCAATCGCGATTAGCAGTAATTGACAGAAGAACTCGTACGGTATTCATTTTGGCAACTGGAGAGAAGATTTCGGCATAATCAACTCCATAGACTTGAGTGTACCCTTTTGCTACTAGCCGTGCTTTATACCTCTCTATTATGCCATCGGGTCACCGTTTGATGGTAAACACCCACATACACCCAACAGGTTTCTTGTCTTCTGGAAGTCTACATTTGTCCCATGTGTTATTTCGGGCCAAAGCATCCATTTCTTTCTTCATTGCCTCTCTCCACTGACTTTGTTCCATAGCCTCTTCGACTGATCGAGGTGTCTCTTCTTCCTCCAGTAAGGCTCCCTCGAATGCCTGCGCAGTCTCCGTTAGGTTTCCTTTAGCATAGCTTTTGATAGGATACTTAGTGTTTCACCCAGAATGTTCAGGAGAGAACCTTTTTGGCGGGACGCCTCTTGTACTTCGTGGTGGAAGAACATATATGTCTGTCTCCTCAGTCAAACCCAGTTCTGTATCACTATCTTCCTCCGTATTTTGATCTTCATCTATCCTGTCAGTATTAGTTTCAAGAATAGGACCGGATTCAATAGTGTCAGGAGTAGAAGGTACCTCAGATATCAGGAGTGGAGGGGATGTCTCGGCATTGGTCTCAAGCTCAGTGGACTGTATAGTTTCAGAAGTTGGCTCAGCGGTGCTGCTAACTTCGTCTGTTGGACCCGTTGACTGAACAGGACTTGGCATTGGCATGGACAACCAGCTTAAGGAGTCAATATCATTTCCCCTAGTAGTCTCCCCCTGATGACTAAGATGGTGATAAAAATATTCACTCTCGAGGAAGTCACAATTCATAGTGGTATACATATGTCGGGTGTTGGGATCATAGCAACGATACCCTTTTTGGTGGACACCATAGCCAACAAATACACACTTGACTGCACACGGAGAAAGCTTGTCTCGGTTGGTTTTAGGGGTGTGAACATAGACAGAACAACCAAAAACTCGAGGTGGAAGAGTGAGGGCGACGGGTATTTGAGCTTGAGTGGAGAAAAACTGTAGTGGGGTTTTGAGTTGCAAGGCTTTTGTGGGAAGGTGATTTAATAGATACACGGAGGTAGCCAGAACTTCAGGCCAAAAAACAGCAGGAGCATGGGATTCAATTAGCATAGCCCTGGCCATTTCGAGAAGGATCCTATTTTTGCACTCAGCAACACCGTTTTGTTCAGGGGTATGAAGACAAGAGGTTTGATGGATCATTCCTGTAGTCACACAAAATTTTTTCATACGGGTGTTGACATATTCCCCCCATTATCAGACCTTAAGACTTTAATTATTTTCTGGTACTGGGTTTGAATTAAGGTATGAAAGTGAGTGAATTTATCAAAAACTTCAGATTTAGTTTTTAAAAAATAAATCCACGTCAGTCGAGAACAATCATCAACAAACCGGAGAAAATATTGAAACCCTTGTTCCCCAATCACAGGTGCAAGACCCCAAACATCAGAGTGAACCAATGAAAAAATATCATCAACCCGAGTATTGTTCAACTTATAAGAATGTCTATGACTTTTAGCTAAAAAACATGTCTCACAGTACAAATCTTTAAAAATGACTAACTTAGGGAAAAGCAATTTTAAATAACCCGTGGAAGGATGTCCCAGTTGGCGGTGCCAAAGCCAAGCAGTCCGGTTTTCAGGTCCATGAGTCAGCATCACATCACCTTTTTGAGCTATCTCATCCACGTAGTACAGTCCATTTCGCTCAGTGCCACGCCCAATAATCACCCCCGTCCTGATATCCTGCAAAATACAAAAATGTGGTTGCATGAGAAGGGTACAATTAAGTTCTTGTGTGCCATGACTGATAGACAGGAGCTTATGTGACAAAGACGGAACAAAGAGACAATTAGACAGTTGCAAAGTGGGAGATAAAGCAATTGTGCCGGCTCCTTCAACAGGAGCTAATTCACCATTCGCCATTTGAACATGAGTGCGTCGAGACGGTCCGAATTGTAAAATATCCGTTTTGTCAAAAGTCATGGTGTCGGTCGCACCACAGTAAAAAATCCACTGATGATTTTTGGATATATCATCATTAGAGGCTGCACAAACAGGTGAAATATCTCCAAGTACTTGAAATTGATTTTGCAACTTAACAGGGGTCAAGGAGCAAATATCTTGCTGCTGCCTTTTAAAGAGGGCCATTTTGCAATTTCCAATTCTTTGAATTGGGTATAGATCTCCAATTTCAGATTTACCTTCTTCGCTCCTTAAATCCCTAGCCGCCTCTCCCAGTTTGTCCGCCGCCACTGCCCGATAATCTCTATTGCCGGCCTCCGCCCGACCGCCGCCGTTGCCCGCCGCTCCGGCGCTGGTAGCACGGTGGTCACCGGCCGTCGCTGCCGCGGCAAGACCTCCTTTATTCTTCGGCAGTTTCGTTTTCTTTGTTTCATCCCACCATTCGGGATAGCCGACTAACTGGAAACATGTTTCTCGTGTATGTTTCTTCATTCCACAATGCGAACACACGAGCTTGGCCTTGTCTTCCTCCTTCCGTGGCCATGGTTTCCGATTCCGATCTTTGTCCCGCACAGCAAGTCCAGCCCTGACGTCCGATGATGTGCCACTGTCGTCGACGACTACCGGCTGTAAAATATGGTCCCTGGCAGTCTCTCATCTCACCATTGCGTAGGTAAAATCCACTGAGGGCAGGGGATCTCGTTTCAGCAACTTCTTCTTCACCAGTTCATGAACATCATTCAAAGCGGTAAGAAACTGGAACAATCTTTAGTTTTGAACAATCTGGTTGAATGTCTCGATGTCTTTTGAGCATGTCATTGGGTTTGGCTCTCTGCGGTCGATAGTCATCCAGATTTCTTGAAATTTGGCCCACGTTTCTTCAATTGTATGCTCTCCCTGTTTTAATGTATTGGCCTTCCTGTGTAGATCAAACATTTGTAGAGAATCGGTGCCGCTACCGTAAGTGATAGCTAATCCGTCCCAGATGGCCTTGGCCGTAGGGTATTTGGAAATACTATTGATTAAATTTGCTTCTACATTCTGTATTAACCAAGTAAACACACACTGATCTTCTTGCTCCCATGTTTTGTATGTGGATTCTGTGGCTGCCGGTGGATCTTTGGTGATGTACTCCGACTTTCCTCGTCCACCAATCGCTTTTCTCATGAGGATTGCCCATAATGGGTAATTATCTCCGTTCAACTTGAAGCCGATCGATAGAGATTCATTGTTGGTATTTTGTTGGAGGCCGAGGCTGTTTTTGAGTAGATTTGCCAATTGAATGGTTAATTCATTGGAGGTTTCACTGGTTTCTGTCATGATTGATAAAAAAAACCAGAGGGGTCGAGATAGGGAGACGATGATGAAGTTTTTCTGAGTCTATATCATCCTGCTCTGATACCATGTTTGTTTAGTTGTATGAATATCATAGATAGGAGAATAGCATCGAATAATATTGCTGTATATTCAACAATGATAGTTACACCCTCTCTTATTGAGAGATTTATGCTTCTACAAGGAAATAGAATAAAACTATTTTGGGACAAATATTCTTGATTTTATTTTCCTTCTAGCATTACCAACATCAACATTCAGAAAGTTGGTACACAAGATCGGCATGCGCCGACTCAAAGATCTACAGTGATTTCAAGATCAGGGGGAGCAGTTGTACTCTTTTTTCTTCGACTAGATTTTTTCCCACTGGGTTTTTCTAGCAAGGTTTTAATGAGGCAACATTTGTTTTAGAGATTGGTCACTCAAGGGGGAGTGTTGTAAATATATCTAATAGATATATATGATATGAGTGATGGCCAAGTTACTAACTCTAAAACCATATCTCTTGTACTATTATATATAGAGGCATTTGGTCCTCATATTGAATACATACAATTGATATTCTCTCTCGTCTCTCTAATTTACAACAATTATACAATAGTTAATTTATAAGAAAATTTTAAACATAATCCCGTTTTTTATTTACATCTATTTTAATAAATATGAATATTAATATAATAAAACTATTTTACCCCATAACCCCTTGCACCTTAAACTCTAATATAGCCCCCACCCCTTCTATATAACTAAAAACCCTAATATAACCTCATCCCTTTCATATAACTAAAAAATGAAATAACCTAACTATCAAAACATAAAACCATGAAATCAATTTCGCATCATTCTCTAGTTTTATTTCTCAGAATGTTTGAATTCAACTTTGACAACAGATTTAAGTTTTTCTTACATTCAATTAAAAACTCAACTTATGTTTATTAAATAAGTGCATATTCCAATTTTTTTTTTTTTGAACATTCAACAAAAGTTAAAAACTTAATATGTGTTTATTAAATAAGGTTTACGTGATTGATCGACCATCTTATTTGAAATTAAAAACTTTATTTTATATAATCTTTATAGCAACTAAAATTATAATAACACAATTGCACGATGAGATTATGAAAATCATCATTTAACTAGCTGCGAAGGCCTCTTAGCAAATCATAAATAAATCGTGATTAAGTATTGTTCAATCGAAACCATTGAGAAGATGAAAAGTCTCCTTCCAAAATGAAAATGTGCTTTTTCATAGATAGTTAGTTTCCTTTGAAATCAATTGGGGCTATGATAGGTTTTCTTTAGTATTGGGAGCTAAGGGTCAAGAAAGTCTTATAATATTAATATTCATATTTTATAAAATAACGAGGACCGTACAAAGAGAAAACCGGGAAACGTGTTTAATGTAACACCCTAAATTCTTTAATTTAAAATGTTACTCTTTCTACTCTTTAAAGCGGAAAAAAAATAATTAAAAAAAATAACAATTCAGGTAATTTTTTTTTCTATTTTCATGCTAGAAATTCTATATGAAAGAAAAATGAATTGCAACATTTAAAAGAAAATATCTGCTTATGTTAAAATTCATAATTTCATTTTTCTTTATAAATATAATTTAATTTCTAAGTTAGAAAAATAAAACATATAAGTTCTAGATCATAAAATTCATAATAGACAAAATCATAATATGTAGCTACTGGTTTAAGTTAGTTCAAAAGCCATTAGCCACAAAAATTTTAGGCTCAAAATAGGTTACTTAACCAGCAAATCCTAAATATTCGAGTTAAATATCCAAAACATCAAAAGCGAAGCCACCCCATTTCCTTCACGATGCTCCAAGCTCACTGACCTTAAAACATTAAAAACATGGGGGTGAGTACTCTTAAAACGTACTCAGTGGTGGGGGATCATGAGCATTTCTTTCTATTTATCCAACTGAATTTAAATCGCAGGAATAATGGATTTAGGGTACTTCTTCTTCTTCTTTTCAGATATATCACACTGTGCACAGGACATACCTCTTCTGTTGTGTAAGCCACGCTCTTGGTACGTGCGTTACACTATTCTGATGCGTACGAAACACAATTCTTATCCATATTCCATCCACGACAAATTCAAGTAGGATTAAAACATTTTTCTTTCTCAAAAAGCACATATATCATATACTTTCGTAAATAATAATATGATCCATTTCAAAATACAACTTTAAAGCAGAGATTTACCCGCCTGAGAATAAAGAGCACGTAAAAATTGAGCAGTCACTCAATGAACGAGGATCCTAATTGTGCCGCACCTAGTATCAAAATAAATAATTTTAATTAAATAATTTGGGCCAATTTTTAATTTTAATAAATCTGAAAATTAGAATGTTATGGGCTAATTTAATCGATTTATGAAGTTTTGGGACAAAATTTAAGTTGTGAAAAGTTTCTAGGTAAATTTGGAATTTTGAAATAATAGATAGGACTAAAAATCTGAAATTCGTAAACTTTTATGGGTAAAATTTAGAGTTTGAAATAAAGTGCTAGGGACAAATCTGAAATTTAGAACTAAGAAAGGTTAATTAGTAATTTATAAAACCTATGAGTTAAAATAACTTATTTTTCAAAACCCCCTCATCTTCTTCTCCTAAAAGAACACGGCCAGGCCACAAAAGAAGACCAAACCCCCAAATCAAACTTAAATCCCTAACTCTCTCTCTCTCTCTATACTGCAACTAAATACAAAAATAGAAATAACCAATTGGAAAAATCAAAATCTTCAAGCCAATTCTCTCTCCTTTCCCTCATCATCTCTCTCGACTGAAAATGGGGAATACATTGAAAACCCCGAAGTGAAATTGCTTGTTTAAATCCCTAAATTCTTCTTCCCCCTTCCTACTCCTTCACAGCTCCGGCAAGACTCGCTCCCCGGTGACCCGACTGGACGCACGACCACCATGGAGAGACTAAAGACACAGACGCGACGCAGCTGAACACTAATTGACGACTCCAACCCCAGAAGCCATCTAAACCCGACGCGAATTTTGACTCTTCTACCTCGACAGAAACAGCCCCGACTCAACGCCGATGACCGACCAACCTAGCTTGGATCTCAACCACAACTCAGACCATCCCAACACCAGACTCGACGCAGTCCGATGACTTTTCTCTCTCTATTTCTTTAATTTCTTAATTCCTAGCTATTTTCTGAAATCTTTTAGTTTGATTTTTCTAAATGTTCTTAGATGCAGAATTTATGTGTGTGTGTGTGTGTGTGTGTGTGTGATGAAATCAAGTGATGAGGCATGTTTTGGTGTTGATTTGTGAAGCCTGGAACCGTGTGTGTGTGGGATAAGGCTGAAATGGTTCCTTATTTTGGCATTGAATTGGCTATATATGGTGTAGCTGGAAATATTCAGAGATGTTGCTTGTAAATAAAGCATGGCAGTTGGCGGAGATATATCATATGTATATGTATGAATCAAAATATTTGATAGCTAGATCTTGATTTTTGGTTGGTTTGTAGTATATCTTAAATAGATTTGGTTGTGAGGTTGCCTATTTGATGCTATTTTTTTTTTTAAATGGTGTTGTTGCAGATCTATAGATATAGGAAAGCATAACTCAATATTTGGTGTAAAAATGAGAAAGATTAATGCACAAAGTTGAGATGGAACACTTACGAGAATAGTTGATCTTGTTGCAGCTCTTGAATTGAAAAGTTGAGGAAGTGAACTTGTGGAATTGCTATGGTGCCTGAATTCCAGTCGAAGGGTTTGGAGCAGTGGGTGGGAGGATATTTCTTTTGTGTGATTGAGTGGGGAGGCTTCTAGGTGATGACGAAGATAAAATGATTTTTATTTTTATTTTTAAAGGCTTCCCTCACGAGCTTTTACTAAGCTTCTCTAACAAGACTCATGCCAATAGCACACTTGGAGATCAAAACTCCAAATTCTAGACTTAAGGAGAAATTCTATTAAATTAATTATACTAGCACAAGCTCAAATGTAAAACAAATTCTTTCTATTTCAAAATAAGTTCAACAAGCCCAATATAATAATTCTAAGGCCCAAATTTAAATTCTAAAATTTCTCTTTTATACTAGGGGCGCAACATCGGACTTTCTCATGTTTGTCTAATTTATCGATTATCGACAAAAGAAATAAATTAAAATTCAATTCCAAGCAATTAAGAAATTTAAAATAATTCAAATTATGTAGAAGCGGGTCATTACACCCTCCGTCCCGATTATATAATCCATATTACTATTTTGAGGTATCCTAATTATATAGTCTCATTATTATAAATATTATTAATTTTTATAGTAACGTACAAATACACCTAATTGAATCTTGAAAATTAAAAAAACTAATCATTTAAAATTTGAAAGTCATAAATATTCAATAAGGATGTTATTGGAAGTTTAGCTTTAATATCTTGTTTTCATAAATAATTTTAATCTACATGCGACTAGAAAAAAAACTATATAATTGAGACGGAGAGAGTATAGAACATGAAATATTATATAATTGTATACCTATAGCATAATAATGATATGATTTTCATTAATTAACGCAATAAATATTGGTACGAAATATTTTGTTTGACTTTCATTTAGATTACTCACATCAGTAACACTCATCCAACAAAATTCAAATAAAAAATAAATTTCTCTCTCCCCCACATCCATAATCCCAAACTTTTTAAAATTTACACTCCATCAATGACACTCATCCAACATGATCTTTAAATAAAATACTCCCTCCGTCCCAATTATATAATCCATTTTATAGTCGCACGTAGATTAAAAATAATTATGAAAACAAGACATTAAAGCTTAACTTCCAATATAAACCTCATCTAATATTTATAACTTTAAAAATTTAAGTGGTTGATTTTTAATTTTCAAGATCTAACAAGAGTATATTTGTATATTACTATGAAAATTAATACTATTAATAGTTATGAGACTATATAATTTGGACACCTCGAAATAGTAATAGAGACTATATAGATGGTATGGAGGGAGTATTAATTTCTCTTTCTTCCAATCTACATAAAATATTTATCATTTTATTTTTTTTAATAGCATATTATTAATAATAATTTTTACTATGTTTAAAAATTCATAATTAATTTATTAGACATATTTTTTGAATTCATAATTACATAAAAAAATACCAATACAATTATAAATTCATAATTTACTTGACAACAAAATGAAAATTACAAGAATTAAAAAAAAAACATAATTAAATAATACAATGACATGTGAAATTCTAAATTACAAGTACATAAGATGTAAATTACATATTCATTTAGGTGAAATAAGATATGTGAGAAAATGAAAGTTTAGGTTATTTGTAAAAACATATCAATATTAGGCCATATTTATATAGAGAAAAAAAAATGAATTTTGGTATATTTTTTTACATATTTTTTTAGATAATTATATAAAAGATTTATTTTTTAAAATTATTTATATAAAATTATGTAGTACCCAATGAGAGGGTGCCATGTGTGTAGACGTCAAAGACTCCGAGCAAGGGCAGATGGCCGTCTCATGTCACACCATTTGGTGACTTTTAAATTAATTCTAATTTTCTTGTTTTGTTTTGTAGTGGTGACATTCTTCACTGGTGGCGGTAGTCTTATAGCAAAGTTTTGTCTACTTTACAACAATTTACAAAATTGTGTTAACAAATTACAACATTGTACGTAATTTTGAAATTACAAAATTTCAAAGTCAAACAAATTGAGTTGAATTTAGACATCTGATAAAGTCCTTAAAAAAAAGTGAAGTGGGTTGTGAACTAGTGTTATAGATTAAGTGAATATTTTACTGGTTTGCATCATCTCTGTAACATAGCAGCAATGTGGCTACTCGTTACGAAGGGAAAATGTATAAGATATGTTGATAAAAATAAATGAACATGTCTTTGCATTATGTTAGCTCAATATTGTCAGATTGTAAGATATGTTGATCGTAATTACCATATAATTCCATCTTTATTCATGAAATTTTCTCTTTGGCTAATCCGAATCATTCAAAAATTTATTTGCCAGAAAAGGTTGTATGAATTTGTGGTAGCACAAAGAAGCCATGGTCTTTAACTGGAGCCGTTGATCTTGGACTCAACAGATTCTTCGGAAATATTCCGCATAGCCTGTGCCCCTGCACCTCAGTGCTCTAAGATTGGCTTCTTTAACATCTCTATATCACCTCTCCCTTTCTAATAATAACCTAACAAGCATGGTTCAAGCTCTCAAAGTTCTTAGCCATTGTGAAAATCTTTCCTTTTTACTATTGTGATGAGATGGTGCTCGATGATAACGGCCTAATGCATCTAAGTGGCTTCCATAATCTACATTTTCTCTCCTTGGCAGAATCCAAACTCAAAGGCCAAATCCCTTCATGGATTGCAAAACTTAGGAAGCTCAAGATTTTGAGTCTCTCTTACAACAACATATCATCAGGCCCTATTCCAACTTGGCTAGTATCTGTTGGGTAATTTTGGCCCAACAATTAGGCCCATCTCTCTCCTCTCATTTAATTGGTAGCCCTCTTTCTTTGACCGCCCATTTTCTGATTCCCAAAACCCCCGACCCTTCGTTCTCTTTCTCTGCTTCTTTAATAGAAGCGGGATGCTTCACTGAAAAAAGAATCTGACTTCTCATCTCTCTCTCAAAATCAATTCTGCTGTGTGCGTCCCTTGCTCTTCGTGAGCTGTCCCTTTGGTTCTTTGTGAGCGATCTCTGTGGGCAATTGTTATCTTGGCTTCGTTCTTGTGTGGTGTTGCCGGTGAGAGCGAGAGTGAGGTTGTTGTCTCTACCTTTTCCGGTCTTCTGTGTGCGATTGATCACTGTAGGAAAAGGAGTCCCTCGTGTTTTGGTTCCCTGAGCCTTGCTGCGTGCGTTTCTGTGCCTGAATCAACTTCAGTCCCTCGAGGGAAGTGCGGAGACGACTGCTGGTGACGGAAGAAAGGGAGGCTACTGCTCCGGCGAGTCCCGTTGATACCCAACAGTGGTATCAAAGCCACGGTGGGGATCTCGCCGGACTCCCTCCGTCGCCCTTCGGCTCCGCCCGTCCGCCTTGGCTTTGAGAACGGCGAGGTAAGTCGGAAACCCCAGCCGCGGGGCCGCGGGGGTTTCTGCTCTGGTATTTCCCTAATCCCTTAGTCAAAATTAGGGTTTTACGTGTTTTGGGGAAAATCTCTGTGATTTTTTATTAATCTTTGTAATCTGGGTATTTTGTTGTTCTTGGCTCTGAGTGAGTTTGTGATTCCGCTGCTCTCGATTTATTCTCTGTTGCTTTCTCTGTGTAATAAAATTGTGCTACCATGGCCCCAGTATCCCAATTTGTTCTTGCCCCCTTCGATGGTAAAACTGACTTTAATCTGTGGAAACAAAAAATGAAATTTGTTTTGATTAAAGAAAAGGTGTTTAAGGCCATTGATCTTAATTACAGTGAAGGAGAATCTGATCAAAAGAAATCTGAGATAAATGAATATGCTTTGTCTACTATTATGTTGAATTTGTCAGATTCAGTGTTAAGAAAGGTCTGCACTATTGAATCTGCCAAAGTTTTGTGGGATAAATTGGATGAGTTATTTAATTTGACTTCTCTTCCAAGTCGTATGTTTTTGCTTGAGAAATTTTTCAATTTTAAGTTGGATTTGAACAAGGATATGGATGTTAATCTGGATGATTTTAATAAGCTTGTTCAAGATATTAAAATGGCTGGAGATAAACATATTGATAATTACACTGCTATTGCTCTTTTAAATGCTATCCCTGATGCCTATAATGATGTTAAATCTGCAATTAAGTATGGAAGGGATGACATTACCTTTGACATTGTTGTTAGTGGGTTAAAAAGTAAGGAAATGGAGGTAAAGCATGGCCAAGGTGCTAAAACTGACACTGTTATGCATGTGAGAGAGAAATATAATTTCAGTTCTAAACATAATAACAGGAAGTGTTATCGATGTGGTGAACCTGGGCATTATGCTAAATACTGTAAGAAACCTAAAGATAAGAGTCAAAATAATGATGTTCAGGCTAATGTTGTGGATAATTATCTTGGTGATGTTTTGTGATTATGTTGCTCTCTGGTATTTGCTCCTAGTGAGGTGGAGCTGCTGTTGGTATTTATCTATGTGAAATTGTGCTCTTTGTGAGCTGTTGTTATTTCTTTGTGAATCGGGTTTTGCTCTTAGTGAGCTGTTTTGTTGTTCTTAGTGGGCTGATTGATTCTTAGTGAATCTGTTGTATTCTCTATGTGAGATGTGGTGGTTCTTTGTGAACGTGGTTTAATTTGAGGTGGAGCTGTGTGAGCTTGCTCTATCTGATTGATCTTAGTGATCTGTGTTAACTTTGTGTTGTGTTCTTCTCTTTGCTGTGTTATCTTGCAGGAGAAGTGGAAGAAAAGGCAATGATGAGACCTACGATACTCCTGTCGAAGATCAATGCACACTGTTGGGCCAAAAGGTGGAGATTGTTGGGTAATTTTGGCCCAACAATTAGGCCCATCTCTCTCCTCTCATTTAATTGGTAGCCCTCTTTCTTTGACCGCCCATTTTCTGATTCCCAAAACCCCCGACCCTTCATTCTCTTTCTCTGCTTCTTTAATAGAAGCGGGATGCTTCACTGAAAAAAGAATCTGACTTCTCATCTCTCTCTCAAAATCAATTTTGCTGTGTGCGTCCCTTTCTCTTCATGAGTTGTCCCTCTGGTTCTTTGTGAGGGATCTCTGTGGGCAATTGTTATCTTGGCTTTGTGCTTGTGTGGTGTTGCCGGTGAGAGCGAGAGTGAGGTTGTTGTCTCTACCTTTTCCGGTCTTCTGTGTGCGATTGATCACTGTAGAAAAAGGAGTCCCTCGTGTTTTGGTTCCCTGAGCCTTGCTGCGTGCGTTTCTCTGCCTGAATCAACTTCAGTCCCTCGAGGGAAGTGCGGAGACGACTGCCGGTGACGGAAGAAAGGGAGGCTACTGCTCCAGCGAGTCCCGTTGATACCCAACAGTATCTATGCCACACCGCTTTTTCCTCGACTTATCCCAAAACCTTCTTTCTGAAGATCTTCCATGCGAGATCGGACATATGCCAGCTCTGATTGCACCATTTAATCTTTGCATGTATTTTACGACTAATTTGGAAGTTGGTGTAATAGGGACATGACTTTTGTAAAGAAAACGACAATGTTTTTAATTTTGCTACAACTCTACTATCGTTCTTTGATATATACGTTACTCATATGTGTACTTTATTTAAATAAATAATAACGAATCCAATTTTTGCGTTTATAAAGTTGTGGAACATGGTCTTGATCATACATATCTTTTGAGCTCAAGGAACAATAATATTCCTAATTTATGATTTACGTGCTAAACAAGTATCCAAACTGCACTCACTATCATCATGATCTCACCCTATATTATATTCTTCATTCCATCATCTATCGAAGCATACGGTACTACACCAACCATGTTTTGGAAGTCCATATCCATAACAACATGTTGATTTTTGTTCTTTCTTTCTTTCTTTGTGTATTTATTTCTAATTCTTCATAACACTCAAATATCGACAATCACCCGCCTATATACATTAAAAAAAATAAAAATAAAAATAATAATATAATAAAATAATTGAAAAAAATATAAAAAATTAATTCTGGCAGGTAACCCCACACTCCACGTGTGTTGTCCACGCGCTCGACATGCTGACTTTTTTTTTATTGTTTTTTTATTGGGCCTAAGCCAGTCTGATGGGTGCAGGCCCATACACCTTATGCACATGAGAGTGCCCCTTATTTTTTATCTCGTGGTGTGCATCACCTTACGGTAATTAGCTGCATTGTTAATATTGTGACTAAATGTATTATTATTTTTTTAAAATTGTGACCAAGAAAGTTAAAAAAAAAAATTTGGGGAAGAGATATTTGAAGCAAATTCTTACACGGACCAAAATTGAAATTTTTATCGAAATGGATTAATTTGTGTATGAAGTTCGATGTAAAACTAGCTAGGGTTATTCAATTCCCACATCCAAAAGATCCAAATTTTGAAGAAGGTGTTATTTATAAACACAAACACTTTGTGTGTGCTAACACGACCTCATTCCTTTCGTCTATCGTCACAATCTTCCTCATCACCACCAGACTTCCATCCGGGTTCATTTATTTCCTGGCAATTGCTTATTACGCAATGTGGGCGTCATTGGCATCTATTGAAGTGAGTTACAGAGTTTCCGTAAAGGCGATCAGTCCCAATACGGAAACACAATCAGGCTGCTTGGTTATCTTGATAGTAGTTATTGTGTGCCTCACCATCTTCGAACTGACTATTGTCTGTGTATTTATACAAGAATTGTACTCCTTGAGGAAGACCATAATCCAGTAATGGGGAGTTTTTAAAGCCTATCCCGTGGACTTTATATCGTCTCCCTTCGTCCGATGGCACGATTCTCGAGTACAAGCACTACAAGGAAATTGAGATTCAGGAAGAGGAAATTTGGTTATTAAATGTCCAAAAGTGACGGGAACCGAAAAATTCATCGCTTTTGCCTCTCTAGTTAAAGACAAATAATGAGGGTATCCTGATACCTCTTTATCGGTATAATCTATATCTATACTAATATAAAAAGTGGCTTATATTACAATTTTGGTTTCTCCTATTTTAGCCTTCTTTTATATTTTATTTTAAGGGTAATAATGTAATTATATAATATTATTTAATATTTGATTTTATAATTTTGACTTTATCTATAATAACTCTATTTTAAATTTTATGCAAGGATAATAATATAATGATCTTATATTTTCTAATATTTTATTATTATATTTGTATTCTAACTAATCTATAAATAAATCTCATATTATATTATTATATTACTTACCAACGTATGAATACTAATCTATGAATCTCAAATAAATCTCATATTATATTATTATATTACTTACCAACTTATGAATCTAATTCCATATCTACTTATTAAAACAAAGCTCAATTTCGTATATTCTCCATATTTCTCCGGCCACTCTCTCAAATCGTTCCCATCAATTAACTAGAAAGAAGATAAATCATACTGCAAGTAATCACACAAAGATCTGGAGCAGCACTTTTGATGATGAGGATTTGGTGCAAAATCTAGCATAAGAGGTATTGAATTATGCATTCTTTCTAACCTGGTTTTATTTCTATTTGATCACATCTTAATTATCACATCAGATTTCGTGTTGCACTTTTAAACTACAAGTTTTTCTTGTATTTTTACATATGATTGACATGCTACAATTAAGATGAAATAAAACAATTATTGTAAGACTGTAATCAATCGTCTTATATTCTTGAATAATTATCAAAGTCGACAAGAAAAAATGATGGCGTTCTGTATGTATAGATTTAAACTTTCCGTGGCATAGTTGGACTTCAATAAATTTACTTGCATGTGTAATTTAAAAGTTATCTTAATTGACTCTATCCTACCATACAATATTTCTTCTAATACAACTCTACATTTTTTTTGTAACACAACTCTACCCCTACTTATATGTATAAATAAGTCAACAACAATATTGAATAGCACCACTTGAATATTGAAAAAGAAAAACAAAAGAAACTCGCAAGAAACCAATTGGTCTGCAAATTATCTGTCAAGGTACGCTACAAAAAATCAAAAGTTTTCTAAAATAATAATTACATATGTTTTTTTTTTGTTTTAAATTATTATCTATTCTGTACTTTTCAATATTATAGTTATGAGTATTTTTAGTTTATTTTTATTTTTATTTTTACCTTTCTATACAGAAGAAAAGGATGAGTTTTTATAATTCATTGTCCAGGGAAGGTTCATCTTCACGTAATTTCAATCCATAATATATATTTGAATACATTTCATGAATTTCAATTCTCGATAAGCCACATTATTTATAATACTGTACACGATTACCTTTGTTCGTGCAACAAGAATCCATAATAATAGTTTTCTTATTTCTACTTTAGAAATATCAACATAACGTTGAAGATTAATATATTTATAATTTCCTACATTTTTTATATAAAATATTTCATATTCTTAATTATTATTATTAATAATATAAGTCATCCATTAAATAAAATTCATAAAAGGTCATAATTTTCTTAAAAATGTAACAATCAAGACATTAAAGGCACATCTTAATAGACAAAATAAGATAAGAAACTTGTACTTCATTTGCATTATTTATTAATTTTTTAGTAATATCAAAATAAAATCCACAATGATATTTATTCTCATAGTATTTTGTTTAAATTTTGTCAACAATATATCTAGACATAACTTTTATTTATTGTCATAGTATTTTGTTTAAATCTTATCATCAATCATTTTGTATAAAAAATACATATTAAAATATATGTTTTATTTTATTTTTTCCATCTTTAGACCTAACTTTTATTTATTGTCATACTATTTTGTTTGAATTTTTCGACATTCAATTTTTACATAAAATAATATTAAAAGGTTGTTTCTATATTATTACTGAAATAACTTTTTAATCAACAATTTGTATCCATAATAATATTACAGCTACTGATGTATTTCGACAAAGAAGACTTCTATACATGAAAAGGAAATATTCAGATTCAAAACAACAAAGCTCATGTGATTCGAATGGTATGTAATTTTATGTTTAATTTGAATGTTGTGTGTGTGTGTGTTTGTAAGAAATCATATTTTTAAAACGTTAACTCTACATATTTTTTCCTTTAGGTTCAACATTACATGAATTAATAAAAGTGTCTGATTGTCTTCGTTGTGGTGCTGCAAGATTTTAATATGAACCTCCTACATTTTGTTGTGACAATGGTAAAATTGTTCTTGCATCTTCTGAAGTTCCCGATGAGTTGTATGATCTGTATACATCTGAATCACTTGAGGCTATTAATTTTTGAAAAAACATTTGTTCATATAACTGCGTATTCTCATTCACTTCATTTGGTGTAACATTGGATAAAGAGATTGCATCTGCAAGACGTGGCGTATATTCTTTTCGAGCACAAGGAATGGTTTATCATAATCTTCCAGGATTGATCCCAAGCGATATAAGTCCCAATTTTTTTTAATTGTACTTTTTTGAAACAGTGACTGAAGTGGAAAATAGAATGAACATAATGAAAAATAAAAATATATCAGAGATTGTTGTGAAGAAACTTATGAAAATTCTATACGACAATCCATATTCAAAAATTTTCCGAAGATTGAAAGAGTATCTTGTAATGGATAATATTAAACTTCATATCTCAAAAGATGTGAATTTAGATCAACGAGTTTATAATTCTCCACATGCAGATCAAGTTGCAGCTATATGGGTTGAGGGGAATACTGAAAATATACCATCGGAATGAGATATTGTAGTTCACGCTCTTTCAGGCGAGAAACATAGATAAAACATTATTATGGGTGTTATGATCCATTGCAATATCCACTTCTTTTTTCAAGAGGCGAAACTGGTTGGCATCAAAATATTAAGAAGATTAATTCCAGCAGGTCCATTGCCAATAATAACGAATCACGTGGTATTTTCTCTACTTGTTGCATTAATTATATATATATATATATATATATATATATATATATGATGCACAGTACATCCAAATTTGATGATGTTGAATTAATTTAGCCTTTATATATTTTAATATATATTAATTATATTATTATGATGTTCTATAGTTCATGATATGAATCTCGATGATACGTCTCCAATATCTAGAATTATAACTGCAAACAATATTATCTCTAGAGAACAACAAGGTATGATTGTTAATTTCTAAAATTTCTCTCTCTCTCTCTCTCTCCCTATGTAATTTGTGTCATAAATGGATAAATACGCTATTAATTACAAAAGTAGATTAGGGGAGCAATTAATTCAAGTCCCCACGATAAAGAGGGTAAATATATGCAAAGGCGTCATATGTTATTATTTTGTTCACTTTCAAAATATATTTAATTTATTCTAATTACTATAATTGTTGGGATTTCAGGGTAACTATTTCCATTCTTAAACTATAAAGCAAATGCCCTCAAAAAAGGTTTTAATAACAATCTTTAGCTTAGGCGGAGATAATTAGTGCTAATTTATTACAAATTTATGACTTATTTTATTGTATTTTAGTGCTAAATTTTTATTTTTGTTTTTATTTTTTATCTTACTGTATTTTAGTATTAATTTCATTTAATGCTATTTGGCACTCAAATATACTAATATAAATAATAAAATTACAAATTATCAACTATGGATTAAAACTATTAATATTAAAGTGTCCATTGAGCAGCATAAACTCTTTACCTTGCTTCAAGCCCCTAAGTATTAGCAAGAATTTTATATTCCTATATTGTATTATTGATATTTTACAGTTGTGAAGAAATTAACATAGTGATAAGAATGTCTCATGTAGAGAATACATTTGCTACAAACTACAAATCAGAAATCCAGGGCATTCCATACTTCTTTTACGGGAAGATTGATCGACTATTTTTTTCGACTAAAATTCTACCGCAAGTGTACGGTGCAATTATAATAAATATGGCGACCAAGAGTATCATATCCACAGAGACTAATTAGACCTAATTGTGTGTACTATAACATCGGACCTCAATCGTTATATAGACGGTAAGAAAACGGAAAGATAATTAACTAATCTAAACTAAAGAAAGCAATAAATAAAAAGAACAAATAAATGGAGATAGGGACAAGAATGTAGAGGTATTCTCGGGATTGATTTCTTAAGGTACTTAACGCTAATGATCATATTAAAAGTCTATTTGTGGTGCCAAATTTTACTATGGAAATCTCATTTAAGCTCTCTCTTGAGATACTTAAGTTTGGAGGGTACACACTAGATTCACCGTCTCCGAATGAATCTCATTTTATTTTATTTTTTAAAGGGCTGCATACTCATATTAATGGGAAAAATAAGGATTGTTAAATTTAGTCATGCCAACGTTTTTTTTAAATTCATTGTCAAGCCATGATAGGTTTAAAGAGATGAGCAAATTGGTGGTTGAATCATAGGTCAATTTATTTTACAATATTTTGAGGATGTTGAATATAACACCCAAGTTAAAACTTGGTGTTTAATTGCATACTTTGAAATTTCGTGTTAAATTTACAACTATGTCCAAAGTTTATGATTTTTAGAAAAATTTATCATTTTTGAAAAAATAACTAAAAAAATAAATTAAGAGTGCTCTAATATTAATATCCATTATTTATTTTGTACACTCATTAATAATCACATGTAAAGTTTTTTTTAGAGATCATCCAATTATCGATTAAAAATAAAAGAACTTATCAACCCGGCCACTTTAAAATTATTTATTATAGTAACTTTTTATTTCACTATTTTTTATTAATGCGAAAATAATTATTCATATATTGCTTATAAGATTATATATTCACTTAAATAATTAATAAAGCTAATATATATACACTAACCTGATATGATCTATAGCATTTGAAAAAGAATTTATGTTTAACATAGAAGCTTTGGGTACTTTAACATGACCTGCATTTTATATATGTATAGTATATAATGAAAATTCTAACTATAAATATTATATTTTTGTTATATTTTCTTCGATTTTAAAATTTTAAGTAAATAATTAGTCTATATATTATAATGCAAGCTTCGTATTTCTTTAATTTCTTCATGCACATTATAGCTATCCTTGGTTCGGACAAATTATTCAAAGATGGATGTTTTAAAAAAAAAGTTTAGTAGTTGTTTTATCATTACATATTAATAATAAGCCTGTCCTAAGGGGTGGAGACCCCTTTGTAAAAGAATAGAAGATGTATCTTTAGTTACCTTTCTATAGTTATTTGACTGATCAAATTTATAATTTTTTATTTTTTTTGGTCGATCAACCTCTGTGTCATTCTCATTTAGTACATATTATATATATTGCATTTATGATAGAGTGTTTCATTAGATAATTAAATAATTATTGTGAAAATGATCATTAGAAATTAATGCAGAATTTATTTATTTTACAAGAATCTAATAATATTTTATAACTAGATATACATATTTATCCAATTATAAGGTAGATTTATTGTATTTTTGGAAGATAGTCAATACAAAACAAACCAAAAGTGTCATTTACAATTAAATACTGTAGTTATTGTTAATTTATTTAATACACTTATAAATGAATCAAAAAAAGAAAATATCAGAGGCAAAGGGCCAAAAAAACACCCGAACTATAGGCCAAATCTCACCTAGACATACAAACTATTTTTTTGGCCCAAACACACACCTAAACTATTTAAAAAGTACAACTGCCCCCCTAAACTATTTAAAAAAGAACAAATTGACACTTGGCGTTAACATCGTTAGTTTTTTCTGTTAATTAAAATGTGTCAAGCTCAATTCTATCATCTAAGAATGCTGATCAAACAAATTGAAAGCATGATCAAATAGCCCACATATGAGGTTTCAAACCCCTTTTTAATTTCAAAATCCAACATCAAATCAGTATTGAGATTTAAAATCTAATTCATAATACAAACCCTCATCATCAATATTTCTCTATGTAATTATTTTATCGTTTGACATCCAATTGATAAATTGGAAGTATAATTAGAAACACATGAAGGCTTTCTAACCATACCATATTACTACCTCCGTCCCAATAGCAAGGTCCACTTGCTATTAGGCACGAAGATTAAGGAGAAATGAATTAGTTGGTTAAGTAGTGGGTAAAGTAGGTGGGATCCATTTCTTTAAAGAGTATTATAATAAAAAATAATTTAAAGTAAGTGGGGTCCACTTTGATGATGACATTAATTATTTTCATATTGGGTAGGTGACCTTACTATTGGGACGTCCAAATAAGGCAAGGTGGACCTTGCTATTGGGACGAAGGGAATACATGGTATCATCGTCCGAATCAATCATAATTAGGTCAAAGAATTTATGCGTATTTTATTTAAGAGGCAAATTGTGCTTTTTAAATAGTTTAGGTGTGTATTTAGACCAAAACAAGTTCATACATCTAGGTAGATCTTGACATTTAGCTCGGGTGTTTATTTAGCCATTTGTCCTATCAGAAACTATTCAACATTTGATTAAGAAATTATTGAAAATAATAAATTTTATGAAAAAAGAAATGAAATGAAATGAATGTAAATGACAGTTATGAAGATTTCTTTACACTCGTGATTATCTTATTTCAATTGTTATAATTTAAAAATAAATTAAAATATTTGAAAATTATCAAATCATGATCATCGTCTAATCAATATATATATATATATATATATATGATATGGATCATATGAGAATACTTTGTTGGTGTGAGAAATGAGAACCCATCTTAATGATCCAATGGTTGGTATTTAAGGTGGCAATTTCATAAATAATAGGGCAAAAAATAAAGGCAGGGGAGCTATTTTCGTTCAAACCCATTAAAAACGATGATGTCAGCAATTAAAAAAAATCTTAAAAACTTTAATCGATCATAACTTGCTCATTTTTAATCCAATACACACAAAAAATATATCAAATTAAAGCTCTCTTCATGCTCTTTCATTTTAGATGTCTAAAGGCAATGTTTAGATGAAAAAATATGAACGAAAAATAAATAAGAAATTTTTTTACACGTACTCAGATTATAAATGCTTTCGTTAACATATAATAATTCTTCGTCAGCATTATGATAACATATGATAATGTATGCTAACGAAGTATTTGTCATATGCTAACATAATATATTCGCTGTGCTAACAAAGAATTATCATAATGCTAGCGTAGTATAAATTTATTAGGATTTATTAAATCTCAATTATGGTTTATTCCATCTAATTATCATTATTTTTTTAAAATTTAATTTTTTTTATAGTTCTTAATTGATTATTATGATTTATCCCATCCAATTATGGTTTATAATGTATGTTGACGGGGTATTGTCATATGCTAACATAGTGTATTCACAATGCTGACGAAGCAAAACCATAATGCTAACGTAGTACAGATATATTATTATTATGATTTGTTCCAACTCATTTAGGGTTTACCACATCCGATCAATGCTTATTTCATATAATTAGGTTTATTTCATCCAATTATGATTTTTTCCATTTAATTAGGGTTTACTAAATCAAATTAGGTTTATAATTAATTTTTAGAATATTTTTTTGGCTAACAATATTTAAAAACTTTAATTAGCATACCTATAATGCTTCATTAGCATGATGTTAATACTTCGTTAGCATAACGATCTGTTATCAAATCCTCCGCGATTTTTATAAGAATTATCAAATTACGTTAATACCCTCGCGCGAAAAACTTTTCAGATATTACAAAATTGCAACCGCCTTTTTCATCAAATCTGGACCTTTGATTTTTGATGGATGTGTAGTGTGAGATGTGTTCTCATTTCTCACACAAGGGGTTGTTTTTATATAAACCCACCCCTATATATATATATATATATATATATATATATCATTTAGATAAATTTAAAATTTTTCCCTTACATGAAAATTTGAATTATATTTCACATATGATGAATTTGTAATCCATAAATGATATATATATATATATATATGTATATATATATAATATTGAACACAATGATGAATTACTTATTCATCTTTATATAAAAGAATTTCTTTTAATATTCTTAATATATTATTGTTAACGTATTATGTATTTAGTTAATATTTTATAATTATAATACACATTAAAACTTTTAATTTCATCTTTTAAAAAAAAGTTCAAATTTTACATAATATAATATGTTTTAGTAAAATAATAGGAATTACGTGCAACACACGTGATCTCTGCTAGTATGTATAAAAAGGGGATGGGAACTATAATTCTGGGATGGAGGGAGTATATAGATTGTCGAATATGATTTTCGCTGCCTTCATCTATGCGGAGCTTTAAGCTTTTCGATTCAAATTCCTTTCTTTCACTTGGTGCATTAGTATTGGAACTTTAATCACACATCTCTCTATCTCAGAATTCTTTCTTCTTGCTCAATTACACTTGATGTCATTTCTTTGTCAAAAAAAGAATAGCTTGACTTGGAATAAAATAATGTGCCAAAGAGCAACTTTAGTACATTCTGATTGTTCATGTTCAGCATCATCTTTCCTCACGTTCTTTATCTCTTGCTTTTCTGTGAATGATTTCAGCGTATTGGAGAAGGAATTTGTATGGAATACAAGTCTAATCATTAAAGCGTCTAAAGACTTGTAAACAACTCCCACAAACAAGTATCTTATTTTAATGTGTTTTTAAACTATGTTACTTTTATTTTTCTAATGTCACGTACGTGCTGTTGAATCATTAATTCTGAACACGTAAGAAGTAAAACGTGGGATAGATTTTTATTTTTTTTAAATGGAAAACGCTTCCATATGATGAATGCTATTGGGAATTGGAAGTAAAGAATAGACAGGAAGACTTCCTGCACAATGAAAATAACCTAATTTTCTCTCTGAGGTATATCGTGATGTTCATTGTGTTGGGTAAATGCTGATATAGTCATAGCTATTGCTTAAGAAATTGTATATAATTTGTTGATTTAAGGTTATTCAGTATTTCAGTTTTAGGTTCTTAAAGATGTTCTGGATGGAGAGTATGTTATAGGTTTACCAAATGAAATTAAAAACCTAAAAACTGTGTTTAATTTGCAATCTCATGTTACTCAATGGGAACAATAAAGGTGAAGAAACCGAATTCTCGGTTCTGACAGAATTGTGATCAAAGTTGTGTCTGAAGTGTAGACAATTTTGTATATGCAGCGGAAAATTAGTAACTGACAATGGATTGAAATTTCACGAGATTATATTTCTATAATCTCGTGAAGTGCCTCAGGGCAAAAGATTCACTATATGAATTTGTGAATTACAAAAAACACTTCGAGTAAATACTCACAAAACTAAAGACACTTTATCTCTCCCTTCGCAGAAAGTCGTGACTAAAGTTGTCTTAACTATCACTCGAAGAAAACAAATATCTGAATCTAACTGATCTAATCTATCTGAAATATCTCTATGAACTCGTGTCTAATAACTATACATTCGATCCCTATTTATACAAAAATAATATCTTGGCCTCTACTCAAATAACTGCACGAACTGCACTCTTCCTCCACTTCCTTGACTTTAGCCGCAAGCAACAAACTCTCCTTAGATATAGGAACAACCAAATCTTGGACTTTATCCTTCTAGACTTGGTCAAACACACATGCTCCTATTCTTTCTCAACTAATAATTTTTCCTGCACAATAAATCAAAGAAAGACAAAATAATATAGAAATAAACTAACGGTTTCAAAAATCTCCCCCATTTTGTCTTTCTTCCCAAAACAACCATAATCATGCAATTATAACATAACTCCCCCTAAAACATATAATTAGAACAAAAACAAACAAAATCAAAATCGAGCTCAGATGTTCCCCCTGTCATGCAAACTTCCCCCATCACAATGACTGCAACTCATAATAATATCACACACTGCAGATTCATAAGACAACCATCAAAAGACAATTAAAAGATCAGCAAAAAGATCTTATCAAAGATCCACAGTCAAATCCAAAACATAGTTTTTAAACAAAAAAATCATCTGCAGCCCTTCCTTCTTCCTTCCTTCCTTCTTCTTCTTCTTCTTCTTCTTCTTCTTCTTCTTCTTCTTCTTCTTCTTCTCTTCTACTCCTCCTTCACTTCTCTTGCTCTTCAGCACCCACATCTTAACTTGCAGCTCTTCCTTGGCTACTGCCTTCTCCACCATTATCTCTCCCTTTTTGGGAAGAAAGGAGGCGTTGGAACACCCCCTTTGCTTGTCAAAGATCTGTATTTGTGCAGTGCAGAAATTGATTTGTTCCTGCAAGACAAAAGCTGGTATAAAGAAGTGAGGGCCTGTAGGAGCTGGAGTTGAAGAGTCTTCATCCATCCAAGGAAGATCACGGGTTCTGAAATCAGCCAGGAAGGCTTTTTGAACAGTCTGGAGGGGAAGCCTGGGAGATAGAGTATCCCTCTTCTTGGGCTTAAAACCTTGGTCCAGCAGCATGTTATATATCAGAGAAGGGACAACCAACTTCTTGTTGGATTTGGTCATGGCTATCTCAGCAATAGAATTGAATATATGCTGACCCAAATTAACCTTCTCTCCAATATAAATCTTGTATAACAGACACACATGCTAAAAAAGAACCACAGTTGTGTTAGAAGTGGGAATCCAATTGCAAACAGAAATTTTATGAAGTGTGGATAACAGTGAAGTGAGGACAGAAGCAATCCGATTTGGCTTCTTGTTAGCAGTCGAAAGATCTGTTTGACCTCCAGTCAATACATCGGTCATTTTGGCTTCCAACGCTTCATCAATTTCATCATCAGACTCAACAGAATTAGGAAGTCCCAGAAATTTGTTAATCCTAACAGGAGTAACATTAAAAATTTGCTCACGCACATACACCTTTCCATATTGCTTTGAAGATTGATTTCCAAACTCATGAGTAAGGTTAGCATAGAATTGCCTAACTACCTCAGCAATATACGGTCTAGCATATGTGACACTTCTCAACACCCTTCGCTTCTTCAAAAATGCAACCAAATTATACCCAAAAAAATCCTTCAAGTCAACAATTCTATCATTCAATATCTCCATATTCTTAAAGAACTCCCAATTACGCCTAGCATTATCAGAGTAAAACAAGTCAGAGTTAGCCTTCGATACCTCAAGATCAAACTCTGAGTAGGCAGCCTCTTCATCTGGATCAGCACTGCGCTTAGCTCTCTTTGGAGTCCTACTAACTTTGCCTCTGATTTTTGAAGGAGGCGAAAAAGGGACTTTCCTCTTGCCCTTCCTTGATGCTGCCATCTCAACCTCAACATCGGTCTCGTGATCCTCCCAGTTTTCTTTCGAATCTGATCCATGCACTATTTGTGTCTTCTGCGCTGAGCCACTCTCGGACAAATCCTCACTGGCCTCTTCTTCTTCCGGTTCGCTTGTAATCTCTATAGGTCCCATCGGATTCTTTGAAGAACTGCCCGTAAAATAAAGACGCTAAGACTGTCGAGTCGAAGGGACTCATTTGGTCTTCGCCCGCTTCTTCTTCGGAGAGGATTTAGTCGGAGCAGACTTCTCCGAGGCTTCCATTTGTTCTTGTTCTACCTCCGAGAATGGCACTTCGATTAGACCTCCGTCTTGTGGATTTCCTTCATCAGAAGGGAAGAGGGGATCGAGAGGCTCTTTCTCGGGAAAAGCAAGAACCGGCGTGTCAAGCGGCGGCATAATCACGCCGTCAGGAGCCAAGATAATGGCTTGAGAGGATTCAAGATCTGAGACGAGCGAGATGGAGAAGGACATCATCGGAGTTGAGGCTGGTAAAATGAGAGGCCTCGATTGCACCTCCGAGCAGATCCCAATTTCTGGTGATATCTCCATAGGGGCATTCCCTCTAGAAGGAGAGAGAAGTACTTTCGGCCGGAGAATAGGCGTGGAATCCGGTGACAGAAATCGGAAAGGATTTGGGATAATAGGTCGGGGCGGTGAGAAAATCGGCGGCTGAGGAGAAAATGTCGAGAGGTGGCGAAGATAGGCCGATGCTTCAGGGTCACTTAGTAGCTCTTGGATTTTTCTCAGCTTGTCAGAATCCATGGTGATAGGGAGAAAGTGACGGGTTGAGAAGATGAAAAGGCAAGGCTTTTTGTGAATAGTAGTCGAAAAGAGTAGAAAGGTTGAGTGAAATTGATTAAGTGAGGAGTGAGAGGGACTTTTGAAAAAGCATAAAGAAGGATATATATATATATATATATATATATATGATAGATAGATACCCGCTTCCTCATAAATCGGAATCAACATATTAAAGATATAGTCAAAGTAGATATTAAAGATAGGGTAAGATACGTTTCCAGATACATTCAACTGACATTCAAATTTTTTTTATTATTATTATATTTTTTATTTGCCAACTGCTGTCAAGAGAATAATTTAATCAGTTTACTTTTGATACATCATAGAAAATTGCAAGAAGAAGACAGATGATGAATAGATGAATAACCAAAAGAATCTTATAATCACCATTTATCTAAGATCTTTGATCTAGTTATATGGTTTTATAAGAACGATCATGGTTTCACCTTAACACAGGCTTTTTCATCCTCAAATCTGTCCTACTTCACAGTTAACTATGATATAATAAAAGTGTGATAACAGTTGAGTCAACTTTACTTTTCATATAGAACATAAGCCAAGAGATTTTCTTAAAATTGAGAATCTCTCATAGCTTAAAGCTTTTGTGAACATATCAGCCAGTTGATTATCTGTACTAACATACTCTAACTTTAATATCTTCTTTTCAACTAAATCCCTAATAAAATGATACCTTAAGTGGATGTGTTTGGATTTGGAATGATGCATTGGGTTCTTTGCTAGGTTGATGGCGCTTGTATTATCACAGAGCATCACCAAGGGGTTAGTGTCCAGTCCGTAATCATCCAGCATTGACTTCAACCATATCAATTGTGTCGAACAACTCCCAACAGCCACATACTCGGACTCGGCTGTGGACAATGAGATACAGTTTTGCTTTTTGCTGTGCCATGAGATGAGGTTGTTGCCAAGATAACAACATCCTCCACTTGTACTTCGCCTATCATCAGTTTCTCCCGCCCAGTCAGCATCACTGTATCCAACAAGATCTGTAGTTGTGTCTTTTGTGAACCATAGACCCAATTCACAGGTACCGGTAACGTACCGAATGATCCTCTTTACAGCTTTAAAGTGCTTCTCCTTGGGACAGGACTGAAACCGAGCACATGCACATACACTGTACATGATATCTGGCCAGCTAGAAGTTAGGTAGAGGAGACTTCCGATCATGGATCTGTATAAAGTTGGATCAACTTCAGGTCCAACTGCATCTTTCGACAGCTTCTCAGTCATACTCATGGGAGTTCTCATATGCTTTGCATTTTCCAAGCCGAACTTCTTTACAAGATTCTTGGCATACTTTGTCTGGGAGATGAAGACGCCATTTTCCTTTTGCTTGACTTGAAGTCCAAGAAAATTGCTAAGCTCACCTACCATACTCATCTCAAAAGATGTGGACATTGCCTCTACAAACTCTTTTAAGGCTTTCTAGTTTGTTGACCCAAATACTATGTCATCGACATATATTTGTGCAATTGTGAGAAAGTCTTTCTCTTTTTTTAGAAAAAGTGTCCTATCGGCATGACCCCTGAAAAAACTAAATTCAAGCAAGAATTCTGTTAGCCGACTATACCAAGCTCTAGGAGCTTGCTTAAGTCCATACAAAGCTTTGTGTAATTTATACACATGATCGGGTTTTCACGGGTCTTCAAAGCCTTTAGGTTGCTCCACGTATGCTTCCTCTTCTAGTACTCCATTTAGAAATGATGCCTTAACATCTATTTGATGAAGAGTAATGTTAAGATAACATACAATAGCAAATAATAACCTGATGGACTCTATTCTGGCAACGGGAGCAAAAGTCTCTTCATAGTCAATGCCTTCTACTTGAATGTAACCTTGGGCAACTAAGCGGGCTTTATTTCTAATGACATTTTCAAATTCATCAGTTTTATTCTTAAAGATCCACTTAGTCCCTATTACGTTTATTCCTGAAGGTCGAGGCATAAGTGTCCAGACTTTATTTCTAACAAACTCAAGTAGTTCGGCTTGCATGGCACTTATCCAGAACTCATCTTTTGATGCTTCATTCACTTTTTAGGTTCAACCATGGATAATAAGACAACAGTACCTACTTTGTTAATGACACATGACAAATAGACCATCCTTACCATTTCCTTGTAGTTGACAGGAGTTTTATCTCTAGTTCTTACCCCTTCACGAACATCTCCAATGATCTGATCAATTGGATGATCTTTTCAAATCTTGCTAGGTGGGTCTCTTCTAATGCTTTCCTGAACTACATCTGGAATTTTTTAGTCGTTTGAATGGCTATTTGATCCAGATCCTTCTGTAAATGCATCCTCACTTGTCTCTGAAGTTGACTTAACTTCAGGGCTAACTCTTCCTTCGTCCTCAGTGGGTTTTTTTGTCCTTCCCTGTATCTCAAACAAATTGTCAGTATCCTCTTCAGGAGTGTACAGACTGGCCAGATCATCAAATCGCACATTTACACTCTCCATAACAGTTTTTGTTCTGAGGTTATAAACGCGGTACGCATGACTGTTAAGTGAATAACCTATAAACACACCTTTATCACTTTTAGGATCAAATTTGAACAAGTAATCCCTATCATTCAAAATGTATCAAACGCAACCAAAAACATAGAGATATTTTAAGTTGGGTTTTCTGCCATTTAGAATTTCATATGATGTCATGGTGGTTCCGGTTCTCAAGTTTACCCGATTACTCACATAACATGCAGTGTTTAAAGCTTCAGCCCAAAAACATTTGGACAACTTCTTAGAGTGTAACATGACTGTGGCCATTTCTTGCAAAGTTCGATTCTTCCTTTCAGCTACACCATTTTTCTGGGGTGTTTTAGGAGCAGAATATTCACGATGAATGCCTTCTTTTATGCAAAAGTTTAGGAGCTGCAGATTCTCAAACTCCCGTCCATGGTCAGATCTAATTTATTTAACGTAAGAATGGTAGAAATTTCTAATCTTAGCATACAATTCTAAGAAAACATCATAGGTTTCACCTTTGTTACTTAGAAATTTTACCCAAGCATACCTGGAGAGGTCATCGACAATCACAAAGGAATATCATTTACCTCCAAGGCTTTCTACCTCTGCTGGCCCCATTAGATCCATGTGAAGCAATTCAAAACAGCTTTGAGTAGCAAAAGGTCTCTCTGAAGTTGTCACAACTGGATGCGAAGCTTTTACTTGCTTTCCTTTCTGACAATCTCCACACAGACTTGGATTTGAGACGTTCAACTTTGGCACTCCAAGAACAACATTGAGTCTCTAAAGATTCTCCATGTTGCGAAAATTGGTATGTCCCAATTTTTGATGCTAAATTTGTACATCATTTACCTGCGCACTCAAGCAAATTTTCCTTTTAGTTTCATAGATGTTATTAGAAGATCTTACCCCAGAGAGCACATGCTTGCCATTGTTATCAACAACAGTACAACTTTACTTATCAAAGATGACAGTAAAGTTGTCATCGCAGAGTTGGCTGATGCTGATAAGGTTTGCTGTAAGACCCTGTACATGTGATACATTGGCGAGCTTTGGAAGACCAGGGCTGTTTAAGATTCCATGGCCTACAATCTTACCATTTGTTCCTCCTCCGAAGGTAACTTCGCTGCCGTTGATCTTCTGGTAGTTGGACAGGTATCCTTGAGACCCAGTCATGTGACGAGAGCATCCGCTGTCAAAATACCAAGTTGCTGACTCATCAGCTACAGATGCAGTGAAGACAACTTTGCAGATATCTTTGGGGATAGCTTTTGGTTTCCAGACCATATTCCTTGTTTTGTCACTTTTGACTGTGAGGGCTGACTTTGAGGCTTGTGTCCTCAGATTAATCTCTTTCTTAAGTTCCTGCAAAAACCTATGGCATAAAGGTTTTATGTGACCAGGGAGGAAACAATAGTGACAAACGAATCTCCGGCGTTTCTTACTCACTGATGTAGTAGGATGTGCTTCTTGAGCTTTCACAAAAGGTTTTCCATGGGTGGACAGATTTTTGTAAAGCCAGTCTTTACAGTTTTGTCATAACCTAAGCCATGAGAAGTTACCTGAGTTTGAGCAAGAACTTCATCAAGTTTGGAGGTACCAGTGTTGAGCTTTCTGAAGGTTTCATTTGCAAGATTGAGTTGAATCCTCATCTTGTCAATCTCTGCATCTTTCTTTGTCAGCATTACCTCCAATTTTGCAAGTGACGCCTTCTAGCTAGTGGTTTCCTCATTGAGTGACTCGACTACCTTACACTGTTTGATGCACTTAGCATACAACTCTTTGTAGAGTCCCTGCAACTTTATCAGCATCTCCAGTGTCTCTTCCTCAGTAACTTCTTCTTCCTCATCTGCAGTAGTTATCACAGTGTTGAAACAAAAGAGAGTTTTATAATAGGAATCATCATACCTGTCAGAAGTTATCTCAACTTCTGTGAGCTTTGAATTGTCCATTTCATAGCATACTGCAATTAAGGCTGCATGTTCGTTGGTTGCATCATCTGAGATTTCTTCCACAGATATCCCTAAGGTGTCCAGCTCGCTGTCGCTAAGAGATAAGAATGTGACGGGCTTTTCAAGCTTTCTAAATGTGTTGGCACATTCATTTGCAAAATGCCCATAGCCTTTGCATTCAAAGCATTGAACCGTGGAGAAATCTTTCACCTCCTTTGGTCTAAAGTGATCTGATGCAGCACGCTTTATGATCCTAGGTTCCTTACCAGGTGTATTCATTTTCTCATAGATAACCACAGGCCCGGATGAGTCATGTCGAGGCTTGCGTTGTTCAGCACCTCCCTTCAGTTATTTTCCTCTGTTTGCTCGGATGAGAGTGTTAAGCCTTCTGGTGAGAAGATCAAAATCAGGATTCTTTTCACTGATTTCCTTAAGATCATCGTCTTCTTCTTCATCATAGGCTGAAGTTGTCCTTGCAGAGGTCCCAGCTGTCATGGAAATTCCCTTCTTCTTTGACCCGTCTTTCTCATTCAATTCCATTTCAAAGGTCTTCAGATCCTTCATCAGCTTTGTGAAGTCCAAACATCCAGTGGTCGATGCCGTGTCAATGACAACAACCTTCATATCAAACCGAGGTGTTAGAGTTCTCAAAGATTTAGAAACTAACCTCTTGTTGGTGATCGGATCACCAAGATCAGTGCACTCGTTTGCAATCTCAAGTAGTTTATTGCAATACTGTCCAACGATTTCATCTTCCTCCATCTTCATGTTCTCAAACTTTGTGGTGAGAATGCGATGTCTCGATTCTTTAATTCTGACATCTCCTTCGCAATATTGCTGGAGAATATCCCACGCTTCTTTAGCCAACTCACAATTTCTTATGAGTTTGAACATCTGAATATCCAAGGAAGACTGAATCGCATTGAGTGCCTTGTCATTGAAGGTAGCTTCTTCGTTTTGTGACCTGGTCCACTCTTCTGGAGGAGTACGAATTGTATCTCCTTCGGCATCTACGGTCTTAGGATGTGTGCACATTTTCTGAACAGCATTCCATGCTCTAGCATCAACGGATTTGATGCAAGCTCTCATTCGAACTTTCCAAAAGGAATAGTTCATGCCATCGAGAACAGGAGGTTTGTTGAACAACGGGTTTGTGTAATCCATTGTACTCACGAAAACAGGATCACCACTTAGTGTGTCAAGTGTTCGCTCTTGATGCCAATTGAAGAAACCGAATTCTCGGTTCTGACAGAGTTGTGATCAAAGTTGTGTCTGAAGTGTAGACAACTTTGTATATGCAGTGGAAAATTAGTAACTGACAATGGATTGAAATTTCACGAGATTATATTTCTATAATCTCGTGAAGTGCCTCAGGGCAAAAGATTCACTATATGAATTTGTGACTTACAAAAAACACTTCGAGTAAATACTCACAAAACTAAAGACACTTTATCTCTCCCTTCGCAGAAAGTCGTGACTAAAGTTGTCTTAACTATCACTCGAAGAAAACAAATATCTGAATCTAACTGATCTAATCTATCTGAAATATCTCTATGAACTCGTGTCTAATCACTATACATTCGACCCTATTTATACAAAAATAATATCTTGGCCTCTACTCAAATAACCGCACGAACTCCACTCTTCCTCCACTTCCTTGACTTTAGCCGCAAGTAACAAACTCTCCTTAGATATAGGAACAACCAAATCTTGGACTTTATCCTTCTAGACTTGGTCAAACACACATGCATGCTCCTATTCTTTCTCAACTAATAATTTTTCCTGCACAATAAATCAAAGAAAGACAAAACAATATATAAATAAACTAACGGTTTCAACAAAAGTTATGAAATTAAAGTCTTGTATATTGTGGGATCATGAATGTTGGATATCTATATATATATACATAGCAATTATATGTGTACTAAGTGAACATATATATATTTCGGTAGTGTAAGTTGCCTATTCTTTTTTCCTTTGCTTTGTAAATACGTTTCTATATTAGCTTTTGAATAGTGTCTCTGTTATTGAATTGATTAAAATGTCCTCGCTTAGTAGATATTTTGTTCTCTTTTACATTTTGCAATTCATGGATGAAGTCTATTCAAAAGTAGGATAATAACATATGTTTTGTCATTTTAAGTATCGTGTGCTTTAAGATTTTAATTTCAAAACAGAGTATGTTTATTATATTTTTTTGTGCAAGTACGATTATAACTTCTGTTGATGTGTCCACAGTATTGATAAAATTGGCATATGGTACATAGTGTAACATTGTTTCATTGGGATTTATTTATTAAAAGCAACATTTCAAAATATGTGTTACATTAGTTTTTAGGGTAAATTAAATTTTGATACCTACGTTTTAGGAATTTTTTCAAAATTAACTAAATAATACTTGTTTTTTCAAAAATTTTGCAAATCTAACATTTAATCAATTTTACGGCTAAAAATCATACATAATTGATCGTATTTTAATATTCATATTTCCCTAGCTACGTAGAAAAATTCCTCCAATCAAGAAATATTAAAATACGATCAATTGCATACATTTTTCGAGCCGTAAAATTGATTAAATGTTAGATTTGTAATTTTTTTGAAAAAGTGGGTACTGTTTTATTAATTTTAAAAAATTAGGTCATTTTTTAAAAAGTACCCAAAATGTAGGTATCAAAGTGTAATTAATTTACCCTAATTTTTATTTCAGGTGACACTTAACGGGAGTTCATAAAAATGTTCTATTCTTGTATTCGGAATCTTAGCGCAACTTTTTTACAAGAAGTTGATGAAAGCAACTTGCACCACCTATCTTCTCAGAGCCATGCATGATCTCATTAAAAACTACCCCCGCAAGCCTGTTATGAACAGATAATCAAAAGCTATGAAGTGATTAAAGCTCAAACAAATATAAGTGAATGACTTGTTTATTGAAGCTGAATAATCTCCGCAATATATAGGCGTACAAAGCCTTAATAGAAATAACGAGATATTAGCATAGCTAACATATTACATATCTCAACAACTGTAACAAGAAACAACCCCTCCTAATTCTGGGGTGTTGGCTTCAACAGAAAGCAAAACTATAAACCCTTCAAATAAGGAGATTTATTCTAACAACAATCATAAAATCCTATTAGACGTACTACTCAACATTGGTGTATTTTTCGGTTATAGGGTCCCTAAGTTTACCTTTTCATATATGCTATGAATCTATGATACACCATTTATGAACAAAAGGATAAAATTCAGAAACACCTATATGCCAAGATTATGATTTCCTAGTCAGTTCAATGCTCTCTGGATTCGAAAAAATGGATTGTCCACGCAATTGTATGAGCTGGGTTGAAGATCCAGTAACTCACAAATTTGAAATCGCCGACAATATATACTGTCGAAGAAAGCGAAATAAAATAAGAAAATAAAACAAAAAAAAATAACTCAAACGGATGTCAAAGAGACAAGAATTATCCTGCGTAGATACCATGTGAAGAAAGTGAGTTTGCCATGATTAATGGAATATTTAAGCTAAGAGATCAATGAAGAAGATTAGGAAATTTTCTGCATATGTATATTATTCAATGGAATAGTGTTAAACTTCCTATTTACACAGCAACTTTACAAAATATTCCATACTTGGGAATCAGCAAGACTTTCATGGCGTGTATTAGTATCTCCAACAATCCACAACCTCATTTTTTATCTCTTTCTCACTCTCGTAAATTGGTATCGTCTCTCTCTCTCACTCTCTCCCTCTCTTTATCTCTCTTTACAAAATTATCGAAACATCGTCAGTTTAAGATCGACTGGTTTACTTGCAGGTAACTTTTTTTTTAGGGGAAATTTTGATTCATATTTATATTATTCATATTTTTTTGCCTCTGTTTTGTGAATATACGAGAATTTGCGTTTTCTTTTAAATAATATTTAATAAATTGATTCTGATGCAGTGGAATTGGATCAATGTGTTCAAGTAGTTATCCTAACATATATTATAATACTTTATTTTTAAAAAAAAAACAAGAAGAAGAAAAAAGAAAAAAAATTAGTGGAATAAAGTAAGCGTCTCTTCTGACTATAGCTAGACTCCATCACCATGGATCGAGCTTGCAGTGTGTGAGAAATAGTTAAGAGGTAAATTTTTAAATAGCTATTTTGACTCACTCAAAAATGTTCCTAGTCACTATTTAAAAAAAAATATGTTTTTAGCCATTTGGACAAAGTAAACCTATGACCTGCACCTTAGTCCTGCAACAATGTAAAATTGTAATACTGTATGAATACACTTAGTAGTGTAGTAGTGTGGATTTGAATGGTTGCACGACTATGCTCAGTCGCGTACCTCAATTCGTGCAACAGTATATAAAATTATAATGTTACACAAATATGGACTTTAGTCGTGTATCTCACATTAATTTGTACCGTTACATGACCATATCTCATTCATTCACCCAAATAGTGTACTTTAGTCGTGTATCTCACATTTTTTAATGAAGGGTAATTAAGTATTTTCACCGAAAAAGTGGCTATAAATAATTTACTAAATGAAAACGACTATTTTTATATATTACCACAATAATAAATTACACAGAAACTTCGAGAGGAATTAGCTGTCTTCCCAATTAATCACGTATATATGTGTGTGTGTGGGGTCAACTCTGAGATTTCAAGGGCCCGTGCAGATGTTAAAAAATAAAATAAAAATTTCAAAATTCATATAAATGGGCCAAAAATATCAAAATTTAAAAACTGTTTAATATGTTCAAATTCACAAAAAAGTTAGATTCTTAAATCCTTTGAAAGAATAGCGCAGCTCTAAAAATTATAAGTATGAGACTCAAAATGCAAAATAATTATTTATGTTAGATTAAGAAGCATTTTGTGTTTAATAATACAAAAATTTGTGCTGGAATGTCTAGTGGTCAAAATCCACCAAACGGTACCATGTCTAAATTAATGCTCATATTCAATGATATATTTACAATTTTATTGATATTTTACTGTCTTGGTTGTTAATATATTTTTATTGATAATTGTAATAAATAGTTGATTATATATTATGAAAAATACAAAATAAAACAGTCTGTAATTGAACTAAATAGAGTATGTCTTATACTATAGTATCAATCACCTAGAGGTAATTTTTTTGTCTGCAAGATTTTAATTAACGTTTTTTGTCAACTAAAATAATTGTATAAATGTGGAACTAGTTTAAATCATTATATTTTGATAATAATCTTCACAAATCTATGATCAGAATTTTTAGTAGAGTATGCTAACAACATGATGAATTAAAGATTCATAATATTATCTTTCAATATTTCTCAAGTGTGCAGATTTACGTTTTACATATATTGATTTGATCAAATATTATGTTAAAAAAATTTTGGGTGAAATATATTTATGGTCTTTGCTATACATAAATTATTTTTTAATTAGCTAAATGTCGATTTTTTAACACTAAAATATATTAATAAGACTATCACGAGTAAAAAATTATATATAAAATAGTGCCCCAACAATTTTGGAGCACTGTGCATATATATAAAAGTTCACAGGCTTAATTTTTGTATGCAAAAAAAAAAAAAAAATTAGAAAAAATGCTTGGAGCAGCAGCAGCAGAAAAGAAGTTGTATGATGCTGCATCAAAAGGGGATGTAACAGCATTTCGTGAGGTGGTTGAAGAATATGCATATCTTCTTCATGGAGTGGCAAGAAATCTGCTACATACAGCAACAATGTGTGGACAAGCAGGCATCGTGGATGAGATGTTGAAGATGAATCCGCGGCTAGCTCGGAGTTTAGACTCCCAAAAATCGTCACCTCTTCACATTGCAGCGGCGGAAGGGAGCGTGGAAATCACAAAAAAATTGTTGTCAGTAGCCCCGGATATGTGCTGGTCGCTCGATTGCCAAAATATGAACCCGATACATATTGCAGCCATGAAGGGGCATGTTGAGGTATTGAAAGAGCTGCTTCTGATCAATTGTTTGCCTGCTATGGAGAGGGTGCATCGCGGGCAGACTGTGCTGCATTTGTGTGTGAAACATGGTCAGTTTAGGGCTTTGGAAGTTTTGGTGGAGAAGTTGGGTGATCTTGTGGATGCTAAGGATGAAGATGGTGAGAATATACTGCATTGGGCTGTTAGGAGCCAACAACTTGAGGTACCACCAAGTCTTTAAATACTGTTTTCATCACCTAAATTTGATTAATTAATTAGCCACTTCTTGGTCTTTAATTATAGTTAATTTATATAGGGGTGGTTATAGTGTAAATGCAAAAATCAAATGTCAAATTTGCATAAAAGGGGGTGGCAATTCTTCAATATTTGATAAGTTTGGCATTAATGTAATTCAATAATGCTTATAAAAAAGGCGTTGAGTAGTTGATAACATGATTGTAATGCTAGTGAAGCATTATTGTAATGCTAATGAAAGTTTTCTCATATTGTTAACAAAAAATTAAATTCAAAAAAGTAATTATAAACCCTAATTGGATTGAATAAACCGTAATTTGGATGTATAAACTCCAAATAATCTAAAATATTAGAATGAAATTCTAAAAAAATAATTATAAAATCTAATTAGATGAAATAAATCATATTAGCAATACAAATGTACTATGTTTAGCATTGTGATATTATATTGTTGGCACTACGGATAAACTGTGTTAGTATATAACAATGTTTGATTAGCATAAGGTATAAACCCTAATTTTATTAAATAAACCTTAATTAATAAATTCTAATTGGTTGAAATAAACTATAATAACCAATTAGTAACTAAAAAATAAAAATTAAACCATAAAATATAATGGTGAATCTTAATTGGATGGAATAAACCCTAATTGTATTGTAATAAATCATAATAGCAATATACGTACGTGTACTATATGCTAATATTATGATAATGCTTCGTTAGAACCATTAACTATAGTATATCAGCATATAATAAATAATTCGTTAACATACGTACATTCTCATAATACTGACAAAACATTATGAAAAGCTAATGAAATTATTTCCACCCAGAATACGCGTAAAAATATATCTTTTACATTTCTCGTCAATATAATAACAAAAAGTGTAAACTTATGGGGATAATTTTTAATGTCTAACATTACTAACAAAAAAATAAAGTCTATAGTCATGGGGGTATATATTTTTTTAATGTGTAACGTTAATAAGAAAATATAATATAAAGTTGTGGGGATATTTTTTATGATGTCTAATGGTACTGACAAAAAATAATAAATTTATGGGGATATTTTTAAAAATGTCCAATGTTAATATCTACTACTATATAAAAAGAGTCATGTTTTACAAAATTTGATCTACCTATTATGTCCATGTTATAACTTTAATTTAAGGGTATTAATGTAATATAATATGATATAATATAATATATTTATTTTAATATGATAATATACCATATTATAGTTTCCATATATGCATAATATTATTTAAATTATTTAATATAGACTAACCATACGATATAACCTACCACAGAAAAAAAATATTCAACAAACTATCATATAGAAAAAAATCATTAAACAAACTCCGGACTAACCCTCCGATAGAAAAAACTTATTCAACAAACTTCTGGAAAAATTGAAAATGGATGGAGTTGTGATAATTTCATATTAGACTTTGTAACTAAGCATACCCTTTTTCGATTCTTTCTATTTTTGTTTCAATTTCATGTGATCTAAATAAATTACATCATTTGTTCCATAAAACATTATTCAATTTTTTATTTCATCATTTTGAACCCAAGGTATTCTAAAATAATCATTACGGGTTTAAACTATATAAATTTTACATTTACCTAATGAGTTTATTTTTTCACCCATTTTGCCTTCTTTGAACACATTAATTATTAATAAACTGAAAATTATAAATAAACTCTAAAATAAAAAACAAAAATTGAAAATAAACAAAATAAATTTAAAATAATCATAAAAATTTAAATAAAATCTAGAATTAAAAACTTTAAAAAGCCTAGAAATAAAAAATAAACCCTTAAAATTTTGACAAGAAAAAATGAAAAGATAAAAATTAAATTATATTTGAAAACTAAAAAAAACCTAGACTACTATATTAGTTTCCATATTGATATTAAATAAGGTGAACAATAGGTTTTGCATATGAAACAATGAATTATATTCTATTATATTAATTTTAAAAATAATTAATTATTCATGGCTACATATTCCACGTTCCTTATAAAAAAAACCTAGAATATTGAAAAAAGAAATCAAACCAATAATTTTTTTATTTTATTTTTTATTTTGTGTATATGTATATCCATGTATATGAATTTTGTGGAGCTCAAAAACAGAGAATCAAAGCTTCACCAAAATGAAGAGTTTGGTAATTAAATACATGTTTTTATTTTAAAATCTGCACAATTTATTGCATATATTAAATGCTTATATGAGTTCAACAAATTAAATTGAATAATTATATATAGTTAAAAGTACATGAGTTTTAAAGACTTTGAGAGAAATAACTCTCGATCATGAACAAAAAGTAAGTGTTCTATATTTTTAATTAATGCATGCATTATTCTACAATTCAATTAACTATTAAATTTAATTTAATCAATTAATTAAATTTTCTATTTTAACATATCTCAACTTCTACTCATATTTCTCTGGAGAGATCCGGTGACATTGAGGTATACGAACTACAATAAATAGTAGCACAAAAATTGAGCATTGTCATCGCAAATGTCATTGGAAAAAAGTATATAGGTAAAACATATATTATACATTTATTTTATGAAAATAATACACAATTATATACTTTTCCAACTATGATGTATCTCGTATATGTTAGGTAATTTACAATTACAAAATACAATGAGATCCGTATTGCAGATCACACCATCAAATCAAGAGATTGAATTAATACAAAGTTTATGTGATACTCATGATATATGAAAAATTGATGAGTTGACAATGATTAAAAAAATTACACCCACAAAGGAAGTAACTCTTGAATATCTTAAGAAAAATCAATATATATTATCTAAGGTACTATTTCTTTCTTTTGCCTTTCTGTTTTGGTGTGAGTGTGGGGGATTCATATCTTTAATAAATTATTGCTTGCATTCATGCAATTATTTTTAAATTTGTCAATATATATATATATATGTATATAATATTTAATCAATATATATTATCTAAGGTACTATTTCTTTCTTTTTCCTTTCTGTTTTGGTGTGGGTGTGGGGGATTCATATCTTTAATAAATTATTGCTTGCATTCATGCAATTATTTTTAAATTTGTCAATATATATATATATATATATGTATATAATATTTATTTATAATCTGAATAAAATTACAATGTTAGCAAACTGCATCGATCTTAATTAATAATTTCCTATTGCTCGATCAATGTTGATTTCAATTAATTCTTAATTATTCTAGATTGATTTCAGTTCATTCATTTTGAATTATAATTAACGAAGCAAAATAAAAAACCAATAAAGTCTCTATGGACCAAAGCTACGTCACACCATAACACTATGCAGTATATACTTCACTCATGTGCATGTTTAATATTCTTATCTTTTACAAATTTTAGGATGATTCTTATTTTTTTACGTGAATTATTAATAAGATTGAAAACAAATCGGCAATATGATATGATTAATGTAAGACATGCTATAGCTCATACCATAAGAATGATGAAATTAGAATATGCAAAAAGTGCAATAGGAAAGTTCTTGAGACGACACCAATGTAATAATTAAAATACAAGTATAAATATACTTATTTTCATACACTAACTACTATTTTTACACAAGTCTAGATATAAGATAACCATACATGATATACAATGCGATTACAATGCGCACATTACTATTTTCGATGAAGTATGTAGGGTGCTATGTACATGTGTATCTTTCATCAATTAGTAAGGTAACTTATGATTAAAAATAATTGTTCTTATAACACTAACTTCAATAAATTTTTAAATTTCAATTAACATTCTACAATTCTAATAAAATAATTTCCCTAGGGCGAAAATGAATCTACATATTATAGCGGTTTGAGTTTGCAATCATCGACTGAAATGCGTTTTATGTTCACAATCAAGAAACCAACAGTAAATGAGAGGAGAAATCTAAATATTATAGTCAATACAATCCAAAGGATACAACCATCGAGCCAAATGAATGCAAAAGAAAAAAAAATCACGTCATTCAATTTAAGATACAAAGTCAAATAAAGAAGAACAAATGAAAGCTTTAGCTCAATAGCCCAAACGAACTAAGGTGGGAGAAAAGAAAAAAAAAATCGGTCATAAAGTTGTACTGTACTGAGGTGCAAGAGAAAAAAAAAGAAAAAAAAAAGAGAGAATCACAAAGCATCAAATTGAAGATTGTATTGAGATTCCAAGTGATGATGATCGACCATTGGCCAAGCTTATCTCTCAAACCAAAAAGAAGAAGAAAAGTTCGCAAACCATCATGATCAAAAAAGAAAAAAAAGAGTCATAATATAAATTTACATTTGTAATAAATTAAACATCCTTTATCAATAGTACTATTTAAACATTTTTGTAAATTCATTAAATACTTCCACACAAATTTATATGGAATGGCTTTTTACAGTATATAATATCATGTGTTTCACTTTATCTTTAAATTTTAAAATGATATAACTATAAATAAAATGTGACTCTAGATGTGATTATACAAATAGTTAGTATTATTTAAAAACAACCACAATTACTAGGCATGATTACAAATCTACTACTATATAAAAAGTGCTTTAATTTATTTTATAAAATTTCATCTACCTATTATGTTCATATTATAATTCTAATTTAAGGGATTTAATGTAGTATTATATGATATAATATAATATATTTATTTTAATATGATAATATACCATATTAATTTCCATATATATATATATATCTTATATATAATATTATTTAAATATAATGATATACATTAATCCTACTATAGAACCAAAGATATAAAAAATAGTATTAGGAAACTTCTTCGAAATACTGAAAAGGGATAAGAGCCATGAATGATAAAAATTAAAATGCAGCCTAGAATTTTTAAAAAAAAAATTAAAAAAATCTAAAATATTAAAAAATAACCCTTGAAATTTTGACAAGAAAAAATTAAAAGATTAAAATTAAATTATATTTGAAAACTAAAGAAAGCCTGGACTATTAAAAAAATTAAGGAGAATTATTAATCCAAGGTCCAAGAAATGGTTTATCTATCGATATAGAGTCTGAAAGATAGATTATATTGATTCAATGTCTGAAAAATCTAAAACTACATATTTAAGGCTTGAAAATTTATCGGTATTAAAACTTCGTCCAACAAAAGATGATGTGGCCATTAAATATCCCCATAATTTTTATCATATAGTAAATTGGATAAAAACAAACACAAATTTACATTAATTATTTTAATTAAATTAAATAGGGGATTTTAATCAAGGTAATTAATGTAAAGTTAGGTTTATTTATTTAATTTAATTTAGGATAAAAATGATGTTGATATTTAATGACCATGTCACCTTTTATTTGAAGGAGTTTTAACACCGTTAAATCTTTAAGCCTTAAATCGATAGTTTTAGATCTTTCAAGCATTGAATCTATAGAATCTATATATATTTCAGGTTCTATATTGATAGATAAACTATTTTTCGGTCCTATAATTAATAATTCTCCAAAAATTAATTAAGTAATCTATATCTATATCTATTCAAAAGTATCTTAAATTTTACAATCTATAATCTTCAATTAAAATAAGGGTAAAAAACTAATATAATATATTATATACTTAATTGATTCTACGTTATATTATATTACTTGTAAAAATAAATTATATTTGAAAACAAAAGAAAGCCTAGACTTTAAAAAAAAAATTAATATACTATATTAGTTTCCATATTAATATTAAATAAAGTGAACACTAGGTCTTTCATATGAAACAATGAATTATATTCTATACATTTTTTTATAGAAAAATTAATTATTGGTGGCTATTGCCCGTCCTTATACAAAAAACAACCTAGAATATTGAAAAACAAACGCAAATTATGTGTATGTGTATTCATGTATATAAGTTTTATAAATTATGAAATTCTAATTTGTCTATAAAAAAAAGAAGATGAAAAGTTTCAATTCTTGAAGTAAATTATTTGAACATTTTGGAACAATAAAATTTTATTATATTATATCTAATTTGTCTATAAAAAAAGAAGTTGAAAAGTTTCAATTTTTCAACTAAATTATTTGAATTTTTTGGAACAATAAAATTTAATTATATTATATTTTATTATATTAATTTTACAAAATTAATTTAATTATTGATAGTCTTGCATGGTAACACTACAACTAGATCTTCCGTAATTAGCACTGATGTCACATAATTATTTATGTGTGGAAATTTTTTCTTATTACATTTTATCCCTAATATAACTATATCCTTCTATAAATTACCAATTATATGCATTAAATTTTGATCTAAACTTAATTGAAGCCCCCTTGTCAAATAGAAGCTTTCTAAAAAAATATTTTCTTGGTCAGCGCTTACAAATCAATCCAACCATTCATTGATTACAATGGTTAACAAAAATATTTTGCAAATGTGTACCAGTTTATCTAAATATGTCTTATGATTTAATTATTTTTTACTTTGTGTTTTGTACCAGTTATGATTTTTCTTTAAAATAAATTCTTCATTAATATTTTTCTTTTATTGTGTTCTAGCATGGATGTTGTTTATTCTTAATTTCATAATATTGTACAGTGTCAAGTGATTCGGAACAAATAATAAATGCTTTAAAAATAGGTGACAAATCCTTCACACTTTAATTGAAGATTTTTAGGAATTGGCCATCAAGTAACTTTTGAAAGTACTTCAAGTATCAAGGTCTTGAAATTGATCATTATGGACAATGAGGTAAGTAACAAACTAAAATTGTAAAATCATCTTTTCAATTACATATTAATTACATGTTTATAATGTTTTGCAGGGTGTTAAAATTGGAGTTACAATATTTAAGGATGATATACTTTCTTTTGTCAAGACATTTGAGGCCAATAAAACATATTTAATCTCTAATGGAGAGGTCCCAACAATTGGTACGGTGTATTACGTACACCATGATATATAATTAATACCTAAACTACAGTACATGTAGGATGTTATGTGCAGGAGTATCTTTCATCAATTAGTAAGGCGACTTATGATTAAAAATAATTCTTCCTATAACACCAATTTTATTAAATTTTTAAATTTCAATTAACATTTTACAATTCGAATAAAATAATTTTCAGGGCGAAAATGAACATACATATTATAGGGGCCTCAGTTTGCAATCATTGATTGAAATGACCTTTATGTTTATAATCAAGATACTAATAGTATATGAGTGGAAAAATCTAAAATTGTAGCCAATTCAATTCAAATGATACAACCACTTGCCAAATCAATGCAAAAAAAAAAAAAAAAAAAAAAAAATACTATGTGATTAAGTTGAAAACTTAAACTCAAATCAAGAAGAACAAATTAAAGCTTCAGGCCAAAGCAAATTAAGATGGGAGAAAAGAAAACATTGGTCATGGACATGTATTCTACTTAGGTGCAAGGAAATAAAAGAAACAGAATCACAAAGAAGAAAATTGAAGATTGCATTGAGATTCTTTTCTCTGAAACAAAAGGAAGAAGAAAAGTTCGCAAACCATGACGATCAAAAATGAAAAAGAAAAGTCATAATATATATTTATATTTAAAATAAATTAGACCTTCCTTTATCAATAGTACTATTTAAATATTTTCGTAAATTCATTAAATACTACTGTACTATATATTTATATGCAATGACTTTTTATAGTATATAATATTGTGCATTTTACTTTATCTTATTTTATATTTTTGCTCTATTCTACTTTTTTTCATTGATTATTTTATAATTATTATGTCTGGATTACATATTCAATAAAATTATTTTTTATGAATTTTATAGAACTAAATAATAGGTAACACGTGCAACGCACGTAATCTACACTAGTATAACAAAAATTGTGTAAAGTTATGGCGGCCCTTTTTTATTAATTTCTTACATTACTAACAAAATTAGCTTAAAGTAATGGGCATCTTTTTCTTAAATGTATATAACGTAAATAACTTTAGTTTGTAAATATAACTTTAGTTAATATTAAATAACTAGATTTAAATAATATGCTTTAAGTTAGTTAGTATTAAATAACTAAAGCTCAATAACTTTAGTTAATATTGTTGTACTTTTGTAAGTATAACTTGAGAGAGAGAGGGTGGGGGAAGAATCAAAAAAATTATTTTACTTTAACTTTTGCAGCAAAAAAGTAAACTTGTGTAAGGTAGAAACAACCAGTTTTTGTCAAAACACCTAACCACTGACCCATCAGAAGAATTTTTTGTGTAATATCATGATACATTGCCCATGAAACTCCTAACTTTTATTTCTTGCCCAACAAATCAATTTTTAGCCTAAAAATGTCTAGATAAAATTTTCAACCTATGAAAACTTACTTTCACTCGTTGCCGGGCTCTTGCCTTAGGCGCCTTCTCCTCGTTTTCTCTAGCTCTCTTCGGATTCATTGATGTTCGGACATGGATAAAAGACACTTAAAATTAGAAGATCTCACACCGTTAACATTTGCCCTTTAATTATTGTCCGCATATACATTTATAGCGAAATACTGTTGTGACTTTTTATCAATTAAGTAAGAGCTAATATTGAAATATCGTCCAAGTCAAATGTGTTTTTACTCGCATGAAATCCATCCACTATTGAACTATTGGTTTGACATCTTCATGTTGCACTATTAAATTTATAATTTTATAATAGTTTTTGAAAAATAAAAATTATTTAATTTTGCAATTTTATTTATGGCTCATTCTTCTCAATTAAGGTGTATACTTAATTTTTTTAATATATAATTATTGTTTTTGGATTAATAATTCATTATCATGGGTTATTTTTCATAATTAAAATTATAATTTTATTCAATTTTGTTGTTAATAAATGTCAATTAAGGTTCATTTTGTTACAGTTAATTTTTATTTTTACGAAAATTATTGTACAATTATAAATTTAATAATTTAACACTGAGATGTCACACCAACATGCATGCATAATTTAATTATTGATAAAAATGTTTGCTACAACCCTAGCTATTCCCCTAAGAATAGGCCCAAACAGTACCTTTTGTTTTTGCGATGAGTTTTTTTTTTTTAGTTGTGTTCCCAATTTTCAGAAAAGTTACATTTTTAGTGTCATGCATCATGAACGGCAATTAATTAGGCTGTTAGTATTGTGACTAAAAATATCTTTTTTTCTTAAAGCTTGGACCAAAAAGGCAAAAAAATAGAGCTTGGGGATCAAGAATATAAGAATTGGGACGACAAGTGTTAGAACCCTATCTTCATGGGGGCATGCTCCTGTTAGACGGTCTAACGATCTCTTTACGTTAGACCGATATTTTTTGACTCATCAAAGTGGTTCCCCCTCCTTTTTTCTTTTCTTTTTTATTTTTTTTAATAGTCTCCCTTCTTCCCCTCTTTTCTTTAATATTCAATTTTTCATTTTTTTTTACATCTAACTCTTTTTTTTTTTTTGCAGTTTTTCTGCCCCCCATCCCACCCCACCCCACCCTACGCTCACCCCCTCTCTCTCACAGCACGCACACCTCATCTCTCTCTCTCTCTCTCTCTCTCTCTCTCTCTCTTCGACACTTTTTTCTGCCCCCCACCCCACCCCACCCCCCACCCTCTCTCTCATATGCACGCACAACTCGTCTCTCTCTTTTTTTTTTCTTTTTTTTATGACTCCAATTTACGCTTCATTACGAAAAGTTAGAAGTTGTGTTTTTTAATAATTTTGTCAATGATACTTCATCCATAATTAATGAAACTTCACATCACAGTTAATGATACTTCACCAGATAGAAATTATATTTTCATTAAAATAAAAATTATCGGTGATTAAGCATTAATTATTAAATTAACAATAGAGAAGTATTATTAATTATGAAGTAAGTATCACTAGTAATAAAAAATGAAGTATCACTAATATAATGAGTAGTTACTACTCACTATCATGTTTAATTTTTGAAAATGTAATATTTTCTTTTATGTAGCTAATGATTTAATTCTTGAATTGCAATATGTTTGAATTGATACTTTTCTTTTTAATTACTGAAACTTTCTTCTGCAATTAGTGATACTTTTTTTCTGCAATTAGTGATACTTTTCTTCTAATTAGTGATACTTTCTTCTGCAATTAGTGATACTTTTCTTTCTAATTAGTGATACTCTCTTCTGCAATTAGTGATACTTTTCTTCTTCAATTAGTGATGCTTTTTTTCTAATTAGTGATACTTTTTTCTGCAATTAGTGATACTTTTCTTTCTAATTAGTGATACTTTCTTCTGCAATTAGTGATACTTTTCTATAGTAATGAGACTCCACTTCACCCCATAAATAATGATACTCATATGTGAGTTAATAATACTTCACCTCATAAATAATGATACTTTGATTAATGATATACTCCACTCATAGTTAATGATAATTTACCTTATAATTAATGATACTTCTTTTTTTTGGCTCAATAATTAGTTAACCACCAGGCAAAAAAAATATATTTTTAAAAAAATAAATGTATACCCTGAGAAGACTATATTATAATTATTAAAAAAAATGAAAGAGACGAAAAAAATGAGAAGAAAGAAGAAAAAAAGAAGAAGAAAGAAGAAAAAGAAAGAATAAAAAAAAAGGAGAAGAAAGAAAGAAAAGAAGAAGAAGAAAGAAGAAAAAAATGGTTGCCGAGGCCCAACTTCCCAAAAGAATAGGAGAAAAAAAAAAATTGCACAGGTGCGTGAGCTACACGCGCCGTGCGTGGGGGCGCGTGCATCTCACGCGCCTGTGCGAGGGGGCGGGTTTGGGCGGGTTTTGACCCGTCTAACGTAAAAGACCCGTTAGACGGTCTCATATAAGTTTTTGTCATCTTCATGTGAATAAGATTCTCTATTCCAAATTTGGTATTTCAATCCATGTTTCACGATCAAATTTATGAAATTTTCTTCCATTTTTTTGTCAATTTTAATTTGTTATGTTTTAGTTTAATTTTATGATTATATTTAGGGTTCACCCCACCAATTAGGGTTTATAATTATTTTATAGTATTTAATTTTCAAAGAAATGATTATTATGGTTGTTTACTTTAAAAATATGATTTATAATTTTTCAAATTTCAATCTTTTGTTAATAGATTTGACTAGATCGATTATGTTATAATTAATTTTTATTTTTGTAATATCTATTATTAAACTTGTGAATTCGATTGTGGAATACGGGGTTGCAATATCAAATCTGGAATAGAGGATCTCATCCCATTTTTATGGGACCGAAAGTAATACTTTCCTCAAAAAAATAATGGAATATTTTTTATTAAACCAAAAATAATGGAATATTAATTTGTGTATGAAGTTGGAGAAATGTGATCACCTATTGCATTTCCTATTCCAACTCTTTAATTTTTTCCAAAAAAATTATTTTTTTCAAATTTTTAATTTATTAAGATTTATTTTAATTTAAATGTTTTATTTTGGGCTCATCCTTCCCCAATTAGGGTATATTAAAAAAAGCTAAAAAATAGATTAAAAAAAAAACTTAGTTATGGAACACGAAATATAATACGGATGGTAACATGAAATCTGATTTGGAAGTTGGATGTAGAATTAGGTTCATTCAGTTCCCACGCACCCCCATAAGGTCCAACTGATTTTATTAATCAAGTATCAAAATCTCTCTTCAGATGATACACTACTTGGTGGGAGGCAAGAAAATTGAAAAGCTAACAACGAACTCCATGGGCAAAACAGCATTGCAAATCTTGGAAGAGAGCTCTTTATACACAACTAATGACCATTCAGAAATCAAAAGAATCTTGTTAAGGTTGTCGGATGCATCATTGCTCGTAGTCCTCCCCAAGTGGACTGACGTGAGAATGGTGGCTGTGGTCCTGATAGCCACCATGGCGTTCCAGGCCGCCGTCAGCCCCCCCGGCGGCGTTTGGCAGGACGACTCATCGACACATAAAGCAGGCGCAGCTGTGATGGCATCTACTCATCCAAGAATATACAAACACTTTGTGCGTGCTAACACCACAGCGTTCGCTTCGTCTCTCATCACAATCTTCCTCATCAGTACCGGATTACCATTCGAGCACATTCTTGTCCTGGTACTCACCAGTTACACAATGTTGGTGTCGTTAATATCTATTGCAGTGAGTTACGGAGCTTCCGTAATTGTGATCACTCCCAATATGGAAACACAATCACTCGGCCTCGTTATCGGGATAGTAGTAGCTGTGTCCCTCACCTTCCTTTTTGTGATTCTTATATATGAGATGGGATGTTACTCATCGTGGAAGACCAAAATCCAGAAATGGGATGTTTTGAATCGCTACGCCCGATGGCGGAATTCTGTGTTACGAGACTATATTTAATCTCATCTGTAATTCAGAATTTCATGAGATGTAGGAATGATATACTGTTTTAAATGGACCTGGATATATGGTTACCTACTACTCGATCATTCATCGTTTGATAGATTTCGAATGTATCAATTAATGGAACAAGCTTCAATTTTAGGTTCCAATATTTGTGTTCATTCACATTGAAAATGGTAATTCTAATACTACACGAGTTGCAAATATTATGGATCCAACTAAGGCATTGTATGTGTAGTTAGAACATGAGCAGAAAGAGAGTACTACCATTTCGTGTGATAGCAGCTATTAAGCTCTCCAAGAATCCAGTTATGCATGGTAGAACCGACCACATGGATGTGAGTTTCATTTTCTGAGGGATTTAGTCAGAGATGGTGTTATCAAGACGGACTTTTGTGATACAAAAGATCAAGTTGGTGATGCGATGACTAAGCCTTTGAAGTTAGAGGATTTCCAAAAACTACGGTGGGAGTGTGCGAGATTCCAGATAAACTAAATAACTGAGAGTGTTTAGTTTAAGGGAGGGAATGTCAATTTGGTAATTTCACATCAAGCCATAAAAATACTTTTGTAGTTTCACATTTAATGAAGGGTTATACATTCGGGGGTGGGGGGGGGGGGGGGGGTATTTAATTTTACTAGAGTTTTGTAAGGGGCTAGAACAACAAGAGTGTCTAGTAAGTTAAAATTTATACTTTATTAATTTTGAGGATTATAACGAGAAAAAAGGGGTTATACATCAGAGGTTTTATTTAATTTTGTAAGAGCTTTTCAATAAGGGGGATATAAGGACAAAAGTTTCTATCATAGTAAAATTTATATTTTATTATTGGCGCTATGAATAGAAAAATGGGAAAAAATAAAAAGCTTTCATTTAGGCTATATGATGTGTCATGGTTCATATTTCTAAATTATTATTAGTCAATTTAATTAAAAAAAATAATCACGGCGAAATTGCTTCAAATTGTTTCATATTATTTTATAGATTAAATAATTAAAAAAAGGGTTTCACATTGTTATATTAGGTGATCTGGTTTTGAAAAACTGAAAAATTAAACCGAAATGATAGTAATCATATTATTTTATAGATTAAATAATTCTTATACCCATAAAAAAAATGTACTGGCGAGTTAGCTGCAGAATTATTAGTATTGAAGAACAAATCATTTTAAAATTAGTTTCACACCTTAAGTTCACGCAATGTTTTAATTGCAATTGACCGGAAATAATATGGTTTCAATTCGCTGAAAATGAGGATAATGTTGTAATTTGAAAAGTTGTCAATTTTTTATTATTGGAATTACATTTTGTAAATTTTGTTAGCTTAAACATATTCCAGGGTGGTTGGCTGCAATTAAATTAATCCTTCTCATGGGCAACCTTTATATACGAAATTAATTAATTATCAAACGCAATGTATGAGCTCATGCATTAGTGTCGAGTGAGTGCATTGCCCGAGTTACCGGATTTTTAAAAAAAATTACTTTAATTAGTATTCATTAATTCCATTTTACGGTATATTTATATTTATTACAAATAAATTAGTTCAATTCATTTTAATTTTATGATATACTAATTTTATTTAAGGATATATAAGTTGAAAAAAAACTAAAAAAAAAACAGTAAATCGCAAAAAAAAATTGAAAACAATAATAAAATAATAAAAAAATTAATTATCGAGCATGTACCTCACCCGTCGCGCTGTGGTCCAAGCGCCCGACATGCTGATTTCTTTTTTTTTTTACCTTTTTTATTGGGTTTGGGCCCACGCCCATACACTTTATGCTCATGCCATGCTTTTTCTATTCAGAATTTCATGAGATGTAGGAATGATATACTATTTTAAATGGAGCTAGATATATAGTTATCTACAACTTATTCATCGTTTGATAAATTTCAAATGTATCAATCAATGGAACAAGCTTTAATTTTAGGTTCCAATATTTATGTTCATTCACATCGAAAATGGTAATTCTAATACTACAAGAAAAGCATATATTGTGGATCCAAGTAAGGCATTGTATGTCCCACTACTGTTTACAATATTTTCTCTCAAAACTCTTATACGTTCGAATTCTACTATCCACAAAATATTTCCAATATACTTTTTTTGTTTATTTTTTTTAAGTTTCAATTTTATTTGTTTGATTATTTAGTTATTAATTAAAGTATCACTTTTATTTTCTTACTATATTAAAGTTTCAATTTTATTTATTTTTGTTTATTTTTTATTAAAGATTTATTTATTATTTGTTTTACTTTTAAAGTTTTATTTATTATTTGCTTTGCTTTTAGTTAAAAGAGCTGCACTTGTGTGCAACACAGCCTTCCGTGAAGCTATTTCAGGCGGCGCGTGAGGCTCACGCGCTCGTCTTTTTTTTTTGCGATTTTTTAATTTTTTTTATACCTGTTTTTATCATACTTGATACCTTTTTTCTTATTAGATGGTACTTTTTATTGTAGTTGGAATGATGATAATATTAATCTCAGGTTGATACCTGTCTTTATCGTACTTAATGCTTTTCTTCTTACCACATGGTACTTTTTATTTTACTGAACTCGTGTTTTGCTTTCTTTTGTAAATTTTTGGAATGATGATTGTTTTAGATTAATCTCAACACATACAATATAAAAACTGAAAAAAAAAATCAAAATTTGAACTAAATAAACTAGTATAAAATAACTAGCAGACCCCTTACCTTTTAATGATACAGATGGTACTTTTTGAATATTTTGTGATACTTTTTAATAGGAAGGTTGGTACTCACTTTGGACAATTTTTTTTTGTGGGTGACCCAGTCAAAGCGGGTTGACCAGCATTGACCGGGTCAAAGCACGAGTTGACCCGCGTTGACCGGGTCAAAAGCGGGTTTGACCGACCCGTCTCATATAGTGTTATTTGTATCATGATGCATGTATGTTTTTGCATAGTTAAAATAATATTTAGTTTCTTTATTGCTTATTAATTAAAATGGGTAAAATATTATACATCACATAAAATTTACACTAAATATGAAAGATCATTTTTTTGTTGTATTACATAAAATTATTCATGTCAATTCGTTACTATAATTTAGTAAAATTATAGTACCTATCATCTCTGCATTAAAGGCTGCCAAGATGATGAAGAAAGGAAAATGACAAGTCTTTCTGGTAATTATAAGCTTAACAGAGAAGAAAAGGAAGGGACCACTCATTGAAGAAGTCCCGGTGGTTCAGGAATATCTAGATGTTTTTCTAAGGATTTACCTGGTCTGCCGCCAGACAGGCAAGTCGAGTTTACCATTGATTTTGAGTCAGGAGCCACTCCAATATCAAAAGCACCTTATAGGTTGGCACCTAAGGAACTGGAAGAACTAAAGGTACAACAACAATAGTTGTTAGACCTGGATTTTGTGCAGCCGAGCGTATCACCTTGGGGAGCGCCCATCCTATTCATGAAAATGAAAGATGGTACTCTCAGAATGTGTATAGACTACAGAGAGTTGAACAAGTTGACTATAAAGAATAGATATCCTCATCCAAGGATAGATGCAGACTTGTCCGATCAGCTCAAGGGAGAAAACATGTTCTCTAAGATCGACTTAAGGTCGGGGTATCATCAGTTGAAGATAAGAGAAGGAGACATACCCAAGACAACTTTTTGAATACGCTATGGCCATTACGACTTCATAGTAATGCCATTTGGTTTGACCAATGCCCTTGCAGTGTTTATGGATCTAATGAACAGAGTATTTCATCAATACCTAGATAGTTTTGTTCTGGTGTTTGTTGGGTCCAAATTTACTACTTATATTCCGGTTTATGCTCAACACTACAACTACTAGGACCGTACCCGCAATTGGACGGGGTCAATCGTAGACGTGATAAGCTTAACCCGAGTCGATCTCTCAAGGAAGACTTTTTGTGAAGAAATTGTCTAAGGGACTATGCATGGAACACAATTAAACTAACGAAATAAAACCTAAACATTCTAAACAAGGGGTTGATGATGATTTACACTAAGAATTGAAATAGACAATTAAACAAGACAATAAAATGCAAACAACACGAATTAAAACAAGATAAGAGGAAATAAGATAGATTAAGGTATTAGGGTGTAGATTCTCTCAATGGTTTTATCACTATGCTTTGCTCAAGTTGATAATGTTAATCTCACAAATACAATAGACCCTCTCAATTGGTTTAACTTCAATTACTGTCACCGTCTATCCATTAAACCTCTTTTAGCTATATCATACAAGCAAGATTAACATATTAGGCTTAGGAACCCCATCCACCTAACGTCGAAGGAACCAATTTCAGGATTTAGGATCACAATCAAGACTCCTCTAAATCCTAACAATGCTCAAGTACTCTCACATGAAAAAGGCACGATTCCAACAACAACAACCAACAAGAATAAGCATAGATCAAAACCACATCGATCCTCTACCCCCTAATAGAGAGATTAGCCACTAAACATGCTCAAAACAACACAAATATCATAGAAAAAAGTCATTTCATAAATTAAATGCAAACAACAATAACTTCTACAATATTATATATCCTTCAAGAGTTTGGAACAAATCTCCACAAAACATCCAAGAAATACAAAGAAAATACAAAGGAAAACCTCCTTCAAGCGTAGCTTCCGCGGATGGCTCGACGTCGGTTTCTTCTCGTCTTCTCTTCTTCTTGTTTGGCATGCTTCCCTTCTTCTTCCTTTTCTCTTCTTCTCTTTTGTGGTGGTGATGATGGTTAAAATGGTGAGAAATGGTGGTGTAGAGATTTAGTATGTGTAGTGTGTGTGTGTAAAGAAAATGAAGATGGAGTGGTGGAGAAGATGAAGTAGGTGTGTGTGAATGATATGAATGGTGAGTGATATGATCATGAATCCCCCAAAATCTATTAGAGATATGAGAGATAAGAGAGAGATACGTAAGAGAGAGAGAGAGAGAGAGAGAGAGAGAGAGAGAGAGAGATGAAGTATGGTGAAAGGTATGGAGTGTAAAGAGAGAGGAAAGGTGATGGGAAGGGAGCATTAAATGCTAGAGATTTTGTGGAAGATTTGAGGGGATTTTGGGAGCAAAAGTCCATAAGGCTAGAGTTAGGTTAAATTAATCCCTACTCCTAGTACTTAGATTAGGTTGGCCCCAAAATGTCTAACATTCCCATGCAAATGGAAGGGAGGAAGAAGGATATTCCATTTGGTCCAAGATGCCACAAGAAAGGGCGAGACACGAGTGCAAGTCGACTCGATCAGACAACCAGCGCGAACCGCGCGCCCGCGGAGTTCTTGGAAGTCGCGCGCCCGCGGAGCAGTCCGCGCCCGTGGGGTTCTTTCATCTGCAATGTTGCGCGTCCGCGGGTCTCTGCACGGCCGCGGGGCCTTGGCTTCTTCTTCCGGGTTCATCTCTTCCGGCCAATTTCCGCTCCTCGCCACCTCAGTGCCTAAAAATTCAGATTTTACGAACAAAAGCTCATGTTCTTCAAAACTTGGCACATTCCACTATGAGAGCAACAAGTGAAGAAATTCACACGAAATCACGGAATAAACGAGAAAAAGGAACTAGACAATAACTTATAAAACATGCAAAATCATGCAATAAAACACCACAAATAAACACTAAACAACTCCCCCATACTTAGCTCTTTGCTTGTCCTCAAGCAAATAAGAAATCAAAAATATGAAGCAAGAAGGAAATACTCGCAAGGCGATCATGAATTTGACAATTTGCATGGTCCCCACAAAAACGATCATTATCCAAGAATCTGAACACAATATCCAATCAAGTGAATTGCTTGTCCTCTCAAGTCTAAGAAAAATACGTCAGCCCAAATTCGATTAAGTTACTTCCCCACAAATCATATCCATATTTATTAAGAACGAACTACAAAAACATAAGGGATTGCAACATAGGACGAGGGTCATTAGGTAAAATCATCGAGCTAAAACGAGCTTCCCAATGTGGTTTTCTATACTCATCATGCAACATGCACACAGGTTGACAAACACACGAGAGGAGTAGAATCCGGAGTGCAATCCCCTTTATTTAAACAAATTCATAGGGGTATGGATCAAAATTCACAAGGTGAAATCCGTAGGGAGGAAATTCCTAGTTTCCTTGTGTGGTTTCCCATACTCATAGTCGAATAAATCAACTAGAGGAGTAGAGATCCTTATTTTCCCTTTTTTCTTTTCTTTTTCTTTCTTTTTTTTATATCGTATAAAAATAAGGATAATTGATTAAGGGGAGTAGTTTTCATGAAAAAGGCAAAGCATGCTTCCCAATCCTTCGAGGACAAAACCCTTCAACACCAATCATCAATTGTGCGATCACATTCAAAGATAATTAATGTTTAAGAGTGAAACCACGAAACAATTCATTCATTATGATTGATTTGAAGATAATTCCTTGAAGATTCATATTTAAAATCGTTCAAATTTGACGGTCGGGCAGAACAAGATACTAAGTGGGAGAATAACAATATACCTATAAAACTAGAGCAACTAACATTAATAACAAAATCACCATAATCAACAAAATAAATTAAAGCAAAAACTTCACATGAACAACACAATCCATAACATAACATAACAAGCTCTCCCCCACACTAGAAACATGCATTGTCCTCAATGTATGAAAACAAGATGCAAAAGGAGTAAAAGGGAGAGGAAAACATCACAAAGTATAGAAGACCGGCAACAGGCGCGGGTTCCTACAAAACACACAACAAATACAACCAACGAACAACAAAAAAAGTGAACTGAAAACTATAAAAATGCACACTAACACAAAAAGACATAAGAAAAACACAAAACAACTTCACTACTGCGGTGGATCATAAGGTGGTGGAGGAGGCTGCGGGTATGGATAAGAGATCGTCCAGTTATTCCAGCCGTCTTCAAGGGCCGTCATCCTCTCGTCATGTCTGTCGAGGCGACCATAGATATCTTGCCTCATATCTCCAACATCCTGACGGAGGGATCCCAACTCTTGGTGAATCTTGCCCATCGAAGCATCAAATCGCGCCTGGAATTGCCCCATAGTGTTACTGTAGGACTGCTGGAATTGGCCCATGGATGTATCAAAGTGCTGCTGAAAGTGGCCCATGGAGTCTGCATAATTCTGCTGGAAGCTCTGCTGGAACTGCCCCATGGTGGTGTCTGGTCCTGAAAGGATCTCCAATCGGCCTGCGGCATCTGATACCCATGCTGGGGCATCGTCGAGGGATAAGGCGGTGGCTGGAAGTGGGCTTGACCTCCTTGCTCATTCTCTTCTTCTTCTTGATCGTCTTCTTCTCCTTCCTCATTCTCTTCCTCGTTATCTTCCTCATTTTCTTCTTCGCCCTGCTTCTCATCATCATTGACATCATCACATAGAGCCGAGGAGGACCCAGCTTCTTTGGCACGTCTGAGGGTTGCACGCTGAGCATTCATAATCTTGGAGACACAGGGACGATCAGTGTGAGGAACCAGTCTCCTCGCATCAAGGATAAGCTGGGCTAGCTTGAGCTCGTCAACAGTGATCAAATACTCTTTAACCTTGCTCTGTCCTTCAGGGAGTGGACCTGTGTCTGGAATCAATCCAAGCTTGACAGCAAGAGCGGTGATGAAAGCACAAAAGGAGGGATGCATCTTTGTGCGCCTAGTCATCTGCTGGATGGCGGTCCAGATGAAGTAAGACGGGCAGACCTTGGCATTGTGAAGGGCACACGAAAGAAGATACACCTCTGTGGCATTGACCTTGTTGGCTTGTTCCTTCCCAGAAATAGAGTATGCAAGGAACTTGTGCATGATGGCCAGGGCAGGGTCCCTTATGAAGCCGGTAGGTGTCCCCTGAGGGTCCCAATTGCTGAAGCCAGTGAGCTCGTGCCAGGCGGCAATTGTGTTGAAGTCAGTTGGCCTCTCTTTTAGCCCAGTTGTCTAGAATCCGAAATAAGATTTTATTCTAGCCAATGTCGCTTCAAATTCTTCTCCCATCATACGGAAGGTAATCTTTGAATTCATAGAATCAAGCTGGAAGGTGACCAAGAACTCAAGGCACAACGGATTTAAGCCAACATACTTCAATTTTGCAAATTTGTCCAATGTCAACACTTTTAAGTATTTTTCTACTTTCCCGTCAATTTTCAAAGATTTCAACAAGTTCCAATCAAGGTAACGTGGGGAAGTGATCTCATAATCAGTGAAAGCTTGATAGCGGTTACCTTCTGCGTGGGTGTGAACCGGAAACGGGCAACCGTAAAGCTCTTGAAGGTTCTCGTTACCATCTGAGCCACGTGCCTCGAGCACCCTTTTCCCACCACTGATTCCTCTCTGTCTTTTCTTGTCACTTTGATCAATGGTTATCTCTCTATCTATACTTACTGGGCTTGTGTGCTGCTTTACAGATCTGACGATTGGTGCCCTAGCCTGTGAGGAACCCTAAGAAGATCAAATTGATCTTCATTTTTGAGGCTGTGAAGACGAAGACTTCAAAGCCCTAGTTTGCTAGATCTTGCTGTACTTTGTTGTATTCTGTAATCAAAGTTCAAGCCACTTGAGTGGCTAGTGAGGTAGACCGCTGTGGTAGGAAAGCAAGTAGTGAACCCCCTAGCTAGGCCTGTACCACAACAGTTCAAAATATATATTTCAAGAGATGTAGGAATGATAAACTATTTTAAATGGAGCTAGATATATATATGTAGTTATACAACTTACTCAAAAGAAGTGAAGAAAAATTGAATTAAAAGATTAGCCTTTGCTCCAAATATATTCCGATCCCAGCTCTCTATGAATACATGTTCATTACATTCTACAAATATAAATCTCCTACTTGATTCCTAAATGACAATAGAGTGGTAATTGAATCTCCAAAATCTTCAACAATTTACTACAATGTGATGATAGATGTAGTGTAACTCTACTGCGGCAATGTGATTAGGAAGTTGGTGTTAGTAAGATGTTCTTCTGATTGCGAATGAAGGCATCCCTAAGGATTTTCTATTGCTAATTATGTTCATTGTTAATGATATTTGATTTGGATAATCATAAAAAGATTGTTACCAATGCCATTGAGTGTTTGAGAAAACATCATGGTCCAAAAATTAATAATCAGGTCAAGATGTGGCAAAATGGTGTTAGAAAAACCAATGGAGATATTCTTGATGTTTTGATTAGCCTCAAGTACTCCAACAACAATCCATTGTTTTCGATTAAAAAGACCAAAGCGCGAGATTAATGTAAATTTTCAATATGTTAAGAAAAATTAATTTAGAAAAGTTGTACGAATTATTTTGATTTTGATATTAATGTAATGGTGATAGGAGATTTTTTAGAAACGATTGTCAATCCATCCAATATTGTTCAATAGGCCATGGCAGAAATGATTAATCAACCACACTCTCTTCATTTTGCTACTAAAGAGCTAGATGAAGTCGTAGGTAAAAACAAGCTAGTTCAAAAATTGAATTTTGTCTAAATTAAACTATATCAATTCTTGTGTGAAAGAAGTGTTTAGCTAGATTGCATTATGTTGGACCATTCAACCTCCCACATGTATCGGTTGTAGATACTATTATAGGTGGTTATTTCATACCAAAAGGAAACCATATCCGATTGAGTCGTCTCGACCTAAGGCGGAACCCTAAGGTTAGGAAAGACCCTCTTAAGTTCAAACCTGAGTGCCTCAATGTAAATGAGTCCTCGGAAGTAGAGCTTCAATGATCTTGTATTGCGAATGTTCTAATATGGCAACTATCCTTTTAGCAAGATGAATTCAAGGTTTTGTCGGTAGATGACCACCATCTAAAGTGCCGGAATTGATTTAATTGGGTCTTATGTTGACTTGTCATTGGCTAAGCCATTGATTACTCACTCAATCCCACGGTTGGAACCACAAGTTTAGCAAGAAATAATTTAGAACATAATTTTCATATGACATCTTGTTTATATTGTCGAAGTTTAGAATTAAATTTTAATCAAGAAAATTTAATAAAGGTGAAACCATTTTATTTGTGAGTATAGTGTCAAGTGAACATTATATATGAAACGTATATCCTATATCATGTTCAGTTGACACAAACAATTGAAAAAGAAAGTTTCAATTGATTGTCAGATTGTATTTGGTGAACAAGGTTAGTTCTTGATGGGCTTGAAGGGTTTTATGGGTATTTGGTGAACAATGTGATTTCTTGATGGGCTTGAAGTGTTTTATGGGCCTTTGGAGGGAAATGTGGGTTCAAATGTGATAAGATTGATCACATTTGTCACAAACAAGGCTAAGTATGAAATCAGTACATATTTTAACAAAAGAGTTTGCAAGAAATAAAGTTTACAAATGATTTTCAGGTCTTCCTCGGAAACTCTACCAAAACTTATGTCCAACCATCTCAAGTGAATTAAATTTTTCATTCCCTGTGAACTACCATTCAATTGATTTCGAACTTTTAACACTCTAAGACTTGTGAGACAATCACAAATATTTAGGGGAGTTCCTTCGTCCCAAGATAAACCACCATATTTTTTGACTCGAGAACTTAAATTTGTGTTGCAAACTTGGCAGGCACTCATTGACATTCCGGGGGACTTCCTAACAAATTTAGCAAAATCATGTACTATATCATGCATTTTACATGACATTATTTGCCCGTTGTCACCATCTTCCTCAAAGTCTTGAAGTAGAGATCGCATTGCAAGATCTTGGAAGTACTCGCGCCCTTTAAGTTCCATATCTTCTTTTACACTCCCCATATTTGATCCAAGATAACCTAATGCCATCCACATTCTTATTAGATTATCCACCTCGAGATTCGTATCCTTAGGAAAGTAGGCACAATATGAAAAACATCGCTTGAGTGTTGGTGATAGCTCATTATAACTCAAAAGTAAATGAGGAAACAACTCCATTTCCACCTGTTCCAATCCCCACATTTCACTCTTCATTACCTCCTCCCACTCTTCGGGGGTGTTCTTAAAATGCAGAAGACTTCCCAATGTCTTTGCAGCAAGAGGCAATCCCTTGCACTTTTCAGCAATGCCCTTACCAATTTCTTCAAATCTGTTTGTTTCTCTTTTTTCAGAAAGGGCAGCTGAGCGGCTCAACAACAACCAACAATCTTCATCCGAGAGGAGTCTCGGACGAATGATGTCTTCATCAGTTGTGCCCATGATTTTAGCAACCCTTTCGTCTCTTGTTGTCACCAAAATTTTAGTGCTTGCTCCGGCACATTTAAGGGCGTTTTCCAAAGGTTCCCACTTATCACCTTCTTTGTTCTAAACATCATCTAGGACAAGAAAAATATTTTTCCCTGAAATATAACCTTTCAAATCATTGAGTAAGGCATCTAATTGGGTTGCATCAGGAGAACTATTCTTATCTATTCCCTTGATAATCTATTTTGCAATATCAGCCACATTAAAGGGATCCGAAACACATATCCAAATAGTGAAATCAAAGCATGCTTTAACTAGAGGATGATCATAAACTAACTGAGCAAGAGTAGTCTTCCCAAGTCCCCCTCCACCCACTATGGAAAGAATACGGTACCCTGATTCCTCATGGCTACCACTAAGTTTGATCAACAGATTATCCCTTATGTCGTTTCGGCCTTTTACCTCTTCTAAGTCGATTAAAGAAGTAGATTGAACTCGCCAAGATAATGCAGGGGAATGATCACTTTTGGGTTGGGATATGTCAAAACTATATCTAACTTTCTCATTCAAGATTTTATCAAGTTTTGATTTCAGATCTTGAACTTTGTTGGCGATGTCATGACGAACTGCTAGTTTCTTAAAACAGAAACATGAAGATGGGATGAAAGAGCATACCGTTTGGCTATTGGGAGACTCAGATTCGATCTTGTGCTTGAGAATGGCATAGTTCCATTCCTCCAAAACATCCTCCATTTGGTGCGATGTCTGTTCCAGCCTCCACAACCAATCTGTTGTGGTATCGCCTAGCTGGGGTTTACACCACTTGTTTTCCTACCCCTTGCGGTTCCTAAACACAAGCTACTCAAGTAGCTAGAACCCAGAATACAGACTATTACAAGCTATTACAACAGAGAACACTTGAACTAGGGTTTCGGCACAATTTCAGGCAACAATAGCTACAGCCTCAGAGAGGAAGGTCTAGAGAACCTTCAACTGTTCTTCACAGGCTTCAGGTCCTTCAGATCTATAGAGAAAGCAAACGGACGAGTTAGTAAAGCAGCACAGAGATAAGACAGAATGAACAAAAAAATAGAGCAGAGAGCGGATCGAGAGTAAAAAATGCTCAAGGCACGGTGGCTCAGATTTTCCACAAGCGGCGGCACTAGCAACTCCGGCGACAGGAGATGCCCAGACCAAAGGGGAAGGGGAAGAGGAAGCGGCGGCTAGGGTTTGGAGGGGGCGGCAATGATCGATCTTTTCTCCCTCAACAGAAACTTTTCCCAACACTCATATGCCAAACAGGAATCACAACTCAAGATTCCGGCAAGAGAAACCATGGGAGCAAGCTGAGGAGATCCAGAAAGAGAGAGAAAGTATGCTAGATAGATCTGTGAGATAAGCTGTATTGGAGGAGAGGAGTCAAACTCCAGTTAAAGAGGCTCTCAATACATCGAGAAGCAGCGATCTCAATTATTAGAGTTGAAGGGGCAGATGGACCGCCGGGTAGGGTTAGGGGTTTAGGGCTTGGGCCGGGCTAGTTAATTATTTAGGAACTGGGCCAAGCGAAATAGCAATTGGGCCAATACCAACATTTCCACCTTTGGCCCTATTGATATTTTCTGTCACCAAGGAGTTACCTACCAAAACAAAACAAAGGAATATCATCATTGACATTTCATTTTTACTCTAGAATGTAACACAAAGTCACATTAAGAGAAGGGGGAAATAAACACTATGCGTGTTTAAACCAGTCTCTTACACGTGAGACCAACCCAAATGACAAGTCTTTGGTCTCAAAAGATCATTGACCTTTAAAGAACTTGTTCAGACCTAGCTTAAAGTACCAAAGGGAAAAATCACCAACTTGAGGTCAAGTAACCTCAGCAAAGAGAGATGGGTGTTAGGGTCACAGAGTTAACTGTGAGGTCCCATCTCAGGTTCCATAAGATTTAACCAAAGTCCATGTTAAGGGACTTCATGCAGGATTCCAGCTTTGCAACTGGTAGGCACTTTGTGCCCATATCTGCAGGGTTAAACTCAGAGGGAATTTTATTTAACAATACTTCTCCTTTCTCAACTATATCTCTTATGAAGTGGTATCTCACATCAATATGTTTAGTGCGATCATGAAAAACAGGGTTTTTACATAGTTGGATTGCAGATTGACTATCTGAAAACAATATAGGCTTATCATCATTAAAACTAATTTCAGACAGAACACCATTTAACCAAATAGCTTCTTTGACAGCCTCAGTAGCAGCAATATACTCAGATTCAGTTGATGATAATGCAACAATACTTTGCAGCTGAGATTTCCAACTAATGCTAGACCCACATAAAGTAAACACATAGGATGTGGTGGACTTTCTGTGGTCCCTATCATTTGCATAATTAGAGTCTACATAGCCAACACACTTAACACCTTCTAGAGATTTTGAGAAAGTTAAACCACAAGAGGCAGTGGATTTTAAGTACCTTAATAACCATTTCAAGGCTTCCCAATGTGGCATGCCTGGGTTAGCCATATATCTGCTTAGGCAAGATACAGCATAGGCTATATCTGGCCTAGTACTTATCATCAGATACATGATAGACCCAATGGCATTTGCATAAGGTACATTTTCCATTTCGTTTAATTCTAAATCACTCTTAGGACATTGATCTTTACTTAACTGAAAATGGGATGCTAAAGGAACAGAAACAGGTTTGCATGCATGCATATCAAATTTTTTCAAGACTTGCTCAACATAAGGGGATGGATGCAGTAGCAAAGAGTGCTTATTTCTATCCCTATCAATGTTCATACCTAGAATCTTCCTTGCATTTCCCAAGTCTTTCATATTGAAGTGGGCACAGAGTTTAGTTTGGACAGTCTTCACAGTCATCAAGCAAGGACTTATTAGTAACATATCATCAACATATAGTAACAAGAAAAAAGGCACAGGAGATAACATATAGTGCAGGCAGTGGTCAAATTTACTTCTAGAGAAGCCCATACTTTTCATGCAGTTATCAAATTTAATGTTCCACTGCCTAGGTGACTGTTTCAAGCCATACAAAGATTTTTTCAATAAGCAAACATGATCAGGGTGGTTTTTATCAATAAAGCCTTCAGGCTGTTGCATATATATGTTGTTTTCAAGTTCTCCATGTAAGAAAGTTGTAGTTACATCCATTTGTTTGAGTTCCCAATTAAAGTGAGCAGTTAAAGCAAACATGATTCTTACAGTGGTGAACTTAACAACAGGAGCAAAGATTTCATTATAGTCAACTCCTTCCTTTTGAGTGAATCCCTTTGCTACCAGCCTAGCTTTATACCTAACATTATTAATTTCTTGTTTTATCTTAAACAACCACTTACATTCTACTACTGAACAGTCATCAGGTTTCTTAACTAGGGTCCAAGTTTCATTATCATGCAAAGATTTCATTTCACATTTCATGGCTTCAACCCATTTTTCAGATTCTGGACATGTAACAGCAGCTTTGTAGGTTTTAGGTTCAGCAGAATCAAGGTTATTAAACACATTGAAGGCATAAAATGATAAATTGCATCCATTATACCTGGAAGGGGCTTTAATTTCCCTTCTTACTCTATCTCTTGACAGCACATAATTATCCAAATTGATTTGATCAGAATTATGTTCAGAATTATGATCAGGATTATATTCATTAAGAGACTCAGAGGTTTCAGAGACATTTACATGATCAGAAGCATTTGAGGCAGAATCATCAGCATTAAAATCATCTTGGTTGTTCACATTATCATGTAAATCATGCTCAACAAAATGTGGTTCTACCTTAGACAGATCAGGGATGAAGGGAACTTCAGTAGGTTTCTCCACCTCACAAGGAGCAACAGAGGGTGAGGATTTCATTAAGCATGGAAAATCATTTTCATTGAAAGTTACATCTCTGCTAATACAAGTTTTGAACCCAGACAGGGTTCTATCCCATAATATATAACCTTTTACCCCTTCAGGATAGCCCAGAAAGATGCATTTTCTTGCCCTAGGTTCAATTTTACTTAATCTTTGGTGTACATAGGCAGAACATCCAAACACTTTTAAATTATCAAGGCAGATAGGCTTGTTATGAAATACAGACTCAGGTTGATTACCTAGTAAAGGGACAGAGGGGGATCTATTTATGAGGTAACATGCAGTCATGAGGGCTTCCCCCCAGAATGGTTTATCAAGCCCAGAGCCTGCAAGCAGGCTCCTAACTCTTTCCAGGAGAGTTCTATTCATCCTCTCTGCAACCCCATTCTGCTGGGGGTTGTAAGGGACAAATTTATGTCTTTTAACTCCCATTTCACTACAAAAGCTATCCATAGCATGGTTACAAAATTCCAAACCATTGTCTGTCCTTAAGCATTTAATTCTCATATTGGTTTGATTTTGTATTTCAGCAGCCCATTTTGAAAATTTCATAAAAACATCAGATTTGTTTTTCATTAAAAGAACCCCTGTTTTTCTTGAAAAATCATCAATGATAGATAAGAAAAACATATTACCACCATGGGTTGGAACCTGTGAAGGTCCCCATACATCTGCATGCAAGTATTCTAGGATTTGTGAGCTCATTTTCATTTTTGGGTATGCAGCAGATAAAGGGAAAGGGGACTTGTGATGCTTTCCCAACAGACAGGGTTCACAAAAAGGTAAGGCAGAAACTTTATCATTTTTGAAAGCCCCAGCCCTTTTCAAAATGTCTAAGCCCTTGTTACTCATGTGACCTAATCTTGCATGCCAAAGATGAGTTTTATCAGATTGAACCACGTTTGCAGACAAGATAGGCATAGACATAGCAATCACAGAGTATAAATCTCCTTTTCTGGGAGCATCAAAATAGTGCACAGAGTTCATATCAAAACTGAAACATCTTTGGTTTACAGATCCATAAAGCAGTTGATCAGCCAATTTTGAGACAGATAATAGATTGAACTTCAATTTTGGTACATATCTCACATTCTGCAGGTTGATCATGCTATTATTTTCAAATTTTAGGCATATGTCACCTTTTCCCTCAATATCACATTGTTGGCCATCTGCCAGTGCAACAGATCCACATTTAGATAGATTTAGATTTGAGAAAATGTGCTTGTGTGGAGTGACATGAAAGGTGCATCCAGAGTCAATTAACCATTCAGTTTCAAGCATGGACATTGACACAACATTAGACAAGTTTATAAATTAGAAATCAGAAGTGGTGTGAACCATGTAAATTTCTCCTCTGTCATAGTCAAGGTCATTATTATCATACTCAAAACATTCTTAGTTATATTGCATGGTGAGATTAGCATGATTATTTCCAAAACCTCTACCCTTCTTAGGTTGTTTACACCTATTTGAGAAATGGCCAGGTTTCCCACAATTCCAACATATTTTCTTTGACTTTTGATCTTGGGATTGGAAATTTTGGGTAGAGGGTCTGAAAGGTTGGTTTCTGGGATTGTAGTGATTTTGCCTTTGAGAGTTTTGAGCGAAAAACCTGTTATCACAGGAGGGCTAAAAAAGGTTGTTGGATTTTTCTATTCTGCATTCCCTCCTATGTCTTTCCTCAAGATTAGATTCTCTTTTATGCTGTTCTGCATTTAATACACTAGGGTTTTCTGGGCTGAAATCAATATAGGGCCTGTTTTTGAAGTTTTTATTAACATACAAGATTTCATTTTGCACAAGCTTAGAGTTTAATTTCTTGATTTCATTTTCTTTAGCCTTTAACCCAGACACAATCATATCACAAGTGAGTTTACACCCACCATACTTTAAAGCAGATTTAACCTCAGCATATAATTCTGGAATAGCACCAAGCAAGATTTGAGGAGCATAAGCTTCAATTTTATCATCTCCAGCAAGTTTTACATCTTTTAACAGTTTAGTGAATTCATGCATATTAGTGTCAATATCTTTAGAAGGATCCATTTGAAAAGACATGATTTGGCTTTGTAAAGAATACATATGCTCTTCAGATTTTGCAATAAACAAATTAGTTAGGGCATCCCATAAATCCTTAGCACATCTATGGTGAGATACTTGCCTCACAATGGCACTACTTAGATTCAACAGAATTGTAGCCCTAGCTCCAGCATTTAATTTTGCAAGGTTTTTATCAGGATCATGCTCATCAATTCTATCAGAAATCGCATCCCATAGGTTTTCTTTAGTCAAAATACATTCAACTCTAGTCTGCCAGTCACCAAAATCACCACTCCCATTAAAGGGGACAACACTGAGAGTATTCATGCTAAGCACAGGTTTTTTCAATTAAAACACAGAAATTTCACAGAAACACAGAAATCTCACAAAAAAAACCTAAGATTCTCAGAGTAAACACCAGAACACAGGCAAACTCACAGGAATGTATTAATAACCAGGAAGCAATAGCTTCCACAGGCCAGAAAAGGAACACCTGGGGAATCTAGAGCTGAGGCTATCCCAGCTCGCAACACAGATTTATCTGTGGCGCAGGGGGTCACTCAGGTCAATCCCTAACACCTTTTCAGCCAATGTTCCAACACCAGACTTATTTCTAAGTCAACAGAAAACCAAGCTCCGGGTTTTCACAGATCCAAAACCAATATATCAACAAGATAACACCCTTTTCAACAGAATTATACCAAGAAAACAAGATTACAGTACAGACAGTCTGAGAGTCTTTTCCTTAACCTTGCTATCGGGGCAACCCGCTTTGAGGAGACCCACAGGGGAATCCAGACGGTCCCGACCGTAAGCGAGCAGTTAAGGTATGGCTTTGAATACCAAGGGCAAAACAACAGACACCAAGCGGAAGCAAACGGGGCACAGGATCGACACAATACCACCAAGGAGTTTAGGGTTTTGAGAAACAATACCAGAGCCGACTTTCCCAGGAAGGGAAAAGCCGGACTTACCCTTTAATCAGAGCCCGAGGGGGGCGAGGTGTGCGCGGCCCTTACCGGCGGCAGGGTGCTAGGAATGGAGACAGGAAGGTGCCCCCGGCTAGGCCTAAACCAGGCTCTGATACCACTGTTGTGGTATCACCTAGCTGGGGTTTACACCACTTGTTTTCCTACCCCTTGCGGTTCCTAAACACAAGCTACTCAAGTAGCTAGAACCCAGAATACAGACTATTACAAGCTATTACAACAGAGAGCACTTGAACTAGGGTTTCGGCACAATTTCAGGCAACAGTAGCTACAGCCTTAGAGAGGAAGGTCTAGAGAACCTTCAACTGTTCTTCACAGGCTTCAGGTCCTTCAGATCTACAGAGAAAGCAAACGGACGAGTTAGTAAAGCAGCACAGAGATAAGACAGAATGAACAAAAAACTAGAGCAGAGAGCGGATCGAGAGTGAAAAATGCTCAAGGCACGGTGGCTCAGATTTTCCACAGGCGGCGGCACTAGCAACTCCGGTGACAGGAGATGCCCAGACCAAAGGGGAAGGGGAAGAGGAAGCGGCGGCTAGGGTTTGGAGGGGGCGGCGATGATCGATCTTTTCTCCCTCAACAGAAACTTCTCCCAACACTCATATGCCAAACAGGAATCACAACTCAAGATTCCGGCAAGAGAAACCGTGGGAGCAAGCTGAGGAGATCCAGAAAGAGAGAGAAAGGATGCTAGATAGATCTGTGAGGTAAGCTGTATTGGAGGAGAGGAGTCGAACTCTAGTTAAAGAGGCTCTCAATACATCGAGAAGCAGCGATCTCAATTATTAGAGTTGAAGGGGCAGATGGACCGCCGGGTAGGGTTAGGGGTTTAGGGCTTGGGCCGGGCTAGTTAATTATTTAGGAACTGGGCCAAGCGAAATAGCAATTGGGCCAATACCAACACAATCCTTGACAGCTTTGTCCGTGAATTGCTTCTTGTCTGCATCATCCAACACATTTCTGATCGTGTTCAACTCTTCCGAAAGATCCTGAAGCTCCTTATCAAAGCCTCTCACCAGTTGTATTTCGCTTTGAATTTGGTCTTTGAGAGTGGACAGAAACAGCTCCACCACAGCGGAAACGGTAGCATCAGCCATTTATCATGTATATTGATCACTGGCCTTTCAATTTCTTCTGTGTGTGTGTGTGTGGTTTGTGTTTATTGTAAATGATTCAGTTGCAGCTTCCTTTCTTTCTTTCACCTTCGTTTCTCTCTCTTCCTTTTGTATTTCAATTATTTTAATTTAACAATCCCAAGTTGTAAATTGACACAGGCACGGAAATGTTGTACAAAAAAAAAATATTCTACAACAAACTGTAAAAAAAATGGGAAAAGGTGCAAATAGCCCCTTCGACTATTATGTGGAGTGCTTATTGCCCCTTTCTTGATTATTTGGATCAAATAGCCCCCTCTACATTAAAAGTTGGACTATGTAGACCCTTTCTTGGATGAAAAAGTTAATGGTGTTAGAAAACACACACTAACACACATTTATTTCACACACACTTAGATATTTTCACATAGTAATACACTTTTTACTCATTAAATATTTATATTTTAAAAAAATATTTTTTTATAATTTCATAAGTTCTTTTTTTTTAAATATTTTTATTTTTATTTTATTTTAATTGTTTATCAATTCGAATGTTTTTAACTCATAATATTTCATACATTTTATTATAGATCAATTATTTGCTCACATCATATTTACTCCTTACAAGTCTAATGCCGAGACCCATTATTTGATTAATGTTGTAGTGTATCCAAAAATTATGGTGAATATTTATTTATAGGGTTAATAGGCTTTAATATCATAACTTTTTCACCTTTTTTGATTTTTTACATAACGTTTCAATTTTTGTAATAATGTCATAACTTTATCTTTTTGTTGGAATTAAGCCATAAGATGAAAATTAATCTGACGTGACCTAAATTATTACACTTTTACACTCTTAATCTGATACAACATAAAATAAATTAGAGTATATCTCCCATGCGATGCACGGATGTGATATGTATAATTTTATTTGGTTGAAATTATAATTATGAAAAAATTAATAAAATTATTACAACAAAATAAATTTAATTTATAACTTTCTAAAGTATAGAAATTTTCGTATTATTCATTTTTTATTAATTGTAACATGCCTTTGTGTTCACTATTAATATGATGTGGTATAAATTAAACTAGAATATCTCCCGTTCGACGCACAAATGTGATATGCATAATTATATTTGCAAGAAATTATAATTATGAAACATTTAAGAAAATTATTACAGCAAAATAAAATTATGACATATCAGATTAAGAGTGCGAATATGTAAAAAAATTAAGCAACCTGAGATTAATTTTCATCTCATGGCTTAATTGCAACAAAAATATAAGGTTTTGGAAATATTACAAAAATTGAAACGTTGTGTGAAAAATAAAAAAATATGTAAAAGTTGTGATATTAGAGCCTGTTAACCCTTTATTTATACTTCACTTTCATATAACTTTTTTAGGTATATATTTGTTGTTATTATTTACTCAAGATCATAAGTTTTGAAATTATGTATTTGTATTTATAAATAATTTATATCCATGCATCACACAAAAGAAATATTAGTTTAATTTACATCGAATTCTCGGTAATACAATAAGATATACATGAGAAATAAAATTATATCATACATTACGAAAAAAAAGAAAAAAGTTTAATTACATTTATAAAAATTGAATAAAGTTAAATTTGAAAAACTATATGACAAATTAATGTCCATCAATGTGTATAACTATATAATATTTTTTGTGTGTTAGTGTGGATAAAGTGTTACTATGTGAAAAGATTTAAATTTATGTGGAAAAATGTATATTAGTGTGTGTTTTTTAACACCATTAACTTTTCCATCCAATAAAGGGAGCTATTTGAGCCAAATAATCTTTGAAGGGGCAATAAGCTCTCTGAGTAATAGTCGATGGGGCTATTTGAGCCAAATAATCTTTGAAGGGGCAATAAGCTCCCTGAGTAATAGTCGAGGGGGCTATTTGCACCTTTTCCCTAAAAAAAATTGAACTGTACAAGGAGAGACGGTATGAGATGGAGTTTTTATATATATATATATATATATATTTGAGATGATGTGATTTGGCATCCAAATGGTATTCAATTCCCCGTGAGGCCAAATATAATTACATGATGTTATAAATAATTACGTATTTTTTGGTTTACCGATGAAATGAATATTAAGTAATTCAAATATAAATATTGAAATATCTGTTAATTATATATAACTAATTGATATGGATTCGTATATACGAATTAAGTTAAATAATTTATTTTTTTACCAAATACATGTCGAATATATCTTAATATCACAACTTAATAGCTACTAATTAATTAAGTAATCTTATTTTGAAGATTATTTTATATTGTATGTTCATACAAAAATTCTTCATTGTAATATGATTATAAATTAAAATGAATAAAAAAATATAACAAGTGGATGCTGCGGTACTGGTTAGTTTACTATTGACATACAATGGTGGACCTCAAGGTTTTATTATTGTACTTCAATTTAGAAAATCTTGCTATGCATGTGCATGTTAATTTATTATTTGAGAGGTAGCTGTATTTATTATCAAAAATTTAGTAGCTCTCTCTCTCTCTCTCTCTCATCGTGTTCAACTCTTCCAAAAGATCCTGAAGCTCCTTATCAAAGCCTCTCACCAGTTGTATTTCGCTTTGAATCTGTTCTTTGAGAATGACAGAAGCAGCTCCACCAAAGCGGAAACGGTATCATCAGCCATTAATTATGTATGTAGATCACCGGCCTTTTGATTTCTTCTTGTGTGTGTGTGTGTGGTTGGTGTTTGTTGTAGACTTGTAGATGATTGTGATCTAATAGGAGGCAATGCAGTTGCAGCTTTCTTTCTTTATTTTAATTTAAGAGGAGGCCACAGCACATGCAAAAACTGAGGGGTTGCTCATTCGGTGGGTCACGCACTTGCAAAAGTAAAATCACCCGTGACTTTTTCAATAATTGAGATGGGAAAATAAAAAATAGTGTATTTTTATTATTTTATCTTTAGATTGGGAAGTTGGGTCTATTTATTATTTTGTTTGGATGCAAAAAATTATAGCCAAGACGTTTAGGTTTATTCTTAACTGAGAGTTGGCTGTATTTATTATTTGCTTTTGTAATTGAAAGGTGGTTGTATTTATTATTTGACAAAAACTTGTACTCTTACATTAGACGGGTTAAATAGGTCCAAATCCAACCCCAAAACCCGCCCCAGATCCGCCCCAATTCAACCGAGCACAGCCCAATTGAGTCCAACAACAATCCATCCCAAATCTAATTCTTTTTTAGTTTTTTCGTTTTCTTTTTTCATTTTGTTTTTCAATTTTTTGTTTTTTCAGTTTTTCATTTTCTTTTTTAGTTTTTTCATTTTTTTGCTTTTTTTTTCTTCTTCTTCTTTCGCTCAAAAGCAACATAGACTCTTTTGTGCAAAATGATGATGAGCTTCTCCAGCAATTTTGGTAATTATTAAAAGATAAAAACGCAATTATAAAGAGCGATTATGTAATGATTCTATTTGAGCCCACGTTTTTTTAGAGCATGGATGAAGTTTCACAGGCGCTTATAAATTATGATTATTTTTTTATTTCAAAAAAAAATAATTATCTCGATAGTGCACTGCTCGAGACGCCGGATAAAGAAATAAATTTTATTTAAAAAAAATTCAATTCAATTTTAGGTTCACTAATTCTATTTTAGGGTATATATTTATTTTTAAAAAAATATTTTTTTTCCTGGCGGTTGACTAATTATTGAGCCAAAAAAATAAGTATCATTAATTATAAGGTAAAGTATCATTATCTATGATATGAAGTATCAGTAGCTCTGAGATTAATTAAACATTAATTATCAAACTAATAACAAGATGTATCAGTAACATTAGCTATGAAATGAAGTATCATTAACTACGAAGTTAAGTATCATTAGATATAAATTTGGCAAAATATCATTAACTATTAAGTGAAGTATCATTAGATATATATCTGGTGAGGTATCATTAGTTGTGTGTGAAGTATCATTAATTATGGTTGAAGTATCATTAACTCGAAAGTGGAGTATAATATGATATTATTGATGATTAAACACTATTTAGAAGAAAGTATCACTATTAGAAGAAAAGTATCACTAATTGGAGAAGAAATTATCACTAATTAGAAGAAAAATATCACTAATTGCAGAAGAAAGTATCACTAATTAGAAAGATAATTTCAAATTGAGATAAATATCATTAACTATGAAGTGAAGTATTATTAGATATATATCTGGTGAAGTATCATTAACTGTGTGTGAAGTATCATTAATTAGGGATGAAGTATCATTAACTCGGAAGTGAAGTATAATATGATATTATTGATAATTAAACATTAATTATCAAATCAAGAATAGATAAATGTCATTAACTATGAGTGGAGGCAGAAGAAAGTATCACTAATTAGAAGAAAAGTATCACTAATTGTGGAAGAAAGTATCACTAATTAGAAAGAAAAGTATCACTAATTGCAGAAGAAAGTATCACTAATTAGAAGAAAAGTATCACTAATTAGAAATACAAATGAGAGCGCAATATCATGTATGAACATATATGCACCAGAGCAAAACAAAATTCAAGTTGCAAACACAATAGTAATGGACAAATAAAGAAAAACCCAACCAGTGATTATTCAGTAAAAGAAAAAAAAAACGAATTAAAACCAATTGAGTAATGAGTATTCAGAAAGAAAATCTTAAAGATCTAGGGACCCATATTTACATCTGCAGCTAATGATAAATAGAACAACTATCATTTATCTCTCAATTCTTAGAGATCAGGTTGAGAAGAAAGGAAACAAGAAAACTGAGAAGCTACACCCTAAATGAAGACTAGTTCTTCCTTTCAAACACAAGTTTCTGTAGACTATACCTTCAAATGCCATCCCACCACAAAAAAACATGTTGGAAGCCAAGCAGTTTAGAACTTCCAAAAACGCATTTGAAGGGTATAATCACAAGTCACCCTGTAGCATCTAGCCCTGCAGATAACAGCACCCTCACCCATATCAGAATCCGAACACCCACAAACCACGATCTTGATCTTGATCTTCAAATCAAAGCTAATTGGGATGCCAGACTGTACCTTCAGAGAATTCTCCGACACCTTGTACGAATCTGTAGTTATTGACACCAGCCATAATCCAGGAAAACAGACTGCGATCCATGAAAATTAGACAAATCAGTCACAATTATAACAGAGAAAATAAAAGAATTAGACATAATCAGATCTTATCTTACATCTACTTGTTTCTGTATGTTCTTTGCTCTCTTCTTTGGCCTCCTCACTGGCTTCGATCCGGTTAGCGCAAAAATATCTTCCTCGGTCTCATCTTTCGATAGCAAGATAGAGATGCTCACCTTTCTCTTCTCCTTCTTCCCGCCATTACCGGCGTCGTTTTCCCCTGATCTATTGTTCAGATAACTTGACGGCGAAAGGAAATTATAAAAGAGAAGAAATGAAGAATCGGGGAAAGAGATTTTTTTTTTTTAATTTATATTTAGTCAACCGGGTTGACGGATTGGGTTGGGTGATGATCGGTCTGATGTAAGAGATCCGTTAGACAGTCTCACACAAGTGTGTCCCTTATTATTTTGCTTTTGTAATTGGTTGATTGGTATAGTTATCAAAAATTTAGTAACTGTATTTATTATTTGCTTTGCTTTTGGAATTGAGAGGTGGTTCTATTTATTATTTTGCTTTTGTAATTAGTAATTGGTTGGTATATATTTAAAAATTCAGTAGCTCTCTCTCTCAAAAATAATTAGAGGTTGTTGTAAGTTAAATACTATAATTACATCATTATTCTAACATTCGTCCTTAGAAATTTACAAATCTCCTTCAGCCACAAATGGATAAAGATACATTAACAAATTGGTTTTTAATATAAGGGAAGAATTTTAAAATATTCAAAATTGGAATAGTAATTTTTTTTCTAATCAAATTGCATAATTCATTACTTTTTATACAACAGGTGGTATAAAAGTTTTATATATCAAGCTTTACTAACATTAGTTGAAAGTAAATTTCACTCTTTCTTAGTCTCATGTGTGTAAACAAATACATACTAGTAATCATCTGTGCGATGCACGTGAAATATTATTAAAAAATTATGTACAATAGTAATTATATCTAATCATGAATTTAGTAAATAAATATAATGACCCGGCTTCTAGACACCTGCCCCCAATAACAACGCAAGTGTTTCTAGCGCCTTTTTTTATCCCCACAAGTCAACACAAGTTTTTTTAGCATGTTTTGTCCGCACGTGCATGCTTCATGCGAAACTTCCCAAACTAACACAAGTGTTTTAGTATGTTTTGTCCTCATTCACACGTTTCCACATTGTCTCTGGTCAAGCACAATTAACATTGCAATTATGATGGAATGAACATAAAAAAATAAAATGCACCTTGTGGTATGATTATCACCTGTCAAATCGCTTACGCTTTCATCGACTATAAAACCCCATCCATAATATCTTCATAATTCTTATGAGAATATTCCATAATATTCTCTTTATAATTATTATTTTACAATTGCTAACATGTAATAATTTATGCAAAGAGTTCATGTTGTAAGAAAGGGCGACATAAGGAGGGAGTCATGTATGTGTGAGATCCTGAATAGTCTTCACGAAGGAGTAGTTGACGAATCTTCAAGTTTGGGCGAAGTCTTCTTAGAGTAGGTTGGTAAATCGAACTGGATTATCAATCTCGTGCGTATTTTTACGGCTTTTATTTACTTGTTCTTGATTATGTTTCTGCCACTTTCAAGAACACTTGCATGCACTAACATTAAACACATCATTGCATGGATTATAGTTTTTTCAGAATTGATTGTTGAATAAAGATTTAATCTTGGAAATCAGAAATGGGAGAAAATTCAGAGAAAAAGAGGGGAGAACTTTAGGTTAATTTTTTCATACTAATCCAACAGTACTATTGCGGCTATTTAAACATTACACTTTTGGGACCAACATCGTCCCACTTAGGAAAAACCAAACTAAATTACTTAGGTTGCAAAGAAACTAACTACTAATAATCTAAGACCATTACACTTGGCCCAATGATAACAACCTTAAATAATTAAGGTCTATTTTGCTTAAAAAATAAAAATTGAGTCTTCGCCTTCACTCTTTCCTTGGTTGTGATTTCTTCCCCAAATTCATCTTCTTCTTCAATTCCACTCTCGACAAACAGCTTTTCTCCATTGTTAATTACCGTATTCATAACAAAAACAACATAAAGAAAGAAAGAAAAAAAAGAGGCCAATCACACCACTTTTTTCTTTTTCTTTTTTTTCCTAGTACTTGAAGTGCTTGTCTCATGAAATTCTATTGTACCTGTAGGGCCTGTCGCACAAGATTCCACGATACTTGGTGTAGCGTTTGTAACCAATGAGTACTCATTCTTCGTTGAGGTGCCCAATATGAACGCCATAATCATTATGATGACCATGACAATAACTACTACTATCCAGATAAGTCGGAGGAGGACTGGTTGTGTTCCTTTATCGGGAGCGATCACCGTTACGGAAATGTTGTAACTCGTTACGATGAATATCAACGACAGCACCATCGCACAGTAAGCGAATATGCGGATGAGCAAGAACTTGGATAGAAGTCCGGTGGTCATGAAGAATAATATGATGAGAGATGACACGATCGCCGCCATGTTAGCTGCCACGAATTCTTGGTATTTTGTGGGATGAGTAGATGCCATCACAGCTTTGCCGGCTTTGTGCGTTGGTGAGTCGTCCTGCCAAAAGCCGCCCGGGGGGCTGAGGGTTGCCTGGAACGCCACGGTGGCTATGAGGACCACAACCATCATCGTGGTGTCACTCATCTTGAGGAGTTCGTGCTCCGATTCATCCGGCAAGCTTAACAAGATTGTTTCGATTTCTGAGTAGTTATTAGTTGTTGTGTCTCGAGGGCTCTCTTGCAGAATTTTCAATGCTGTTTTGCCCATCGAATTCATTGTATTCTTTATTATTGTTTTGCCTTCCGCCAAGTATTTTATCATCTGATGAGATTTTGATACAAGATTAGTATTAATAATACCTTCTTCATGTGTTGGAACTTTGGGGGTGGGAATTGAATGACCTTAGTTCGATATATATGGATCGAACTTCATGCACAAACTAATTATCCATAATATTTTTCTTCAGGGGAAAATTCCCTTTAGGTCTGTAAGAATACGGTCTAAATACTTGTCCCAATTCTTATATTTTTAGTCTCCAAGTTTTATTTTTTTTGAAAATTTTTGGTTCCAACATTAAGAAAAAAAAATGATAGCTTTAGTACCGATTCTAACAATCCAGATAATATCCATGTGTTCCATGGGACAAAGAAATGTGATTTCAAAAAAATTGATTATATAAATATGTTAGTATTATATAAGTTGGTGGTTAAAGTTTTTACCAAGTATATATGACTAGAAATAAAGTTGACTAGTACCAATATGATTAGGGGTGAGCAATCAGTTGAAACCGAACCGAACCAAAGTATAAAATCCGAATATAACTGAAACAGATTTTACATGGACCGAAACCAAACCGAAATCGAAACTGAAATTTTTTGTTTGGTTCGGTTGTTTTATGACTTTTTCACTTTTTTTTTCTCAAAAATACATTGATACGGTTAAATATATTAAGTGGCCAAAACCGACTGAAATTAATTCGGTTTTCACTTCTTAAAATCGAACCGAAACTGTATGTCTCATACATTGAACCGAACCGCATCGAATTGACCGGTTATGTGTTCGATTTTTTAATTGCGGTTCGGTTCTGCTCAACCCTAAATACGATTATATTTGGTTAACGAACAAAATCATTTTTATAATAATAAAGTACATATATATATATATATTAGTTCACCAATTAATGAATACATCTAGAATGAAAAATTCTTATGTCGAAAAAACATGGTGACTAATTTGCACACATTTTTAATTAGATGGACACCCAATTGACATTATTCTGGTACGAAATTGTCCATTGCAATCAAATGTAATTTTAGTAAAGTGATAGATGATGAAGATGAAATTAAAGGGGGAAAAAAAGTAAAAAGTGGGTAATGAAGAAATTAATCAAAGACAATTGGTCTTACCTCAAGTTGGTTGCTTCTAACAGCCCAATGCAATACTGTCTCCCCATCTTCATCCTCTGCCTCCACAAGGTCACCCAACTTCCCCACTAAAAACTTCAAAGCAGCAAGCTGACGATAAACCCTCTCCCTAGCAGCCAAACAATTGATTGGAAGCAGCTCTGCCAATATCTCAACACGCCCGTTCATGGCTGCAACATGTATCGGGTTCATACTTTGGCAGTTCCGCCACCCGCACGTCTCCGGGGCAAATGATGACAATTTTTTCGCGATTTCGAGCCACCCTTCCTCCGCTGCAATGTGAAGTGGCGACGATTGTTGGGAGTCTAAACTCCGAGCTAGCCACCGATTCGTGTTCAACAAATCATCCACGATGCCTTCTTTTTTCCACTTCGTTGCTATATGCAGCAGATTTCTTGAATGTACATATCTCACTTCTTCAAGAAGATATGCATATTGTTCAACCACCTCTCGAAATTTTGTTACATCCCCTGTTGCTGCAGCATCATAAAGCCTTTGTGCTGCTTCTGTTCCAATCATTTTTTTCTTTTCTTTTTGTTTTTTGCACACAAGAATTAAGCATGTGAAGCTTTATATACACGCGCTACACACAAAGACAATCAACTACTCTACAAGTTTCTGTGTAATTTCCTATTTCTTAACTGGCAAATGGAAGACAGCTATTTACTGTACACCTCTATGAAGTTTCTGGGTAATTTCATATTTCTCACACATTACTAGCTTGATCCGTGGAGTCTAGCTATATTCACCAAGATACTTTAATTTTCACTAAAAGTTTCTTTTTTCATTTGAAAAAAAAAACGGATAATTGCCTTAAAAAGAGTGTATTATTTTTGTATTATTCTTACAATTTTTGTATTAGTTTTTAAATATAATCATTTTTTTAAAATAGTAGTTGACCAAATACTATAATTTTTAAATAATATAAAATATATTCATATGTAAAAAAATACGAAACTTAGAAAATTATCAAAATAGTTAAAACGTTGTATAACTGAATACTATAATTTTCAAATGATATAAAATATGTTACAAAATTTATCTTATCAATTTACTCTAAATTCTTTCGTAAATGTTTGGACTGCAACGACCAAGTTGAAATGATATTACGTGGGTCCAACCTATCTTTAAATGTCTAACACCACATGCAAATTCGTGTTTCTATTAATTATAAGGATGATATCAATATGCATTAGTTACGTACTTTCAGCTTTAATTTTAGATTCCAATATTTATTTTCATTCACGTTGTAAATAGTATAATTCTAATGCTACACGAGTTGTAAATATTAAATTCATATTTCTCTTAATCATAAGGATGATATAAGCTGTATGCATTAGTTACGAACTTTCTGCTGAACAAGCTTTAATTTTAGATTCCGATATTTATGTTCATTCGCATTGAAAATAGTAATTCTAATGCTACACGAGTTGTAAATATTGTTGTTGTTGTTGTTATTGCAGAAAGAATGTTGTTCTACACATTTGAGGTGAAAATATTTGTCCTGATCATTTAATGAATTCAAACACCCATGTCCCACTAATCATCGAGATAGATAAAATTAAATAAGAAAATATTAGATAATTGGTTATTTTATTAATATGTATTAATTTCTCCATAATAACACTTAATTAATGTAAAACAGAGGGAATATGTAATTTTCTAAGAAAATGGTATGTGATTATTTTAATTTCTTAAGGTTTTTTACTCAATCCTACGACTACTTTTAATTTAATTGATATACTTTAGTTTATTTTAATTTTATTAATCAATTCTAATTGATTCTATTAAATAGACTCATTTCGGTTCTTCGTTCATTTTATCCATTGCATCCTTCAATAAAAATTGAACATTTACGAGACATTTATGAAAAATAATATTGGAATTGAATACTAAAAATTTATGATATGTAAACTCGTGAAATAATGATGACAATAATTATCCACCATATATAGATTCCAAATTAAAATAAGTATATGTATACACACACACACGCATACACGAAGTTTCAGCATATACATCATACACACGGGGAAAATTCTAAGGTAAGGAGGATGCATTGCATCCCCCTCCTATTTACAGTCCATTTGGACTATTTCTAATATTTATCGGTTAGTCGATAAAATAATTTTTGTTCCAGACTGTCATAATAGGTAATTAAGTGTCACAATATATAATGGAGATGTCACAATATGTTAGTTGAAGTGTAACGATAGATTTTTTCGGCCGGTCAAAACTTTCGTTTCTGAAAAAAAAAAGGCTACAAATATCCGAAAATTAGTGGGCCCGGGGCATATGTCAGGTGCTGGGAAGGGTTATGCACTACATGTGTTCTACATTAGAATTTACCGTACACGTGGTAAATTGAGAAGAAATCGACATCGACATCGTACCCACGCGGTTAATTTGTGCAGCTTTAAGTTTTTTTTTTTTTGCAGCTTTATACATAGACATGGTACACGCGGTTAATTGGGAAGACAACTAACTACTCTCCAAGGTAATTTCCTACTTAATAATTAACTTGGAAGATAGCTAACTACTCTCGGAAGTTTCTGCATAATTTCATATTTCTCACACATTACATTATTGCAACCTCGATCCATGCATGGAGTCTAGCTATAATATTAAGAAGAGATGCTTACTTTTTTCCACTATAAGTTTTTTCTTTGTTTAGTTTTTTTTTTGTTTTTTCTTTTTGTTTTTAGATGAAGTATTAGAATATATGTTAGCATAACTACTTTGAACACAAATTGAGAAGCACCTTTCCACTGGATCAGAATCCATTTATGATGAACAAACCACAAATATTATTTAAAAGAAAAACAAAATTCACATATATTCCGAACAGAGGGTAAAACATGTATAAAATAAGAATCAAAATTTCCCCTAAAAAAAGAAAAAAGAAGTTGTGAGGAATTCGTAGAGATTATCTGCAATTAAACCAGTTGATCTTAAACTTATGATTCGATAGTTTTGTAGAGACAGAGAGAGAGACCATACCAGTTTACGAGAGAGAGAGAGAGATTTAAAAGGTGGTATAAAAGTCTTATACATCAAGCTTTACTAATATTAGTTAAAAGTCAATTTCACTCTTTCTTAGTCTCATGTGTGTAAACAAATACATACTAGTATACCACTGTGCGATTCACATAAAATAATATTAAAAATTATGTACAATAATAATCATATCAAATCATGAATTTAGTAAATAAATGTAATGATTCGGCTTCTAGGCACGTGCCCCGATAACAACGTAAGTCCTTCTAGCGGGTTTTTTATATGTACTCGCATGCTTCATGTGGAACTTCCCAAACTAACACAAGTATTTTCAATATGTTTTGTCCTCATTCGCACGTTTCTACATTGTCTCAGGTTAAGTAGGTTAAGTACACTTAACGTTAGAGTTCTGATGGAAAGAACGTAAAAAAATAAGATGCACCTTGTCGTATAAGTATCACCTGTCAAATGGCTTTAGATTTCCTCGATAATACTATCCCATCCATAATAGCTTCATAATTCATCTATTTTTAGTGAATTCGGTTCATTCACATACCCCTCAATTTAGAAGTCTTATAAAAGCCGCTCTTTCATTCGGCATCAAATATCACAATAAATATATGATTTATATCGACCGAATTATGAATTACTTGTGTATTTTGATAGAATATGTCAATCAACTCTTTCGACTTTATTAAATAAAAGTTTATCGACTAAGATACGATGAATTTTATGATGTTTATGTCTTTCTATATGAATTGTTTCATTGGTCCGAATATCTATTTGTTTTGTCACTTGGATGATGAGTCCGTTCATCATATTTTTGTCGAGTGTCAAATAGCACAAGTGGCTTGGTAGCTACGGTTTATATTCGGTCGTTAATTCCATCGTGTGTGTATTGTAGTATCTAGTATCAATCAGTTGTTGTTTGTGATGGAGTACAAGTTTAGCTCGCAAGTGGCTTGACTTTGGAAGCTTTCAGTTGTAAATACAGTGGCCAGTTTGGCATCTCGGCAATCGTACGCATTGTTGCTTTGAAGATGTTCACCCTATTTTTAACACCACATGCAAATTCACATGTTTCTGAATTAGAAGGACGATATATCAACATGCATTAAATAGTTTGATACTTTTAGTTGAACAAGCTTTAATTTTAGTTTTCCATATTTATGTTCATTCACATGGAAAAAGGTAATTCTAATACTACATGAAAAGCATAGCGCGAAAAAAGTGAGTGATTTGGCCTATAGGATGTCTCCATGACTCCACCACATAGCATGAAAAAAGTAGCTCTTCCATACATCCGTCTGACATTAGACGAGATCCTGCTCTCCACATGTTATCACGCTTGGCACGTGGGCATGCCACAATGTTTTATTTTTTATTTTTTTTCTACTTTATATAGTTTTTTTTATTTTAGAAAATATATATACCCTAAAATTAAATTAGTGAACTTCAAAATGGAAGTGAGTTAATTTAATTTTTTCGGATAAGGTGACTTGCTCAGTGCAATCACTCGATGCTACCGAGTGGACTCGTGTTTTGCAATTGAAAATTAAATTTTTAGAAATAAATATACACCTTAAAATGAAATCAGTGAACCCTAAAATAAAGTAAATTAATTTAATTTGTTTGATTTGGCAACGCGCAGTGCACTCGCCCGACGCTAAAGCGTGGGCTCGTACACCGCGCTCGAAAATTAATTTTTTTGAATAAAGTATAAATCCTAGTTATGATTAATGGACTCTAATTGAGAATAATAAACTCTAGGTTAGATGTATTATCATAATTTAGACGGAATAAACTTATATAAAATGAATTAGGATGAATGATACTTCTCAGATTATGGGTGATACATTTTAGTATGAGTGATACTTTTTTGCATGATTTGCTTTCTTTCGTAGCAGGTCAGGTGGATCGGGCCTCTCAAAACCATTCAACAAAAAGGAATCCATCAGGCTATCCAATTATTCCATTATCCAATATTAAATTGACGAATTGAAAGTAGGAAAGACTATGGTGAGAGATTTCAAATCATACCCAACATTGCATGATATTATCGCCCGAATCACTCAAAATTAAGGTTGTAAAAGTTTTGCACATTTAATTAACATAAATTACTAACATAAAATTAATATTTTTAATAGGCACTACAAGAAAAATGCATATAGACAACGGATAAAAAATCCGTTGTCTATTCAATATAAAAATCGTTGTGCTTGATGGTGTTGTCTTTAGGGGCACCCATTGACAACAGTGAAAACCCGATGTCTTAAAACCTTAAGAAAACGGTTTTAGTTGTATAGACAATGATCAAAATCCCTTATCTTGAGACCTTAACACAACCGAGTTTACCTGTAGTAATAGAATTACAACTGTTGTCTTAAATCTTTAAGACAACGGTTTTGGTAATATAAACTACGGATAAAACCCCTTGTCTTAGGGTTTTATGACAACGGATTTAATTTGTTGTGGTAGAATAAAAACCATTGTCCTAAGTCTTTATAACAATGATTTTAATATGTTGTAATGGTATTGAAGCCGTTGTCTTAAGAAGATTTTACAACAGTTTTTTGATAATGAACAGACAACGGTTCACTTATAAATAGGTGTTTACTCTAATATTAAAATCTATCATAATATCCAATGATAATAATTTATACCAATAAATCAACCATCCATCCAAAATACAAATAATAATCAATCCTAAAAAAATCAACAACTAACAATCCATTCATAATACAACTACTTTACAGCAATCCATCCAAGACAAAGTCGACGGCTGCCGAAGTTGAAGTCGGAATACCAGCACAATCTCCAGCAGGGATCAAAGACGAAGTCGACGGCTGCCGAAGTTCTAGACGAGGGCGGCCAGAGTTCCAAATAGTTAGTCTCCTCTTTCACACCAAAATGAAGAAGAAGATGAAGCTGACGAAATTTATGGCGAAGAAGGAGAAGATGAAGTCAATGGCACTGACGACAAAGTTGAATTTTGGATTAAAAAGGTGTGAACTTGGATCTCTCGTGAAAATTTTGGAAGACAACTTGAATTAGGGATCACAAATTTTGAAAGTATGGAATGAGGAGATTAGGGCTTAGAAATACAAATTGATTCTACTCAATTTGAATGACGTAAACCATATTTTTTTCTTTTAGATATTAATATTTTTTTTAATCTTAAGAAATTGAAAATACGCTCATAGACAAGAGTTATAGGCCGATCGTTGTCTTAAGAAAATAAAAAATGGATTAAGACAACGGGTTTATATTACAGCCATTGTCTTAAGAATAAGTCTCGAGACATCGCAAATATTTCCGATTAAATTAAAAGTTACTATTCACGTCATTTTTTTACTGTCGGGACTTTGGTTGACCTCAAATTAAAATTTTAAGAGTATCGTTGAAATTCTCAGGTTGTTCTATTTCCATAAAAATCATTATTGACCACGTGACAAAAAATATTTAAACTATTTTATATTTTTTTTCTCAACTTAAATAACACCTAAAGTCGCGTCTTTTATCCATTTTACTTATTTTAGCTCCAATAAATTTCTATAGTCTTCTAAATAAATTTAAAAAATTTTTAACTATAATCCGAAAATATGAGGAGTTACACTCTGGCATGATTGGTAGTATTGATTGCATGCACTGGGAATGGAAAAATTGTTCCACTGCCTGGGCAAGTTACAGGGAGAAGTGGAAAGTCAACAATCATTTTAGAAGTCGTTGCATCATATAATTTATGGATATGACATGCATTCTTTGGAACACCAGGTGCGTGCAATGATATTAATATTCTCTACCGATCTCCAATTTTTAGTGATGTTTTAGAAGGATGATCACCACAGGTTAGTTATATCGTCAATGGTCGCCAAAATGATAGGGCATATTATCTCACTGATGGCATATATCCTTCATGGGCTGCATTTGTCAAGTCTATTACATCTCCTGTGACTCGAAAGCATAAGATATTCGCTCAACACCAGGAGGCTGTTAGAAAAGATATAGAGCGGGCCTTTGGAGTTCTACAAGCTCATTTTGCATTTATTCGACGCCCATGTCTTGTTTGGGAAAAGGTTTTGATGGAAAAAATTATGATGGCTTGTATAATTTTTGATGGATATATCTTCAAATTCAAATGTCGAACCTTTTCACTACTCTACTGAACGCATCACAAGCTTGTCGGATTATATGATTAATAGGGATGGACTTCGCAACAGAGAGGCTCGCAACGCTCTTCAAAAGGACTTGATTGAGCACATTTGACAAAAATTTGGCACTAATTGAATATGTAATTTACATGTTACGTACTCGTAATTTAGAATTTCAAGTTTTCTCATTGTAGTTTATTTAATTATATTTTATTTTGTTTTAACTCTTGTAATTTTCATCTTGTTGTCAAGTAAATTATGAATTTATAATTGCATGGGTATTTTTTAATTATGTATTTAAAAAATATATCTATTAAATTAATTATGATTTTTTAAATATAGTATAAATTATTATTAATAATATTTTATTTAAAAAAATAAAATGATAAATATTTTATATAGATTGGAAGAAAAAGAAATTAATATTTTAATTAAATGTCGGGTTGGGAGTGTCAGTGATGGAGTACAAATTTTAAAATGTTGGGGGTTATGGATGTGGAGAAAAGAAAAATTATTATTTTATTTGAAAGTTGGGTTCGATGAATGTTACTGACGTGGATAGTCTTAATTACATTTTGTGTGAATGTATGTTTGTAGCCAATTTTAATTTACAAAATTCTTTTCTAACCAAACATTGTAGAATAGTCTTTCCTAACCAAAATAAATTTTTATGACCATTATGCCCTTGATTGACTTTGAAGCTAATAGGGCACTTGTGAAGGTGTCCTATTTGCATTGATTGATTTTGAATTTAATAAGGCATTTGTAAAGATGTCCTATTTGTCTTTATTTGTTATTTCTTTGATTTATCCTAAGTTTGCCACTTGTGTATGAAAATGGTATCAGAGCCCTGGGTAATTTTATTTAGGAATAATAATTTATTTATTATTGAAAGTAATATCCTAACGGAGGAGACACCCAGAAAATATGGATCCGAACAATTGTTCGAGATGTTTTTATTTCAGAAGGTACCTTCAAATTTTGAAGGAACTGGAGGAAAGTCACCAGGAGAGGCTAACCTACTGGAAAGCCCAATACGAAGAGAAATTCCTATCGGAGTCAAGTCTGGAGGAAATAGAGCAGTGTATTTCCCAAAGACAAGCTCAAATGAACTTGTTAATGGTGAATAATCTGTTACAATGCGACTTAATGAACCATCAACAAAGGGCACACCAAAACCACGGTTGATGGAACAAAGAAACTACGAGATAACTCCCAGATTTAAAGAGATCGTGGCAGACACATCTAAAATCTCGGAGGATTTACGAGAGATCCAGAAGACGGTACAAAATTACGGAAATCACACGTATGGAGTACCACAAGAAGTAAGGCGAATTTCTATAAAACAAGATGAAATTCTAACCATCTTGTTAGAACTTCAAAAGAAGATCCAGACACTAGAATTAAACCAGACATGTTCTAGTAGAAGGAAACCCATCAACTTTGGCAAAGTGAATTTCACACCAAAGGCCAAAGAAGAACCCAAGAAATCGAAGGACGAAAGGATTTGCCAATTGTTAAGACAAATCAAAGAATGACGTCCTCCGAAAGGATAGGATTGGAAGATCTACAAGAATTGGCAGAGTCATTTGCCAATATGAAGATGGTAGATCTGAAGATGAATACAGGAGATGGGGCTTTAATTCCCCGAGGATACCATCAGGTGCCTCCGGAACAACAAGTACCGCAGGTGCCACCAGCCCAACAACAACATGAAGGAGGCCCAGCACAAGACGTTCTCATGAGAGCCCGCGAGGACTTTCATGTTGGAGATCAACATAGGAGAGAAAGGCCCAATATGAACAATCTTACAGGAACTAGGGTGAGGAAACAGATCCCTAAGTTCCGAGATACGCCTCTCAGAAAAACAAGCCTTGATCCCATACATCGGTATGGACTCATGCTCAATATCGATGATATTGACTTCAAGGACATCGATATGATTATTGATGATTGGTCATCATCGATGAGAATAGCGGCAGGAACGTTGGATCTAGAAAAGGAACGATTCATCAAGCTGCTAGAGATGAGTTTGTTGGGTGTAGCCAAAACGTTATGGTCAAGAGTTGCACCAGCAGTCAAAGAAGAAACCTTGGAGCCAGCCTCATACACGGAGATCGTGGATAGAATGGCTTTCTGGTTTAAGCTCACCTTTTTGGGAGCAGACAATTTCGGAAGTGCAGATTCCGAAAAGATGAAGAAATATTCTCAGGCTATTTTAAACCTGAGACTGAACAACATGGAGAAGGAGTCAATTGACCAATTCTTCAAGTTGTACCACATCTACCAATGGAATTCAGATGTGGATGAAAATGTAGAGATTTTCTTCACGAAGTTCCCGAGTCCCTGGAAGGAAATGTTCATTAAAGAATACATTCCAGGAGATCCTGACAATGTTGGGAGGAGAATGTCTTTTGTCAAACAAAAGCTAGCTGAATGGTGCGGACAGGCCATTCTACAAAAGAATTACAAGAGATTAAAGAGGATGAATAAATATTCCCCTCTTGACTGCACAGCCAATGATCTGCCGACCATCATTGGAGGAGAATCTCAAAGGCCACGGAAGAACAAAAAACACCGAGTTCATCCTTATGCCAAAGAAGATTTCTCAAGGAAAAGGAGCTGGAAACCGAGGAGCAGATGGACCAGGCAAAAGGCCAGATTTTACAAATCTGGACAAAGAAGGGGTCCTTTCAGAGACAGGACATCACAAAGTTCATCAAGTCGAACTCCCGCGAGGAAAACTTTCAGAAGAGCCCATACGAGGGCAAATGAAAGTTTTAAAGATTGCAACTGCTGGACTTGCGGTGCAAGAGGACATATTTCGATAGATTGTCCAGAAAAGAGAGGAGTCAAAAGCTTCGAAGGTGCACCAGACATCGAGGAAGCGGTTTACTATCTCACAAAGGTGCAAGAAGTATTTAGCAACGAAAGTATTGATGGGAGATCAGACTCTGAATCCGACTGGATATTCCAGTCAAACCACTATCTCACAAAGCATGATTGACAAAATCATGAACAAGAACCTTAATATCCAAAGATATCAAGGCTTTTCAGCCGGACAGATTGATCAATTGCTCCGCACTTTTAGTCTGAAAAGCAGGAAGCACAATGTAATCTATAAGATTACCAGAAGAGAGATGTCGCTTCCTATAGAGCTTACAGGGAATCAAGTTGAGTTACAACTGATTCCATACAGTGACGTTCAAGAAGAGTTGGGAAGGATGAGGCCAGAGATAAGGGATACCATATCCTAGATCCACATCGGGGCTGTCCAGATAGTGCTCAAATCCGCACTACCCGCAGGTGTTGATACGCCCATTGATATTGCAATATGCGATAAGCGTATCAAAAATCACAGAGATTCCTTGTTAGGAACTATATCAGGAAATCTTTGTGCCAAGCAGATTATAGGGGTGATCTATCCAAAAATATCCTATAATCTGAAAGATAGAGATTTCAGTCGAGCCCTGACGCTGTACCAAGACTTCAAAAAAAAGGATATCAGCTACGAGGGAAATCGACCATTTTCTTTAACATATCAGGTGTCTTATGCGCTTTCCAATTCACACCACACAGATTTATTTCTGGGAAAGCAGTTCATAGAGATACCGGATGTATTCTCAAAGGTGGCACAGGCAATCCACCCAGACAGATCAGAAATGCCGCTACCAAGAGAGATAAATATTCGAGTAGGAGACAAACCATTGTTGAAATACAATGAGAGTCTCAAGTTGGAAGGCAAAAGACTGTCATTCCAAGGAGATAGGATTGTGACAGAGCCATGGACTCAGTCCTCAAGAGGAAGCTTCCAAGGAGATCTCAGGCGACCAAGGCAAGTTAAAATAAAAATTAAATGCCCAGAAGGTTGGAGAGAGATCGACACAAGGTTTAACAGTACAAGATGGGAAAATAATTTTCCTTGCGACGTCCTGTACTGTTTACAGCAACCAGAAGTCGGCCACTATAAGGGAACTCTCGATATAGAGGCTATGACAATGGAAGTACGAGGGAGAGCCGGAAGAGAATCAGGAGTCCTAATCTTAGGACTTGACTTCTTAGAAAGGTTCAAGCCATGGGAGCTGAAGGAAGATGTGATGATAATCACCTTTAATGGAAAACAACTGGTGATTATATGACCAGCCCATTCTCCATATACATCTCAGTAGAGATGTTATACGAGAAATATAAGGCTGAATACTTTGCAGCCTATATCGACTCAGGAGCAGGAATTTGTACTGCAAAAAGAGGAATCTTCCCAGAAGAATTGGAAGAATATTTAAATCCAATTGCAGGAAGAGATTTCTCAAAAAGAGTCTTGCTCCTATCTAAGGGAGTGAAGCAGTCGAAAATTTTGATTGGAGGAGCAGGAGATACACCATGGTATAAGGTGAAAACTCCACCAATCTATTTTCATGATACAGGGGCAGACATTTTGTTAGGAAACAATTTCCTACAAATGTTCAGAAAGTATACGCAGGACAATACCAACCGGAGACTGATCTTTACGATGATCTGTGATCATAAGATCATTGTCCAGCGTCTAAAAGGGGCATTCAATCGACAAATGCCACTACAATTTCGCAGCAAGCGTGGTGATGAAGGACATCTTCGACACCCAAAAATGCAGGATAAAAGAAAATTCGGAGAAGTAGTTCTGAGTTTTCGTAGGGAAAAGGATCTTGAAGAACAGGAGATCCAAATCCTCAAGGCTTCTTTAATATCACATCAAGATATTAAGGAAGAAGCAAAGATATCCCTCGAAGATGTCAAGCGGAAAATAGCTAGAAACTATAATGAAAATCCGCTGGCTTGGTGAGGGAAGAACCAACTCAAAGCAACCTTGAAGGTTAAGGCTGGAAAAGAGTTTGAGTTCGTTAGATACAAGCCTATCCTGATGAACATCAAAGATCAAAAGGATATGCGAGCAATAATCAAAGAACACCTTGATCTCAAGCTGATTGAACCAGGGAATTCGCCATACAGCAGCCCCGGATTCTTAGTAAGGAATCATGGTGAGATTAAAAGAGGTAAACCAACGTTAGTCATTAATTACAAAGGGATTAATGACATTCTTGAGTTTGATGGATATTTTATCCCAAATAGATAACATCTTATTAACTGCATACGGAATGCTAGGATATTCTCTAAGTTTGATTGCAAGTCAGGTTTCTACCAGATTCACATGGAAGAAGAAAGCAAAAGGTTTACGGCCTTTTCAACACCACAAGGGCATTATGTTTGGAATGCAATGCCGATGGGGTTAGCTAACGCACCCTAAATATTTCAGAGGAAGATGGATAATCTTTTTAAAGATTATTTCTCTTTTATGTTTGTCTATATTGATGATATTCTAATCGCATCAAAGAGTATAGAAGAACATCTCAAACATCTGGAGATCTTTGCAGATGTTTGTCATAAAGAGGGCCTTGTGCTGTCAGAAAAGAAAGCAGTAATAGCTACCCGGAAGATGGAATTTCTGGGAATCGAAGTGGATGAATCAGGAATCATTCTGCAAAATCATATTGTAGAAAAGGTGCAGAAGTTCCCTGATGTCCTTAAAGAAAAGAAGCAACTGTAGAGTTTTCTGGGAGTTGTCAATTTTGCAGGAATCTTTATAAAAAATCTTGCAAAACACAGGAAGGTGTTCAGTAAACTTCTAAAGAAGGATACCCCGTTTGTATGGACAAACGAACATCAACAAGGAATCAGGAAGCTAAAGGAGATATGCAAAAATCTCCCAAAACTAGCTATACCACAAGATGAGGATGAATTGATCCTCTATACAGATGCAAGTGATCATTGGTGGGCAGCCGTACTTACAAAGATTACACCCAACGGAGAGGAGCCCTGTAGATATTGCAGTGGTCTCTTTTCGGATAGCGAGGCCATTCGATGGTATATCAATGAAAAGGAGTTCTTTGCAGTTCGGAAGGCATTTAAAAAATGTCCTCTGTTTCTCTTAGCAAAGAAGTTTACTCTAAAAGTTGATAACACACAAGTTAAAGCTTTCTTGAAAAATAAAATTGAATGTAAACCTGAGAAAGCTAGACTAATAAGATGGCAAGTTGAATGTCAATATTACTTATTTGACATTATTGTGATAAAATCTCATGAAAATATTCTTGCAGATTTCCTAACAAGAGATGGAAGCGATTGAGGTCGATGCCATCATGATTGCGCAGAGGCACTTCACTGAAAACATGGAGTTGCTTCAACGTGAATGGAACGAGCTGGTTCTTCATGCTGAACAAGTAGGAAGAATGCAACAAGCAGACCAGAACAAGGTCAACGAGAGAATACGAGCATGTGTAAAGACTCAGGGGCAACTCTGGTCAGCTATGCATGAACCCCTCCTCCGGGCCATCAACTTACCATTGATGAAAGGAGAGTTAGCAGTACCGACCTATAAAACGGAAGTAGGGGATTCAAATACCCCTAACACGAGCTCTAAGCTGGTGATTTCTAAAGAAACACAGGCCCAAGAGAAAATTAAGGGTCAGGGATCACACTCTGAACCATCAAGTCAACCCAGCACCTCTAGGGTTAAAGAGGGAGAGATTAATCTTAGACCCATGACGGGTACCTCTAAGATTAATACTAACAAGTCTGAAGCTTCACCTTGGCAGGTTTATCAAGCTAACTGGGAGAAGCTCTATACTAGACAGGGAATCAATCCGTCTAAAATAAAGATTGATATCTCTGGAAAGTATCCAAGGGTGTGGATGTTACCAGGAACCAATCCACACGAAGTCAAGCAATGGTATGATTTTGGGGCATTAGCTTCAATTCAGACCATGTCACCAGGCTTCCCAGAAATCAAGTGTCTGCCAAGGTGGATACAGGAAGCGGTGCAAGAGTCCTCGGCTAACAATGATTTGCTTAGCCGAGGAGATGTTCTTGAGCTATACTTCATTAGTGCTGCTCCGGAACCAACAGGAAAAGGGAATCATGAGGCCTTTCACTACATAAGGCTTCAAAGGCCAGATTCTAGGAAATGGGGTGATATTAGAACCTCATCTGAAGAAATCCCACTAATCGCCTCCATTACAGAAGATCAAATATCGACTAGGCGAGCATGGGGATTATGGGTCTGTCTCACTGAGATGGACAAAGTCAAGTTCCCATTCAAGTTTTTCCACAATTCTACGAATGGGTCATTCCTGTTAAATACCATGACAGGGAGAACAACGAGATTTGCTGAGGATCTGTTCGAGAAGAAAAGGTCCTTGATATGGGAGAACAAGCTTGCTATGGGCAAAGAAACCCATCGCAAGTACTGCAACATGGCTCATTTTGGACAATGGGATAATCGAGTATGCTCGGATTGCCAGAACCAGAAGGAGCCAGAGTTCGGAAAAGGGTTTCGTCCAAGGATGGAACGAAAGCGAGCTGGGGAGGATAAGCATCCAATGCCGAAAGCAAGGATGCCAAGAGCCCCACCAAAAAAGTAGTTTCCCGACAAGGGAAGGTGGAGACATGTGATTACAGATCATGTGACCCAAAAGAAAAGGCCACTAGCACCAAACGACAAAGGCTGAGTGGTCCAACACAAGAGGCACATGGTGCCATTAATTGTGGGTACCTCCACCCACAACCACTTTCACTTGAGGATAAAGGGAACCGGGCCCGACCACTAATTCAAAAAGAAGTGTCGGCAAAAAGGGCCACTCACGTGAATTGTAGAGCTAAATAATGGAGTTGGTGAAATAGAAGGATCCCCCTTCTATAAAACGAGAAACTGGAAGAAGGAGAAGGCATCGATCATTCTCTTTTAGCTTTCTTTCAAAAAATTGTAATAGTGATAATAGTTTGAGTGTTGTATGAAAGTTGCAAGCCCAGCTACTATGAGTAGCTAAACCAGTTTGTCTCCTCCCAAAAGGAGATTTACTTATTATAATAAATGTTTTATTATTCCTAAATAAAATTCAGGCTTTTGCTCATCCCTTTTGTTCATCATATATATATACTATATACCAGAAAATTACTCTACACCCCGTGTAGGAAACGAACGTGGGTTGCGCTGTGTGTTGCTGAAGGAGTTCGTCGCTGGAAACCATAGGTTGCGATCGTGTGGTTGGCAAGGCCGTAAAATCCTGGTGAAAATACCCGGCAGCATTCCGGTCAAAAAGGTATGAATCCGGTTTATAGTATTATGTATTTGATTTACGGAAGCATGATGGGCCTGATATGGTTGTAATGAACTATTTCTGTTTGATTATAAAAGTGGCATATTAAGATAAATAGAAAAGAAAATCATTTAAGGGCATACTAGTCATTTAGCCTTATATTTGGTTAGAAAAGAAGATTTTAGAATTCTTGGTTAGAAAAGAAGTTGGTATTCTAAAATTGGCTACTTTTGAATTTCACCCTTACATTTTTTACTATTTCCTTATAAATTCATGAAAAAAAAACATGGACGTCCCCACCACGAGCGTGTCTGAGGTGACTGGTGAGACGGGTGAAAGGGAGAGTAGCTGTTGACCACTAGGTTTTAGGCTCATAAAATAAAATATCTCATAATTTTCACTGTTGAAATTAATATAATAGAAAATGAAAAGAAAAAAAAAGACTCCGGAACCTCATTTTCAATCTCTCTGTGTCTCTCATAAACTGGTATCATCTCTCTCTGTGTCTCTACAAAATTATCGAATCATAAGTTTAAGATCAACTGGTTTAATTGAAGATAATCTCTACGAATTCCTCACAACTTTTTCTTTTTTAGGGGAAATTTTGATTCTTATTTTATACATGTTTTACCATCTGTTTGGGAATATATGGGAATTTTGTTTTTTCTTTTAAATAATATTTGTGGTTATTCTGATCCAGTGGAATGGCGCTTCTCAATTTGTGTTCAAAGTAGTTATGCTAACATATTTTCTAATACTTTATCTAAAAATAAGAAGAAAAAACAAAAACGACAAAAGAAAAAAACTTATAGTGAAATAAGAAATTACGCAGAAACTTCCGAGTTAATATACAAGAAAGGACCTTTGAGTGAAGTTAGCTATCTCCCCAATTAACCGCGTGTACGATGTCTATGTATGAAGCTGCACAAACTTAACCGTGTGTACGATGTATATGCAGAAACATCCAGAGTTGTTGGTTGTCATAATTACCAATTAATCTTGTATGTGTGTGTGCATGCACACACACACATATATGTATATATAAAGGTTCACAGACTTAATTTTTGCGTGTGAAAATATTTTGTAGAGAAAATGATTGGAGCAGCAGAAAAGAAGCTTTATGATGCTGCATCAAATGGGGACGTAACAGCATTTCAAGAGGTGGTTGAAGAAGATGCATATCTTCTTGAAGAAGCGACATTTGCATGCTCAAGAAATCTTCTGCATATAGCAACAATGCGGGGACACGCAGGCATCGTGGAGGAGGTGTTGAACATGAATCCGCAGCTAGCTCATAGGCCCAAGCGAATTAAGGTGGAAGAAAAGAAAATATTGGTAATGGACATGTATTACACTTAGGTGCAAAAAAAATAAAAGAAACAGAATCACAATGAAGAAAATTAAAGATTGCATTAAGATTCTTATCTCTGAAACAAAAGGAAGAATAAAAGTTCGCAAATCATTACGATCAAAAAAGAAATTAAAAAGAAAAGTCATAATATATATTTACATTTAAAATACATTAGACATCTTTAATCAATTATTATTTAAATATTATCATAAATTCATTAAATACTTCTGCAAATTTATATGCAATGACTTTTTATATTATATAAAATTATTGTATATTTTACTTTAACTTACTTTATATTTTTGCTCTATTTTGCTTGCTTTCATTGATTATTTTATAATTACTAGTGTAGATTACGTGCGTTGCACGTGTATCCTATTGTATAATAGTCTTAAATATTTTAAGTTATAATACTATTAAATATATAATGTAGACATGTAATAAGTTAAAACTAACACAATAAAAACAAGTAAAATTGACTTAGAATATTGAAGAAGAAGAAGAAGAAGAAGAAGAAGAAGAGGAAGAAGAAGAAGAAAATTATTATGAAGAAATTTGCATAAGTAGTTCACGAAAATTTGAAATAGTTGTATTGGTGAAGGATATCTATATTCTTTTAATTACTGTTAACCTATGTTAATAAGACTAAATTTTCTCTTATTTGATCTTGAAGGTGGGCCTAAAACTTAATTTTATTCTTCTTCTTCTTCTTACTTTAAGAGATAAATTTGGTCAATGGTTGATCGTCTTCACTTTAAATTCCAATATATTCTTCAATTTTTTTCATTGTGATTCATTTTCTTTTCTTTCATTGTACTTTAGAAGAGTGTAACTTTATGATTTTTTTTTCTTTTCTCTCTCTTTAGTTCGCTTAGGCTTTCGAACTGAGTCTTTCATTTATTCCTTTTGATTGGACTTTGACTATTTAACTGAATCAGGTCATGGGTTGTATCCTTTGAATTGCGTTTGCTATAAAATTTAGATTTCATCTCTCATCCGCTATTGGTTTCTTGATTGTAATCATAAAGTGCATATCCGTTGAGGCTTGCAAACTCAGATTCTTAGACCATTTCCAAAAGTTTGCTTCATTTTACAACAACTCTCAACTTTATTATACAATAAAATCTTTACTTCGTCTCCAACATATTACTTTAAATTCTACACTAAAAATGAATTTTTCATAATATTCATTTTTATGTATTTATTTCAATCAAAATTTTTCCGAAAAAAAATATATTAAAATTTCTGAAACAAAATAGTATTACAACATAGAAACAATTCATAATAATATTGCAAAGAACAAAAATTACATACTAATATTGCAAAGAATAAAAATTATAAAAATTACACACTAACATTACAAAGAACAAATATTACAAAATTACATATTGATAATGCTTTATTTGTATTTTCAATGTTTTATGTTTACTAATTTTACTATGCCATTTTATTAAATGTCATTTTAATTTCAACATTAAAAAAAAAGAATGTGAGTTTTTTTTTAATGACATTTTAAGTTGATCTACAATTTTGAATTTCAAATAACATATAAATAAGTAAAGAAGGAATAATAAATAGGAAATAATAAAATAAAATGCTCTTATAATATGTAGAATAATTTTCTCCTTGTTAAATTATTTTAATTTGTTAGAATTGCAGAACATTGAAATTAAAATTTAATGTAGAAATAAGTATTTTGTATGATAATCTATCTTTTGGATTGATGAAAGATACTCATCCACATATCATCCTACATATACAATTGTTGCTTCATCAAAAATTGTAATTTGTGCATTGCAATTTCCTTGTATAACATCTATTGTTATTCTATATATATTTGTAATTGCATAAAATGTGCGCGCACACACATACACACACATATGTATGTATGTGTATATATATCATTTTATACTTGTATTTAAATATTACATTCGGATCGTCTCAAAAAATCTTCATTTCACTTTTTGCATATTTTAATTTCAGAATTTTTGGGACATGAGTTGGTTTTTTTACATGAATCATACCATATTGATGATTTATCATCAACCTTATTAATAATTCCTATAAAAAATAGGAATCATCTTGAAATATGAAAAATAAAGAATGTTAAACATGCACCGATATTTAATTAACATACACAAGATAAAAACAACTTCAAACATCAAGTACAATAGTGGAAACATTCTTGATTGCAATTGAAAACACATGTTATTATTTATTTCATCAATATGTAATTTTGGAATAGAGTTAATAATTCCTATAAAACAATATATAGGAATCATCCTAAAATATGAAAAAGAAACAATATTAAATATGCACCAATAGTGAATTAACTCACACAAGATTTAAAAAAAAAAAAAAAAACTTCAGACATCAAGTACAATAGTGGAAACATTCTTGATTGCAATGGAAAACATATGTTATCATTTTTTCATAAATATTTATTTTTGGAATAAAGACAACTATCGAAACTATGTTTTCAATAATGTTGTGGATTATGTATACTAATATTCCGAAAAACATAATTTACAACATTTTGTATACTAATATTAATTTTGAAATTTTCAAATAGTCAAATCTCACACACTCATAAAAAAGTAAAAAAATTAGGAAAAAACAAAGAAGAGAAAAATAGTACATTTGATAGTATATGGTGATTTTCTTTCAAATATTTCATAGTCACTTCATTTAATTTGTTCATCCTTTGCACTATTGTTAACTCATCAATTTTTAATACATCATTAGTGCCACTTAAATTATGTAATAATACAATCCCTTGATTTATTGGTATTATTTACAACACAGATCTCATTGTATTTAATTTGTAAGTGTAATAAATTACCTAATTAACATGTACAAATACGAAGAAAGATATACAATTGTGCATAGTTTTTATGAAATAAATGCCTGATTATATATGTTTTACCTAAATATAATACTCCCTCCGTCCCACTTTAATAGATCTGTTTTCGTTTTTCGTATGTCCCAATATATAGGCATGTTTCTATATATATTTAGCTAATTTACTAATATATACCCCTATTTAATATGTTCACATTAGGCATTAATTCATTTTTAAAGAAACAAATAGGGGCATATTAGGAAGTTTCTTGATTAATTGTCTTTCCCAATCATTTTCTTAAACCCCGTGAAAAATCCCACTCAACCTATTATATTGGAACGGAGAGAGTACATTTTTCCATTGACATTTGTGCTGACAATGTTTGGGTTTTTGTGCTACTAATTGTTGTAATTGGTACCCTCATTTTTTGTCATACCTTCCTAGAGACATATGACTATAAAATGAGATGTGTAAAAGTAGAAATTAAAATAATTAAAAATAAATTTCACTAAAATATTTGAAGTAATTGAATTGCTGAATAATGTTATAAATTAAAGGACAAAGGGCCAAAAAAACACCCGAACTATATGTCCAATATCACCTAGATGTATGAACTAATTTTTTTGTCTAAATACACACCTAAACTATTTTAAAAGTATAATCGATCTCCTCAACTATTTAGAAAAGAACTAATTGACACTTGACATTAACTCCATTGGTTTTTTTTTTCTTTAATTAAAATGTGTCAAGCTCAATTCTATCACCTATAAATGTCAATCGGACAAATTAAAATCACGACATAATATCCCACATTATGGAGTTTAAAACCCCTCTTTTAATTTTGAATTCCAATATTGAATCGATATCGAAATTCAAAATCTAATTCGTAATACAAAACCTTATCATCATTATTTTTCCGTGTAATTATTCTATCGTTTGACACTCAATTGACAAATTGAGAGTATAATTAGAAAGCCCATGATGATTATTTCTAACCATACCACAGGACATGGTATCTGAATCAATCATAATTAAGAAATCAAATCAATTTGAGGGACGTTCTTATATGTCTATTCTATTTAAATAAATATCATATTTACCCATGTTTAACATGGAAATAATTGTAGGTTTATGTAATCAAGGAAATATATTATAAATAAATATTAGATATTATTCTATTTTGACGTAGAGATAGGTTCTTATATATATCTATCCTATTTAAATAAATATTGTATATTATTACCATTGTGTAATATGCAAATAATTGTATGTTTACATAAACAAGGAAATATATTATATTATACATAAATATTAATATATATTATATATTACAATATTACCCTTAAATTAAAATTTTATTAGGGATATAACAGGTAAATTAAATTTTGTAAAACATCACACTTTTATTATAGTAGTAGATTGTATGTCTGAATTACATATTCAATAAAATTATTTTTTTATGAATTTTATAGAAATAAATAATTGGCATTTTTTATGAATTTTATAGAAATAAATAATAGGCAACACGTGCAACGTACGTAATCTACACTAGTCTTATAGAAAAAGAAAAACAATTAGTGTAAGTTAATTAATTATAAAATGAATTGATTAAGATGGAGCTAGTACTCAAAATTAGTAAAATCTAGATCGAAAAGTTGGTACGTAGTAGTATTATATATTAAGGTAAACGTAAACAAAATAAATATTTTTAAAGTTTGATCACTAAAAAAAGTTTTATAAAATTTAAGGCTACTTCCCCACATTACCACAGTAGAATTTTGGTTGGAGTCATAAATTCAAAAAAACTTACCCATATTCTCCAACCAATGATTTTGATTCATGAAATTGTCCTATTTAATTTCTTATAGCCTTTTGCCAAGGAAAGACTAATTGGGGTAGTGGGGGCCAGCAAATGGAGAAAGTTGTTGCAAATGTAGACAAATGACTCATTTCCTCTGTTCAGCCGAAGACTAAAAAGTCCAAGTCTCCTACAGTGACTTTTTAATTAATTTTTCTATTCAAACACAATCAATATGAGTGTACGAGTGTACAGTATATCCATGAATTGACACTGGAGATTACACAATTAAATTAGTTTGCATCGAATCATGGTCCTCTTAAATATGTACCTGCATTTGTGCTAATTATAAAAACCTATTAAAGTGGATTGATTTGTAATTGTCTAATCGGTTTGATTACCGGTAAGGCTAACTTTCTCTATTAGTGAACATAAAGACCGGATATTATGGACATACGGTCCGTGAGCATGATTTTTGTAATTCTTAAGGCTATTGATTTTTAAGGATTCTTGCGGGTTGTTAATCGATAAAAGTTTGAATAATAAGGGTTTTTTTGTTCAACAACACTTAAAGAGAAATGATGAAATACGACTGGAATTACTGTATTCCATAACTAGTTTGATATTTGAATTGATAATAGATCTTTGTACCAATGAACGAATTGAGGTAAACCATTATTAATTATGACCGCAATCTGACCTTTATTATATTGATTACGCTCATTTTTACTTCAGTTGATTAGTTAAACAATCACTCACTTAAAATCTTCCAAAGTTATAACAAAGTTACAAAAGAAAAAAGAATTACATCGTTTCCTAGGCATTCGACATGTACTTTCCACCTATTGCATCCATTTAGCCATTTGGAATAACAATTTTATTTTGAGTGCGTGATGATAGCGCATAGTGGGAATAAATATGCTACATCTAGCTAGTGTGAAAATAGACAATTACACTTTGATATCTATATTTTGGATACTTTTTAAAAAATGATCCCCACTTTTTTAAAATTAACAAAAAAGTACCTATCTTTCAAAAATTTTGCAAATCTAATATTTCACCCATTTTATGGACTGAAAATCACACATAATTGATTATATCTTAATATTCTTATTTCCTTAGCCACGTAGAAAAAATTCAGCCTATCTAGAAAATTAAACTACAGTTAATTACATATGATTTTCTGACCGTAAAATTGATTAAATATTGTTAGATTTACAAAATTTTGATAAAATGAGTACTATTTCGTTAAATTTGAAAAAGTAGATCATTTTTTAAAAATATCCAAAATGTAATTTACCCTTTTCAAAAACTAGTTTGTCAAAACTGACGGCAATGATGTTATTTTGTAAATTAAATAATTCTATAAAAACGGCAGTAGCGGCCAAAAAATGACAGCAATGATTGTGGAAGGAATAATTTTAATTGGTTTCGCATTAGGTCTGCCTTAATACATAGAATGTCCTTGTTTAAACATAGTCTATATCTATTAGCTGGCTGTCTTACCGATCAATCAATCGCGTTCATTGTGTATAATAATATAAAGCTTCATAAGCTAAATTTTGGTGTGCAAAAAAAAAAAAAAAGAAAGAAAAAATGATTGGAGCAGCAGAAAAGAAGCTTTATGATGCTGCATCAAATGGGGATGTAACAGCATTTCAAGAGATGGTTAGAGAAGATGCATATCTTCTTGAAGAAGCGACATTTGCATGCTCAAGAAATCTGCTACATATAGCAACAATGCGGGGACAAGCAGGCATCGTGGATGAGGTGTTGAAGATGAATCTGCGGCTAGCTCGGAGTTTAGACTCCCAACAATCGTCGCCTCTTCACATTGCAGCGGAGGAAGGGAACGTCGAAATCGCTAAAAAATTGTTATCAGTTGCCCCGGAGACGTGCGGGTGGCGGAACTGCCAAGGTATGAACCCGATACATGTTGCAGCCATGAACGGGCGTGTTGAGATATTGGAAGAGCTGCTTCGAATCAATTCTTTGGCTGCTATGGAGAGGGTGTATTGCGGGCAGACGGTGCTGCATTTGTGCGTGAAACATCGTCAGCTTAGGGCTTTGGAGGTTTTGGTGGAGAAGTTGGGTGAGCTTGTGAATGCAAAGGATGAAGATGGGGAGACAATATTGCATTGGGCTGTTAGGAGTAAAGAAGTTGAGGTAAGACCAAGGATTTAATTAGTTTCTTCTCATTACCCAATATTTACTTATATTTTTTTCCTATGATTTCATCTTCATCGATCACTATCTACCTCTAAGATAGTACAACAATTTCCAATTCTAAATTATCAATTCAAACATCTAATCTAACATATATATATATATATATATATAACACACTAAATTAACGCATAAATATTACATATATTTTTATACACAGTTCCGCACACCTAGCTACCAATTGTGATCTCACGTGCCCACTGTTGATGTGGTCAAAATAAGTTGAGAATATTTTGTAGTGATTTATGTTTTCTTTTTTCTAAATCTTACTTTATTTGAAATTATTATTTTTAACCTTCATTGCCTTAAATAATATTTTTAGGCCTTATTTTTTTGAGAAATTAAATAAGGTTTACTTTAAAAATTGTATTTAATCATTGATCAAATACGTCTCCAACAGCATATATCAAAGCTACCTTCTAATAAAATTTATTTGGAAAATTTAACATACATATATTAAGGGTAAATTTCATATTACTCCCGAGTGCTTCCCGTGTGTTTAAGAAAGAGTCAAAAACCCCATCTCTTATACATAATCCATCAAAAGGCCCATTTTTTGAGAGAGTGAATTACACTTACTAAGAAAGAAAAAGAACGTATGATTTGTTTTTTTTACTATTTTTGTTATAGATAAATATGTTTTATATTATTTGAAAATTATAGTATTTGGTCAAAATACTATTTTTACAATTTTTTATACTCCTTCCGTTTCGTTTTGATTGCTTTAATTTTTTTTATCAATAATTAACAATTAATTTTATGGACTAATATACGCATCAGTGACAAAATCTTATTCACTTATATTTTCCTAAACAAAAAACAATATTCACTCTCTCCATAAATTTTTAGGGTTTGGGATACGGTTAAAACTAGGAGAGAGAGTGTGAAAATATATAAAACAACAAATATTTTGACACAAAATAAAAACTTAAAACAACAGTCATAAAATCAATATTTTAAAATAGTAGTTGGACCAAATATTATAATTTTTACATCATATAAAATATATTTATCTATGGTAAAAATTGTCAAAGAAAAATATATTCTATGAAATTTACCCTTTTATTTAATTATTTTCAGTTTAGTTGGATAAAAATATTGTTATCATCAGAAGCCCCGGAGATGTGCTGGTCGTTGGACTGCCAAAATATGAACCTAATACATATTGCAGCCATTAACGGACGTGTTGATATATTGGAAGAGCTGCTTCGAATCGATTATTTGCCTGCTATGCAGAGGGTGCATCGCGGGCAGACTGTGCTGCATTTGTGCGTGAAACATCGTCAGCTTAGGGCTTTACAAGTTTTGGTGGAGAAGTTGGGTGAGCTTGTGAATGCAAAGGATGAAGATGGGGAAACAATATTACATCGGGCTGTTAGGAGCAACCAACTTGAGGTAAGACTAATTTCTTTATTATATATACCCATTTCTTACTTCTTCATTTTCTTTAATTTGTCATCTTTTAACATGACATTCGACTTTAATTAATTGCAACTAATAACTATTCAGATAAATATTATGGAATATTAATGTGCATGAAGTTGGTGTTAGAATGTGGAGAACATCTACAGATGAAGGAAAAAAACTATAAACACAAATTATTGGGGAACACTAGCGTATTGCCAAAATTCTTTTTTGTGTAGTATTGTTGTGTCATCATCCTAGTCAATATATAGGGTATTTATAGATTTCAAATATATACTTTCATCTAATCTCAATTAAAAATATTCTTCACTACTCTCACAAGTAACACTACTACTTCCACTATCAACACTAAAACACTTGACTAACAATAACATTAAAACAAGCATATAACTCATGACCCACTACTCTATTATATTAACGTAGATACTACATTAAAATAAATTTTAAATTAAATTGTTTCAAACAGTTGGATGTAGAACTAGGGTCAGTCAATTCCCAATCCCAAAAGATCCAACTGATGAAGAAGGTATTACTAATCTTGTGTCAAAATCTCTCTTCAGATGATTCGATACTTGGTGGAAGGCAAAAAAATAAAAAAGGATACAGAGAATTCCATGGGCAAAACAGCATTAAATATCTTGAATGAGACCCCTCTAGACGCAATTAATAACCATTCAGAAATCAGAAAAATCTTATCAAAGTTGGCCAAAGAAATATTTTTCAAAAGAGCTAGCCTTGGCAAGGTAACTGACATGACAATGGTGGTTATGGTTCTGATAGCCACCATGGCGTACCAGGCGGCCATCAGCCCCCTGGCGGTGTTTGGCAAGACGACTCATCAAAACATAAAGCTGGCGAAGCCGTGATGGCATTTACTAATCTGATAGAATACCGAATCTTTGTGTTTTTCAACACGGTAGCGTTCGCTTCGTCTAACCTCACTGTTATGGGTTGGCCCAACTGCTCTTTAACTAATTTGGCCCATGTGCCTATCTATTGCTGTGGCCCAAACTCGGAAGCCCAAAACCCTTAACCCTAATTGACCCTTCACCTCCCCTTCATTAATCTAACCTAATCAGCTCCTCTTTTCCAAAGTCGATTCATTCTCTATAACATTCGAGAGAGTTCCTCTCTCAATGGTAAGCCTCACTCTGAACCAAAACCCTAATTTGAAAAGCTCTCTCTCTCTCTCTGTGCTTCTTGCCGCCGATCTTTGTTTCTCTGGCCGGAATCTGACAGTGATTCCTGTTGGCCTATGAGTGCTCTCTGAGTTGAAAGGGCTGTGAGTGCTTCAAGAGGGATCGTCTCACCATCCCCTCCCTTTGGTCTGGGTCTCTGAGTCGCCGGAGTCACTCTAGCCGCCGTTCATGGGAAAATCTGAGCCACCGTGTCCCTTGGGCACTTTTCCCACTGATTACCTACTGATTTCACCTTTATCTTGCTTCATCTCTTTTCTGGTGTTTGTTCATTACTCCATCTCGCTGTTTCTAACTCTCTGTGACTTGGTGTGTGCAGATTTGGCTAAGATTGGTCACCTGCCTGTGAAGATAGCAAGTAGATCCACAAGATCTACCCCTCTGAGGCTATCCTCTGTGGAAGAGCACGTTGCTGGGAAAATACTTTGAAATTTTTGGTTCCTTTGCACTCTCTGTAATAGATTGTAATAAATTGTATGTTCTTGAGGGTCTTGCTACTTGAGTAGCTAGTGCGTGAGACTGCAAGAGGCTAATAGATTGTAATAAATTGTATGTTCTTGAGGGTCTTGCTACTTGAGTAGCTAGTGCGTGAGACCGCAAGAGGCTAGGGAACCAAGTAGTGTAATCTCTGGCTAGGCGATACCACAACACTCACAATCTCCCTGCTCACCACCACACTTCCATCCAACTCCATTATTTTCTTTAGAATCGCCATTTTCGGAATGTGGTTGTCGTTATCGTGTATTGGAATGAGTTACACATTTTCCATGTTTCTGACCACTCCTGATTTGCAATCAAGATATTACGTTGGCTATGCCGGGATAGTAGTCTTTTCGTCCATCACCAGCTTTGGAGTGACCGTTGGTTCCGTGCGTATACCTACTTGGTACTCATCGTGGAAGGCCAAACGGTAACATTCTCTGTCACGAGGCATTAATGTTTAATCTCATCCTTTATTCCAACTGTTGGTTTAATTGTTGACTGTAATTCAGGATTTCATGAGATGTAGGAATGATAAACTATTTTTGTTTATCGTGGCAGATATTATGGCAATGGATTTTTTTGTAGTATAGAATTTTGTTTCCAGCTATTCTAGGATAAAATCCTCTATTGTATTTCGTGTGTTGCATTTTTAATTGCTCAATCAACTTTTTTACCTTATTTTATTACCATTTTGTGTACTTTAGTTTAAATTTATACTTTTATTTCAGGTTCATTCTACCAATTAAATATTATCTTGTGACATAGATTAATATTATAAGACTACCATCATTGGTGACTTTGTTCAAGAAAGTCACCACTACAGGATCAAACAAAAAAATTAAAAATTAATGTGAAAGTCACCAAATTGTGTGACTTGAGGCGGATGGCCGCCCTTTCTCGGTGTCTTTGACTTTTGTACATGTTGAATCATCACATTGGTGCCACATAATTTTATTTAAATGAATTTAAAATATAAATCTTATATATATATATATATATAATTATCTCAAAAAAATTATATTAAAATTCATATTTTTTTCTCTATAAATAAAGCTTAATATTAAATATATAATTTATATCTTATGTAGTCGTAATTTAGAATTTCACATGTTTTTGTTGTAGTTTATTTAATAATATTTTATTTTATTTTAACTCTTGTAATTTTAATTTTGTTGTCAAGTAAATTATGAATTTATAATTCTATGAATTTTTTTTTAATTATGAATTTAAAATATATATTTAATAAATTAATTAGAATTTTTTAAATGTAGTAAAAATTATTAATAATAATATGTTATTAAAAAATAAAATAATAAATATTTTATTTAGATTGGAAGAAAGAGAAATTAATATTTTATATGAAGGTAAGGTTGGATGAGTGTCCCTGATGAAGTGTAAATTTTAAGAGGTTGAGGATTGTGGATGTGGAAAAGAGAGAAATTAATATTTTATTTAAAAATTGGATTTGATGAGTGTTACTAATTTAATATTCTAACAAGAGAATGTCTATTTTGCCACGACCAAGTTGAAATCGCAAACCCCATGATATTACGTGGGTCCAACCTCTCTCTTTGATATTACACCACATGCAAATTCATTTTTCTCTTAATTACAAGGATGATATCACTATGCATTAGTTACGTACTTCAACACGACAAGCTTTAATTACGCATTGTATGTGTAGTTGGTTTGGCCAACATGTGGATTACATTTGCTAAAAAATAGTATATGATTCTTATTTTTATAATTTTTGTATTTTTTAAATATGATTAATTTTTAAAAATAGTAATTTGACCAAATACTATAATTTTTAATTAATATAAGATATATTTATATGTGAAAAAAGACGTAACATAGGAAATTATCAAAATAGTTAAAAAGCAGTAGTATAACGAACTACTAAAATTTTCAAATGATAGAAAATATATTTATCTATAATAAATATTGTAATAAATAAATAAATCATACTATCTTTTTTAGTTAGTGTAATTCACTTTCTCTAAAATGAGTTTTTTAATAGATTATACATAACAGGGGAGGTTTTAGACTATTTATTAATCACGGAGAGTTTTTTTATTTTTCGAAAAAACACAGGGGACTAATATGAAATTTGCCCTAGTTTGTATTTGCTTATTTCTTGTTCTTTCAGTTTAGTTTATTGTAATCTGCATTTGTTTATTTCTTGTTCTTTCAATTAATTTTCTTGTAATCTACATTTTTATTCTTTCTACTTTCTTGTACTTCAATTCGAATCCATAATCCAACGCATTGTAATGTTGTTTACAAAGTCTTCTCGCCAAACTCTTGTATGTTCGAATTCTACTATATATCCACGAAGTATTTCCAATTTACTTTTTTTTAAGTCTTAATTCTATTTGTTTGATTATTTTGTTATTAATTAAAATAGCAATTTTATTTTTTATTTTGCTATTAAAATTTTAGTTTGATTAACTTTTGTTTATTTTCTTATTAACGTTTCATTAATTTTTTATTTTATTTTTTTGGTTTATTGTTTAATGAATCTGACGAACGGGATTAACTAGAGTTAGTAAATGGTAAGTTGAGATTTACTTTTTCAAGTTGAAATTTTCTGTTGACGAAAATTTTAATAACTTAATTTTGTGATCCCGTTAAATATTATAAATTAATTTATTCAATCTATACTAATATAAAAAGGTGTCTTATCTTACCGTTGTGAGTTTACTTTTATATCTCTATTATATATTTTTTATTTAAGGGCTATAATTAATGTAATCTTGAATTTAATTACCGATTATATACCTATTATAAAAAAAAATTAATACTATATAATCTGATAAATATTATATTATTAGACAAAAACTAGTATGAGACGGTCTCATACATGAGACGGATCAATATATGTGAGTTAATGATACTTCACCCATAAATAATGATACATGTGAGTTAATGATACTTCACCCATAAATAATGATACTCACATGCGGGTATAAATAATGATACTCACATGTGAGTTAATGATACTTCACCCATAAATAATGATCCCCGCATGTGAGTATTGACCCGTCTCATGTATGAGACGGTCTCACCCAAGTCTGCCCCATATTATTATTATCGTTCTAACTATATCACTTAACAATTAATCATGATCTTGATCCAACCCAAAAATTTCAGAATATTTAATTTGAAAACTTAAAGCTTCAAGCAATCTCACGTGAACTAAAAACAAAAAAACTTTATTCCATATCCTTGAAATAAATTAAAAAATTCTTAAACATTGTAAACCACAAGTCAATCAAAAGAAAATCCTAATTAAATTTGTGTTTTACTTTAAAGGCAAGATTAATTGTATACCAAATCGGTGCTTGCATTTAATATTATATATGGTAACTTTTAAAACATTATTATTGTCTCTCCGTTATATTAAAAAATATATTTAATTTTAAATGATTTCATGTGTGTATATATTTGTATTTATTTCATTTACATATTCTAACTTAATTAATATAAAATTCTCGATAATTCATTAATATCCTTAATTTCTTATATATCGATTAGATATGAAATGAATTACCCATAAATATTTTGCCCATGTATTCTTGTAAAAAAATCTTGATTTTTTATATGAGGAATTAGTTTTTTTTTTTAACATCAATTTGTGAATGTTGAATTTTTATATTGTGGATATTGAATATACAAAAAAAAAAATTGTGATATTATTGAAATTTTTAAAAATCTTGTCGAATTGCAAAATAAGTTAAATATAATTATTTAATTGGAAATTATATATCCCTATAATTTCTTCAATGTACTTCAATCTTAATTTCTACTTATAAACTACTAATTCACATAATGTGAAATCAATAATGTGTGGTGAACTAAGATGGATATAAAAAATAGCAAAATATATGTATTTACAAATAATAATGATTTCATTTCAAAGAGCGGTGTAAACTCTTAAGTGAACCAAAAGAATATGACTTATTTGTTTGTATTACTAACAATTTATTTAATAAAATAATATTTTGTAAATTATTTGTTTGTATTAAGGTGAGTTTTTTTTTTTAAATAAAAAAAGTGTTAAAACAACACTTATTGTGAAATGAAGAGAGTATTAATTTTTAAAATATGTTTTTACAAAACTTTGGGTTGATTGATTTAAATTTCATTAACTATAGACGAATTTTGTTACTCAAGATGAACTTGAAAATGATATACCCTACAAGATAAACTTACTTTTTTTGTAATTACATCATCAATTCGAAATTTGGTACATTTGAATATGACATGACCATCTGAAGATAATTTTGTCTTTTAGGGATATTCATGTATAGTTCATTAAATAATAAGTTTACTAAGATGATAAATTTTCATAGCTCCATGTACTATTATGTTTTCTTTGGGTAGGTCTCTGTACAATATTTTTCATAAATCCTTCCCCTTTTATATTTGAAATATTATTTAATGGAACAAACATAGTTGTTAAGTTTTTTATTATTTTACATAACTCTTAAGTTATTTAAATAATTTTATATTTTATATAGTTTTGCATTTACATATATACGTAGTGATATATTTAAAGAAAATGAAAAGTATTATTGTATAAACTATTATTGCATTGGTATTTTTCGATATCGTCAATCAATTTAATTGAGTGAATACTAAAAGTGTTTCAAACAAACATATTGTAGTACCACCTCTGAAGTATATATATTACCACATATGAAAATAATATTATATCAAGTGTAAGCCTTATGCCCTCAGGAATTAGGAACCTGTTTCATGCTCAACATTGGTGTTGAGTCAGTAATTTATTTAATTCAGTAAGTTTATTTCCTTAAATCATGTCTTTAATTTCTGGACTTTCAATTTCGTCTAGCATGAGTAGCTAGATTCTCATTTTCTGGGGTCTGAACGATAGAGAATGGTTTAGGCAAAATTCTGTACTCATGAGACCGTGTAGGCATATTACTGCATGAATGGTTTCTTCCGATTTTTGAACTTGTTCCAAGTGAGTGTGTGTTTAAAATGGCTAATGTGGCTCATCACTCTTTAGTTGTAGAGGGCACACCAGGTTAATTGAATTAGCGAATTGTGATTGTATGTTAATTCAAACAGTAATTGGGAAATCGGTGGGTTGTTATAGGCACATGAAGAATCAGTAAACACAAAAAACTTGAGTTTCATCTAGGGCACACTGCTGCGTATTCATTTACATCTCTTAGGAGAATAGGGAGGTGGGTGATAGGTTAGGGGTTTAATCGACAATGAATCACTTTTAAACCTATTCTGAACGGATGAATGAGCAGATGTAGCGATAAATTCGATCTCTATAACTAGGTTACTTAGTGATGTAGGAAAATTGGTATGCCCATGATCAAGTGAATAAAAGCCTAAATCAGATTCTAGTTCAAACTCCAAAAACTTTTGTTATTTGATATTCTCTTTAGTTTATTTTGCAGATTTATATTCGAGTAAGGTGACGATACAAACCAAACCCCTTTTGTGATTAGTAACTCGAAGGTAGAATCACATCAGCTCTCTGAGGGATCGACCCTTACTCATAGCTATCTACGCTCGCTGTGGGCACAAGAGTAGAATAATTATTTTGAGCACGAAATGACCACACGTCAATCCACTATCGTTTCTGAACTGACGCCGCATCTCCTTGTAGAAGGCTCGTTGCTCCTGCATTTGTTGAAGAAAAGCATGATGCTGATCTACCATCTCCTAATGCTTAGTGCTTCTGCTCCATTTGCTCCCGTTGCTACAGTCGGTCCTTCTATGCAAGCTTCACCTCCAAATCTCGGATGGCAGTCTGAGAGTTATAGTATTGGGAGGCCATTGAATCTATACTTCCACTTCTCTAACTAGGTCCACTGTGGGTCGTAGATCAACAACCCAAGCCGAAGGCGCATCTCTTCTCCGATACTCCTCGGACATTGAGATAAATTGACGTCATGTCGACCTCCTGTGGCTCAGATGAATCGGGAACTGACTCATCTACTCAGCTTGAGCACATACCTCGGCATACATATTAAATAATTTAATTTTAATTAAAAAATTTTATTATATATAATTATATATAACATACATATAATTTGAACACATTTTTTTAATGTAACTTTATGTTTTTTAAATGAAATGTATAAATAAAAGGAAAAAAAGAAAGAGACTGAAACCTAAGAATCCCGGAAATCACAACTTGATATCTCAAGGGACCAGGGCCTCATCAAAACCCATATGAAAAACCCGTAGTGGGAAAAACCATATGGGAAAAAGAGTACCCTTCTAAGAAAAATGAAAATAACCAGGACCACAGAAATCCTGTCTAACAGTATTAGTAATATAATCAATCTCAGAAAACCAAAAACCAGTCAAACCCTATGAGAGGCCAAAATATCCGCAACACTGTTGCCTTCTCTATAGACATGAGAAACACAAAAATGAATACGAGAAATAAAATCAAGCACACGCCACCATCTGTTCTTCACAAACCAGGGTACCTGAAGAGTCCGAGAAGACAATAACGCCACCACATATATGGAGTCCGCCTCTAGCCAAATAAAGTCTAAAGATAAAAGAGCCACCCACTCTAAAGCCACAAGCACCGCGAGAAGCTCAGCTAAGAAAGCAAACCCCACTCCCTCGTTAGTATGAAAACAGAATGAGACCATACCATCCGAACCATGAAAAACACCGCCCGTACACATATGACCAGGAGCCCCCAGTGAAGAACCATCCGTGTTAATCTTAATCCAGCCAGTAGGGGGAGGCCTCTATCGAACCGAAATAATAGGCCGAAAAGGCGGTGGTCTAGAGATTACCTTTAACTTCTTAAGAATGAGCAAATCCCGAACTGCATTCCTCATATATCCGAGCGATGCGCGCATAGAAGAAAACTCCTGACAAGCAATCTTGATGTAGGAAATAATCTGCATCGGAGTAGGATTTATATCATCATAGATCGCCTGATGGCGCGCATTCCAAATGGCCTAAACCGCTGTAATTACCGACGTCTTCCAAAGAAGAAGAATCTGAGAACCAAAGTCGCAATTCATGAATTGCACAAATGCCTCATGAATCGAAGCAGCATAAATGACATCAATCTGAAACATGTCAAAAATCCAACGCCACACTAAAATAGCCAACGGACAGCTCCAAAACAAATGATCCAAGCTCTCATTTGCCCCACGACACATCATGAACACTTGAGGACCAATAAAGCCGTGGAGTTTATCCACTGTCGGAATTCGAGCAAGAAGCAAACGCCAAACAACCATAGAACGCCTCACCGGAATACAAGAATGCCAAATCCACTTACCCAATTTAACCGTAGGGAAACGCACACGCGATTGCATACGAGCTAGCTTAGCTGTAACTTTGCCATGAAGAGATTTAGACCAAACCCTTTCATCTTTTCCCGTCACGATCGGAATACTCAAGATATCATTCATAACGTCCGGAAATGAGGTAACAAAAGCAGACGTGAACCTCCAAATTCCATTAACCAAAAAATCACCGACCTTGTCATCAAAGGCAGCATGCACATGTAAGGAAAGAGCAAGCTTATCAACAAGAACATAGCCCAACCAATTGTCGTGCCAAAAATCAATAGAAGATCCGTCACCCAAGATACAAAATGAGTCATTCAAAAGATTGACAACTGGCTCACGACCCCCTGGGAAAATCGAAGAATACGCAACCCTTTTTACCTGTCTAGACTTCGGCATAAATCGGGAACGAGCAATTTGCATGACGTGGCCCTCCGAGGTGATCAACTTCCATGCAAGCTTCATAAGCAATCCTCGGTTGATCTCTTTAAATGAAAAGACCCCCAGACCACCTTCCTCCATCATAGCACATGTTCGAGCCCAACTAACTGCCGTATAAGAACGATTATTGATGTCTCCATTCCACAAAAAATTACGGGCAGCCGTATCCAAAGAAGAAATCAAAGATGCTGGCCATTTATAAACCATCATGGAATGGATAGCCGAACTCATGATAACAGACTTAATTAAACAAAGTCTGCCCACCATCGAGAGAGTATTTCCATGCCAACGATCAAATTTTGAAATAATATTATCCGCCAAAGACTGCATTTGACTCATCTTAGGAGTACCTTCAAAGAGAGGCACTTCCAAATATTTGGTAGGAAACGATCCAACAGTGAATCCCAATAATTTTTTCATTTCCGAACGAACCCTAGGTGTCACACATTTCCCATAAAATATGCGCGACTTCAATCTACTACAAGCTTGGCCCGATAATCTCTCATATTCATCCAAAATCGCTGCAATGACTTGCACATTGGCAACCGAAGCTTGACAAAATATAAAGACATCATCCGCATAAAGAATATGCGTGGGAAAGTGTACACCACGTCCATAAGACATAGGCCGAAGTCTGCGAAAATGCTCATCATGAATTATCAAATAGCTAAGACCCTCCTCAACAATCCCAAATAAAAGAGGAGATAGAGGATCCCCTGGCCGAACACCTCTGGAGCAAGAAAAATAGCCGTTTGGCTCACCATTGATAAGGATCAAAAGTCTTGCAGAATCAAGGATATTTTGTACCCAAACACAAAACTTGTCTGGAAAACCAAAAGCATGCAAAACCCTTTGCAAAAATCTCCAACTAAGAGTATCAAACACCTTAGTGATATCTACTTTTAACACCATATTTCGACCCTCGTGATTGCGATTCATCGTATTCACACTTTCCGAAGCCAGGAATATAGCATCGTGAATGTTACGACCTTGAATAAACCCAAATTGTTGCTTAGTAACCATGTCACCCGCCACACCATTTAATCTTGTTGCCATGATTTTAGTAAAAACTTTGAATAAAAAATTGCTCAAAGCAATGGGGCGGTACTCCTCAACCACAATTGCACGATCAGTTTTAGGAATCAATACCAAGAAACTTGAATTTAGACCCGGCGGGATTCTACCATACGTAAAAAACTCCAACACCACCCTATAAACATCAAACTGAATCAAATCCCAAGCAACATGGAAAAATTTGCCAGTGAATCCATCTGGCCCTACTGCACTATCTGAGTCTAAAGAAAAAACCGTCTCCCTAACTTCCACAAGCGACGGCGGCAAAGTTAAATTGTGACTTTGTTGCAACGTAATCAACCATGGAACAATCTGATCAACCACGGAAAAATCTTCATTCTGCGCCCTAGAGTCCAAAAAGAGGTTTTGAAAATAATGAATGACGTGATCAGCAATACGGTCCTTATCATGCACCAGCTCGCCATCAATGGACAAAACCGATATAGTGGCCCTAGCTCGACGAGCTTTAATACTCCCATGAAAGAATTTGGTGTTCCGATCGCCATCATTAAGCCAATTAATACGGCTTTGTTGCTTCATATGATCAGACTTGACTAACAATAGACCATTAATCTCCGCTTGGAGTGCAATTTCATCATCCAATAATTTCTCCGTATACCCCGTTAGTGAAATCTGCTCTTGAAGCTCTCCAAGTTTAGCCTCCAGACTACAAATCTTACTATTAAAGTTACCAAAATTATGAGTATTCCATTCTCTAAGAACCCCTTTCAATCTTTTAAGCTTCATCATAACAATGCGAATCTGGCTTCTTTCATCAATATGCAACTCCCATGATTCACGCACTGTACTCAAGAAGGAGTCATGAGTAATCCATATATTCCAGAAGTGAAATGGACGAGGACCAATCCTCTCAGCCATCAAACATTTAACAATAAGAGGCGAGTGATCCGAACACATCTTCGAAAGAAGAGTAGCTGTGATCTCCTCCCATATATCATTAAATGAATCCGAAATAAGAGCTCGATCAATCTTACTCTCAGTAACCTGCGGATAAAATCTCCTACTCGACCAAGAGAAGAATAAACCATTAGAATGCAATTCAAAGACGCCCAAATCTCCAATAAAATTATTAAAATCCATGCATGCTTGTGGAGAAGGCTTCGACTTTCCACATCTTTTATGAGAACCACGAATAGCATTAAAATCTCCCATAATTATGAATTTACCATGAAGCGCACTGAGTTCCATCCACAGCTCACGTCTCTTGATATAAGAAGAGGAACCATGCACTACCGCCACCATGTAATCTAAATTCTAAAAATTAACCTTCACCATGACACATTGAGAAGAGGAAAAGGAAATTGAGGCTACTACTCCATTAGAAACAAAAATCCAAATGTTAGACATCATAGTTCCTCGATCATTTTGAAAAAGAGGCACCAACCCCAAAGACCTCCAATAAATCATAGAAATATTGCAAAAACGAGCTCTCGGCTCAATCAAACCCAACACTACAGGTTTTAAAGCCTGTACATGTTTCCGTAGCATATTTTGGGATATTTCAGTAGCAATCCCAAAAATATTCCACGTCATCAAATTCATTGATTTTGAGGAGAGTTCCGCAGGGAATTAACATTCTCTACCGCCAAACCTGTACCCTTAAATCCAGCAGCCCTATCCATATTTTTCAATGCAGTAGTGTTAGCTTCAGCAGGCATATATGGTGTCAACGTTTCCTGTTCATTATTTCCTTCGACTCCAACTTGTTTAAGGCGACCAGATTGGCGTAACTCTGAAGCAGCTGGAATTATTCTCTTCGTATATGCACGCAGAGGAACAGTTGTTGGATACCTATCTAGCTCACGTGCCTCATTACTTTTATCTGCCACCACCGCTTCATCCTGAGGCTGTTCCACGCCTGCATGAGCCGATTCTTTAGATAAAGCCATAGGCCGATTAACAACATCTCCCATTGGGAATTGATTCTGCACTTGATTATCTAAAGTAGCATTAGGGGCAGTATCATTCTCCTCATTCACAGCCTCCCTATTTTCAATCTCAACCTCACTTGCATCCTGACTTTCTTCCGACCATCGATCCTCTCTTTCCACGGCTGGAACAGGAACTGTTACCTCCATTAGCATATCCAATGCATTTGGCTTATCTGCAAGAATGGCAAATGCGTTTGCCTTATCTGCAAAAACAGAGAAATTGTTCAAAATCGGGACAGAGTTATCCTCTTTTCCTGGTGCAGCAGGTCCTCTTCCGAATGCCCTTTCCACCCATTCTTTCGTACCATTCTTCTTGGGCACCCCCTCATTCACCTACTTCCATGTCTCTTTCAAAAAAATTTGTCCCTCAGATTGGGCACCTGATTCCTCGACAGTCCCAGCAACTCCAGATTTATTTTCTTTGACCGAGGCTTTAGAATTCCTACACTTATCTGAAGCATGTCCAACAGCTTGACAATGCGAACAAAAAGCTGAAAGACTCTCATAATACACATCGACAAAAAAAGAGGTTGCACCCCTATCAATCATAACAGAAGTCTGCAACGTTGAAGCCATATCAACTTCCAGTAACACACGAGCATAATGCCCTACTATTCCATGCAATGTATTTCCATCTATTTTAAGAGAAGTGCCAACTGAACGACCGATGCCAACTAAGATTTCCGGGTGCCAATATTCAACCAGAAAATTATATAAACGAACCCAAACTTAAGCCAAGGTGGAATTTGTTGAAACCGTTGGTTTGTTATTAGTTTGGATATGTTTTGTTTTGTCTTTCTTTATTTACTTGTGCAGGAAGATAGTTGAGATATTCTAGGAAATCTGTTGTGGTTAACTAGTTCAAAGAGTTGATCAAGATAAGGTTGTTACGGGAGTTACGGGCATGCGGCGCAAAGTTTGGAATGGAGTTCATGAAGAGATTAAGTTGTTATTTGGAGTAGAGACCAAGTAATGAGTTTTGTATAAATAGGAATCAGTTGTATAATGTTAGATACGAATTCTTAGAGATATAAATCAGATCTGTTTATTGAGATATTAGTTTTCTGCAAGTGATAGTTAAGACAACTTTAGTCACAACCTTCTGTGAAGGAAGAGATAAAGTGTCTTAAGTTTAGTAAGAGTTTACTTGTAGTGTTTTTGTAATTCACAAACTCATATAGTGAATATTTCGCCCTGAGGCACTTTGCGAGATTATAGAAATATAATCTCGTGAAATTTTCCAATCCATTATGTGTTTCTAAATTCCGCTGCATATACAAAGTTGTCTCAACTTTAGATACAACTTTGATCACAACTCTGTCAGAACCGAGAGTTCGGTTTTTTCATTTGGTATAAAGAGCAGACACTTGACATACTAAGTGGTGATCCTATTTTCTTAAAGCACAATGGATTGCACAAACCCGTTGTTCAACAAACCTCCTATTTTAGATGGCATGAACTATTCCTTTTAGAAAGTTCAGATGCGGTCATGCATCAAGTCTATCAATGCAAGAGCTTGGAATGTTGTACAAAAGACATGGACGCATCCTAAGACCGTGGATGCTGATGGAGACTCGTACCGTACCCCTCCGTCAGAATGGACCAGGGAACAAAATGAAGAAGCTACCTACAATGATAAGGCACTCAACGCAATTCAATCCTCCTTAGATGTTCAAATGTTCAAACTCATAAGAAATTATGAGTCAGCAAAGGAAGCGTGGGATATACTTCAGCAACATTGCGAAGGTGATGTTGGAATTAAAGAATCCAGACATCGGATTCTTACCACGAAATTTGAAAACATGAAAATGGAGGATGATGAAACCGTTGGAGACTATTGCAACAAATTGCTTGAGATAGCAAATGAATGCATTGATCTTGGTGATCTGATCACCAACAAAAGGTTAGTCTCAAAAGCTTTGAGGACACTTACACCTCGTTTTGACATGAAGGTTGTTGCAATTGATACAGCTTCCAATACTGGATGCCTGGACTTTACTAAACTTATGAATGATTTGAAGACATTCGAGATGGAATTGAATGAAAAAGGTGGACATAAGAAGAAGGGAATTGCCTTGACTGTCGGGACAACTTCAAAGTCAACTTCAGCTTATGACGAAGAAGATGATGAAGATCTTGAAGAAATCAATGAAAAGAATCCTGATTATGCTCTTCTTACCAGAAGACTTAACACTCTCATTCGAGCTAGCAAAGGGAAACAACAAAAGGGGGGTGGTGAACAACGCAAGCCTTGCAATGATTCTTCCAGATCCTTGGTTCTCTATGAAAGATTAAACACACCTGGAAAGGAACCAAAGATCATAAAGCGTGCTGCATCAGATCATTTCAAACTAAAGGAAGTGAAAGACTTCTCCACTGTTCAATGTTATGAGTGCAAAGGCTATGGGCACTTTGCAAACGAGTGTCCGAACACTTTTCAAAAACTTGGGAAACAAGTTAATTTTCTATCTCTTAGTGACAGTGAGCTAGACACTTCAGGGATTTATGTAGAGGAGATCCCAGATGATGCACTAAATGAGCACGCAGCCCTAACTGCAGTATGTGTTGAAGAGGATAAGTCAAATCACACCGAAGTTGAGATAACTTCAGATAGGTATGATGAGTTTTACTACAAAATGCTTTTTTGTTTCAACATTGTTGTAACCACTGCAGAAGAAGAGGAAGAAGTCTCTGAAGAAGAAACTCTAGAGTTACTGATAAAGATGCCGAAACTTTACAAGGAACTGTACATCAAGTGGTCGAAACAGTGCAAAGTGGTGGATTCACTCAATGAGGAAGTCACTATGCAAAAGATCTCACTGCAAAAGCTGGAAGTCATGTTGACTAAGAAGGATGCTGAGTTAGATAACATGAGAATTAAGCTCAATCATGCTGATGAGACCTTTAAAAGACTCAACACTGGTACTTCAAAACTTGATGAAGTTCTGGCATAAACTCAGGTAACTTCACATGGCATTGGCTATGATAAAAGTGTAAGGCCAGCCTTCACTTCGATCTTGTCAACCCATGGAAAACCGTTTGTGAAAGCCAATGAAGTTTCCTCCACTTCGTCAGTAAAAAGGAAACGTAGGAGGTACATTTATCACTATTGTTTCCTCCTTGGACACATTAAACCTTTCTGTCATAGGTTCTTGCAGGAACACCAAAAGGAGATGCATCTGAGGAAATAAACATCAAATCCTATCCTTACAAGCAAGGGTGACAAGTCCAAGAAATTGGTATGGAGACCCAAAGTTACTGCTATAGTTACCTGCCAAGTGGTCTTCACTGCATCAACAGATAATTACTCAACAACTTGGTACTTTGATAGCGGATGCTCACGTCACATGACTGGCTCTAGATATTACCTATCAAACTATCAAAGAGTAAATGGTAGCGAAGTAACCTTTGGAGGAGGATAAAATAGAAAAATTGTAGGATGCGGAACCTTGGACAGTCCTGGACTCCCAAAGTTGGCTAATGTATCACATGTTGAAGGGCTGACAGCAAATCTCATTAGCATCAGTCAACTCTGTGATGACAACTTCATCATCATCTTTGATAAAGAAAGTTGCACTGTGATGGACAGCAACGGGAACCATGTGATCTCAGGGGTAAGGTCTTCCAATAATATCTATGAGACTAACAGAAACAGTTGTCTAAGTGCGTAGGTGAATGAGGTGCAGCTTTGGCATCAAAAATTGGGACATACCAACTTTCGTAACATGAAGAATCTCCAAAGACTAAATGTTGTTCTAGGAGTTCCTAAGTTGAACATTTCAAGTCCTAGCCTCTGTGGAGATTGTCAAAAGGGAAAACAAGTCAAAGCATCGCACCCTGTTGTGACAACTTCTGAGAGACCTTTCACAACTCAAAGCTGCTTCGAACTACTTCATATGGACTTTATGGGACCGGCTGAAGTTGAAAGCCTTGGAGGAAAGTGGTATTCTTTTGTCATTGTAGATGATCTTTCAAGGTATACTTGGGTGAAATTTTTGAGAAATAAGAGTGAAACATATGATACCTTCTTAGAATTGTATGCTACGATCAAAAACTTTTATCACGCTTGTGTTAAGAGGTTGAGATCCGATCATGGGAGGGAGTTTGAGAATATACAACTCCATAACTTTTGCACAAAAGAAGGTATTCATCATGAATACTCATCCCCAAAGACACCTCAGCAAAATGGTGTGACCGAGCGAAAGAATAGGATGTTACAAGAGATGGCCACTGTAATGCTGCACTCAAAGAAGTTGGCTAAACGATTTTGGGCTGAAGCTTTAAATACTGCATGTCATGTAAGTAATCGAGTAAACCTAAGAACCGGAACCACCATGACATCATATGACATTCTAAATGGTAAAAAACCCAACCTGAAATATTTACATGTATTCAGTTGTGTTTGTTATATTTTGAATAATATGGACTATCTCTACAAGTTTGACCCTAAAAGTGACAAAGGTGTGTTTATTGGTTACTCACTTAACAGTCATGCTTATCGTGTCTATAACCTCAGGACCAAAACTGTAATGGAGAGTGTGAATTTAAGATTTGATGATATGGCTAGTTTGTATACTCCTACTGATGATACTGACGGTGTAATTGAGATACAGGGAAGTACAAGAAACACCGATGCGGAACAAGTTGACACTGAAGTTGAGCCCACTTCAGTGACAAACAAGGATACACCTTCCGATGAACCTGAATCAGATCCTGATCTTGACGATTCAGAAATCCCAGCAGTAATTCAAGGTAGTGTTCGAAGAGACCCTCCGAAGAGAATTCGCAAAGATCATCCAATTGACCAAGTCATTGGAGATGTTCACGAAGGGGTCCGAACAAGAGGTAAAGCCATTACCAACTACAAGAAAATGTTGAGGATGGTGTGTTTGTCGTGTGTCATAAATGAAGTTGGTAGTGTTGTGTTTTTGTCCATGATTGAACATAGGAATGTAACTGAAGCCTTAAAAGATGAGTTTTGGATTAGTGCAATGTAGGCCGAATTACTGGAGTTTGTGAGGAACAAAGTTTGGACACTAGTGCCCAGACCCTCTGGAGTAAATGTTATTGGGACTAAGTGGATATTCAAAAATAAAACTGATGAATTTGAGAATATCATCAGAAATAAGGCTCGCTTAGTTGCCCAAGGTTATACTTAGGTAGAAGGTATAGACTATGATGAAACTTTTGCTCCGGTTGCACGAATAGAGTCAATTAGGCTTTTATTTACCATTGCATGTTACCTTAACATTACTTTTCACCAGATGGACGTTAAGGCAGCTTTTCTCAATGAAATTTTGGAAGAAGGGGCATATGTGGAACAACCCAAAGGATTTGAAGACTCGTCAAAACTTGATCATGTGTACAAGTTACACAAGGCTTTGTATGAACTAAAACAAGCTCCTAGAGCTTGGTATAGTCGACTAACCGAGTTTTTACTTGATTTTGATTTTTTCAGGGGACATGCTGATAGGACACTCTTCCTTAAAAAGGAGAAAAAATTTCTCACAATAGCTCAAATATATGTCGATGACATAGTATTTGGGTCGACAAGTGAGAAAGCTTTGAAGGAATTTGTTGAAGCAATGTCCACGACTTTTGAAATGAGTATGGTCAGTTAGCTTAGCAACTTTCTTGGACTTCAAGTCAAACAAAAGGAAAATGGTGTTTTCGTCTCACAGACAAAATATGCCAAAAATCTTGTAAAGAAGTTCGGTTTGGAAAATGAAAAGCACATGAGAACCCCCATGAGCACAACAGAGAAACTTTCGAAGGATGCAGTTGGGCCCGAAGTTGACCCAACTTTATACAGATCGATGATCGGGAGTCTTCTCTATCTGACTGCAAGTCGGCCAGATATAATGTACAGTGTTTGTGCATGTGCTCGGTTCCAATCTTGTCCAAAGGAGGAACACCTGAAAGCTGTAAAGAGAATCATTCGGTATGTTGCTGGGACTTGTGAATTGGGACTATGGTTCACAAAGGACACAACTACAGATCTTGTAGGATACAGTGATGCGGACTGGGCTAGAGAAATTGATGACAGACGAAGTACAAGTGGAGGATGTTGTTACCTTGGTAACAACCTCATCTCCTGGCACAGCAAAAAGCAAAACTGCATTTCATTATCCACAGCTGAGTCCGAATATGTTGCAGCTGGAAGTTGTGCAACACAGTTGATATGGTTGAAGTCGATGTTGGATGATTATGGGCTGGAAAACAATTCCTTGGTGATGCTCTGTGATAATACAAGTGCCATCAACCTTGCAAAGAACCCCGTTCATCACTCCAAATCCAAGCACATTCATTTAAGGTATCATTTTATTAGGGATTTAGTTGAAAAGAAGTTATTAAAGTTAGAGTATATTAGTACAGATAATCAACTGGTTGATTTATTTACAAAAGCTTTAAGCTATGAGATATTCTCAATTTTGAGGAAATCTCTTGGCTTATGTTCTATATGAAAAGTACAGTTGACCCAACTGTTGTCACACTTTTGGTATATCATAGTTAACTGTGAAGTTGAACAGATTCGAGGATGAAAAAGCTTGTATTAAGGTGAAACCATGATCGTTCTTATAAAATCATATAACTAGATCAAAGATCTTAGATAAATGGTTTTGATAAGATTCTTTTGGTTATTCATCTATTCATCATCAGTTTCTCTTCTTTAAAAGTTTTCTATGATGTAACAAAAGTATTCTGATAATAAAATTTTTCTTGACAATAGTTGGTTAATTATAAATAAATAAAAAAAAGGGGAAAAATTTTGAAAGTCAGTTAAATGTATCTGGAAGTGTATCTTACTCTATCTGTAATATCTGGGGACTATATCTTTAATATAATTGATTCCTATTTTGATGGAGGCGGGTATCTATCGATTCTATATATCCATCCTTATTTGTGTGATGAATTGTATATAAAAGAATCACTTTCTTTCTCTCTCTTCAGTCATTTTCTCCTAGATTCTCTTTTTGCTTCTGTTTTCGATTCACTTTTCAAAAAACCCTTCTAAACCTTTTCATCTCCCCAAAATCTGTTCGACTTTATCTCTTTCTCCGCCATGGATTCTAAGAAATTGAAGCAGATTCAAGAATTGTTGAGCGACCCCGAAGCCTCAGCATACCTTCGCCATCTTTCAACCTTCCCCCCCACAACCTTCATTTCTCTCTCCACCGCAACCTATCATTTCCAACCCTTTTCGTCTTTGTTCTCCAAAATCTTCTCCCATTTTTCATCCAAAGGTTCCCCTATCCCCTTCGAGAGGTAATGCTCCTATGGAGATTTCTCCCGAGTTAGGAAGTTGTTCGGAAGTTCAGTCGAAACCTCTATCTCTACCGGTGCCCTCTCCGGTCCAACCTTTTCCGGTCTCCCCATCTTCAGAGTGAGCCATTATTCTAGCTCCTGACGGGGTAGTCATGTCTACCTTTGATACTCCAGTCCTCGACACTCCTATCCTCGCCGAAGATCAAATTGACCCGTTTCTTCCTTCCGACGAAGGAAACACATACAATGAAGGTCCAATTGAGGTTCCATTTTCTGAAATTGAAGAAGATGCTAAGGAGGAGGTACTTGAGAAATCTACTCCAACACATACACCGCCTAAGAAGAAATCGACCAAGTCAAAAAAGGTCCCTCCGACTAGACGGTCCAAGCGTCTTCATGTGACTGGTAGTTCCTCGAGAACTCCAGTGGAGCCAATTGAGATCATTAGTGAAGCTGAAGAGGAGGAGGAGTGTGAAGAAGAGATGTCAGAAAATAATTCGGGTGAACAGACTCTTTTAGAGTCTGAGGCTAATGATGAAGTTGAAGAGACTGTTGCTTCAAAGAAGGGCAAAAGAAAGATATCTTTGTCTTCCCCCTCGAAAAGTCGTGGAAAAGCTGTGAAGAAAGTTAAGCGGAGTGTTGCTCAAACTGAGGAGGATGCTGATTCGGATTTAGAGGTATCAAAGGCTAACTCAATCTTATTTTATTCAGATCTTGCTAAACGTAATTGGGAATTCTTTAAGAATAGGGAAATCTTGAATGATCGAGCAGTAGATTTAAAAGATTTTTCTGGATATAATTTGGTTGAATTTTTGAAGAAAAAAAAAGTGTTGGGGAGTGTAACTTATGCTAGGCCTTATGTTGCTGAAGTAGTTAGGTATTTCTATGCAAATTTAACACATGATTTTGGGAATCCAGCCTCTAAGCAATATGGTAAAGTCTTTGTACGTGGGAAGGTATTCATAGTTACTCCGACTAGGATTAACAAATTTTTGAGAATACCTAATGTTATTGAAGCTGATGAGGGGGTTGATGAGGAGTTGGAGGCTAAGATGGCTGATGTGTGAACTGGTGGCCAAACTGAGATGTGGGTGGCTAACAAGAAGCTGAATAGATTTGCTTCGGTTCTAACATCACTGTTCTCAACACTTCACAAAATCTCTGTGTCAAACTGGATTCCTATTTCGAACAAAACGATGGTGCCATTCGAGCATGTTTACCTATTGTATAAGGTGTATATGGGAGAAAAGGTGAATCTAGGGCAACATATTTTCAATTTAATTGCTGAGATTGCCATGACAAAGTCCAACAAGAAGTTGGTAGTTCCCTCTCTCATTTACAACATGCTCCTGGACCAAGGGTTTAAGCCCACAAAGAAGGATATTCTCACGGCCAGAATTCCTCTTCAGACTGTTCAAAAGGCTTTTCTTGCTGAGTCCAGAACTTGTGATCTTCCATGGAGTGATGCTGCTGAGACTGCTCTTCCATCTTCAGATCATCTTTGTTCTATCCCTATATTTGTTTTGCAGGAACAAATTGAGCTCTATACTGCCCAGATAGAGATCTTTGCCATGCAAAGAAAAGTATTCCAGCGCCTTCTTTCTTCCCAAAAAGGGGGAGAGACTGGTGGTGGAGAAGGCAGTAGCAGAAGCAAAGAAAGGGCAAGGGCAGCAGCAAGTGAAGAGGAGGAAACTGATGAGCAAGAGGAGGAGGAGGATGAGGAGGAGTAGAGGAAGAAAAGAAGAAGGAGGAAGACTGCAGACTATTGCAGTTTTGTTATGCTGATGTTTATCAAAACAATTTCTCAAAACAATTTATTGTGCTTTTTCCGTTGCGTTTTAACACTATGTTTATTTTATTTTTTTAATGTTTATCTATCTACTGAATTGACTTATTGATCTTTTGATAAAGATCTTCTTTTTGCTGATATTTTATGAATAGTGTTGGAAACACTTTGTTTTGGGAAGTTTGCATGACAGGGGGAGCAATTGCAATTGTGTTCTGTTTTGATTATGCTTGTTGTGTTTCGAGTATATGTTTAGGGGGAGTTCTGTTATGATTTAATTGTGTTGCATGCTTGAGGTTGTTTTGGGAAGAAAGACAAAAAGGGGGAGATTGTTGAAACCGTTGGTTTGTTATTAGTTTGGATATGTTTTGTTTTGTCTTTCTTTATTTGCTTGTGTAGGAAGATAGTTGAGATATTCTAGGAAATCTGTTGTGGTTGACTAGTTCAAAGAGTTGATTAAGATAAGGTTGTTACGGGAGTTGCGGGCGTGCGGCGCAAAGTTTGGAATGGAGTTCATGAAGAGATTAAGTTGTTATTTGGAGTAGAGACCAAGTAATGAGTTTTGTATAAATAGGAATCAGTTGTATAGTGTTAGATACGAATTCTTAGAGATATAAATCAGATCTGTTTATAGAGATATTAGTTTTCTGCAAGTGATAGTTAAGACAACTTTAGTCACAACCTTCTGTGAAGGAAGAGATAAAGTGTCTTAAGTTTAGTAAGAATTTACTTGTAGTGTTTTTGTAATTCACAAATTCATATAGTGAATATTTCGCCCTGAGGCACTTTGCGGGATTATAGAAATATAATCTCATGAAATTTTCCAATCCATTGTGTGTTTCTAAATTCTGCTGCATATACAAAGTTGTCTCAACTTTCGATACAACTTTGATCACAACTCTGTCAGAACCGAGAGTTCGGTTTCTTCAGAATTAATTTTGTAAGGTGTAAAATCCGGCACCCAGTCTCGAATTTTCAAGAAACCGGGATTCAAATTCCAAGACTGGAGTCGACGAACTTTCAATTGATCCGCAACACAATTAAATTGCAAAGTAAAGAAACCTTTACCAATCGATATCAAACACCAATCCATAGACGGAGTCCATAGCTTCTGCAATCTATGTTTCAAGTCAATCGCCGACCAGGGCTTATCTCCTTTCAACATAATTAATCTTCCAATTAAAGAAAACTGAAACTTTCCTAATTGGTCTTGATACAAGTCATCCGGAATCACGATAGAGGAAAAATCTCCTCACTTGATGGGAAGGATTCGAGAAAGTGATGCCGTGAACAGATCAGGATATTGATCAGATGTTGATGCCTTTACCGCAGCAGAATACGAATGGATTTTCGTGGCATGCATGTGCGAAGAAACCCCTAATTGAGAATTAGGGTTTGCGATGGGTTCTTGAGCGTAGGGATTTTTTCCTAATTCTCGAGAGGATAAATTAGGAGAAGTATCATCTGAAGGTCGTGAGGACACAACAGACAGAGATGGATTGCCAGAGTCCAGCAAAAGGGACGATGAAAGGTCCGGCGGTAGGGATTGCATGACTAGCGAAATCGGTAATCAGGAGATGAGAGAGAAGAGAGCATATCTTTTCATTGTCCCGGGTTTTGATATTCATAAATAATAATCAATGTAACTTTATGTTTGTATTGTAATATTCTAATGAATCATATGTTTATTTTATATATGAACTTAAATATATTTGTTCTTAAATAATTATTATGAAATGTTGAATTTAATTATAGATATCCATTAAATGGAATTGGATATATGATACGTTATCAATTATAAAATAATAATTAGAAAACGAATAAAGGAAATTTCTGGAAGAGAATTAGAAAACAAATAAAGGAAATTTGTGGAATATTCTCTGTTGGTGTAGAATTATAGTGCATGTTGTTGGAGATGAAATTAGGAATGTGCTGTATTTTAGTGATAATGATGTTATATTATAGTACAGACTGCTAGAGATGGTTTTAGTAATTCCATCGGTCAATGTGAAAAAATCAAAATATTTCTTTCATCACCCTTCCCTCTCTAGTCAAAGGCAAATAATGAGGGTATCTTGATATCTCATTATTGGTATAATAAAATAAGGGCTCGTTTGCTCGCTAGAAAATATTATATATGTTCGGATATGTTTGACTGGGATGTATTCTACTTTATAAGATATCAATATTGCGTTTTGCTTTAGTTTATTAAAATATGTGTATCAAATATGTGTTAATAATATATTATTGGAGAATTATCAATTTAAGGCCTAAAAGATGATAATCTATCATTTTAAATCACCAAAGATGGAATCTAACGATTTAAGACTTAAAAGATCTAAAACTATTGATTTAAGACTTCAAGATTTAACAACGTTAAAACTCCATCCATAGTTGCGTGGGCGCGTGGCTATTGAATATTTATTACATATCTTCACTCAAAATATTTTTCACATTTAAATTAAACACATAGTTACACATATTTACATTAATTAATTGAATTAAACATAAATATATAGTTCAATTTAGAATTATAGAATTAATTGAACTAAGCAGAACAAATATAGTTCGATTTTTTATTATAAACTCAATTGAATTAATTAAACCCAAACATAGCTCTATTTTTGAATTATGAAATAAAAGATGATAACAATTTTAAAGAATATCAAATTTTCGATCTGCGAAATAGAAGAATGAAAAAGAGAAGAAGGAAACACATATCAAAATTAAAAATTGAACTATTTTTTGTTAATTTAATTAATTAATGCAAATCTGTGTGAATTTGTATTTATTTTATACGTAAATAATATTATATGTAAAGATGTCAAAGATATTTAACAACCACGCTAACTTTAGTTGGGTGGAGTTTTAACGCTGTTAAATATTGGAACCTTAAATTCATAATTTTAAGATCTTTTAAGCCTTAAATCAATATAATCCATCTTTCTAGCTCTATATTGACATATTATCTATCTTTTAGGATTTAGATTGATAATTATCCATTATTATTTGGTTACGTGTATTAAAATTTTCTATATAATTACAATTCATAAAATATATTTTAATTAGTTACTCGTATTGTGTAAATGTTATGTAATATAGGATTTTAATTAATATTTGGTATATGTATTTTAGTATGAGATTTTGAATAGTTATATATGATAATATATATTACACCTCGAGCGGTATATAATAACATATAAATGATTAACAGTTTAGCACATGTTGGGCCTTTTGTAATGCTCCAATTTTAATAAAAATAAATAATAACAATAATAAAAGAACATCACTTTATGTAATGTGTAAGAAATGCAAAATTACCCTGAAACTTCATAGAGACCGTACGCAGTGAGTTGTCTTCCATTTGCCAGTTAAGAAAGAGGAAATTACGCAGAAACTTGAGAAGAGTAGTTGGTTGTCTTAGTCACCAATTGATCATGTACGTCCGATCCAGTGGCAGCCCAAAATATAAAATAAAAAATTACATGTGCAATTTTCAAAAATTAAAAATAAAAATTAGTATTTAGAATTATTAGTGAACAACAATTCATCCCCCTCCCCCTAATGAAAAATTTCTAATTTTGCCCCTGTGCATACATTCATGCATACCAACATACGTAAATATACAGAGAGAGAGAGGATTTAGCATATTGCGTTGTAATTTGAAAAGTTGTTAAATGTCTGATTTTGAAATTACAATTTTAAAATTGTGTGATTGAAAAACCAATATATTGATAATCATTACACGGTTTGTGTTTTTTTTTTACAGCAATTATCCGTTATTTAAAAAAAAAAATAGTGGAAATTTAAGTATTTCTGCTGATTATAGCTTGACTCCGCGGATCGAGCTTGTAATTAATGTGTGAGAAATACAAAATTACTACCTAGAAACTTCGGAGAGAGAGTATGTAGCTTTCTTCCCAATTCCCAGTTAAGAAATAGGAAATTACGCAAAAATTTGCAGAGTAGTTGGTATATATAAACCTCCAGACTTAATTTTTGCGTGTAAGAAAAAATAGAAGAAATGATTGGAGCAGCAGCGAAAAGAAGCTTTATTTTTTACTTTTTTTTTTGCCCCTTTTATTCATCTTTATCCATCACTTTACTAAAATTACATTTAATTGCGATAGACGATTTCATACGAGAATAACATCAATTGGGCGACCATCTAATTAAAAATGTGTGCAAATTAGTTGCAGTAAAACCTCTACACAGTAATATTAATGGGATCAGAGAAAAATATTGCATCGGGCTGTTAGGAGCAACCAACTTCAGGTAAGACCAAATCTTTAATTAAAGGCAAAAACATCTATGCACTAGGTGTAAATAAAACTTATTTCGCGCGGGTCGGAACAAATCGCGGATCAACCCGCTTTGAGACCCGCGTTAACTAGGTCAAATCGTCAAAAATAAAATAAAAATTGTTAAAATCAGTATCAATCTCAATACTAAAAACTATCACTCAAAATTTCAAAAGTATCACTCGATCCTTAAAAGTAACTAGTCTCATACTTATCTTATACAAATTTATTTAGTTTAAATTGTGATTTTTTCTATTCCAATTAATGTTTAGAGTTTAGAGTTTCATAGGGTTCCTGATTTTTTAGGAGGGTTTTTTAGTATTTTTATATTTTTAGGGGTTTATTTTTTTAAGGATTATTAATCTAAATTACGGGTTAGATTTAAGTTCAAAAAATTAATTAGCAAGCGCAATGCACGAGCCCCACGTGTTAGGGTCAGGCGAGTACATTGCATGAGGTGCTAATTTTTTTTATTTCAAAATTATATTTTTATTTTCAATTATAGTTTATATTTTTTTTAAAAAAATTAAACTAATTTTTGAGCCTGTGCAAATCGTTGCATTTCATAAAAAAAAATTAATTCACTTTTATTTTAGGGTTCACAAATTTTATTTTAGGGTATATATTTATTTCAAAATTTAGTTTTTATTTTCAGTTCCTATTTATATTTATTTTCAAAAAATTAATTATCAAGCGCAATGCACGAGCCCACGCGTACATTTTTTGGGGGAAAATAAAAAAGCAAAAAATAATAAAATCGAAAAAACGTCCGGAAAAAAAAAGACGGGCGCCGCCCGCGTGAGCTAAGGCGCCGTCTGAAATAGCACCTCAAATAGGGATTAGGGATGGCTGGTGCATGGAAATCATGCTCTTGATTAATTTCTTCATTGCCCACTTTTTACTTTGTTTTTTGCCTCTTTTATTCATCTTTATCTATATCTTTATTAAAATTACATTCAATTGCAATAGACGATTTCGTAAGAGAATAACATCAATTTGGGCGACCATCTAATTAAAAATGTGTGCAAATTAGTTACCATGCATGTTTTTTCGACATAAGATTTTTTTCATTGTAGATGTATGCATTAATGGAAGAACTAGGAACTATGTTTATTTTAGTATGCTTTTATAGTTTACCTTATTATATTTTAGTGCTATTTATTTTTTAAAACAATTATACCTTATCTTGTTGTATTTTGGTGCTAGTGATAAAAACGTTAAAATACAATAAGATAAACTACAAAATCGTAAACATTATTCATAGTTCTCACGAAAGACTACTGCCCATTATAATTAACTCTTATAAAAATGATTAACCAAATATAATCGTATTCGTAATAGTCAACTTTTTTTCTAGTCATATATACTTGGTAAAAACTTTAGCCACCAACTTATATAATAATATATTTATTTCAATGAGCAAAAAGTCATACTCTTCACACTTGTCCCCACCAGGAACATTTGGGTGGTTATCAACCAATTGATATTGAAATAGGGAGTTTCTATTTGCATCACAGAATTTATTCTTTGCACCACTCTTATTCAATGCATCACTATTTTTACTCTTTGCACAACATAAATTTATATTAATACCCTTTTACTAAAAAAAATAGATTTCATTAAAAAAAATCGATTAAATATATATTTATTTTCCTTCGAGCCCAAGCTTCTCCGATCTTGGGAGTCGTTCTTGCTGAATCCAACAAGATTAACCAATCTTGGGCTCTGCAACAGGGTGTCGATTTCATTCTCAAATTCATTTGGGTTTTCGGAAATCGACATTCTTTGAGCAGTTCTAGAAGACTTCTTGACGGCGACGAGGTAGCCTTCGCGAAGAACTCCTTTGTAAACGAGTCCATAGCTGCCCCTGCCCAACAGCTTCGTCTGCGAGAAATTGCTTGTGGCCAACATCAAGAGAGGGAGATAGCTTAGCTTATTACTCAAAGTACTGAATATAAGTAGTATTTTCCTAGTATATATATAAAATAGGAACCGAACTTGGTGTGGGAACGTGAGAATGAGTTGGTTTAATATAATTTTAATGCTTTTCTTATTGTATTTTGGTGATAAAATAAAAAATCTATACTAATATAGAAAGTGGCTTATCTTACAATTTTGAGTTTACCTATTATAACCCTATTTTATATTTTATTTAAGGGCAACAATGTAATCATCTATATTTATTATAATATTATTATAATTCTAACTTATAATCTATATAAAATTACTATATTAGTATTACAGTTCTAACTAATTATTAATGAGAATCGAAATCTTATAATATAATATATTATTATAGTATTATTATATTTCTAACTAATCTTTATCATCTAATATATTAACAAATTAAAAACATAGGCACATATGAAAAGATCACAAAGCTCCTCAAATCAATTCTAAGAAATCTAATATATTAACTTTCACGACAAATTCAACAATCCAAATAAAAAATTAAACAACTCATTATGCATCGAATATCAGAGGTTGAAAAATATTTTTTATTTGAGAATAATGTTTCCTGATTAATTATAAAAACTAATTAAACTAATAAATTAGATAAATAGCTGGGGGAAAAATGATATATCATTGAGTAATTACACTAAACTAATTGCTTAATTTTTTGTTTAGATTCCGAATACTCGATTGTATAAATACTGTAGAGTAACCATAGTTTTTTTCTGATGTTGGCCGGACCATATGTAAATTGTGGAAACTTAGCTATTCCAAAGTAAATACTTAATATATAATGTATCTTAGAAAAATAATGTATATCGATTTAGAGTGTTATATGATAGTCTATTACTTTAACGATTTTGGTTCGAAATTTAGTGCAAATTATATTTTTATACCTACATTTTCTGCTCTTTTTTAAAAAATAACACATTTTTCAAAACTAACAAAACAATACTCACTTTTTCAAAATTTGACAACTCTAACATTTGACCAATTTTATAGCCCGACCAATTTTATAGCCCGAAGATCGTACGTAAAGGATTGTATTTTAATATTTCTTGGTTATTTTCAAAATTTGGCAAATCTAACATTTGATCAATTTAATTTACGGCATGAAGATCATATGTAAATGATTGTATTTTAATGTTTCTTAATTGTAGGATTTTTTTGCACGACTGGGGAAATATAAATATTAAAAATACAATTAATTACATATGATTTTCGGGATAAAAAATTGATCAAATGTTAGATATGCAATTTTTTTTAAAATGGGGTACTATTGTGTTAATTTTGAAAAAGTATGTTACTTTTTAAAAGAGGCAAAATATAGGTATCAAAGTGTAATTTGCCCAATTTATATGTGTTTAGTTTTAGTATGATTTAAAGCATGACAACTGCATGACTATTGAGTTGGGTATTTAAAAAGCACGAGTATTTATAATGACCTATATCAGGTCCATCTTCAGATAATTTTGATTATTAAAATAATTATTTTATTCATAATATATATTTATAATATTATAGAATAATTTAGTAAATCATATTTATAATATTATAGAATAATGACAACTCCATGGCCATTAAGTTAGGTATTAAAAAAGAATGAGTATTTATAATGACCTAGGTCAGGTCGTCCATCTTCATGTAATCCGATTATTAAAATAATTATTTTATTCATAATATATATTTATAATATTATAGAATAAATTAATAAATCATATTTATAATATTATAGAATAATTTAATAAATCATATTTTTAAAATTATTCAATACTTCATAAATTAATAGAATGTTTGCATGTGTCTATTTTGCCAACATCCCACATTTTGTTGTGACAATAGTAAAATTGCACTTGCATCTTCTGATGAATCATACCATTTGTATACACCATGAATCACAAGAGGCTATTGGTTTTTGAAGAAACATTTATTTGTATAATTACATATCATCATTCACTCAATTTGTTCTAATATTGGATAAAGAGATCACATATGTAAGACAATGAATATATATATTATTTTTAAGCACGCAAAGACTGATTTATCATAATCTTCCATGATTGATCCCAAATGATACAAGTTTTGATTTTTTTCACTTGTACTTTTTTTAAATGGGGATTGAGGTGGATTCTTGAAACGGGGATCAATTAAAATTAAAATATATAAGAAATAACTGTGAAGAAACTAATAACAATTTTAGATGTTAATCTAACACATGATTTAAAAACATTCTGAAGATTGAAGGACTATCTTTAACAGATTATGTTAAACTTCATATCTCAAAGGACGTGAAATTAGATATATGAGTGTATGATTCTCAACATGCATATCAACTTGCAGCTACATAAGTTGAGGGGAATAATGAAAATATATTATGAAATACAAATTTTCTACTCATTTCGTGTTTTTGGCCACATTTATCAAATGAGACAAGTCTTGATTTTTTTTTCACTTGTTCTTTTTTTGAAACAGGGATTGAGTTGGAGAACATAATGAACATATTGAAAATACAAAATATATTAGAAATAATTGTGAAGAAATTAATAAAAATTTAAGAGGTTAATCCCACAAATTAAAAAAAATCCAAGGCTTGAAGGACTATCCTTTAATGGAATATATTAAACTTATATCTCAAAAGATGTGAACTTAGATCTATGAGTGTATAATTCTCCTCATGTATATCAAGTTACAACTATATGTGTTGAGGGGAATAATGAAAATATATTAAGAAACACAAATTTTCTTCCCATTACGTCTTTTTGGCCACATTTAACGTATCTTAACATATAATAATAAGAAAAATAAAAGATTATGGATCGTTGTACATTTCAACATGGAATTCCGAATTCTTGTATAACTCTAAGTGTCAAGAACAATCACATAAAGTGTCAATTTAATTTGACGTGATTGTGAGAGGATGAGAGGATTTGTGTTCAAGTAAAAGTCTATGCAAATTTAATGCAAAATATTAATTGGACCGATAATGTAATAAAATATAAAGGCATTGCTGCAGCAACAACAGCAGCAATTACCACCTGCTGCCTCATCACCAATCCGACAGGCTTTGGAGCCTGAAGCTACCGGCTATTATGGAGGACTGAAGATGCGGCTATTGCAGCAAACAATTTTGAGCTCAAGCCGGCTCTAATTTTGATGGTTCAACAGAACCAATTTAGTGGTGGAGCATTGGAAGGCTCACATGCGCATCTGGCACATTTTCTGGAAGTTTGTAAGACAATTAAGATAAACTGAGTAGGCGACGATGCCATCAGACTTCACTTATTCTCATTCTCTCTGCGAGATAAAGTGAAGTTGTGGTATCAATCATTGGATACGGACACAGCTACAACTTGGGAGGAACTGTACAAGAAATTCTTCACCAAATATAGTCCACCAAGCAAGACTCTGAGAATAAAGAATGAGATCACACAATTTCAGTAGTTCGACCAAGAAGCTTTGTATGAAACTTGGGAAAGGTTCAGAGATCTTATTAGAAAGTGCCCATGACACGGATTTGGAGCAGACCAGCAAGTGTGTTATTTTTAGAATGGTCTGATGGAGCACACCAGAGACCGGATTAATGCAGCTGTAGGAGGAGCTCTGTTAGAGTTGTCTATAGATGAGGCCATGGATTTGTTGGAGAGAATGGCTGCAAATAGTGCTCAGTGGCCATCTCAGAGGAACTCAGTTAGAAGGATGGCTGAGATTTCATCTTCTAATGATCTAAAGGAGTTAACGGCTCAAATGTCGACTATGGCCAAGGTCATTACTTTGCTAACCAAGAATAATTTGGCCCCAGTGGGAAATACACCAGAGCAAGTAGTGGCAGTTCATGATGAGGCAGCTAATGTGAACTATATGCAAGGTCGAGGTTACAACTATCTACCACATCAAGAAGGAAATCCATACACTCAGTTTGGGTAGAGGAACAATGATAAGATGAGCTTTGGAAATCCAAACAACTTTCAGCAGCCACTCCCGGGTTCTCTACCACCAATGGAGTCATCAGACATCAATAAAGGGAAAAAGCTGGATCTGGAAGACATTCTGGGATACTTCATGACTGACACCAAACAGAGGATAGATGTCGAAGCTACGAAGGTAGATAATCTGACTATAGCATTTAACAAGTTTACTACTAACACGGGGGCACAGTTGAAGTCTATGGAGACTCAAATGGTCAGCTGGCCAAAATTATGAGAAGTCAGCAACAAAAGGGCCAATACCCGAGCAATACAGAGCTGAATCTGAAGGAACAGTGCAATGCAATCCACGTGTGCAGTGGTACAAATGAAAGGAGTGAAGAAGAAGCCTCAACTACTATTGAAAAGGCTCATGAGCCTAAATATGTGTTGCCGTCTGCTTATGTCCCTCCACTGCCATTTCCCTAAAGACTGAAGAAGTAAGAGAAGGAGAATCAATTTGCTAAGTTTCTTAAAATATTTAAAAAGTTGTCCATCAATATCCTGTTCGTTGAAGCTCTTGAGAAGATGCCAAAGTATGCCAAATTCATGAAAGAAATTTTAGCTAAGAAAAGAAAGATTGGAGAAGTGGAAATGGTGCATCTAACAGAGGAGTGTAGTGCTGTGATACAGAAATAAGTGCCGACGAAGCTGAAGGATCCGGGAAGCTTTTCTATCTCGTGCACTATTGGAAGCTCTCACGTTAGTAAGGTGCTTTGTGATTTGGGAGCTAACATTAATCTGATGCCTCTGTCTGTATATCAACAGTTGGGACTGGGCCCGTTGAAGCCAACAGCTATAACTCTGCAGCTAGTTGACAGGTCTCTGAGATCTCAAGGGGAATTGTTGAAGATGTGCTGATGAAAGATGTAAAATTTATTTTTCCAGTCGATTTTATTGTGCTAGACATGGAGATAGATCACCGAGTTTCTTAGATTTTTGGGAGGCCATTCCTTACCACGGCGGGCACCGCTGTTGATGTAAAGAAATGGACTCTACTGTTGTAAGTGGATGATGAAAGTGAAATTTTCACTATTTATCGACCGCTTGAAAGCTCGGCTCATATGGAGGTAAAGATGGTAGAAGTGGTAAAAGCTCTTAAAGAATCTGAAGGACCTCCGGTAACTGTTAACCGAAAGAGACTGCTCCAAGCTTGAGAAGATGGGAAAATTAAATCTAAGAAAAAGGATGGAGTGCATTGGGGATGAGCCATCTCGATTGCCCCGATAGAGTTGATAAAATGAGGTTTAGTGTGGCATCAAGCTGCACCAAATCCTCCATAGTTAACCTTCAGTGGTATGTCGAGCTCGAGACAGTAAACCAAGCACTGATTAGGAGGCCACCCAATATTTAGGTATATTTTTATTTTTGTTTGCTTTGTTTATTTTATTTTATGTTTTCATGAAAATAGCACGGACCGTGCTCCCTAGCACGGCCCGTGCTATCTCAGAGCAACAAACTGGACAACTCTCTGTATGGACAACACGGACCATGCTGCCCATAGCACGGTCCGTTCCAATTTCCATCACACAAAAACTCATCTCGGGTCCAGAACGTTAGCACAGTCTGTGCTATCACTGCACGGACCGTGCTATCATTGCATGGCTCGTGCAATCCTCTCTGACCCAGGTCAGTTCGCGATTAAAGGTCAGATTTCTTTTCCCTTTTTCATTCCACACGCACACAAACACACCCAAAGCGAGCCCTAGATTGATTGTATCCCAATTCACCGATCAAACTCTCAATTCCCCATCCCTATCCTTCAATTACATCATCAAATCACACACCCACACCATTTGGAGGATGATTTGAAGCAAAATCTCAAAGTTTTGCACCAACATAGCACATTTTCGCCCAACTTTACTTTTCACCGATTTTGTTGCTGCAACTGCCTTAAGGTACATCATTCTTGCTCTTAATCCTCGTTGAATATGAGTGTTGATGATTGGAGACATTGGGTAGTTAATGGGTACCCTATTTTGCTTTAAAAATTAGGAAGTTTCATTGTGGCATTTTCTCCATCAGTTTAGGGGCATACTTTTTTGAGTTTATGATCGAATTTTTCACTTGTGGTTACTTTAATTATGTTGTATTGAGTTTATCCGGCATGAATAAGATGCTAGGGGATGAATTAGTATGGTACATCTGATCTAGACAAGTCTTGGGCTGAAATTGTGAAGAGTGATGATAATGGTGTTGAAAAATGCATGTTATTTTGGCTCTCTTTTGTTCTACATTGTTGAATTATGTTAGGTGACACCATATTGAGCATGCTTGATTATTTTGAGGGCATTGTGAGGCCATGTATGGCTTGGTCTTAATTGTTAAGCTCCCATTCGATGTTGTTGAACTTTTTCCATGCTTATTTGATGTCAATTCCACTTTAGAATGGTTCTTTAGGCATTATTTGTTCTTTTGTTGGTTCTAGTTCATTTTTTGCTAAGCAAATCTTGTGGACATTTATGCACTTCATAGAGCATGGATTATGAGGGCATTTGGTTTTAATTTGTTTGGGGTTGGAGTATTGGTTGCTTGTAAAGTTTTATTTTTGAATCCTCCATTCACATGCCAAGTTTGCAGGTACCTATGGCCACTAGGAGACGAGGGGGTCGAGGGGGCCATGACCTCAATGATCCTCAGGCTTTCAGAATAGTCTTCACTAATCCTGCATTTCGCGAGAAATGGCATAAGCTTGTCCAGCTTGATTGCATCCCTTCTCGCTAACTGGATAGTGACTGCTTGCGAGCTCTGGGATTGAATGATCACTTCTGGGCATTGTGTGAGTGCGGAGGTCTTACCCGCATCTTTTCTAAGAAATGGCCCTCATACAGGCGGATGATGTTGGAGTTTCCAAGCTCCGTAAAGATCAAGAAGAACCAGAATTCCACCTCCTTGGTCCGGATTATAGTTCAGCTTGATAACCGCCAGTTTGTGTTGATTTGTATAAGGATCATGGTTAAGAAAAATCGAAAGGAATGAACTGTATTCTTGTTAATTGTTTTTGTATATTTACAATAGAAATCTCGACTCCTCTCTTATTAATGCTATATAATTAAGAAGGAAAGAAATCATTCTATTCTAGAGTGGATCAATTAGATCCTGATTTATTGATTATTTCCTTCTAACACTCCCCCTCAAGTTTATTAATGGGATCACCGATACTTAACTTGACAAGAACTCCTGCAAAATCGATAGTGTTCACAGCTTTAGTCAGAATATCGGCTAGCTGATGTTCTCTGATCGAACGAATGGTAATTCCATAATTCCACCTTCAATTTTCTCTTTAATAAAATGATGATCCACTTCCATATGCTTGGTTCTATCATGCTGAACCGGATTCTCGAAAATGCTAATTGCATCCTTATTGTCACAAAATGGTTGACATTTTTGCTTGGGAGGAAATCTGATTTCAGTTCACAATTTCCGTAACCAAAGGACTTCAGTGAGCCCACTCTTGATTCCACAGAACTTAGCTTCAACACTAGATAAGGAAACAACCTTTTGTTTCTTGCTCCTCCACGTGACTAGATTTCCTCCGACAAAGGTAAAATATCCTCCGGTGGAGCGTCTATCTACCAAATTCCCGGCCCAATCTACATCAGTATAATCATAGGCTTCTAAATTTCCATGTTTCTTGAGTAGAACTCCATATCCAACCGTCCCTTTTAAGTATCGAACAATTCTCATTGCAGCGTCAATATGTTTTTTCTGAGGGTGATGCATGAACTGGCTGACAACACCAACATATGCTATATCAGGTCTAGTGTGAGATAGGTAAATTAACCTTCCTACCAAACATTGGTATTTACCCCGATCAATCAATTCTGCTTTTTCTACAATCTGCAGTCCATGATTCACGACTATTGGAGTAAGTGCTGGTTTATAGTCGAGCAGACCTGTCTCGGCTAAGAGATCCAGTATGTACTTCCTTTGACGTAGAAATATGCCATTCTTTGACCTCAGTACTTCAACTCTGAGAAAGTATTTCAGGATTCCAATATCTTTCATTTCAAATTCTTGGAACAAATTCAGCTTCAACTGGTTAATTTCTTCATTATCATTTCCAGTAATGATCATATCGTCCACATATATAATCGAACATGTTACCCAGTTATCTCTTCTTTTTAGGAACAGAGTATGATCTGAGTTACTTTGTCGGTATCCATATCTTATCATAGCCTCTGTGAATCTTCCAAACTAAGCCCTTGGAGACTGTTTAAGTCTGTACAGCGTCTTCTTCAGTCTACAACCTTTACCCCTTCCGAATTCTCCTGAAAAACCGGGAGGTGCTTCCATATAGACTTCTTTTTTAACTCTCCATGTAAAAAGGAATTAGTCACATCAAACTGTTACAAAGGCCAATCTAGGTTGGCCGCGATAGACAGCAAAACTCTCACAGTATTCATCTTAGCAACTGGAGAAAAGGTCTCTGAGTAATCAACTCCATATGTCTGTGTATAGCCTTTTGCTACTAGTCGAGCCTTGTATCTCTCGATTTTACCATCAGGTTGTCGTTTGATGGTAAAGACCCATATGCAACCAATAAGCTTCTGGTTTTCCGGTAGCCGACACCTTTCCCATGTGTTATTTCTGGCTAATGCACTCATTTCTTTCTGCATTGCCTCTTTCCACTAGGTATGTTTCATGGCTTCCTCGACAAACCAAGGAATCTCTTCTACTCCAAGAAGAGCAATTTCGAAAGCTTGTGCTACCTTAGTAAGATTGCCTTTAGAGTAATTCCCAACAGAATACTTTGTTCGTCTTCTAGTATGTTCTGGAGAATATCGCTTTGATGGGACCCCCTTGTACTCCTAGGTGGCAGCACATATCGACATGTCTCTATACCCTCAACTCTATAAAGTTCTTCATTCTCAGCAACTTGATCTTCATTCTCAGCCTCTTGACTACTTATCTTGTCATCATTATTAGTTTCAAGAACAAGACTAGTCTCAATAGTATCATTAATAGGTACCTCAGATATCAGAAAAGGTGGCTCAGCATTGACATCAAGCTCGGTAGATCGTATAGCATTAGAAGATATCTCAACGGTGCTGTTAACTTCGTCTATTGGACCTGTTTTCGGGACAGAACTTGACATTGGCATGGACAACCAGCTTAAAGAGTCACTCATTTCCCGATTCTCCCCCTGACTACTAAGGTAGTAGTAGTGGTAAAAGTACTCCATTTCTAGGAAATCACAATTCATGGTGGTGAACATGCGATGAGTTTTGGGATCATAGCACCGATACCCTTTTTGATGTAAACCATAACTGACAAAAACACACTTCACCGCATAGGGAGAAAGCTTGTGTTGGTTATGTTTAGGGATGTGAACATATACCAAACGACCAAAGACTCGTGGTTGAAGAGTGAGAGCAACAGGAATTTGGGTTTGAGTAGAAAGAAACTGCAAAAGAGTTTGTAGTTTTAGGGCTTTTGTAGAAAGATGGTTTAATAGATACACAGAGGTAGCCAAGACTTCGGCCCAAAACACTGTGGGAGTTTAGGATTCGATCAATATTGAACGGGAAATTTCTAAGAGAATTTTGTTTTTTCGTTTGGCCACACCATTTTGTTTAGGAGTGTGAGGGCAAGAGGTTTGATGGATCATACCGGTGGTACCACAAAACTGTTTTATACGGGTGTTAATATATCCTCCCCCATTATCAGACCATAAGACCTGGATAGTTTTCTAGAATTGAGTTTTTATTAGGGCATAAAAATGAGTAAATTTATCAAAAACCTCAGATTTGTGTTTCAGAAAATATATCCATGTCATGCGAGAACAATCATAAAAAAAAAGAAGAAAATACTGAAATCCAGAACCCCCAATAACAGGTGCAGGACCCCATCCATCAGAATGGACCAACGAAAAAATATTATCAACCCGAGTATTGTTAATCTTATAAGAATGACTATGGCTTTTGGCCAGAAAACAAGTCTCACAATACATATCCTGAGAAATTACTAATTTGGGAAAAACAATTTTAAATACCCCGTGGATAGGTGTCCTAACCGACGATACCAAAGCCAAGCAGTTCGATTACTGGATTTGTGAGTCAGCATCACGATACCTTTTTGAGCTATCTTGTCCACATAATATAGTCCATCGCGCTCAGTGCCACGCCCAATAATCATCCCCGTCCTGATATCCTGTAAAAGATAGAAGGTAGGTTGCATTAGGAGAGTGCAATTAAGCTCTTTGGTAATATGATTGATCGAGAGAAGTTTATGAGACAAAGATTGCACAAAAGACAATTCGACAGTTGCAAATTAGGAGAGATTGTAAAGTTTATGTGTCTCCTCCGTCGACGACTACCGCGCCAGAGAATCCGGTCCCTGGCAGTCTCGCACCTCACCATTGCATAGGCAAAGTCTACTGAGGGCAGGGGCTTTTTCTTGAGGAGGTCCTTCTTCACAGGTTCGTATACATCACTCAAAGCCGTGAGAAACTGAAATAACCTTTGTTGTTGTATGATTTTGTTGAAAATATCGATATCTTTAGAATACTCCATGGGATTTGTCTCCTTGCGATCGATTAACATCCATATGTCATGAAATTTTGCCCAAATTTCTTCTAATATTAATTCTCCTTGGTTCATTGTGTTTGCCTTTCTATGAAGATCAAAAACTTGAAAGGAGTCGGTCCTGCTCCCGTAGGTGAGTGCCAATCCATCCTACATGGCTTTAGTAGTGGGATGTTTTGAGACACTATTGATTAGGTTGGGTTCAACATTTTGGACTAGCCATGTAAAAACACATTAGTCCTCTTGTTCCCACTGTTTGTATGTTGGATCGGTCGCGACCGGTGGAGTTGGGTCGCCGGTGAGGTAAGACGTTTTGCCTCAGCCTCCAATTGTTTTCTTCATTAGTATTGCCCATAATGGATAATTATCTCCATTAAGCTTGAATCCGATTGAAAAAGATTCAGTATTTGTGTTTGGTGATGATTGTATGTCGAGGCTATTTTTAAGAAAATTTGCGAGTTGGATGGTTAGTTCATTTGGTGGATTGGTAAGAGTTTCATTTGTTGCTAGAGTTTCATTTGGTTCTGACATAATGATCTCTGTTTTTGAAATAGATTCAAACTATCTTGATGTAGCGCCCCGGTCCTGAAAAACCGTGGAAATGGACGCCACGGGGGTTTGAATTAAGAAGCGGGAAAGAAAGGGGTAACTTGATTAATAAAATCTCAACAGAAGACTCAGAATAATCAAACATGCTGTATAATAATATATACATATTCATAACACCAAGATCAGAGCTCTTAGTGTTTAACAAAATGATATTACAAGGAGACTTCATTATCAGCAGAATACTTAACAAAAGGAGACAATGGGAAAATACATAAACAACAAAAGCCCATTTCTCAGCATCGTCACCATCACGCGCCAGCCTACTGACCTGAAAAATATTTGAAAAATATTTGGGTTGAGTACTAGTGCACTCAGTGGGCAAGTTTTTACAATACAAGTTATGCAAATCATTTTGTTAAAGTAATCTATCTGTGTTTATGCAGGTAGTGAAACTTAGGAGGTTTCAAAATTTAAAGCAACCTAAGTTCACCAAAATAATTAATCGTGAAGCGCTTAAGAGTGTAACCAGTCACTGCCCGCAACCCGTACTACATCACCACGCGTAAAGTTGAGTATGACCAAGTATACCCAATGGGTGTAACCCATATGTGTTTCATTTTAGTCTCACCGACAAGGAGTAGGGCATGACAAATAATGCATGCATACTGTAGCTACTCGCATTGACACAACGCTGGTATATGAGACTCTGACAACATACAGTAGCACGTAAATAATTAACACAGATAGTCACATATGCAATTTTAACAAAACATAGCTTAATAACTCGAAAGATACAATTTGCAAATATATAATAGCCCACCTGATAACAATGAGCACGTATAATCGAGCAGGGATTCACAAAGTGGACGAGGGTCCTAATTGGGCCGCACCTAGTATGAAAATAATTTCAAATAAATCATTTAGGTCAATTATAATTCTAATACATCCAAAAATCTAAGATTTATGATCCTAAATAATTAATTTATGAGTGTTCGGTTAAATAGAAAATTCAAATAAAACTTAGGCTGTACTTGTAATTTAACATACTGCCGCCAAAACAATCAAGGGTTAAAAGTTAAATTTTTAACTTCCAATGTAAGACTACCTAATTAATTTACACATTTATTCTACATGTTAACATATATTTCTCTAACTAGTAAATTTATTATTTAACTCTACTAAAGACTTGGGTACATATTTTAAAGTAATAAGTAATATGTAAACCTATATATGCATATATCATATTTTCATAGAACTGGCTTTAGTAAAATAATATTTACACAAATAAAATTATTTATATATATATATATATTGTATATCTACAATTCAAATTTGGAAAGAGATGAGTACATAAATTCTAAGGTAATCTAAAAATAATAATCCGAACATGTAATAAAACTTCATAACCTATTATTTATTTATTTTTTATTTTTTTTTAGACCAACCACTACCCACAATTATTATATGAAAAATTTTACCCCAAATAAATTTAAGCAAATAAATCTTATTATTGTTTTTATACTTTAATTCCAATTGATTTATTTTGAATGATTGAGGTTCATTACATTATTGGAAATTGAGATATGTTTACAAATTATATGCTATAGGTTAAGCAGATAAAGAATTTGAAATCAAAATCAGTTCATAATTGAAAAATCGTGATACTTGATTAATTTATGCATGAGTTATGTGCAATAAATCATCAAACGAAAATTCCATACCTGAAAAAAAAAACTTACGCCCTACAGATATATTTTGTTTTTTTTTTTGGAACGAAAACTTACGCCCTACAGATATATTTTGAGTGGTTAAGTTTAATGAAATCTGAATTTGATTAAACTATTAGTATATATATCCTCAATATTTTAATTTAAAAATATAAGAGTCATGCCTACTTAATCTAAAATGGAGACACCTATACTACTTATAATTAATGTACGACACGTAGTGAATAGGTTTTCTTCTTTCTAATTTTAAATTTTTTTTTATATCTATAAATGTATATCTTATCTTGTATATGAGAAAAGGTATGTATTTATAATATACACTATTACCACATAATTATATATTTTTCCCATGAGATTGAATACGTAAATTTATGTTGATGTGTTTGAGTAAAATCATCACAAAAGATATATACATATATATATATATATGTGCTATTAATAATTAAAATTTGAATATTCAAGCTAAATTCATATTTAGGGCTCTAAATTAAATACGGGAATGTTCTAAGGGTATTTCTAACACACTCAATGGACACACATCACCTAAAAATGTGACCTAGAAGAGTCCGGTTTTCTTTCCTAGATTATCCTTATGGTTGGCATATGCTATTTATATATATATTTTTTTAAATACGAAGAAGTTTGGATATTTCACTTATTCTAACTATTAGATATATATATTCCTAATTAAATTTAGATAATAAAATTTTTGGGGTATTACACTCCTCCCCCCTTAAAAGAATTTCATCCCGAAATTCACGTACCTTCGAATAACTTAGGATATTGATGTCTCATTTTGCTTTCTAGTTCCTATGTTGCTTGAGTTCGATCATGGTGATTCTATTGCACAAGCAACAATGGAATTTCGTGAGGTTTTTCCTCATATGTCATATCGGAACGTAGAACTAACTCACTTTCTTTGACAACGTAAACTGGGTCAAACATGTATTTTCTAAGCATTGAAACATGATATACATCGTGAACTTGTGACAAGTCCGGTGGTAGAGCTAATCGGTAAGCAACCTCACCAATTCTTTCTAGTATCTTGAATGGCCCAATAAATCTTGGTCTCAGTTTGCTTTGTTTTCCGAATCTCACAACACCCCGTGTTGGAGATACCTTTAAGAAAACTTTTTCACCAACTTGAAATTGTAAGTATGTTCTGCGCTTATCTGCATAAGCCTTCTGTCTGTCTTGTGCTTCTTTCATTCTTGCTCAAATTTGGTCGATCATCTTGACAGTGGTTTGCACGATCTCTGGACCCAAAATTTTTCTTTCTCCAACTTCATCCCAGTATAGGGGCGATCTGCATTTGCAACCATACAAGGCTTCATATGGTGCCATTTTTATAGTTGATTGATAACTATTGTTATACGCAAACTTTAACAAGGGTAAAATATCTTTCTAACTGGTATTTCCGTGCAACACAACTCCACGGAGCATATCTTCCAAAATTTGTATCGTTCTATCTAACTGGCCATCTGTTTGGAAATGGAAAGTGGTACTGAAGCTTAGATTCATTCTATTTGCTTCCTGAAAACTCTTTAGAACCTGGATGTAAAACGAGTATCACGATCCGACGTGATAGAAATTAAAATTCCATGCAAACGAACAATTTCTTTTACATAAATATGTGCTAATTTGCTTAACTCCGTTGTTTTGATTGGCACGAAATGCGCTGCTTTCTTTAATCTATTCATGATGACCCACACTATTAAGTTTCTTTTCACTGATCTTGTTATGCCTACCACAGAATCCATCATTATATGCTCCCATTTCTACTCCGGTATTTCCAACAGCTACAATAAACCTGAAGGTCGTTGTTGTACGACTTTCACTTGCTGACCTGTTACACATCTCTCTACAAGTGCTACTATCTTTTTTTTTTATATTATTCCACCAGAAATATTATTTCAAGTCCTACAAGGATCAATAAAATAACTTCTAGAATTAATTTAATATTTAATTTAATTTAATTGAAGCTTTATTAATTTTATTTCAACTAGGAAAGCACAATACTTAGGTTTTAAACCTAACACGACTTATTAATAGGTTCTTACAGTACTTTTCAATTAACTTGAAACAAATCCGATAAAAAAAATGGAACAACTTTAAAACAGGGCAGCAACTTCGAAAAATCATAGAAAATTCAATTCAAATCTAATTGAGACACGGTCAGCGGTCACGTGTCCGCTACAAAAGGATCTAAAATCGCTCAGAAGGACTCAGAGACAAATTCTGATCACCTTGGCCTGAAATCGGCCGAAAAGGCACCCGAACAGATTAATCAACAAAAAATATGGGTCTTGATCAAGCTCGATACTCAACGGATTTTCAATCAAAATTACAGTTTTTCATAGTATGGATGATATGGGATTTAATGAAACAAATGGGTCAATAATAAAATGGCTACAATGACTGGAAATGAGCAAGGAGTACAACATCTTCAACATAGATAGAATCTGCTAGAAAAGAGTGGTTTTTGAGAAAACTACAGGTCGGATACAGAGGATCAAATGATATCTGATCTTAGATCGGACACAAGAGATTGAAAGAATGTGAAGAGGAGTTGCTATAGACCAAAAATCAAGTCCATAGAATGGAGGAAACAATGGAAAATAACCTTTGAAGTTGCACTAGCAACACAATGATTTATGCGGCAGATTTCACATGTCGATTTATGGCGTGTCTTTGATAGACCAAATGATATCATATTGATGATCCGAGACTTGTTATGAAAAGTTTGAAGTTCTATGTTTACAATGATGTAAACCTCGGGGAAAGAAAATGGCTGGATCAATAGAAAAAGACATCATGATGGGACTGCGACACAACTCCGTGACCGGCAACACCACTAGGGTTCTAGGCCCATTTAATTTTCTCAACTTTTCAGGCGCTAGTTGGAAACAACATCAAAATAAATTTGTTCTATTATGACAAAGAAATGTGTGTATAAAGTTTCAAAATTTTCTTAACTGGTTTTATTCCCAAAAGATTGAAAGAAAAATGGCTTCTTGGGAAGGAGAGGGCTGAGATGATAGAGAGAGAAGACAAATGAGTGATGCTTCATTATACTTGCTCATTATTTTCATGGTTGAGGATGTTCAGCTGCCCCTACCCTTAACATGTGTGGTGACACATAGAGCAAGATAAAATTGAGTAGTGTCAATCAACTTGATATATTTTAATATATGGTATTGGGTTGAAATAGAGAATGAATAAAATTTTGTTGGAAGGTCAAGTGAACTTCGTTTTTAATGAAATCAGTGACCGCATGATAATGAAAAGATTTGAGACTCCTAGTCAAAGATGAAATCAACTTCAGATTTTAAAATAAAATGGGGGAATTTTTAAGGATGAAAAAATGGTCTTTCAATAATTAGGACACACAAGATTCAATAAACGTCCAAATGAAAAATGGAAAAGATTCATGGAAATGTCTCATCATGAGAAACAAGATATGTGATCGAGAAAGATTTAGAAGACGACATGATCTTAAGAGTAGAATTGAGTCTATATTGGGAGTCATTGTCAACTTCTTCGTACACTCTTGAAATATCTGTTTACTAGCTTATGTACACTTAAAGGCGATGTCTTCTTAAATAGTGTATCATAGGAGAGGCTATCTTAGAGAATTCTTAAATAAATCTATGATAGTCTCCTATAAGGTCGAGAAAACTATGTACTTCTAAAGGATTTGTTTGTTCAGACCGATTATTAATGGCTTCGACTTTGTTTGGTGTAATGACCTGATCCCGAAAAATAGGCAATAAATGAGGAATAGGGTGTTAATTAAAAAGAGAAATGAAATCAATGACATAAATCAATGGAAAGACATCAAGAATAGTATGATAGAAAGTCTATAGATCCAAGAGTAGGTTATGCCTTTCACAAAATCAAGCAGCATAAATTCTGTAGCTAGAGCAAATCTCCATCAAATAATGGCTTATAAGAAGGAAATGGAACTTAGAATGAATCTAGATTCTCATTCATAGACAAAGAAAGAAGTAAACTGATATCAACAAGAAAATGGACCTCTTCATAGGCCAAAAGAAAATCAACTAAGTTCTCTTCATAGGACGGAACAAACAAATAACAACTAGACTCCTTTATAGGATGATTGAAAGTTATAGAAATCAACAGATAAACAAATAAGACCCATCCATAGATCGAGACTTAAGGTAATGGAGAATATCTCAAAAGAAGTAGGGATTCATCCCCTTAACTATCAAAGAAACAAAGCTCAATCTAAATACTCGATATTTCACTCAAGTGATAATTATGATGTTGAACCTTGTTTGTAGCAGCCATCATCGTCTAGTATATCTACCCATGAAAATTCTCAATCTCTGTATAGATCGTTAAGCTATATTTTTTTTATACTTCATTGCTTAATATGTCTATCTTTCTAGCATTATGACAAACTCTTGGTCAATCTTAACACAACCTCAATCTCGACTCCCATAGAGTACGTTATTTTTCCAATAAACTCGAATGCTGAATCGATCTCTTTCTTGGTATACGTATGCAATCTCGTAATCTGCTCATCAATCGTGATGTACGTGTGGTAGTTCTTCTGAGCCATAAGTTTATGTTCAGTCATCAAAAGAAATGTTTCCTCAGTCAAACTATGTTCTTAGCAATCTCATAAGTGTTTACAAGTCGAGCCTAAGTTCATCAACTAGGCTAAGTTAATCTTACGTTATCAAGCTTTCAAGTTCTCGCACTCATTCTAGAGTATATATAACAAACACTTTTCGGCCATCATAGTTTAAAGTATGCATTCTGCACGTTCCCAACATCACAAGTATGCACAAGGTATAGATAAACAAGTTCGTACAATTATGTAATCAACATAGTTTTTAGACAAAAACCAATATGCTCACAGACATATTTCAAAACCAGTATGCTATCAAAATAGCAATAGAGTACGCATTCCGCGTAGTTAATCAGAGTATGCAATCAGCATAAAAATCAATCTTTCGAGAAATTCTCATTTACACGGCGAATCCTAATCTTTCATTTTCAAACAGACTTAACATTTCAACAAATAATGTAAACTACTAAAAACTAAAATCCGTATAAAAACATGCGTACCTTTTAGGCTATTGCGTGAGTGACGAGCTGAGAGCTTATATAATATCACACAAGAATATACGACTCACAAATAAAAGATGACCCAACAGGTCTGCAGAGTTGCAACCTGGCTCTGATACCACTCTGTAATGCCCCGGTCCCAAAAAACCTTGGAAATGGACGCCACGGGGGTTTGAATTAAGAAGCGGGAAAGAAAGGGGTAACCTGATTAATAAAATCTCAACAGAAGACTTAGAATAATCAAACATGCTGTATAATAATATATACATATTCATAACACCAAGATTAGAGCTCTTAGTGTTTAACAAAAGGATATTACAAGGAGACGTCATTATCAACAGAATACTTAACAAAAGGAGACAATGGGAAAATACATAAACAACAAAAGCCCATTTCTCAGCATCGTCACCTTCACGCGCGAGCCTACTGACCTGAAAAATATTTAAAAATATTTGGGTTGAGTACTAGTGCACTCAGTGGGCAAGTTTTTACAATACAAGTTATGCAAATCATTTTGTTAAAGTAATCTATCTGTGTTCATGCAGGTAGTGAAACTTAGGAGGTTTCAAAATTTAAAGCAACCTAAGTTCACCAAAATAATTTATCGTGAAGCGCTTAAGAGTGTAATCAGTCACTGCCCGCAACCCGTACTACATCACCACGCGTAAAATTGAGTATGGCCAAGTATACCCAATGGGTGTAACCCATATGTGTTTCATTTTAGTCTCACTGATAAGGAGTAGGGAATGACAAATAATGCATGCATACTGTAGCTACTCACATTGACACAGCGCTGGTATATGAGACTTTGACAACATATAGTAGCACGTAAATAGTTAACACAGATAGTCACATATGCAATTTTAACAAAACAGAGCTTAATAACTCGAAAGATACAATTTGCAAATATATAGTAGCCCACCTGATAACAATGAGCACGTATAATCGAACAAGGAATCACAAAGTGGACGAGGGTCCTAATTGGGCCGCACCTAGTATCAAAATAATTTCAAATAAATCATTTAGGTCAATTATAATTCTAATACATCCAAAAATCTAAGATTTATGATCCTAAATAATTAATTTATGAGTGTTCGGTTAAATAGAAAATTCAAATAAAACTTAGGCTGAATTGATAGGCTATACTTGTAATTTAATATACTGCCGCCAAAACAATCAAGTGTTAAAAGTTAAATTTTTAACTTCCAATGTAAGACTACCTAATTAATTTACACATTTATTCTACATGTTAACATATATTTCTGTAACTAGTAAATTTATTATTTAACTCTATGATGAGTGCATAAATTGCACTCATTTGGACTCATTTTAAGTGCATTTGCACTTGGTTATCATGTATATATTTGGTAAATAATGTTAATAATGTTTGACTCTCTTGTTTGGTATAATGTGACCAATTTAGGGAGTTTTTGGGGAAAACAAATGCCAAAAGGAGTCAGGTTGGGAGTCGATCGATCAACGCGTGCACAAAGACGAGAAAAGATGAGAAAAACTTAAATTGTGCCAAAACGCGACCATGAAGCGCGAGCACCTCAGGGTCGCACCACAGACGTTCTACAGTGCGACCCAGAAACGCGACCCGTTGGGTCGCGCTTCGGCACTTCAGAGATGGTGTTTTCTCGAGCTGGAACGCGACACCCTAGCGCGAGCTCCTGAGGTCGCGCTTCAAAAGCAAAGGAAAGCGCGACCCAGAAACGCGACTATCTCAGGTCGCGCTTCCAAGGCAGAATCAAGCGCGATCCAAAAGCGCGACCCCTTTCAGTCGCTCTGTACAAGCTTCAGAGAGCTGTTTTCTTCAGTTCAAACCCGACCCCAAAGCGCGATCAACTGGAGTCGCGTTTCGCTCTGATGGATGTCAAAAAGTGACTTTTGGTATTCAATTTTTGGGCCATTCATATTTATATCATTTGGGCATTTCAAAGGAGGATATCAATCAACCCTAGAACGAAAATATACACAAGAGAAACATCAAAAAGGGGATTTTTGAAGATCAAGAACAGGATTGAAGATTCAACCATCCACTTGAGAATCCAAGCCATAGAATTGAAGAAGGAGGATTCTACATTGGGTTCTATCACCTCTTCTCTCTTCTTTGATTTGTATTTAGAATGGGTTATTGTTCTTCATTTTGTAATCTTGATTTTATTGTGAATATGGTTGGCTAGAGCCTTAGGGCTCTAGGATGTGGTGAAACAATGTGAATATTGATCCTTGGTTTGGGATGTATATATGTGTTGTTGCTTTGTCAAGGTTTTGATCTATGCTAGGGCTTGAATGATGTTGTTTGGTTGGTCATCTCACTAACATCACGTGTATGAATCACTTGCATCTAGTCAATCCCGTGATCATAAGCATGCTTAGATCAAATCTATATATTTGTCTTCTTATTCGAATGTCATTATGTAGAAGGAAATGTGACCTTTAGATCCTTTTGTAGGTGCGACCTTATAATGCGTTAGAGATAGCCATCTTTGTCGCATTCGCAATTTAAGAGATATTCGAGAGAAGCTCTTATTATATTTGTGATCTTCCTATCTATGAACTTTGCAACAATGTATGTGTAATCCCACATTGTAGGTCAATATGAGTATTGTGTAGCCATGTCCTAGAGTTTCGCCTTATTTGTCATCTTCAAAGCTCTCGTTTGTTTGGTATTTCCTCTTGAGTGAAAAATATATTGATAATTATAGGTGTTTATATTTTTACGTTTTTTTATTCTTGTCCGACAGTTTGATTGAGTAAAATACGCCCTCTCCTTATTATTCGTCTAGATATTTCACTCATCTTCCGTCGTGGTAATTGCATCGTCTAATTTCTATTCTATTTCCCTGCGGATCGATCTCGTATCATCATATCTACAATCACATGCTTGTACACTTGTAGGCATTAACACGAGTTATAAATATTGAAACAAATCACAGTAGGTTTTAAGGTAAACTGAGATGCTGTCACTCTACTAAAGACTTGGGTACATATTTTAAAGTAATAAGTAATATGTAAACCTATATATGCATATATCATATTTTCATAGAACTGGCTTTAGTAAAATAATATTTACACAAATAAAATTATTTTATATATATATATATATATTGTATATCTACAATTCAAATTTGGAAAGAGATGAGTACATAAATTCTAAGGTAATCTAAAAATAATAATCCGAACATGTAATAAAATTTCATAACCTATTATTTATTTATTTATTATTTTTTTTTAGACCAACCACTACCCACAATTATTATATGAAAAATTTTACCCCAAATAAATTTAAGCAAATAAATCTTATTATTATTTTTATACTTTAATTCCAATTGATTTATTTCGAATGATTGAGGTTCATTACATTATTGGAAAGTGAGATATGTTTACAAATTATATGCTATAGGTTAAGCAGATAAAGAATTTGAAATCAAAATCAGTTCATAAACATGTTCACAATTGAAAATTCGTGATACTTGATTAGTTTATGCATGAGTTATGTGCAATAAATCATCAAACGAAAATTCCATACCTGAAAAAAAAAATCGATCGAATGAACCCTATTTTGTTTTTTTTTTTTTGAACGAAAACTTACGCCCTACAGATATATATTTTGAGTGGTTAAGTTTAATGAAATCTGAATTTGATTAAACTATTAGTATGTATATCCTCAATATTTTAATTTAAAAATATAAGAGTCATGTTTACTTAATCTATAATGGAGACACCTATACTACTTATAATTAATGTACGACACGTAGTGAATAGGTTTTCTTCTTTCTAATTTTAATTTTTTTTATATCTATAAATGTATATCTTATCTTGTATATGAGAAAAGGTATGTATTTATAATATACACTATTACCACATAATTATATATTTTTCCCATGAGATTGAATACGTAAATTTATGCTAATGTGTTTGAGTAAAATCATCACAAAAGATATATACATATATATATATGTGTGCTTTTAATAATTAAAATTTGAATATTCAAGCTAAATTCATATCTAGGGCTCTAAATTAAATACGGGAATGTTCTAAGGGTATTTCTAACACACTCAATGGACACACATCACCTAAAAATGTGACCTAGAAGAGTCCGTTTTTCTTTCCTAGATTATCCTTATGGTTGGCATATGCTATTTATATATATATTTTTAAATACGAAGAAGTTTGGATATTTCACTTATTATAACTATTGGATATATATATTCCTAATTAAATTTAGATAATAAAATTTTTGGGGTATTACACTTGACCAAGAGGATTGGGAGAGGTATTCAGAGACAATGATGAAGATATTTCTGAGTCTCCTACTCTGATACCATGTTGATATGTATAAGGATCATGGATAAGAAAAATCAAAAGGAATGAACTGTATTGTTGTTAATTGTTTTTGTATATTTACAATAGAAATCTCGACTCCTCTCTTATTAATGCTATACAATTAATAAGAAAAGAAATCATTCTATTCTAGGGTGGATCAATTAGATCATGATTTATTGATTATTTTCTTCTAAGAGTTTGCTCTCACTGCTGAGGTGTTAAATGCCATTTATGACAATCCCGAAGGGGAGTATGAGGAGCATGACGACTATGACCACATTTCTTTTTGGAGCCAGCTAACGCAGGCCCATGATGAGGCGCCAACATATTAGTTAATTAAAATGCTGAAAATAGAATAAAGAAAGCAAACAGAGTTAACTGGATAAACAGATGAAAAGACGGATCCTAGGGTGCTGATGCTAAATGAATTTATTGAATCTCAGATAATTTATTAAACCAATTTAATTCTAAATCTTGTAGGAGAATTACTAAATTAATCACATCTTCTCTCTTGAGTAAGTTATGAAAGTAGATTAGATTCTAATTCTTACCTCTCAATCTCGAATTATTATCTAACTCCAATTAGCACCTCAGATTTATTCTCCTCACGACACCTATCAATCTCTCAATCTAGCAGATTCATGTTATGCAATCATAATCCATCAATCTATTAACCTCTCTTGAGTGAACAATAAATTAACTACACAGTTGTAAATGCTGATCAATTCATTCACAAAAGACAACAATAATAAAGGATGCATAAACAAGAAATATAAAGGAACGATAAATTACTTTAATTCATAAATCCATAAAATAGTCAACAACCCTAGGATCTAAAGATGTTTAGCTACTCATAGCGTATTCAAAATCCATGGAAAATAGATACGAATAAATAGCTGTCATGATAGTCCAGAAAGAATAAAGCATAAAATAAAACTTAGTCTATGATGTGCTTCTTCAATCTCTCGGTGGTCTTTTCTGTGGATGATCCAAGCTGTCTCTGCTGTGTCTATAGGGTAAAAGTGATGTGATTTTCTTGTAAAATAACCCGGGGAGAAGTCCAAGCCCGAGATGGAAACGAACTAGGCCGAAAGAAAAATTCACGCAGATAGCCTAAAAATAGCACGGTCCATGCAAGGCTAGCACGGTCTGTGCAGTCCACAATAGCACGGACCATGCAGTCCTTCCAGTAAGTTTTGCCTCATTTTACTCTTTAGCACGGGCCATGCAATGCCTAGCACGGCCCGTGCTAACCCTCTGGACTCCCGATATGCATGTTTTCAACGCTTTCTCATCTTGATCAAGCCTCAACTCGAACCACAAAGGCTAGGAACTGGATTTCATCAACTATACTAGTTTTTAGCCCAAATTCCTGTAGAATAACACCAAAAAGCAAACTCTTCCAAATAAGTGAAATTCGGATAAAACATGAATTAAAGCACCCATTAAATATTCAAAACCAATCCAAAACATACTCCAAATAAGTGCAAAAATCTAGTTTATCAACTCCCCCAAACTTAATTAAAATCAAACTTTTAATTTGGTTCTCTAGATAAAGTGAAACAATAGAATTTGGTAATTAGTTGCTTTACATTGCCAGTCTCTGTGGATACAACCTTGCTCACCTTGTTTTGCTATAAATTATCTCGTATACTTGTGAGTAGTATTTTAGGTGAAATAAAATAACGATCAATTAATTTGTCTAGTTTCAGTTTCGGAGATGTTTTTGCATATTTTGGATCTCTGAAAATATCAAATTTCATTGTTTTACTCTAGTTTCAGAGTTGATTTTTGTGTATTTTGGATCTCTGAATCTGGAAAAATTCTCTATTTTGGAAACTCTAAAATAGAAACAGTGAAATAGAAAGTTTGGTAGTTTTTGGAGCTTTGGTTGTTTGATGAGCTTTGTTTGGGACTGAAAGTACAATTCGTTTGGGACTAAAAGTGCAAATGGATTTAACAGTAAACGTAACAGCGGGACCAACTCTGTAAGCTTTATTTCTTTAGGGGTCAAATATGAGAGTATTGAGACCATTTTCCCGACAAGGCATGTTCTGTGAGACTGAAATTGTAATTTTCTCAAACTAGCGACAACATTTTTTTACTCACTAAAAGGTTTAAGAAACTTATTCTACCCACCTACTTTTAAACATATTTTTTTTATCCACTTTGGACAAAAATGCCCTTTTATCCTATTTTGATAAGAAAAAAATATAGATATATTTATATAAAAAAGTGAGCTATAAATGTTAAGGTCCTTCAAATTTATTTGAGATATTATTTATTTAATATAAACAAAACACCCACAGATATATTGGCCCATTTAACGGGGTAAATTACTTAATTTAATTTGATGATTAAAAAAATTATTTAATGGTTATAATTCTATAAATTATAAAATTACCAGACACTTAACGACCATTAAATCTTAGAACCAAAAGTGTCTAAATATTAAATTTGGGACGAAAAAAGTTTTTTAATCATATTAATTAATATATATTACTTTTCTAACAGTTAACTTGCTAGGGTTATGATTTTTTAAGATGAACACCATAAAATCTGTGTAATTTGTATTTAAATACTCGAGTTTAATAATAATAATAATAATAATAATAATAATAATAATAATAATAATAATAAGATGAATCTGTAAAATCATTAATGATTGGAATATATCCACAACTATAGTACAAACATAAAATTCTTTAAAAAGTATAAAATTCTTATCATTACAACTACTTCGTAATAATATATTCTATTGAGAGCATCTCCAAGGCAGCCGAGGGAGGCAGCCGCTCCCTCGGCTGCTGCTCCATTTTTGCCAAATCAGCTCCTACCCAATGCCGCCCGGACCTCTATTCTAAGGGGTATGAATAATACCCCTTTACATGTAAAGGGGTACTGTTCACACTCTTTTATGTGTTCTTTTTTTTCATTTTTTGTTTTATTGCACTCATTTGTTTTCTTTAGTGTTTATTAATATATCAATAAAATAAATTATATTATTTTTATGTTTAATATGATATTTAACTTCACTTAATATATATAATAAAAAAATCATAATGCAATCATAAAATATTTAAAAACTTAAATTGCAACAAATAATATAAAATATATTACATTATATTTAAATTATCACAATAGTACATAAAAAATAATATAAAATACATTACATTAAAATAAAATTGCAATAATAATATATACCTAAATCTTGGTTTTATGTTCAAATAAAATTTAGTTTTGTAAATTAATTTAACTTATATGATTTTATTTAATATTAAATAATATTAAATATTAAACATAAATATATTTGAAAAACTTATATGCTACACAATAATTTGATAAAAAAAAATCAATATTAGAAAGTATAAAAATAGAATATTTTATTATAGAGTGAAATATAGAATTGATGGTTAAAGATATATTTGCTCACACCCTATATTTTCCTCTACATTGGATTAGAGGTAAAGTTTATTATTGGAGATACTCTGAACCAGGAAAGAAGAGGATTATCTATCGGAACACTTTTAGTTGGATCAAATGATCTATTGCATTTACATGTTGCATTTTTCCATCGTAAAATAACTTTTTTACATGTTTTTCTTCAATTTTAATTTTGTGTGTTGTGGTTTAATTTTACACTTATTATTCAGAGTCCATCCCATACAATTATGATTTTTGAATAATTTTTAAGTGTTTAATTTTCTAATCAATTAATTTTTATTGTTTACTTTTTTTTTGTTTTCAAAATATAATTTATTCGAAAAATACCAGGTTTATTTAATATTATAAACTCTAAACTATTAAAGGAAGTATCTAAAAATTTTATATATGCATTTAAAGGATTGTATATTTCGTTGATAAATTTATTGCTAAATATATACATTTAAATTACATACTTTAATTTTATGTATGTATATTGATTTGAAATTTTTAATTGGTTTAAATAACATTGACAAATAGTGTTTAAATACAAAAAAGAAAAATGTTAATTGTTTTAGGAATTAACTTTTATAAAATTGGATTTTTAAATTTTGTATTAATAAATTTCAACCCTTGAGTATTCTCAAATGGATTATATTGTAATTACTTTATTTTCTTACGAGATAACTCGTGGTCACTACTTGAGAGTGTGCATTGGGTAAAAATCAAGCTTGATTTGTTTAAACTTCTTTTTCTTACATTGTGATGTCCACCGTTTGCATGTCTCTGAATGAATTTATGTTGTTGTGAAGTTTCTTTGAAGATTTAAATTTATAGTAACGATAACAACAACATTATATATACTACTGATGTAGTGTATAATATAGTGTTGTATTATTTATAATATTTTAAATATTTACTGCATGTGTATTTTTACTCATATTATAATGAAACAAACTATAACCACATCTTATTTATATTGGTTCAATATAATTAATAATTACATATAATAAATTGATCTACTATATACACTATAGCAATAAATTAAGTATTTTAATTAGTGTTAATTATCTTAAAATATATAAATTTTAGAGTGTTATTGGATTTTAAAACAATTAATATTTTTTTGATGTCGAAGGTAACCGCAGTCGCTACCGAGGTGCGCACTAGATAAATCTCGCTCTTGTGTAATAACTTGACAAATCACACTTGAAAAACCACCACACAAGGGAGGAGGTAAACCACACTTGCAAAACCAGGTGTCATAAAACCACCACAAGGAGGGAGGTAAACCATACAAAAAATTAGGTGTGACAAAACCACCACATAGGGGTAGGGTAAACCGCACTTGAAAAATCAAGTGTGACAAAATCACTACATAAGGGAGGGAGAGGTAAACCACACATGGAAAATCAGATGTGACAACACCAAGACATAGAGGGGGAGGGGAAGGTAAACCACACGAGGTAGGAGGAGATAAACCACATATGAAAAATTAGGTGTAGGGGTTAAACCACACTTGAAAAAACACGTGTGACCTAATCACCACACAAGGGAGAGGATGTAATCCACACATGAAAAATTAGGAATGACAAAACCACTATATAGGGGAATGGGAGCTAAACCACACATGGAAAATCATGTGTGATAAAACCACTATATAGAGGAGGAGAGGTAAACCACACTTGAAAAACAAAATGTGACAGATTCACACTGGTGGTATTGGTGATGAGATTCGAACTTGAGATTTTTAAGCTTAAGAAAATACCACTCCACATTTAGACAATCATGCAAGGGAACGACAACTAACCTTTTTAATTATACACATGTATCGCATGAGAGAATTATTCGTACATATCATGACAATAAATAAGTACTTCATACCCCACGCATCTTTGGATGCGAATTGCAAGTTGGTCTAAGAGAAGAATGGGGCCGGAGTACATATTATGACGCATCATCCCTAAATCTCTCAACAATTTGTGTGAGTGAATGATAGTCTTCGTCGTTTGTATGAGAGAGAGAAAGAGAAAGCAAAGATGGCTTATGGTGGAGTGATTTCTCTTAAACAAACAATACAACATCTTCTAGATTCTTCTGAATTTTCTCTTGACTCTACAACTCGAGAAATTCTGGGATTTGCGTACACGCGGGCGACATCTCTACAGAGAGTCCTCGAAAGACAGGATGCTCGTAGTGGCGGAGGCGGTGGCAAGAGGTTGGACTGCGTGGATGGGCAAATCAGAGAGGCGGTACACGCTTTTGAAGATTTTCTGGAACTCCATCAACCAGATCTATTTATTGATGAGAATCTGTTGCTAGACTCGGAGCAATTGAGGCAAGAGGTCCGACGGTTTGTTGAAACGGCGGAGAAGTTGGAGGAGGATTATGTAGCAGAATCAGACAAATCGTCGCCTCAAGAAGAAGATGTAATCGCTTCATCATCAACCACTGGTTTCGGTTTAGAGATGGTTGGATTTTCCGATGAACTCACCTCTATGAAATATCACGTGACTTCCGCAGTGAGGCCAGACGACTGGGGAGTTCTCTCGATCGTCGGGCGGGTAGGCACGGGCAGATCGTACATGGCGAGAAGCGTTTTCGACGACGTAGGCAAATGCCGAGAACTATCGTTCGACTGCGGCGTGTGGGTGACGATAGGCCCCAACTATCAATGCAAGAGAATCTTGGAGCTCATGCTCACTCAAATAATAATCATACAAAACGGCGGCGGCGGTGGTGGCGAGGGAAGGGCGATAATGCTCCAATGCGGCGAGGAGATTGCTAAGCTCCACCTGCGGTCGAGATTGGTGGGGCAGAAGTACATGGTGGTGTTGGATAGTGTGTGCGACACGCAGATCTTGGATTACTTGTCTATTGTGTTCCCGGTGCAGAACAACGGAAGTGTAGTGTTGATGACCACGGCGGCGATGGAGATAGCACTGTATGCGAAGCCATATTGTGTTTATAGGATGGATGATGTTCACATAAACTATGTGGACATATATTGGGATATTTTCCGATGGGTGTTGTTTCGGTTGCGGCCCGTCTCGCCGGAATTGGAGGAAGCGGGGAGGAAGATTGTACGGAATTGTGAAGGCCTGCATATTTCGATGTCCAAGGCCCTCCTCTTCTTATGGAACGCCGATAGGACTCCGCAGGCGTGGAACCAGATAGCCAATAATCAACACCATCCAGTCTTTCAAGTTGTTGATGAATTATCAGAGGTACAATTTCTTTCCTTTCATTTTCCCAAATACGTCTTTGATTTGTTAATCTTGTTATATTTTTAATCTTCAATATGTGTGTGTCATGTATGTTCATTAATATGCTGATGCACACTGTATAGGTTATAACATGAATTATGTCTCATGCGAGTGTTAATAAAAATAAATAAATAAAAAATGGTGGGGAAAAGTTAAAGGGGAGTAGAGACGTGCCTAGGAAAGAATGAGTGGGTAGGGAATAAATGTCGGACATGAGTAGGTGAGAATATGAAAAAGTGGTCGTCACGTGAGTGGACTATTCGGAGCAATAGGGGAAAAGTTCTATGCTACACAATCGGTAATACCCAATGTGGCATAATAGATCTATTCTGACACTGTGAAGTGTTACAATAGATCTATTAGGACACTTAAGAGTGTCACAATAGATCTATTGTGCCACATTAAGTATTACCTATTGAGTAGCATAAAATTTTCCCAATAGGGGTGGTCCGAAATTTCTATGTAGCACTGCACTTGTATGATAATCTATTGTGACACATAAATGTCACATTACTAATAGGTACTACTTCATGGGATAGTATAGAATTTCGCATGGCGTGCATCAACCAATCCCCACCAGAACCGACCGACCGAACTCAATTTGGTGTGGTGTCCAATGTGAAAGCGGGCAGTAATCGATGGTTGCGCGGGCAAAGCGATAATATTTCGTTCGGTGGTCGAGTTCCAATAAAAAATATTCGGATACATCGAATCGTCCTCCTTCAATTGAGTTGCACACTCTCATTGAGACCCACCCAATTCTCTCTCTCTCTCTCTCTGCTCACATGGTTCCCACCACCCATCACTTCTCTCTTTCTCTTTCTTCGCTGGACTTCACGCCCACCAACATAATAAATTTTATATTACTCAATGTGGCACGATAAATCTATTATGATATTCTTAAGTGTTATGATAGATCTATTGTGACATTCTCAAGTGTCACAATAGATCTATTGTGATATATTAGGTATTATCCCTTGAGTAACATAGAATTTTCCTACCAACGCCCCATCTCTCTTTCATAGGATAACTTATCAATTTACCCTTATCCATCAATTATTCATCAAAGTAAATAAAGCTTACGGACATTTAAAATATATTTATTCGAAATAGATTGTGCCTACCAAAATTAATGCATATGGTTATATTATCCAGTTTTAAGGCATGATAGATGATTGGATCTTCATAAATTTACTTATCCAAATAAAATTGAAAATAATTTAATAGAATTATGTTGAATTTCCAAATAAATTTGGGAACATAATTCATCAATAATTTAATTACCTATATTTTTTTAAAGTAAAACTTATCTAATTTCTCTCTAACAAAAAATTTCTCAATACAATGAATATTAAAAATGATAATTTCAATGAATTAAGATTTAGAAAAGAACAAATTAAATCGCTACAAATAGAGTGGCTCAAAACCTTAATTTCCCTCCTCATGTGGCAATACCATACCACAGTGGGTACGTTAACTTGTTCTCACGGTGGATATGTGAGCGGATCAATTGTTGTTATATTGACTATATATTCAAAATGTGTTACATGAGAGTAAACTTAATAACTAATAAGAATATTAAATTGTTAACTATTTCATATTCAATATAATTAAAAAATATTATAAATGAATTCTTTAATTAAAAACATATGCGACACGTGTGGGTGAGAGAGAGATGAAAATAATATAATTTTATGATTTATAACAATTGTTGATGATTTGATGTAGATATTCAATATAATTAAAAAACAGTATACATGAATTCTATAATTAAAAATGTGTGTGACACGTGTGTGTGTGTGTGTGTGTGTGTGTGTGAGAGAGAGAGAGAGGGAATAAAATATGCAAAAACTATTATTTTTTATTTATAATAATTGTAGATAGTTTGAGGTTTGTGCTACACAACTCCATTTCCTCATATTATATAGAAATGTAGATATAGATATCCAATATAGTTAAAAAAATATTATAAATGAATTCTATTAGTAAAATTATGTCTCATATATGTGAGGGAGAGAGATAAAAAACAAAAACAAAAGTAATTTTTTATTTATAATAATTTTTTATGTCTCATAAGTGTGAATCCATTTGATTGTATTATATAGATTTCTGGCCACAAGAATCAGAATTAATTGTCAGGCCAGGTAAATCCTACACCAAATACAAAACTTCTAGTAAACTATTCATGTTCATGTGTGCGTGTATACAATACCATACTATAATTTCACAAGTCTAAAGAGAGGGAACAAATGATTCGTGTGTTAAACTTTTCACCAGATGCTTAATATGAAAGAAGAACTCGCCAATTTAACCGTTGAACAGGCCAGTGATAAGGCAATCTTATCTCCTTTTCTAGAAGATAATGGCATTTCCCGTGACATTGAATTTACCATGAAGAAGCTCTTCCCAGAAAGGTTCCTTCCAAAATTGGAAGTTATCTCATTTGTTGGAATGGCAGGCATTGGCAAGACTACTTTTGTTAAGAAGATTTTTGAATACCTACAAAATTTTGATCAATTCGACCCCTTTGTCTGTGTATGGGTTCCTTTAGGCCCCAAATATCAGTCAGAAGATATATTGACAGATATTCTAGCTCAAATATTTCCAGTCACTGATAAAATGGAAATTAAAAGAGATGAAGAATTGGTTAATGATTTGATCAGACAGAACAAGAGGTTTCTCATTGTGTTGGACGATGTATGGAACGAAGCGCCCTTGCTTAAGTTGACGAATTTGTTTCCAAACATCAAGGGCAGAGCTTTGCTCACAACTAGACTAGCGAAAGTGGCGCAATCTGAAAAAATTGACATAGTTCGAGAAATGCGCTTGCTAAATAAGGAAGAAAGTTGGGATCTTCTTCGTCAGAAGGTGTTTAATGAAGGTTTATGCCCTCATGAGTTGGAGAAGGCTGGAAAGAAAATTGCCGAGAATTGTGATGGTCTTCCTCTCACAATTGTCAAGGTGTCAAACCTTTTATCCAAGGATTTATCTCTGCAGTATTGGAACGATGTAGCAAACAAGAATTTAGATTTCACGAATGCCTTAAAAGAATTATCAAATGCACTACTTCCAAGCTACAAGAGCTTGCCTCACTATTTGAAGCCGTGCTTTCTCTACATGGGTGTTTTCCCTCAAGATCATGAGGTCTCCACCTCCAATGTCCTTCAGTTTTGGATTGCTGAGGGATTTCTCGAACCAAATTTGTCTCAAGGGATTGAAGATTTTGCTGCACAGTGTTTGTCAGAGCTTGTTAATAGAAGTCTTGTTATGGTCTGCCAAAAGGGCTCCAGTGATGGAGTTAAGACTTGTCGCCTCAATTCTGTCTTTTGGCATCTCGCCAACACTGAAGCTGTGAAGAACAAGTTTTTCCTTGCCTTGAATACTTCTTCATATGATTCAATCGAAGCTGGGAAGAACCAACGCAGATTTTGCTTCCGCAACTGCATTTTACTCAGCATTGACGACATTCATGATTTGCTGATGGAGTCCATTTCAACTGCGCGTTCTCTTCTTTGTACTGGCCCATATCATCAATACCCGCTGCCATTATGTTACGAGTTGAGTTTACTCAGGGTGCTAGATACTCTGGCAATCCGTTTCTACGAGTTCCCGATTGAAGTGGTGAAGCTAACTCATCTGAGGCACCTTGCCATCACTTGTAATGGACAGCTTCCTACTTCCATAAGGAAATTGTGGAATCTTCAAATCTTGATTGTTCGACACCATTTGAGGATCATACCCTTTGGAGATTCTTCGTATCTGCCTATTGAGATATGGGATATGAAAGAATTGAGACATCTTCAGGTGACAGGTTGCAACCTGCCTCTTCCTACTAGTGGCAGTATCTTACCAAACTTGGTAACTCTCTTAGAAGTGAGCTCTCACTGTCTCATTGAGGAGGTCATTAAAGGAATTCCTAATCTGAAAAGGTTAGGAATTCAAATTGAATTGGCACCTGATGATGATTATGATGCTAAGCCCTTTCAGTACTTGAATCATATTTCTAATCTGAGCAAACTCGAATCACTAAAATGCAAGGTCATAAATCCCGAGCTTGGGTTTGGGGTTGTTGAGCCACCAGCTCCTCTTTCCATGTTCCCATCAAGTCTTGAAAAGTTGAGTTTGAGTGGACTAGGATATACCTGGGAATACATGGATATAATAGGCAAATTGGAGAATTTGAAAGTGCTTAAATTACGATGCTATGCGTTTCAAGGGCACGAGTGGGAAACGGGTGACTATGCTTTCAAGAAACTCAGACATCTTGTCATCGAAGATACGGATGTGGTGTGCTGGAAAACTACAATTTTCAGCTTTTCCAAACTCAAGCATTTGAGCATTAAAAACTGCTACAAATTGGAAGAACTCCCATATCATTTCGTAAGGAATGATGTGATTGAAGTAGTTGACTGCAATCCATATGCTGTAAATTGGGCAAAGCAAATGAGAGAAAGGAATGGGTTCCGCGCACTTCCTATGGCTATGGAGACAGATTTAAAAACTCATGTCGAATCTTCTTGGGATGTTGGCAGACGTCATTCTGAAAGGTTAGTCGTCCTCATTTAATTCATTCATAGTTTATATATTGCTGCTATCTTCTTAGTTTTTGTGTCTCGTATTTTATATTTTATAAATAACTTAGTATACACTTGGATTTTAATTATATAATTAAGCTTAGAATTTGAAAGTGAGAATTCCCATTGATCAATTCCAATTTCCTACTACAATTTTTTGACGGTAAGGTATAATCGTGGGTGTTTAATTGGGGACGGTTGGGATACTAGGATCTTTTGGAACTTGCTGGACTTGGTCACTTAAGAGTTTTGATTTGAATATATAAGAACAAATTTTCTGATTTAGACATTTCAAATGAAGATAATTTTGGCGACTTAATCAGCTGCTTGACCGATTGAAAATGCTAGTACTATTTTTCACTCTCAAATTTACTGCACTTTTTATTTGGGGCATAGTTTCAAATCCCTAACTAATACAAATTAATTGCGCACATTCTTTTTACATTACACATCATCCATAGCTAGGACTGTGCTTCGTGTGAGAACTAGGAACAGTGCTTATTTACTATGATTTTATTGCTTACCTTTTTGTGTTTTAGTGCTATTAGTATTAGCGCTAAAATATAATAATATAAGCTATAAATGTTTTTTAAAAAAATTAGCACTAAAATCTATCTATACTAATATAAAAAGTGTGTTATCTTACAATTTTGGGTTTACCTATTTTAACCTTATTTTATATTTTATTTAAGGGTAATAATGTAATTATCTAATATTATTTAATATTTTATTATTATTTGTAATCTAATAATTTTATAATTTTGAGTTTACCTAACAAACTCACATAAATACTAAACATTGTAAACCACAAATCAATAAAAAAAATCTTAATTAAAATTACATTTTACTTTAAAGGAATGATTAATTCTCTACAAAATTAAAAATGGAAAAATCGATATTTTATAATTTGCTACTACAATAATAACAAAATATTTCATATTCTTAATTAGTAAAATAAGTTATCCATTAAATAATTCATAAAATGCTATAATAATCTTTAAAATGTAGCAACTAAGACATTACAGGCACATGTTGATAGTCAACATAAGATAAGAAGTTTATACTTTATTTATATTAATTATTAATCTTTTTAGTTATATTCCCTTTGATACGAGTTAAAAATATAATCTACTATTGATAAATGTATATTTATATAATCTATTATATAAAAAAGGTTTTTTACATTTTATTTTACCTATTATATCCCTATAATACATTTTATTTAAAGATAATAAAATAATTTAATATATTTACATGTGTGTTTTATTAAGAAAAAAAATTCATGTACATTTTATTGACAAAAAAGAAACCTCATTGAATATAATATATAGAAGCCATTAAAACATAATTATTGGCTCCATCATACTAAATATATATTTAATTTCGAATGATATTTGAATTAGTTGTGTTTTACTTATAAAAAAATCATGAAACAAAAAAAACTAACACATCAAATGCTTAAAGCAAGACATTAGGGGGTAGACCTCATTAAAATCAAGCAATATGGGTACACATAAACGTGTGTAGGCCGACCAATTTGGTCAACCTAAACTGAATTTGAGTCGTAATAATAAACCGAATTTATTTCGATTTATACATCTTGTAGGTCCACATTAATGGGTTGACTCGTGGGTTTAAGGCTTTCAACTCAAATCAACCCAAACAAAACCATCACTTTTTATTCTTTTTTAATATATTCTTATGTATATGTTAAATCTTAAATGTACATAATTATGATCCCGTATTTATGATCTCATTCCCCATGTCCCACTAATATGCATTTATTCAACCATCTTAATTCTCAAACACTCAAACTCTAAATATATAACTTCAAACTTTCACTTTTCTTCTCTATGTAGGGTAGTCTATCAGCTTCCTTCTTCACCACGGGTTGACATTGACAACCTTCACTGTAGTTTATAATAAAATGGCGAGTTTATATTTGAGTTAATTATTCTACAATTTAGTTGGAACTCCATAATATTTTTAACCTTGCATTGAATAAACGATCTTCTTGAATTTACATGCACTAACTTTTAGTAGAAGAAAAAAAATCAATTTGAGCAGGATTCTCTGGGAGAATATTCACTTTAAAATTTTTATCACAACCCATAAATCCATATATACTCAACCCAACCCTTATAGCTTAGTGAAAAATACTCATGTGCATCCCTCCTTAGCAAAGTAAGATGCCGATTGGGGAATCTCTTATAGGAAAATAAGTACCCACTCAAAAATAACAAGTTAAAACAAATTGATGTTAATTTCAAATGATGTCATATATATGTATATTTATATTTCTTTCGGTTATATATTCTAATTTAATGTACAATCCATTAATATCCTTAATTCATTATATATTGATTAGATGTGAATTAAGAATTATTTGACCATAAATACATTGCCTGTATGCATTCATATAAATTAAAACATGTTTGTTTTTATTTGAGAAATTAAATGTATTTTAAATTTATAACTCAAAAATGTCCAAGATCAAGATTGAGGGTCAAAATAAAAAACAAAAGAAAAAAGGAGAATAAAAATAAAATAAAATAAAGAAAAGAAAAAGTAGAACATAAAGTGTTTACTTCTTACGCGTGTAAAAAATTTGTGTTAGTATGTGAGAATGTGTGTTTTCATGGATGTTAATTATATTATTTATCATCAAAATTTTTTGAAATTTTTGAAATTTTCGCATGAATTTTAAAAATGATTGACGACTTTTAAGTTTTTATATAATTTTCTTTAGTTTTTTTTACAATTTAATTTATTTTAAATTTGTCTAGAAAAATTATTATATTTATTATAATTTTATTTTTTTAATAAAATATTTTACAAGAATATGACATCTCATTTGTCAATACAAAGAAATAAAGTAAAGTTTTGCAAAATAAAAAATAGAGTTTATTTTGATAATAAAAAATGCATAATACCATGTGAGGGGAGACTTGACTAATCCTATGTTCATGGTAATGGGGATTCCTTTGGGAATGACCATTCCCAACTTAAAAAAATCATATCAGCCATAGAAATGAGAATGAACTTGGGAATGCGATTCCATTCTCCTTCCATTCCATTATACCAATCATGTCCTTAATATCTCAATTTGGACAAAAAAAGGTTAAATGTGCGGAGTTATAGCGTTCCTCGGCAAATAAGAAATGGAGCAAAATGGACTTTTTTCCAAAAATAATAATAAAAAAATTCTAAGATCCAAATACATCTACAATATATAGCGAGTAAAAACTCTGCTAGAATTTTTACCGGGCATAATTCATATTCTAGATTTTCTTGAAATTGAACATGTTAATAATTTTTTTTTCAAAAGTTAATATTATAAATACACATCAAGTCTATTTTCATGTTGAAAAATGTTTATCAACCATACGTATGACAAACATATGTGCAATAATTTATATAAGAAAATTGTTAAATTATCATGAAAAAGTTTAGAAAATTATTAGGAATTTATTAATTTTATGATAGTCAAATACTACTCTTATAGTGACATAAATACGAATTCAATTAAAATGCAGACATTTATTGTACTTTTTGGACGATAAGTACAAAACAAAACAAGAGTATTTTTTATTTAAATACTTTCTTTATTATTTATATTTTAGTAATTTCTTAAATTAAATGTAGACGAATTTTAGAAACAAAATTATGTTTGATTATTTATAAATGGAGAAAAAAGTTAACATCATGATAAAAATGAAAGGAAATGTAAAATGGACTTATGAAAATTTATCTATTAAAAGTCAATCTTTACACTCATGATTATTTTATTTTAATTGTTATAATTTCTTAAAAATAAATTACACAATTGGAAATCATTAAATCAAGACTAATCAATTTATTTTAATCAAGACTAAATTATTGAAAATCAATTTAAGTGTTTTTTTTTTCATTTTGTTTTATACAAGTTTAAATTATATTTTACATATTAAGAATTAGTGCTTAGTAAGATACACAATTCAACATGAATTTAACTTAAAGATTAATTACTTATCATTCATTTTTATATAAAATAATTTATTTTAATTTGTTTAGTATAATCTTATTCTAAATTTGATATTTTATCATTCTAATATTCCTCATAACTATTAATTATACATATTATATCATTATTTAGTAAAATCATACAAATTACGTGCAACGCACGTTATCTATGCTAGTATAATAAAGTAAGCTATACATTCATAGTAAATAAACACCGTTCCTAGTTGTCACAAGAAGACTAGTACCTATTTGAACCAAATCCTATATATATATGGGTCCAGTTATGGTTTAAATGAAATCTGATGTGTTAAGATGTGAATTCAAAAAATAGCATTACAATGATGAATTTAAGCATTATGAATAGAACTAATAGCATACACACTAGATCATGGAAAAAATAGCATTGCAAAGTATGAATATAAGCATTTAGAATTAGAAAAATAGCATTATTCACATTTTAACACACTAGGTTATGATTCACAAATGATCCATCCTCTCTCTCTCTATATATATATAGCCACAATGCATGCAGACCTACATTTCGAGCAATATGCACGCTTCTCATTTCAATTTCATTCGTAAAATAAGAGACGTACATTTAGGGCTTCTGTAGTCATCACAATATATATATATACAGACATATGTGATCAGAAATTTATGATGAATCTTATTCAGTTATGCAATTATTTTAAATTTTTAGTGCGTTATGTTTTTTGGACTCATTTATTAATTAAGATTCACAATTTACTAAAAGTAAAATATTTCAAAATTACCCGTTCATTTTACCAAGATAATTCCAATTTGTGAGGCTGTAATGTTTTGTGAACCAAGTTTTTGCGCGGTTGAATCCCTTTTTCGTTTTCTTTCAGTTATATGAAAAAATAAGGGTATGTATAGACTTCAAACCTGTGAGGTTTTTCAAAAGATTACTGGTAATAGGATTATATATATAGTAATCTTATCAAGTTTTCTTTGCGAACTCTAACATTTTTATACACGATATAGTGATCAACTTTCGAATTTCACTAATTACCGAAAGTTTATTTTAATTAATGTCATGAATATAATTAAATTCTTTATTGAGTATGTTATATGTATATGATTCTAGCTTATATTTTTATTTCAGGAAGACCCTTTATGAGCGGTTCTTATCACAGGTCGATATCTCGTAAAAGGGGCCGAGGTTATGGAGGTTAATTTACATATTTGTATGTATATATATATAACGTTATTATCGTTGTTTTTTCATCAAAAAAATTGATCGAGCCGTTCATATAGTAAATTAAAATGCAAGTACGGATGTCCTTATTTAATATTTCTCAGTAATATTTATAAAATTGTGTCTATTGTTTTCATTCAATTGAAATAATATATAAAAAATGAGGATCAGTGATTTAAAATAGACTAATTAACTATCTTCATATTAGTTTGATCTCAGGCTCTCACCTATATATACTTCATCAATATAATGGTGTTCATGAAGCTAATATCGTTGCAGCTGATATTTAAATTCATTCAGCAACAGCAGGGAGTTTGAAGTATTCGAAGTTGGATCTTTTGCTTCTCATCAAGAGTATTCAACCTGGTGTCGCAGGAAACTCTCATTTTCAGCATTTTTATTTGATAACTTCATCAGTGTGTTGATTTTATTTTTCTTGGGAGAATTAATAAACCATGTGACTGATTGTGTGTAAAACTATGTATTCTGGATTTTAAATCTTTTAAGATTATACTAATTGACAGACTTTACATATATAATAGCAACAACAATTGTCTCAGTACAAAGGTCGTAAAACTCGTTGGGCGCTAGTCGGGCGGTCAGAGAAGGCCTAGCACCTGGGTTGCCTAACCGGGGCCTAGGTGAAATTTAGGCAGGTTTCTAATTTTTATATAATATTATTACATTTTGGTATTTATATAATATTTTTTTCAATTACCCTAAAATTCACATCAATTATATAAGAAAATTGAAATGTAAGTGATTGTATAAAAGCTCAAATTATATTCTCAACTTTTTTCAACATTTCCTACATCCTACATCTTAAATGGAAACCTCAAATCCTACCGGCCATGAGCAATTTTATTGACTCAGTTTATAAGTAATTTGCATTTGAATCTTAATTTAATTTCTTAGTTTAAATTCATCAAGAAATTTGCTTGAAAATTGATTTAAAAAAAAAAAAAAAAAAACAGCTTTACCAAATTTGTATAAGGTCTCAGGCCTGGCTCATATCATTAAATAGGTCAGGCCCACTCCTGTGTAAAGTAATAGGCCATGCTTGGGTTTGACTTGAATTAAATTGCTACAAAATAGAGTGATTCAAAAAATTGATTTCTCTTCTCATGTAGCATTACCAGGGGTGGGATGGTAAGATATATCTTACTTTTTTCAGTATATCTTTACCTTACCTTACTTGTACGGTATGAAGAAAATTCATACTGTTATCTTACCTTAACATTCGGTATACCGTACCATACCATCTTACGGAATTCTCATATATTTACTAAAAATATGAAACACTCCTAATAATTCACACATACATACATATATATATATATATATATAATATCACAAATATTAACTAAATTAAATGGAATAATATTATAGTTGCTAAATATTATATTATTGTTTGTGTTCTTATTTCTTATTTTTATTTATGAGATTACAAACTATAATTGTATTGTAAATCTAAAATTTTAAGAAACATTACGAATATTATTCAGCACATGTTTTTGTATAAAATATTATAAACTTGCTAAATATTATAAATTTTAAAACCTTTACGTAGAAATCGTAAGAATTATATACTAAGTGTTAAATAAGAACATATTTATGATTACTATGCATTAAGTATAACATAAGATTAATTATAATTGTTAGATATTGTAAATTTACTAGATATTTATATAAGTATATCTGGTGCGTCGTTTTACACCAAAAATAAAATGTCCCGACTGGTCTGTCGGTATGCCCTTACTGCAGAGTACAGCGGCGAGCAGGATCGTCTCCCAAAGGACCGGCGAGTTTCACTTTTACTTTCCAATCTGTATAACCAACTTTAACAAGGGAAATTCGAAATTTATGAACTGACTTGAACAGCAAAATAAAAGAACTAAATTAAGTAAAATAATTAGGCAATAAATGAAATTGACAGTGATGAAGAAAATATCCCGGACTGCAAATAACTCCACTCTAGCTAACGAACCGATCACAGATGCAAAGATGAATTCAAATAAATCATGCAACCAGTTATAGACGCCGAAGACACTTACTGACACGTCCTTATTTCTCCGTATTTTATCGTTAACCAGGAAGACACTTCACTGATTAATTCCCTAATCGACTGACAAACGTAAAGAGACACTCTTATGGTTTTAATGAGTCGACAGCCTTGTGATCGAGAGAAACCCGATTCTAATCTACCCAACTCTGACACAGGAAGGATAAAATTAGACTGCTAATCCCCTGGTTTCAAGAACCGTTTTACCACAGATTAAACTTAAACCACGTTTACTTATGGCCGGTTTAATTGGCTACTAATTAATCTCGCGTTCCTAAATATTTGCAACTACTTAGAAAACACGAAACAATTAACAACAATAAAAACGAGATATAGCAGACACATGCATTCAAAAGAATTATGGAGCAGTTCGATCTCACAGTTAGTCGCTAGAGTTTCGTTGATTTGCGTCCGAGATATGCGCGTAGATTAGCTAGACTTCATGTAGCAGTATGATCGCGCAGAGTTGTAAAAGTTGAACACGATGAATCGAAAATAAAGCTGAATAAAACTGAATAATGTTGCGTCTCTGCGCTCTGTACTGGAACGATGATGTATCCTCGTGAAGAGAATAAATCCTAATATATCTAGCTACCAAAATAGAGTTCTACTCCAAATAGGAAACAAATATTAAATCTTATCTAAACTAGGTAATTAACAAAATAGAATCCTTGTTGTATTTGGACACTTTTAAACCGCCTCCAGCTCTTCAAAGTTAGATAACTCTCGCTGGGCCCGCTGGAGGCTTCAAAACATGGGCTCGACCCATCAAAACACTTCTCGGCCCACTGGATCTGTCCAGCAGAAATTCGGTTTCACTGGTATGCCCTTACCACCGATCCATAACTTTGCAAAATGCACCTCTTTTCCTTTAATTGAGACTAACTACCTGCACAAACTCAAGGAACAAATCTATCCACAAAATATATCCAATTGGTAGTTAGTCTAGCACAATATACACTAAAAATCACCCTTAAAACATAGAGGATTTAGGACCAATCAAACTACCCCACACTTGAACGTTGCTCGTCCTCGAGCACATGCTAAAACAACTCAAACACACAACTTTCAAAAACACAAAAAACTTGCAAATATTGACCGTTCAATCTCGAGCGTAAAAGTGAGTAAAGGCTGTCATGTTCCATTCCACAGATCACAACCCATTTTGCTTCATAATCATGCATGTATTCATCATTCGAGTTAAGAAAATGCATTTCAATCCAGCCTCACTGAAGGTCACTCAAATTCACTTGAAAACAAATGGGAATAGGAAAAATTCTCTCAGCAAAGATTGTGTGCTTTCAATCATAGAATTGCCTTTCTTGTCACAGTTGCATTTATCACTCAAACTATGTGTGAATCAAAAGGTCTTTTAATCAGGGTTGTAACGGGGCTAGGGTGAAAGGTAGGATAATTATGGCTTAAGTAGGCAAAATGAGGGAAATCATGCGAGTGCTTTCGCTTCATAGCTAGCTGCAATTGTTAAAAAATTGTTCAAAACTGGTGCTCAGGTTTCATCAACACATCTGCTTGTTTCTTCTTTTCTTTTCTTCCCCCTCCTGTCCTACAATTTTTTTCTTCTGAAGCTTTGCTTCGTTTTCTCTTCTTTTTTTTTTCAATCGAAAACAGGACAGAGGTTTTAATTTTTCCTTCATGCACTGAACAAATGCTTCGTACAGCTTCAACAGATGACACTTACATGTTTTCCTTAGGTGCGCAAAACTGGTTCGTAGAATGAAAGGAGTATGGTTGAGTGTTTCTTGGTTTGCACAAAAAGAAATGAAGGTAGAATGGCTCAAATGGGTTCACTAGGGGGAGTTGCACAGGTGGGTTAGTTTAGGGAAAAATGGGGTTAAACCTAAATGCCTTTATCATATTTCAAACACAATTCAAAGATAGGCAACCGTGGCAATTAGGCAATTCAAAATATCCAACACCACAATCTGACACTCTCAAACAAAGAAAATGAGCCTCCTTAAGGTAAAATGTTATTGCTCAGGCTCAAAACTCGCATATATGTGGCATAGAAAATGTGATCAAACTGCACATTCCATCATCCTCGAAATCATGCACATACAGCATATAGTATTCCACAAAACAACAACACAACCAATCCATCAATCCTCATAACAGCCCATACTCCTTCTATCTCTAGTGTCAAACAGTCATATTTGCAAAAAAAGTTCAAAAAAAACATACACACACAGCAAAATCATGAAAACACTACACAATCATAAACCAAGGATGGGGATTCTTGGGTTTCCCCACCCCACACTTAGAAGATGACCGTGTCCTCACAGGTCAAAACACAGAAGAAAAACAAAAAGAAACGAAAGCAGACATAACTGAAAATCAAGCACACAACAAAAACAAAGTAGGGGTAGAAGAGTGGACCAAAATCTCAAACCTCAAGGACGGGGCTCCATGTTCCGGACCGCCTGCTCCAGGGCCGCAATTCGTGTATCAATATCTACCAAGCTGCGCCGGATCGGCTGGAGTAGGGCCTCGAAGGCGGTGAGGAGAGCGGTGGGGTCAAAACCTGCAGAAGAAGCACTCGGGGCAAGAGCACCCGGTGGAGCAAACTGAAAGTGCCCGGAGGCGTTAACCAATAACAAACGCATCTTGTTCAACTTAGTTATAGTAAGCAAAGTGCGAGGAATAGTGGCATATCCATCGAAAGGAACATGAAGACGCTCGGCTAAGAGTGTGATAAAATGACCCAATGGCACCTTGCCTTTCGGCCGAGAAGCAATAAAGGCAAACTGGGAAGCCAACCAAAAACCAAAGTTCACATTTTCTTTCTTTAGCATGCAAGTGAGCAAAAAGACCTCGTGTTGAGTGACTACAGTGAGCATATCAATGCGACCAAAGAAGTTAATAACCAAGAACCTATGACAAAGACGCATAGCATCATCACGGATAGACACGTTTTTAGCCAATCTTTGCACATACTGACTCTCAATCGACAATTCACGCCACTGTGCAGTCAACGCAGACTCAGTCTCCACAGGGGCATCACACCAAGCACAATCATAATCAACACCACTTAAAGACTCATCCGACTCAAAACCAAGGAGAACATTCAATTCATTCACAGAATAGTCAAAATCACGACCACCCATACGAAATAGAATAGCATGGGAATCCGATAAAGAACTCGAAGATGTGAACACAAAAGAAGCCAAAAATTCAACAGTTAACATATCGAAAACAGGACGATCAGTGTCCAAAAAGGGTTCCCAACCGATTCCCTTGAAATATTCACGGATAGAGGAATTTACCTCAAGAGAAGCAATACTCTCCCAATCAAAGAGTCGCGGTCCAAGGAGTGTCCGGGTGGTGAACTTCTGGAAACGTTGCTCGATGTCGGCATCCGAGCGGAAGCGAGGCCGGCGACCACGGGGGCGGTGAGAAGAAGACGGATCAGCGGATGGCGGGGGTGACTTCGTCGGGGCAGACGACGCGGCGAGTTGGGAGTTCGGCGGAGACGGTGGCGGAGTGACAGTCCGCGGGTGTGGTGGTGGAGCGCGGCTTTTCTTGGAGGTTCCGTCGGAAGCAGCGGGGGCTTTCCGTTTCTTGAAGCCTCCAGCAGTAGACTTCGAGCGAACTCTCGGCGAAAGGGATGGCTCTGGTTCGGGCGACGGGGTCGGTGAGTGTGCCGGAGTAGGAGTAGGCGATGGTGGCCTAGTTGGGGAGGGTGTCGGCTCGTCGACAAGGGTGCGAGGTCGTGGTGTGGTGGCTCTTGCTTGGCCGCGAGTCTGCGGTGGCTGAGGTGGCGGAGGTGAGGCGGCGGGTTTCTTGCCTTTGTTTCTGGCCATGGCGGAATTTAGCGCGGGAGGAGAAGGGGCTGTAAAAACTTGAAAAAGAGAGAGTAAGAAACGTAAATTGAGGATTAGAGTAAAATAGATTAGGGCTAAGTGTAAAAGGAAATCCCCAAATTAAATTAGGGTATATTGCAAGGAAGTCCTTCCCTGTACTAAATTGCCCAAAACCCCCCTCCTTACTTCAAGCTTAATACAAAAGCCCTTAAAGCAGCAAGATATCTCTATACTTAGGTAAATTCGACCCCAGCACACACCTCATCAAAAGTTGATGTTTTTTTTTTTTTTTTTAACCGAAAGGAAAAGAAAACAGAATGCAAATAACTAAAAAGCAAAATAAAACAAGAAAATCAGGGTGCCTCCCGAGAAGCGCCGTTATTTAACGTCGTGGGCTCGACGCAAGTGAAGTCGAATCACTGTGATAAGTCCGGGGTGACCAACTCGACCCCGTCAAATTGCTGCGATTCCAATCCAGCAAGATATGGTTTTAACAATTGGCCATTAACTGTAAGAGGGCGATCCATGGATAAGCTTTGAATCTTGATAGCACCATACGGGCTAACATGAACCACTTCATAGGGGCCAGTCCAGCGAGACTTCAACTTGCCCGGCATGAGTCAGAGACGAGCATTAAACAGGAGTACTTTTTGGCCAACTTCAAAAATTTTTCTCCGAATGTGCTTATCATGTAAGAATTTAGTGCGCTCTTTGTAAGAACGAGCAGAATCATAAGCTTCCAACCGAATTTCTTCCAATTCTTGCAATTGATATTTCCTTTCGAGCCCAGCTAACTTCGGATCCATGCAACATTGCTTAACAGCCCAGAAAGCTCGATGTTCGAGCTCCACAGGAAGATGGCACTGCTTGTCAAAAATCAATCTGTATGGTGACATACCAATAGGCGACTTGTATGCTGTGCGGTATGCCCATACTGCGTCGTCCAGGCGCAGACTCCAGTCTTTCCGGTTTGGACTCACAGTCTTCTCCAGAATATTCTTGATCTCTCGGTTAGAGACTTCGGCCTGGCCGTTGGACTGACGATGGTAGGCTGTTGAAACACGATGATGAACTCCATACTTCTTGAAAAGGGCGTCCAAGGTTCGATTGCAGAAGTGTGTACCTTGGTCACTGATTATAGCTCGAGGAATACCAAATCGTTGGAAGATGTGTGTTTTCAGAAACTTTGCTACGACCTTGGAGTCATTTGCCGGTGTAGCCTTCACTTCAACCCATTTAGAGACGTAGTCCACAGCAAGAAGAATATATGAATTTCCAAACGAGCTTGGAAACGGCCCCATAAAATCCATACCCCACACATCGAAGATTTCACACACCAAAATCGGCATCTGAGGCATTTCATCTCGAGCAGAAATATTGCCAAGTCGTTGGCATCAATCACAATTCTTGCAAAAAGAATAGGCATCTTTGAAAAGTGTTTCCCAATAGAAGCCGCAGTCGAGAACCTTGCGAGCTGTTCTCCGAGGACCGAAGTGTCCCCCACAAGCATGAGCATGACAAAATTCCAAAACGGGCGGAATCTCTTCATCCGGAATACAACGTCGAATGACTTGGTCAGAGCAAGTCTTCCACAAATAAGGCTCGTCCCAGATGAAGTACTTAGCTTGGCTCTTCATTTTATTCTTCTTGGCTGTCTCGGTTCCCTTGGGGAACATTCCAGTGGTGAGAAAATTAACCAAATCCGCATACCAAGGAACTGTACTGGCTGCAGCCAGTAAGAGCTCGTCTGGGAAATCGTCCGGTATGGGCATACCGTCGGATGGTATCAGCAGTCTGCTCAGATGATCAGCAACATTGTTTTCAGCACCTTTCTTATCTTTAATTTCCAGATCAAATTCTTGTAGTAGCAGTATCCAGCGAATTAGGCGAGGCTTGGACTCCTTCTTGGAAAGTAGATACTTCAAAGCAGCATGGTCCGTATACACTACAACCTTCGATCCAACGAGATAAGATCGAAACTTTTCACATGCAAAAACCACAGCGAGTAACTCCTTCTCGGTTGTAGTGTAATTACATTGAGCGGGATTAAGTGTCTTCGAAGCATAGTAAATGACGTGACTAAGCTTCTCCACTTTTTGTCCGAGAACAGCTCCAACAGCATAGTCGCTTGCATCACACATGATCTCAAAAGGGAGGCCCCATGTTGGTGGTTGAATCACTGGGGCAGAAGTGAGTGAGTGCTTTAGCAGATCAAACGTCTCCTTGCATTTATCATCAAACAGGAACGGAGCATCCTTTTGTAGCAACTTGGTCATCGGCTGGGCGATTTTGGAGAAGTCTTGAATGAAGCGCCGGTAGAATCCGGCATGCCCTAGAAAAGCACGTATCTCTTTCTCATTAGAAGGGTAAGGAAGCTTCACGATTAAATCAACTTTTGCTCGATCGACTTCGATTCCCCTTGCAGAAATGACATGGCCAAGCACGATGCCGTGTTGCACCATAAAATGACATTTCTCGAAATTCAACACCAAATCAGTCTCGACACACCTTTGAAGGACCTTATCCAGGTGCTCGATGCATTGCTCGAAAGAATCTCCATGAACTGTAAAATCATCCATAAAAATCTCGATACAGCTCTCGATCAAGTCGGAAAAAATGCTCATCATGCACCGTTGGAAGGTGCCGGGAGCATTACACAATCTGAATGGCATCTTGCGACAGGCAAACGTTCCAAAGGGACAGGTAAAAGTCGTCTTTTCTTGGTCTTCTTGGGCTACATGAATCTGAAAGTAGCCAGAGTACCCGTCCAGGAAGCAGAAGTATGATTTCCCAGCTAGTCGCTCGAGCATCTCATCGATAAATGGCAAGGGGAAGTGGTCCTTGCGTGTAGCATCGTTCAACTTGCGAAAGTCGATGCACATGCGCCAACCAGTCTGTAGCCTCATCGGAATCAACTCATTGTTGTCATTCTTAACCAACTGGAACCCTGACTTCTTGGGGACGACGTGTACTGGGCTCACCCATACACTATCAGAAATCGGGTAAATGATTCCCAATTTCAACAGCTTCAGAATCTCCTTTAAAACAACCTCTTTCATGACTGGATTGAGCTTCCGCTGTGGATCTCTCGATGGTTTGTGGTCAGGTTCAAGCAGAATGCGGTGCATGCAGATGTCTGGACTAATCCCCTTTATGTCCGCCAAAGTCCAACCGATAGCTCCTTGGTGCTTTTTCAAGATGGTGACCAATCGGAGCTCTTGATCGGCTGTGAGGTCCTTGCTGATGATGACCGGCAGCGTGTTCTCCTCTCCCAAGTACGCATACTTGAGATGTTCAGGCAGAACCTTCAATTCCAGAACTGGGGCTTTCACGTGGGAAGGCAATATCGGCTCTGTATCCACTGGTAAGAGCATACGGCCTGACATGTTTCTCGGCTGGAACTCATCGGTGGCACACAACTGCTGGATAAGTTCTCGAATCGCTTCTTCTTCTGCAGAATCTGCAGTTGCTCCAGTCATTCCTCCAAACAGTACCTGTTCAAGCTTATCTTCCCTGAAATTACGCTCAAAAAACTCATCAACTACAGTATCAATAATATCGACCATATAGATAGCCTCTGGATCCTCAACATGTTTCATTGCTTCAAAGATATTAAAAGTAACTATGTCACCATCAAACTCAAAACTCAACATGCCTTTATCCACATCAATTTTAGTTCGTGCAGTTTTCATGAACGGCCGACCCAAAAGAATCAAAGATCGGTGAGCAGAGTATGAATCGTTCATGTCAACAATATAAAAATCCACAGGAAAAATTAAATCATTGACCTTGACAAGAACATCCTCTACAACACCTTGTGGATAAGTATTAGACCTATCGGCTAACTGTATCACAACTCGGGTTTCCTTCATGGGGCCTAACTGTAAGTCTTTATACATGGAAAGAGGCATAACATTTATAGAGGCACCTAAATCAAGCATTACCTTTTCCATCTTCTTACTTCCAATGATGCAAGGAATGGTGAACATACCTGGGTCACGGCACTTTTGAGGTAATTTGCATTGAATGACTGCAGACACATTTTCACCAACTTTGATCCTAGCATCTTTCCCATACCTAATCTTCTTAGAGCACAATTCCTTCAAAAACTTGGCGTATCTAGGCACCTGCTTGATGGCATCAATCAGTGGAAGATTGATCTCCACCTTCTTGAACAATTCGAAAATCTCCTTCTCCTCATCGTCTTTCTTGTGCTTAATCAACCTGGAAGGAAAGGGAGCTGCAGTAATGGGGTTAGAAACCTTAAGATCATATTTTACCTCAGTTTGGGCTTTTGGAGCAACAGGCTGCTCAGTTTCATCATCGGCCCTTTCTGCATTCTCCGCAGTATGCCCTTCCTGCGGGGTTGTCTTCTTTGGCACAATTTCTGCAAGTTCTTTGCCACTCCGGAGTGTTACTGCACTGACGTTTCCTCTAGGATTCTGCTCCGTCTGAGATGGGAGCTTCCCTGGGTTGCCTTGCATCTTATTCATCTGTGTAGCAAGTTGAGTAATTTGCGTTCCCATGCTACCTAAAGCCGCTTGAGTCTCTTGCTGGAATGCTTTCTGACTCTGTGCCAAATTATTCACCAAAGTACTGCTTTGCTCTAGGCACTTCATAATTTCGCTCATACTGGGAACAGGCTTGTCAGTATGGGCATACTGACCATCTCTCGCAGGCTTCGGGGGAAAATCCCCTTGGGCAGGTGGGTCTCCAGGCTGTTTCCATCGAAAATTGGGATGATCCCTCCAACCCGGATTATAGCTGTTAGAAAAAGGATCATAATTCCTTTTCCTCCAGAAATTATCTCCTCGTCCCGAACTATCATAGTAAATTCCCCTGTGTGCATCTTGTTGCGCATCTCCCGATCCATAGCAAGCTTGTTCAGGTGGGGGCTCTTGCATCATTGGACATGCATCAGTAAAATGTCCAACCTCAGTGCAAATACCACAACGAGATCCTTTTGTCTGGGCTACAGCCAATCCACGAACGAGAGAAGTTAGAGCCTTAATTTTCTCATTCACATCGGATGACTCGGCTCTCTCAATGTTTTTCACAGGTCGGTAGCGACCTTCATCCTCATCATCATATTGTTGCCCACCAAATACCATGTCCATTATCAGCTGCTTTGCATCGGCAAGAGTTTTATTTGTAAGCGAACCTCCACTAGCAGCGTCAATAATTTTCCTATCGAAAGTGGACATGCCTCGATAGAAATAACTGATGAATAATTGAAACTCTGTGAATCCATGATCTGGACACTTTCGGCACAATTGCTGAAATCTCGACCAATATTCTCCCAAACTCTCATTTTGCTTCTGCTTGATACTCGATATCGCCATGCGAAGGTTTGTTGCTCGAGTCTCTGGGAAAAATTTCCGAAGAAATTGCTCTTCCATCTCGTCCCAAGTGGAAATCGAAGCTGGGGGAAGATCAAATAACCATTCTCTGGCTCGGCCTTGCAGTGTATGAGAGAATGTAAGCAAGCGCAGATTGTCATCAGTAAAGCCTTGGGGGCGCAGAGTGGAGCAAACCCAATCAAACTCGGCCAAGTGTGTGTGTGCACTCTCTCCTGGTGCATCACTGAACTTAGGAAGAACTTGGATAAAAGCCGGCCTAATCTCTGCATTTCGAGCAATGGTTGGCAGCACCACACAGATAGGTCGATTGTTTCGATGGCGACCAAGCTCTCGAATCAACGGTGCGGGTGCCTCTGCTGGTACATTGGCTAGACCACGATTCTGCCCTTGAGCCGCGGGTGGGTCTTCATTATTCCGATTGTTCTGGTTGTCACGACCCTCGGTGTTGTCAGCCATTTCGGGTCGCTGCTGAGAACTCGAACCCTGCTGTTCAGATTTAAACAGCTTCTTAGGCTGCTTTGCAGCTTTCTTCAATTTGCGCAGAGTCCGCTCCGGCTCCGAATAATATCCCAAATCCTTTTCTGCAGAAGAACGGGTCATGCACCAAAGAAAAAATAAGAAAGAAAAATAAAAAAGTAAAATAACAAATTGGAAATTAAAAATAAGCACTGCTTGAAACCGATCCCCGGCAACGGCGCCAAAATTTGGTGCGTCGTTTTACACCAAAAATAAAATGTCCCGACTGGTCTGTCGGTATGCCCTTACTGCAGAGTACAGCGGCGAGCAGGATCGTCTCCCAAAGGACCGGCGAGTTTCACTTTTACTTTCCAATCTGTATAACCAACTTTAACAAGGGAAATTCGAAATTTATGAACTGACTTGAACAGCAAAATAAAAGAACTAAATTAAGTAAAATAATTAGGCAATAAATGAAATTGACAGTGATGAAGAAAATATCCCGGACTGCAAATAACTCCACTCTAGCTAACGAACCGATCACAGATGCAAAGATGAATTCAAATAAATCATGCAACCAGTTATAGACGCCGAAGACACTTACTGACACGTCCTTATTTCTCCGTATTTTATCGTTAACCAGGAAGACACTTCACTGATTAATTCCCTAATCGACTGACAAACGTAAAGAGACACTCTTATAGTTTTAATAAGTCGACAGCCTTGTGATCGAGAGAAACTCGATTCTAATCTACCCAACTCTGACACAGGAAGGATAAAATTAGACTGCTAATCCCCTGGTTTCAAGAACCGTTTTACCACAGATTAAACTTAAACCACGTTTACTTATGGCCGGTTTAATTGGCTACTAATTAATCTCGCGTTCCTAAATATTTGCAACTACTTAGAAAACACGAAACAATTAACAACAATAAAAACGAGATATAGCAGACACATGCATTCAAAAGAATTATGGAGCAGTTCGATCTCACAGTTAGTCGCTAGAGTTTCGTTGATTCGCGTCCGAGATATGCGCGTAGATTAGCTAGACTTCATGTAGCAGTATGATCGCGCAGAGTTGTAAAAGTTGAACACGATGAATCGAAAATAAAGCTGAATAAAACTGAATAATGTTGCGTCTCTGCGCTCTGTACTGGAACGATGATGTATCCTCGTGAAGAGAATAAATCCTAATATATCTAGCTACCAAAATAGAGTTCTACTCCAAATAGGAAACAAATATTAAATCTTATCTAAACTAGGTAATTAACAAAATAGAATCCTTGTTGTATTTGGACACTTTTAAACCGCCTCCAGCTCTTCAAAGTTAGATAACTCTCGCTGGGCCCGCTGGAGGCTTCAAAACATGGGCTCGACCCATCAAAACACTTCTCGGCCCACTGGATCTGTCCAGCAGAAATTCGGTTTCACTGGTATGCCCTTACCACCGATCCATAACTTTGCAAAATGCACCTCTTTTCCTTTAATTGAGACTAACTACCTGCACAAACTCAAGGAACAAATCTATCCACAAAATATATCCAATTGGTAGTTAGTCTAGCACAATATACACTAAAAATCACCCTTAAAACATAGAGGATTTAGGACCAATCAATATCATATTTACTAAGTATTATATATCAATCATCTATAATTCACACACACACACACACACACACACACACATATAATATCACAAATATTAACTAACGTAATAAAAATATTATATTATTATTTGTGTTCTTATTTCTTATTTTTATTTATTAAATTACAAACAATAATTGTATTGATCACATCTTTTTATAATGTATTTATAAATTGAATAAAATACTATAAACTAACTAAATATTATAAATTTTAAATCTTTAACTTAGAAATCATAAAAAATATTTACTAAGCATTAAATAATAATATATTTATTATTAATTTTAAGTATACACATGATATTCTTACAAGGTCTCAACTGCTGGACTCAAAGCCAATTTCCATGCCACTCGCGGTCAGCCAAATTCTCACCAGTGATGGTTTACCATATTTGATCCGACACACTATCGCTCTTTGGTGGGTGCACTACAGTACTTGACCATTACACGTCCAGATCACTCATTTTTTGTTAATCTTGTTAGTCAGTTTTTGCAAAATCCAACAACTAAGCACTATCAAGTTGTTAAACGGATTCTTCGTTACGTTAAAGGTACTCTGAACTACGGTATTTCCTTCACTCGTGGGTCACCATGCACCTTGGTTGGCTACTCGGATGCGGATTGGGTTCTCTGTCCTGAAACTCGACTCTCTACCTATGGTTATTCTATCTTCCTTAGCTCATTCCAGTTGTGAATCAGAATATCGTTCTTTAGCTAACACTGCGGCAGAACTTGTCTGGTTAAGTATTTTGCTCAAAGCGCTGCACATACCTCTCTCAAGCTTGCCCCTTCTTCTTTGCGACAACAATAGTGCGGTTTTTCTCAGTCAAAATCCAGTCGCACACAAATGTGCCAAACACATAGAATAGATTATCATTTTGTTCGGGAGCTCATCTCATCTGGACAACGGAATACACAGTTCATTGCTTCAAAACTTCAGATAGCAGATATTTTTACAAAGGGTCTTGCTCGACCGCTATTTAAGTTCTTTCGATCCAAGCTTCACGTTTGTTCTCGCCCCACGTCTTGCTTGAGAGTGGGTGATAGCAGAAATTCAGGTTCTTAATTTATGTATGTTAGGAGGCGAATGACATCGGGTGAATGTTATGTGATGTCATACTGCATCCCTACAACACTGAGTGAGACATTCAAAATAGTAATCTTATCATTTCCTAGTTTTTAAGTTTAAATCTTTTTAAATTTATTTATTTATTTATTTATTTATCATATATATATATATATATATCCACATTATTTTAAATTTAAAAATAATAAATGGATAAAGGTGATTAAAATAGTGGATTTGAAATGGTCAAATAAATCCCTATTTTGTAAGAATCATGCTATCTCTTTACTTTCATTCTAATCAATGTATTTCAGAGTATGTTGGGACAGTTGAGTAGGACTGAAAGGAGGATGTAGGTCTTTGTATCAGCCACGATGAAGCATGGTTGAAGTTCTGAGTGGAAATCAAGATGTGGAAGTTTTTTTTTCTCTCAACCCACGATCCATGAGAGAACATGGAAATAACCGAACCAGTTGAAGAGAGCTATAAGGAGCAGACTTAACAATTGGAGAAGGTATTCAAATAGAGAAGATATCACCGATGTGAGTGAGAAGATCAAGAACTCGAATCTCAAAATTTAGCAACTTAATTACTAGCCATTGGATCTTCATCTTATCATGTTTTATTGTTCAACTTATTCATGTGTAAAGGTTGTTCAGTTAGATTAGATGCAAGATATATTTATAGGTATAGGATTGGTTGCTAAATTGCTTTCAAAGGACCTAGAAGGTTAGTTTGTATTTTGAATTCTTCTAAGTTGAAAACTAGATTAGGATTCGTGTAATTTTGTTGAAGTGTCTAGATCGTTAATTCTGACATTGTCAATTGTTGGTTTGTTTATCACTTGTGAAAGTGTAATTTTGCCCTATGACAATCACATACCTAAGGTGTGTGATTCAAAATTATCCTAGTAGTGCAAACTTGTCTTTACTTTCGCTGCATGTTGTTAAGATAGTGAAATCACTATCTAAAACATTGAATTTAACATTACAAGTTATTTACATTTTCCAGTATTTTGGACAACGAATTATAACAAGTGGCATCAAGAGCCAGTACTTGATATACTAAGTATTCGATCCTCTGTTGCTAATTCACTAAAATGGATATCCAACTAAATCAGTGTCGTCCTCCGATATTAGATAGTAATGGTAAAAATTATGCGATGTGGAAATCACGCATGAAGATTTATATAAAGTCCATTGATGAAAGGGTTTGGCACTACAAGAAAACTGGCAAATTCCAATGAGCAAAAATCCGTTGGAAAGGCCTCAAATCCATTGGAATTTTGAGATTCCAACGGGTAGTCCAACGGATATTGACTGTTGGACCGTAAATATGGGTTTTTCCAACGGGTGTCCAACGGAACTCAATCGTCCAACGGATCAGTCCAACGAGTCATTCCATTGGACAAGTCGGCAGCCATTTGATTTTTTTTCCAACGGGTACACCCATTGGATAAAACGATTTTTTTTTATTTTCTAATTATTTTATTTTATTCATGTCCAATGGGTATTTCCATTGGACTCACTGATATTTATTTATTATTTTATTTACTCCAACGGGAGAATCTATTGGACACTTTAATTGAATTCATTTTTTATTAGATTTTCAAATTGCTAAATACACCTGTTTATAATCATCAACAACCCACAATTACTAAAAATGTGTACAGATACCAATGTAGAAAAATATAGAAATTACACATAAATATTGATAGTTCTTCAACAATCCAACAAAAATACCTTAACAATTACGTACAATATCATAGCTCACTAGATCCATAAACAATAGGCAAACATAGTTGGTGAGTCGTTTTTCACCAAAAATAAATGTCCCGACAAACCAGTCAGTAAGCCCTTACTGCAGAGTACAGCGGCGAGCAGGATCGTCTCCCAAAGGACTGGCGAGAATTACTCCTTATTTCCAATCTGTATAACCAAACTTCAAACTGGGGTTTTGAGATTTTTAAACTGAATTTAACGAAAGCAATAATAAAATTAAATTAACTAAACAAATACGCAGAGAACAAATTCTAACAGTGATTAAAGAAATATCCCGGATTCCAACTAACTCCACTCTAGCTCACTAAACCGATCCTTGATGTAAAGATTAATTTAATCAACTCATGCAAACCAGTTATAGTCGCCGAAGACACTTACTGACACGACCTAATTTCTCCATAATTTCTCGATAACCAGAAAGACACTTCACCAATTATTTCCCTAATCGACTGACAACCGTAAGAGACACTCTATAGGTTTAATGAGCTGACAGCATTTAATTCTAGAGAAACCCGACTCAAATCCAACCGACTCTGACACAGGACAATTGAAACTTGACTGTTATTCCCCTGGTTCTGAAGAACCGTTTTACCACTGATTAAACTTAAACCACAGTTATGGATGACCGGTTTAATTGGCTGCTAATTAATTCCGAGTTACTAAATATTTGCAACTACCTAGCAACGCCAAAACAATTAACGACACGAAAATTAAGAACAACAGATACATGCATTCGATTAAATGATAAAGTAGTTAGATCTCACAGTTTAATTTGCTAGAGCTTCGTTAAGTTGTCACCCGAGATATGATCGAACCTTAGCTGGAATTCATAATAAAACTGGATCGCATAAAATCTTGAAAAACTTCGAATACAATGATTTAGAAAAGAAAATATGAAACTGAATAGAATTGCGTCTCTGCGCTCTCGCGTCCGTTCTGAGTTCTCCATTAAAAGTAAATTAGATCCTAATATATCTAATATCCATAAAAAGAGTTTTTCTCAACTAGGAAATAAAAACCTATATCTATCTAAACTAGGTAAGTTGACCAAAAAGACTGCTTAGGGCTGTAGACTTCTTTGTAGCCGCTTCCACATTAATTTCCAGATTGTAGTTCACGTCTGGGCCCACTGGAAGTCTCAAAACTCATGGATCGGCCCAGTTCTAATTGTTGAAGCCCACGAACTGCGCCCAGCATTTTTAGCTCCTGCAGTATGCCCTTACTGACTGTGACTTCAAATCTCCTTACGTCAAAATGTGCAGCTTCAGTCTAGAATCTTGGCTCTTTCTTCAATGTTGTGCTAACTACCTACATTCAACTCAAAAGACCACTTCTATCCACAAAACAAAACAATTGGGTAATTAACATAGCAACAATAGACACAAAACAAACCCTAAAACTTAGGAAAATATGGCCCAATCAAACTACCCCACACTAAGACAATGCTCGTCCTCGAGCACACTTAAACACAAAACACAAACAAGATTTAAAAACACAAATGCAAATGGTGAATGTTCCTGATCAAAAATAGTAGAAGTCCAGGCTGTCATGAAACCATCCACACACCACAAACCAGTTTCATTTCATAAACATGCATATACTCTTCATTCGAGTTAGGAGTGTGCACCTCGATCCAGCCTCACCAAAGATTCTCTCTAAAATCACTCACTTGTAAGGGTAGCATGGGAAGAATTCACTCAGTCAAGATTGGATACTTTCAACACAGAATTGCCCTCATGTCACAGCATGCATTGATCAATTAAGTTACTCATGAATCAAAAGGTCTTTTCTTCTGGGTTGTAATGGGGCTAGGGTCAGAGGTAGGAGAAATTTGGGATAAGTGGCTATAACAGGGAAAACATGCAAGTGCATCAAAGTCCATAGACGGCTGCAATGTTCAACAATCGTGCTCAATTACTTTATTGTGTTTCAATTCATCCTCAGATTCAGCTTTTGCTATTCCTCCTGCCCTACAGCTCTTTTTCTCTTTTTTTTTGTTCTTTTTTTTTATGACAGTAGGACAGGGGAATTTCTTTTATCTATTTTTTTCTTCTTCTTTCTTTCTTTCCCTTGCAGCTTCTAATTTCCTTTGTAGCTCAAGACTTAGACTGACACTTGCATATTTCCCAAAGGTAACAAAATAAGCTATTAGAACGAAAGGCTACGGCTAACTGAATTATGGTTTTCAAAAAAAAAAGAATTATGGCTCAAAGGGCTCACTAAGGGATAATATAGGGGTAGGGTAGGTTCAAGCCCGAACAAGGTTAAATCCTAGCTTCCTTTATCATTTTCATGAATACACTCAACAGTCAAACAAGTATGGCATTTAGGCAATTCAAGTATCAAGCAATCCTAATCTGACACACACATCAAGGAAATTTCGAGCTTTACTAAAGATGCATTGTTTTTTATGCTCATGGCTCAAGAACTATCCATCATTCTCAAACACATTCAAGCAAAGCATGAATTAATCCACAAAATAACCAACCAAGCAATCCAGCCAAACCAACATAACAGCCCGTTCTCCTTCTACTTCTAATCTCAAACAATCACTCACTTGTATACAAAAACCACAGATGAACACAATACAAATGAAGTGCGGGCATGTATGAGTTTCCCACCCCACACTTAGAATGGCACAGTGTCCGCACTGCGAAAGGAACTAACACACAAGCAAACAACTCAAAACATGCACCACACAACGAAAACAAAGAAACAATGACAAAAAGGGGGTAGAATGGACCAATTTTCGTGCAGTCAAAGGGAGTCGTTCATATGGATCACTGCTTGCTCCAAAGCAGTGATTCTCCCATTGATGTCATCAAGGCGGTGGAGGAGCTGTTGAGTAGACTGAGTGATGAGGGCCTCAATGGCCTGTAGCAGAGAAGCGGGAGCGACGGTAGGACCTGCAGCCACAGAAGGACTCGGGGTAGAAACACCCAGTCGAGATAACTGAAATTGCCCGGAGGCGTTAACGAAAAGGAGGCGCATGTTGTTAAGTTTAGTCAAAGTAAGAGCAGCGGGGGGAATGGATTCTAAACTAGTGATATCAACCTCTAATTTCTCAGCCAACAAAGTAACAAAATGTCCGAGGGGGACTTTACCATGCGGGTGATTGGCGATGTACCGCCATTGCAGGGCTAACCAAAACCCAAAATTTACCCGTTCTTGCTTCAGCATACAAGTCAACAAGAAAACCTCCTACTTGGTGACTATACTAAGCATATCAACTCGACCAAAAAAATTGACAGATAAGAATCGATGTCTCAATCGCAAAGCATCATCACGTATATTAGCACTCTTAGACAAGCATTGCACATAATGTTCATCCACAAATAAGGCACGCTAGTGATCAGAAATAGATAAAGCATGCTCATCAGGAATGTCGCACCAAGCAGAATCATACTCTTCTTCATTCACAGAAATGGCAGACTCCAAACCCAACAACACATTCAAGGTATTCATAGACAAATTAAATTCACGTCCTCTTAAGTGAAAAAGAATAGCATGCGAGTCATTCAACGAACTAGAAGCCTTAAACACGAAAGAAGACAAGAACTCCACAGTCAAAACATCATAAACGAGAAGAAAAGTGTCTAACAAGATTTCCCACCCTATCGACCTAAAGCAAGCTCGGATAAAATCGTTTACCCCAAGGGGTTCGATGTTAGCCCAATCAAACAAGCGCGGTCCGAGAAGCAAGCGGGTCAGGTTCTGTCGAAGCCGACGATTGATCTCCTCGACCGAGCGAAAAGGGGGGCGACGGCTGGTTCGGCGGCGAGAGGAGAAGGGCCCGGCAGATGGTGAAGGGGCCACCGTAGCAGGGGAGGGGGCAGCGAAGACGGCGGCGGTGAAGTGGGTAGAGATGATGACCGTTGGAGAGATGAGGCGCGCGGCGGGGTGGTGGTGTCAGTGGGTGGCGGCTACGGGATGGGAACCGTCCCGGCGGGTTCCGGTGGTGACGACGTGACGGCTCGTGTCGATGAAGAGGGACCGGCCGTGAGTTTCCGTTTCTTGGAGCCACTGGTGAGGGCTCAACCTCGACTGTGAGGCGGGGAGGGGGCGATGGAGATATGGGCTTCAGACGGGGGCGGCGGTGGTTTGCCAGCCGGCTTGGAGACTTTCCGTTTAGCCATGGTGGTTGGGAAGTCGAAAAGACGCGGGAGTCTGTAAGCAGTAAAACGAGAGAGTAAGGCTGTAAATTTTTTTTAATAGGGGGGAATGGGGGTTAATTAAATACCAATTAAGGTTAAGGGAAAAAAATCCCCAAATAAAGCCATGTATTTTGCAATTAAGCCCCTCCTTACTGGATAAATTGTAATGCCCCCCACCCCACACTTAGATGCAAATTGCCACTTACACTTAGATGAATTATCATAATTCCTCCGAGCTAGTTTTTTTTCTGTTTTTTTTTTGTTTTTTTTTGTATGAAAAGAAATAATATTAACTAAAAAAATAAAGAAGGACCCAAATAAAGCAGGAAATACAACAGTAAAGCTATGAAAAAGAAAGAAAAAGAAATCGGGTTGCCTCCCGAGAAGCGCCATTAGTTAACGTCGTAGGCTCGACGGAAGAGAAGGGATCACGATGTTAGTTCAGGGGTGACCAAGTCGACCCCATCAAAAGGCTGTGAATCCAGTCCAGCAAGAAATGGCTTTAATAACTGTCCATTGACTGTGAGAATTTTATCCGTAGACAAGCTTCGAATATCCACTGCACCGTGGGGGCTTACACGAACAACTTCGTATGGTCCCGTCCAATGGGACTTCAACTTGCCCGGCATGAGTCGGAGACGAGCATTAAACAATAGTACTTTCTGGCCTACTTCGAAAGTTTTCCTCCGAATATATTTGTCATGCAAGAATTTTGTGCGCTCTTTGTATGAACGAGCGTGATCATAGGCTTCCAAACGAATCTCCTCAAGTTCTTGCAATTGGTATTTTCTCTCGAACTCGGCGGACTTCGGATTTAGGCAACATTGTTTCACAGCCCAGAAAGCTCGATGTTCCAATTCCACAGGAAGATGGCATTGCTTGCCAAAAATCAATCTGTATGGTGACATGCCGATAGGTGACTTGTAGGCCGTGCGGTATGCCCATAACGCATCATCCAGGCGCAGGCTCCAGTCTTTCCTGTTAGGACTGACGGTTTTTTCCAAAATATTCTTGATTTCTTGATTCGAAACTTCGGCCTGTCCATTAGACTGCGGGTGATAAGCTGTAGCAACTCGATGATGAACTCCATATTTCTTGAACAACACTTCCAATGTCCGATTGCAGAAATGAGTACCTTGGTCACTAATTATGGCTCGAGGGACACCAAATCGTTGGAAGATGTGAGTTTTGAGAAATTTAGCTACCACCTTGGAGTCATTAGTCGGAGTAGCTTGAAATTCAACCCATTTGGAGACATAATCGACGGCCAAAAGGATGTATGATTTGCCAAAGGAGCTTGGAAAGGGGCCCATGAAATCCATGCCCCAGACATCAAAAATTTCACATACCAAGATAGGCACTTGAGGCATCTCGTTGCGTGAGGAAATATTACCAAGGTGCTGGCAACGATCACAAGTCTTGCAGAAGAAGTAAGCATCTTTGAAGATTGTTTCCCAATAAAAACCACAATCGAGGACTTTACGAGCGGTCCGGTTGGGACCAAAGTGTCCTCCACAGGCATGAGCATGGCAAAACTCGAGAATTGACTGGATCTCGTCATCCAGAATGCAGCATCTAATGACTTGATCAGCACATGTTTTCCATAAGTAGGGCTCGTCCCAGATATAATACTTAGCTTGGCTCTTCAACTTATTTTTCTTTGCCGTTTCAGTCCCTTGTGGGAACATTCCCGTGGTGAGATAGTTCACCAAATCAGCATACCAAAGGGTGGCACTTGCTGCGGCTAATAAGAGCTCATCCGGGAAATCATCTGGTATGGGCATACCGTCGGACGGTGTCATCAGTCTGCTCATATGGTCAGCAACATTATTTTCAGCGCCCTTTTTGTCTTTGATTTCCAGATGAAATTCTTGCAGAAGGAGCACCTAACGAATCAAACGAGGCTTGGACTCCTTTTTGGACAGTAAATACTTCAGAGCAGTATGATCTGTATACACCATAACTTTGGATCCCACAATATAGGACCGAAACTTTTCACAAGCGAAGACTACAGCGAGGAGCTCCTTCTCAGTAGTTGTGTAGTTGCATTGAGCTGGGTTAAGAGTCTTGGAAGCATAATAGATGACATGGCTCTGCTTCCCACTTTTTTGTCCAAGCACCGCGCCAACCGCGAAGTCACTAGCGTCACACATGAGCTCAAAAGGGAGACCCCATTGGGGTGGCTAAATGATCGGTGCAGATTGAGGTAAGTTTTGCCTTCAAGAGATCGAAGGCCTCTTTGCATTGTCATCAAAAATGAATGGAGCATCCTTTTGCAGCAGTTTGGTCATTGGTTGTGCGATCTTGGAGAAATCTTGAATGAAACGTCTGTAGAAGCCTGCATGGCCTAGAAAAGCGCGGATTTCTTTCTCATTAGAAGGGTAAGGGAGCTTCACGATCAAATCAACCTTTGCTCTATCAACTTTGATCCCCTTTGCAGAAATGACATGGCCAAGCACGATGCCTTGCTGCACCATAAAGTGACATTTTTTGAAATTCAACACCAAATTAGTCTCGACACAACTTTGAAGAACCTTATCCAAGTGCTCAATGCATTGCTCAAAAGAATCTCCATGCACTGTAAAATCATCCATAAAAATCTCGATGCAGCTCTCGATCAAGTCGGAAAAGATGCTCATCATACACCGTTGGAAGGTGCTAGGAGCGTTACACAACCCAAATAGAATTTTCCGGCAGGCAAACGTTCCAAATGGGCATGTGAAAGTTGTCTTTTCTTAGTCCTCTTGGGCGACAAAAATATGGAAGTAGCCCGAATATCCATCGAGAAAGCAAAAGAACGATTTTCCTGCCAAGCGCTCAAGCATCTCATCGATGAACAGTAAAGGGAAGTGGTCTTTGCGTGTCGCATCATTTAGTTTCCTAAAATCGATGCACATGCGCCAACCAGTCTGCAATCGCATCGGAATCAACTCGTTATTCTCATTCTTCACAAGCTGGAAGCTGGATTTCTTAGGGACAACGTGCACTGGGCTGACCCATTCACTGTCGGAAATTGGGTAAATGATCCCCAGCTGGAGCAGCTTGAGTATCTCTTTGAGAACCACTTCTTTCATTACCGGGTTCAATTTTCTCTGTGGATCTCGAGAAGGCTTGCAATCTGGCTCAAGGAATATCCGGTGCATGCAAATGTCTGGACTAATCCCCTTGATATCGGCTAATGTCCATCCTATAGCTCCTTGATGCTTTTTCAGAATTTCAACCAATCGGTCTTCTTGATCGGAGGAAAGATCCTTGCTGATGATGACAGGCAGTGTGTCTTCCTTCCCCAGGTAAGCATATTTCAAATGCTCAGGAAGAACCTTTAGCTCCAAAACTGGGGCTTTCACGTGGGATGGCAATATTGGTTCTGTGTCCGTCGGTAAGGGCATACGACCTATCATGTTCCTGGCTGGAAATTCCTCGGTGGCATACAACTGCTGGATAATCTCTCGAATTGCCTCTTCTTCTTCTGAATCCGCAGTTGTGTCAGAAACTCCACCAAAAAGTACCTGCTCAAGTTTGTCTTCCCTGAAATTATACTCCACAAACTCATCAACTAGAGAATCAACAATATCAACCATATACAAAGCTTCAGGATCCTCGACATGTTTCATAGCCTCAAAGATGTTAAATGTGACTATGTCCCCATCAAATTCAAAACTTAACATGCCTTTATCAACATCTATCTTAGTTCTTGCTGTTTTCATAAATGGACGACCTAACAGGATCAAAGACCTATGAGTAGACAATGAATCATCCATATCAACAATATAAAAATCCACAGGAAAAATCAAATCATTGACCTTGACAAGAACATCCTCTACAACACCTTGTGGATAGGCATTAGATCTATCGGCTAACTGAATTATGACTCGGGTATCCTTCATAGGACCCAACTGCAGATCTTTATACATAGACAGAGGAATGACATTGATGGATGCACCTAAGTCTAACATGACGCTGTCGACCTTCTTACTCCTAATGATGCAAGGGATAGTGAACATACCTGGGTCTCGGCATTTCTGTGGTAATTTTCGTTGAATAACCGCAGACACTTTTTCACCAACCGTGATTCTTGCGTCCTTCCCATACCTTATCTTTCTTGCACAGAGCTCCTTCAAGAATTTGGCGTATCTGGGAACTTGTTTGATAGCATCAAGCAATGGGAGATTGATTTCCACTTTCTTGAACAACTCGAGGATCTCCTTTTCATTGTCATCATTCTTATGCTTCGCCAACCTGGAAGGAAAAGGAGCTGCATGAATAGGATTAGAAATCTTAGACTGTTCATGTACCTCAGTAGGGGTATCCTGAGCAACAGTTTGCTCGTCTTCAGCTTTCATCCAGCCCTTTCTATCTGCAATATGCACATACTGCTGAGTGTTCTACTTCTTTGGCTCAACTTCAACTAACTCTTTTCCACTCCTAAGTGTTACTGCACTGACATTTCCTCTGGGATTCTGCTCAGTCTGGGATGGGAGCTTCCCTTGATTCCCTTGCATCTTGTTCATCTGGGTGGCAAGCTAGGTAATTTGTATGCCCATACTACCTAAAGCTGCTTGAGTCTCCTACTGGAAAGCCTTTTGATTTTGTGCCAAATTGCTCACCAGGGCACTGCTTTGCTCGAGACATTTCATGATATCACTCATACTTGGAACAGGTTTGTCAGTATGGGCATACTGACTGTCTCTTGGTGGTCTCGGAGGTAAATCTCCAGCTGCAGGCTGATCTCCAGGCTGTTTCCATCTGAAATTGGGATGATCTCTCCATCCCGGGTTATAAGTGTTGGAGTAAGGATCATTGTTCCGCCTTCTCCGAAAGTTATCTCCTCGTGTAGCATCATAGTAAATCCCCTTGAGTGCATCTTGTTGTGCATCACCCGAACCATAGCAATCTTGTTCAGTGGCCGACTCTTGCAATGTAGGACACTCATCAGAAAAGTGTCCATTCTCTGAACATACTCCACATCGAGAGCCTTTTGTTTGTACAACAGCTAGGCCGCGAACCAACGATGTGAGTGCATCAATTTTCTCAGTTACCCCAGAACCTTCTGCTCGATCAACGGCTTTCACTGGTCTGTATCGCCCCTCATCATCATCATCATACTGCTGTCCTCCGGACACCATGTCCATGATCAGTTGCTTTGCTTCTGCCAAAGTTTTGTCATGTGCGGCTACAATGGCACTTCGATTTTGAGTATGGCAAGCTGTGTTGACTGCTTCAGCCCAGTAACCTTCAGCTATGTTGGCATCAGCTATCATTTCTCGAGCTGCTTCTTTGAGTGTACGGTTGCGCCGTTCGGCTACACCGTTTTGTTGTGGAGTTCTTGCAGCTGAGTGTTCATGAGTGATTCCAAGCTGGTTGAGAAAGCTGATCATTTGCTGATTTACAAGAGTGAATCTCTTGCCTTCTGATCAACGTCGTTAGCTTTTCAGTTCCATTGTCAGAGCGAATCCTTTGAACTGATCTTTCTTTTTCAGTTTGTAGCCTTCTGATCAACGTCGTTAGCTTTTCATAGGTTTCATCTTTGCTCCTCTAGAATTCCACCCATGTATATCTTGAAAAATCATCAACTACTACAAGAGTGAATCTCTTGCCTTTTGGGGTTTGTGGTCTAACTGGACCAAACAAATCCATATGTAGCAGTTGGAGGCAATCAGTTGTTCCTGGTGGATGACTCTTATTCTTGAAGGATGACTTCACCTGCTTCCCTTTTTGACATGGTCCACATACACCTGTTTTCTTGTATATTTCCTTGGGAAGCCTCTCAACGAGCTCTTTCTTGACTAGGTAGTTGATTGTTTTGAAGTTGAGGTGGTTCAGTCATCGATGCCATAGCCAGCTTGCTTCAGTTGATCCTTTTGAAAAAAAGCAAGCTTCTGAGTAGTCGGTTGACCAATCAACAATGTACATGTTGCCTCTCCTTATGCCAATGAGAAGAATTACTCCTGTTGACTTGTCTCTTATGTTGCAGGAGTTTTTGGTAAAGTCAACTGAGTAGCCATTGTCGCACAGCTGGCTGATGCTGAGTAGTTTATGTTTTAGTCCATCCACGTGGGAGACTCCATTTACTACTACTTTTCCCTTGACTACGAACCCTTCTTCAATGGTTCGGCTTTTGGAGTTGTCTCCAAATGTGACAAGTGGACATTTTACTTCTTCATAACCATCGAGATCTTCTTTGTCTCCGGTCATGTGCTTGGAGCACCCGCTATCTAGATACCAAATATCTTTGGTTTTCTTCATAAATAGGATACTCTTATCCTGCAAAGACAAGGATTAGCATTTAGGGACCCGTTTCATATTGGGTCCTTGTTGATACATCAAGCTCTTTAGAATCCAAACTTGCCAAACTTTTGGCTTTTTATCATCTAGAGATCCAACTGATTTGGACCGCTTGATCAGTTTAGACTTTCTTTCAACTCTTCTATTTTGAGTTGAATCAGTTGAATGGTACCTGCGTTGAAAGTTAGTAGGATAAAACAATTAAACTAACACGCAGTTATCTCGAGATTTTTGAGCTCTTCTATCAGGCCAATGCCTCGTGTGTTTCCATTTTACTGGATTGAACCCTTTTGGATCAGCTCTTGGTTCATTTCTGGAATCCAGATACTCATTATAGTGATGATAAGGTTGAAATGAGTTTCTTTGATCTCTCCTATAAGTGCTTTAATTGAACTGCTTGACAGGGTAGGCTTGAGATCTAAACTGGTCTTTCTTTTTATAGTGGATTGATCTATCAGTTTGCCTTGAAGGCATTCTATACTGATCTGTTGGTCTTTGTTGAACTGAAGGCTTTGAATGAATAGATTGACTTGAGTGAACTAATGGTCTTGGCTGGAAGTTGTGCTTCAGTTGGCCTGGTGTTTTTGGTTGGTAGAACTGGCCAAGTTGTTTGGGCTGAGTTTGAGGATTTTTCAATATTCCTTTGCCTTTGGTTAGCTCAGCTAGCTGATCATGAGATCTAGTGAATCCTTTTAGGATTCCTTTATCACTGGGTTGAGCAATTGTTTTTCCCTTCTCTAAGGCAGTGAACTTGTTATATCCTAGTCATGAGCTGCTAGTTCCAGTTCTTTGATGATTTAATATCTCATCTAAAGTTTGAGATCCCTTTTTGAACTTTAGAGTTACTTTTTCTCTCTCATGGATCTCTTGCTTTAGTTTTTGATTTTCAGCTTCTAGATCAGCAGTTTTCAATTTCAATTTTTCAAATTCTATAAACTGAGACTCAAGATAATTCAATCTTTCATGATCAATGCTCAGTTTTCTAACTTTATTTCTGTAACGCCCCAAACTACTCTGTTTGGCCACGTCACTTAACATACAAATTACTCATATATTTTGTGTGCTTATTTTAATATGAGCGGAAGCTAAGGTCAAAAACATGATAACAGCATGATAAGGTAAGGCATCATAATTTTAAATATACATTTTTCGCAATTAAGCATGCAATCATCTAACCTATCGGGCTCATAGGTTGTCATAACCCGCCCGTCTAGCATCTTAAATCAACATGTACAATATAGGGGTTCATCGACATAATTCGCACATAGAAGGCTCCAAGGTCAAACGACCCACCTATAAGTTGTTTTACATAATATCAAGTTATATACATCATGGCCTACAAAAGATCGGGCTATTCCCATCCCCAATAATCATTGATCATAAGGAAAAAAGAGTGATCAATGTAATAATAATAATAACAATAATGATGTGAGTATTATCAAAAGAAGAGCATGCAAAAGATAAACACAAGCTTGTGGGGTTCTCTTGTGTTCACAACGCTCCTACTCCGGCCTCGACTCCTCAACCTGAAATTCATTGAATGAATGGGGTGAGTATTTAACAACATACTCAGTGGGGAACACTGTAAAGAGTTATAGCTAATTGCACAAGTGAAAATATAACATATGGACTTTTCTTTACTTTGTGGAGACTAGTCTCAACCCCGTAGGGTCCAAACATCATGATGCCCCCGTTAATGAACATCTTTGGCTCTGTAGGGATGCCCGCAGACATACTACCCCCCAGGGAGGACATTAACAGGTCTATATTCGATCCTAAAGGATCTCTGCCCCGAAGGGTCTCTTTGTCGACCCCGAAGGATCTCTTTTATCTCTGGTCTGAAGACCCTTCATACTTATACAATCAAAGCACAACAATAACTATAACCTTACACGTGTTCATAGTTTAGAGTTACCCCACCTTATGAGATGCTTTCACAATTTCTTAACCTTTGAAATACTCCTTTGCCGTGCACAAGTTGTCCTCCTCGAGCCCCAACACGTCACCTAGCACCTTTTAATTCTCTTTTCATTTTAGACGTCGAGTTATACAATTAAATCATAATTTAGAACAAACTCATGCTATACATTTCTTTAAAGTCTTCAAACATTTCCACGTACACAACCATGGATATACAAGCTCATACTATGATTTTGGACTCAAAATACACATTAAAACTCTTTGAAGCATTTGATCGAACACGTTACGGGCACACATTTAAACCACATGCTCATGACTCATTTTAAATCCTTTAGACCCAACATTTCAAATACAAACACCTTCACCCTAGGGCTCTAACATACATGAAAATCAACCCCATACAACCCTCATAACATCTCCATACAATTATCAACAACACAAAGGGAAATTAGGGAAAAATTCCAAACCCTAGCAACAATGAACCATAGGAATTCGATATAAATTCACATATAGCCTCAAGGGGGTAAATAAACCATATGTTCAAGATATTAAGGCGAGAAGATCAATAAAAGTGGAAACCCTAAATTTTGGATAACAAACCCTAGGTTTGATTCAACAAGAAATGAGTGTTCAAATCACCAAGATGAAGAGGTATGAAGTTACCTTAGTTGATGGAGGATGATGGAAGAATCTACTCCAAAACATGAAGGATTTGTAGAGAGAAATGGAGAGGAAAAATTGCCCAAATGGAAAGAAAATGAGGAGGAAATGAATAAGTGTTGTATTTATAGGTAGAAAATCTCCGGACTCACGCGACCGCGCAACCCCCGCGACCGCGCGGGTGTGCTCTCGGCCAAACGGCCCCCGCCGGTGCGTGCCTCTCACCTGCCCCGCGGGCGCGCAGACTCCCACGGCCGCGCAAGTCCCCGAGAGCGCGCACCTTCCCCGCGGACGCGCGGCATGCCAATATCATCCCCCTTATCTCAAATGACTCCCGGACCTAAACCACTCCATTTTCCTTTAAATTTTCAAAGCACTTTTAATACACACCGAAAAAGCAGGGGGCGTTGCCCCGTAGCCCCCATCGGGGCGCTTCGCCCCATGAACCCCCGACTCGCTGACCGATAGGGTGTTCAAGGTATGGCAAAACATTAATTTAAATATAAACACACTCATTTATTATCATATAACTCGACAAATTTTAACATTAAATATTAACATGTATTATACACTTAGTATAATACCACCGTACTATGACATATCGGCTCGAGTAAGACAACCTGCACAAAACAACGGCATAAAATACAAACATACCATCATAATTAATATTTAACAATATTAATTCGTAATCATCTACTAAAATTATAATTTATAATTTAGCAAAAAGGGTCGGGGTATCACAATTTCTCAGTTCATCATTTTCATCTTTCAGTTCAACATGCATGTAGGATATTGAAGCTAATTGATCTTCTAGCATCATAAGTTTCATGTCAAGTTCATTGCTAGAAACAATTGCTTCATTAATATGATAGAAGGAGGTTTCAGAATCAGCTATACTAACCTCTTCATCATTGTCAGCCATGAGGCATAATAGCGCTTCATCATCTGAGCTGTAGCCATCAGAATCAATTTCAGATGGATAGTCTGAATCGTCTAGCACGGCATTCTCGTAATTTGCAACCATTGCTTTCCTTTTGAAGAAGCTTCTCCTTACCTTGGCTTTCTTGTCTTCAGGGAGTTCTGGACATTCATATCTGTAATGTCCACTGTAATGTCCTTACTTGTGGCAGTGAAAACACTCTCCTTGATTTCGGTTGCCACCCCTGAATGGTTCAGCTAACCGTTCAGCTGGTTGATGAGTTCTCTCATCTTTTGGGATTTCATCAGTTTGAGGTGGAACTGATTGTTTATCCCGAACTCTCTTCAACTTCCGACCTAGAAGCTCACCAGCCAGAGAAAATCAAGGCGGATCTTCATCCGAACGAAAAAGAGAGACAACTGAAAAGAAGGAGAATATCAGTTTAGAGGGGGGTGAATAAAATGATTAAGAACTTTTAAAAACTTTCACTTTCTATGCGGAATAATAGGGCCCTTTGACTCGCTTAGAGAAACTTATCTATGCACAAACTGGTTGATCAGTTGTGACTGCTTGGTGCAGATTGTGTGATCTTGTGTACAGTTTAAAGATATGCAAAGCAATAAACAAAACAGTACAGCACACAAGCGATTTATAAAGGTTCGAAGTCTCAAACTTCTACGTCCTCTCTTCCTTCCGCAGAAGGGAAACTTCACTATATAAGTTGAGTTTCTTTACAAATTACACAATGAAGGACAGTTGGCTGAACCTGGTAACTGCTCGCTACCTCAGCGGGTCGACGGCTCACACTTGAAGTCCCTAACTGCTCGCTAGGAAGGTAGGTGCTATTATCATCTTTACAAGGTTTTAGATCTCTTTCGATCTTCAAGAGGTGAGTCTTGAACAGGAGGTATCAACTGATGTGCTTCTTCTTATGAGCTGGGTAGTTGATCGTTGTATTGCTGAAACTGAGAAGGCTGCCCTGGCTGGACTATCAACAGCTGGCTGAATATCTTGACTCTTTGAATTTTTCTTCTTAGTTTGACTCTCGCAGTTTTTATCAAATGCTGAACTTGAGCTGAGTCGTAGGGAGAAAGAAAGCTCTTGCTTGAATATTTCAAGAATGTATATGCGAAAGTTGTAGAGGCGAAGAGTCTGTTCAAAACTCTAATTCACTCGTCTTTTATAGAGGAGTGATTTTATGACCGTTGAGTTCCATTGATCGGTGGCTCTATTGGCTCATCAATGGCAAATGGTCTTTAATGTCCGCTGGAGCTTTTGGTTGAAGTAGCCGTTACTTTGCCAATCGATCTTCATTTGATATTTAACTCCAGGATCTTCGTTGAAGCATTTATTCCAAGATTCGCCGGTTTGAGCAATAATTCCAGGGTTCTCTGCCTTCAATTTTTGTAGCTTTGATTTCCAGTTGGCAGTTCTGAACTTGTCCGTTTAGTTCGGCCATTTGCTCCAGGTGGCAGTTCCGAACTTGTCAGCTCAGTTTGGCTATTGCTCCAGTTTGGCAGTTCCGAACTTGTCAGCTGAGTTTGGCTATTGCTCCAGTTAGTAGTTCTGAACTTGTCAGCTGAGTTTGGCTATTGCTCCAGTTGGCAGTTCCGAGCTTGTCAGCTGAGTTTGGCTTTTGCTCCAGTTGGCAGTTTTGAGCTTGTCAGCTGAGTTTGGCTATTGCTCTAGTTGGCAGTTTTGAGCTTGTCAGCTGAGTTTGGCTATTGCTCCAGTTGGCAGTTTTGAGCTTGTCAGCTGAGTTTGGCTATTGCTCCAGTTGGCAGTTTTGAGCTTTATTTCTCCAGTTCGACTGATCTCAAGTTCTTGGCTAGCTTGTCAGCTTTGACTGATTTCTCTTGAGCTTTCTTGTCAGCTTGACTAATCATAAGCTGGTTGACTTCAGATCTGGCCTTCAGTTGGATACTTCCAGTCTTCAATCTAAACTGATCTCTTATCAGTTCCTTCAGTCTTAGTCGACTCTTTTTCTCCCTCAGCTCAGCTAACTTAGTTGTCAGTTTGATTCGATTGGTTCGACTTTTTGACTCCTCAGTTGAGTTGAATTCTGACTGGATGACGTATCCTTCAGCTTGTAGACCATACTCCAGATTGGTTGACTTTGACTTTACTTGAGTTCCTTTTTGGTGCTCTGGATTGGTCAGCTCAGATCTACAACTTGAATTTTAGTCAGTTTTTCATAAATAATTTTGACATCTTATCAAAACCTAATCTAGAGGTTCCTTGATAGTTTTTCCTAACAGATACAGACCTAGATCACTCAGTTTAAATAGTCATTTGGAAGCCAGATGGATCAACTGTAAAAGACCATCACCAACATTGGTACTTCATTAGCTAGCTAGATAGCATAAGCTGGGATAGTTTCATGCTACTCCTGAAGTGAATCCAAAATAGAAAGTCGAGCTAGCTATTAAGTGGGTCACCTAGAAAAAGAAGGATGGATGCATTTGCATCTCCGTCTTATGTTTGTGCCTCTTCCACGTTTTCCCAAGAGATTACTGAAAAGGCCGGCTACAACTAAAGAGGCACATGCACAAGTCACAGAAATCATTACCATTCCAGCTACATGTTTGCCTAAGAAGACAGCTCAGGAAAATCGAGAAAAAGAAGCCATGGAGAAAGAAGAATTCAAAGAAGATGACAAAGCACAAAAATTACTCTACTTGAGACTCCGCCTCTTAAGGAAAGATATCCTTACAGTTTTGGTCAAAGATTGACATTGGCTAAATTGTTTGATGATTCAAGCAAAGCAAAGCAAGCCAATGATTCTGTGATGTTGAGAGACTCATTAGCCGAAAGCTGTCCTCCAAAGAAGGATGATCCTGGAGAATTTTTCATCCTAATTAAGTTGGAGATAAAGATGGAGTCAAGGACACTAATAGATCATGGAGCTAGCTGCAATTTAATGCCCTTGTCTATCTATGAGGAATTAAAATTGCCATACTTCAGTTCATGGCTTCTATGACACACCGTAGGCATTCAAGCTTGGGCACTTTTGGAGGCAAATTACATGTGCCAGAGATATGCCATATCAGTTCATTACCAATCATTCACGAGAATAGAGCATCTACAACCCTGTGCTTTGTTACATTTAAAGAGTGATGGCATATTCAGTCTTTGGACATCAAGACAGCAGCGTGGCTCCTACCATTCCAATTTCTATTACTAATCTCATAATTGGTATGATTCTTTTATTAAGGATTACCATTGCTACAGGAATCCTTATTATATTCCCACAAACATGAGATTCCTCATTCATACCCTTTCTAATGGTATTTATGCATTCACAATCATCATTTAATAAATTTTCTTTATCATTTTACAAAATTATGCTTGTTCATTTTTTATTTAACAAATGTAATTCATATTCTTATAAAATATAAAGTTTTACTAAATTTAGTATTTTTCTAGAAAACATAAAATAGAAAATTAATAAAAGTTGTATATAATTATATAAAAAACTCAAAAATCATAAATCATTTTAAAAAATTATATGAATTTGTTTTATGTAAAATGTAGCGACCCGAAACTTTTTTAGAAAAATTTGCTACATTTTATTTCTTAAAAAATAATTTTTATAATGTATGTTATATCATTTTGTTATGTTCCTATAATGCATTGCTGACTCCACCGTGGAAGCTGAATATGTAGCTGCTGCTGAGGCTGCAAAGGAAGTTGTTTGGCTCCGGAGCTTCCTGTTGGACTTGAGCGTGGTTCCTAATTTTCCTAAGGGCATGGTTGGTACAATGGAATGGAATGGGAATGGAATCACATTCCCACGTCCATTCCCATTCTTATGGCTGCTGTGATTTTTTCAATTGGGAATGGTTATTCCTGAAGGAATCACATTACCATGAATATAGGATTACCCGTTACTCCCACTCCAATGGTATTATGTATTTCTGATTATCAAAATAAATTTTATTTTTTATTTTGCAAAACTATACTTTATTTTTTTGTATTGACAAATGAAATCTCATATTTTTATAAAATATTTTATTAAAAAACAAATTTATGGATTTTATTAAAAACTCATTAATAATTTATTAATAATTCATAAAATTTTGTAATATTTCACAAAACTACTAATGATATTATAGGATTACATAAAATATCAAAATCCGCTAATCATTAGTGAAATACTTATTAAAAGTATACTTAATTTTTCACAAATGTTAATAGAGTAAAAAAATCGCATAATATTCAACAATATGTTATTAAAATATAATAGTATATTTGAAAGAAGAGTAATTTGTTATTTAGAACTAAACAAGCCAATTCGTGTATTTTATTTATTAATTAGATATTGTTATAATAAAATCAATTCAAAAATGTAAGTTTCATTTCTATCTTATTACTTGTGATACCAGCCAAAGGAATGACAATAGTCATTCCATTCCATTCCCATCACTATTCCATTCCCACTTGATTTCATTCCGACATACCAGCCATCCCCTATATGTTACACACACACACACACACACACACACACACACACACATATATATATATATATTCAATTAGAGAACTATATGTGTGATTATGTTTCAATTTCCGTATTGAAATTCATCTTATGGCAAAGTTGCACATCATAATCATTATCATTATAAATATTTTTAATTATTTTACATATAAAATATTTAATTGTAATGATTAAGGCTTATTTCAGCATGCTCCTAATAATGAGATCAACACAAATATGCATGCGAAAATAATATATAGAACAAGTCTATTATGGCATTTTGCATTTTGCATTTTCACGGATGGGCAGATGCCCGATCAATCAACGCTATCGAAGTTTATGTTGTGCCGGTTTTCTCGCATTTGTCGGAGGTTGTAATGAAGCAGTATTCATTCAGGGATTGGTTTCTCTCACGGCCGCCTCTGCAAAGTGCCGGACCCTGGGGTAGTAACGGTGGCCGAGAGTGGGACGATGAGGTTTTTCCTACCGTGAAAGGGGTCAAATTGCATTTGTGCGCGCGCGAGATGGTTATATTAACGGCGGTCCGATTTATCTACGGTAAGAGAGATGGTTCTGATTTTTCATCACCGTTGCATGGGGATGATGACTCTTTCATCTACGCCAATGTTTAGATAAAGTTTGCACTATTTGCAATTTAGACATACATTTTAAAATTTTGCAATTAAAAAATGCATAATTGCATTTTATTTTATTGTACGCAAAATAAATTCCTATTTTTTTCGGGCGGCGTGTCATAAAAATCATGTGGTTTATGTCTAAATGAAGAACAAAAGAAAAAATATATAATTTTTATTTTTTTAACTTTTTAGTATTTCTCAGATACAAAACAACGTCGCTTTGTCGTTTTTTGAAGATGAAAATATTTTTTGCAATTTTTTTTTTTTGCAAAAAAAAAAACCTTAAATTTTTTAGCATATGAAACTAGTGTAACATAAAAATCTGTCGTTTGTGTCTAAAAGAAGAACAAAAGAAAAAATATACAATTTTGAATTCTTTGCTTTATAATATTTTTAGGCACAAAGCGACCCGTTAATTTTGTGATGATGTGAAAATATTTTCCACTTAAGCACAATACAATATTTTATTAGCAAGTTAATTTTCCCTTTGCGGGAAAAAAGTTTAAAGGGTGTCTATTTTAGAAAAAAAATGTAAGATTGTGTTTTAACTGTAAATCATGTTAAAATTTGTGTAGATAATCGTAGTTAACCCATTTATATGTACATATTCAATCATCCTAAAATGAGATATATCTGATTTTTATTTATTATGAGTTGCGTTTTGAAGATACAATAGCCAAATTTGTGATGAAATTTAATTGTGGTTTTTTTTTTATTATTAAATTGTGTGGTTGGCAGATGGTGTTTGGCGAAAAAGTGAATTCATGATAGGTATTAATGAAGGGTGTTATGGACCGTTGGAAGTGTGGGAGTGAATTTTATCAGATCGCTCACATTACTACAAACAAGGTACAATGTGGTCGAATTGGTGCTGAAATCGGAACCTATTTTAGCTCTATGAATTTTGTGGATTGCAATAGCAAGGTGGTGGGGTTTCATGGCCGACGAGGTGCTTATCTCGATGCAATCGGTATGCACACTGAATATTTCTAAATATTTTGAAGAGACTTAATTTTCTGAGACTGTCTTACAGGTCAAATTCACAATAAACTATGGGACAAAGGGCCAAAAAACACTCGAACTATATGCCCAATCCTACCTAGATGTACAAAAAAATTTTGGGCCCAAATACACTACTAAACTATTTGAAAAGTACAATCAGCCTCCTTAACTATTCAAAATATATCAAATTCACACGTTTTGTTTAAGAGAAAATTGCAAGACTAGTCCCACAGGACATGTCCCTTCGCGATTTTAGTCCCAAACCTTCTAATTTGGTCCTATTGGACCACGATATGCAAAATTGGTCCTCACCGTCACATTTGCCGTTAAACGTTAATGCAAATTTAGTCCCAAAACATTTTGCAATTTTAGTCCCATACAGAACATTATTCATAACAGTGAATTGGAGGAAAATATCAGAAATTGGAGGGAAAATTCAACTCTTTGGAGAACATTTATGCCTCACACCTGCCTGCATTCTTTAAATATCTATTATAATTTTTAATATTATATGTTTAGTATAAAATATAATTATATTACATCATTATTTAATTAATTTTCTCAAATATTAAGAACTTAAAAATAAAAAGCTACAAATATTAAATAATCATATGAAATAATAAAAAAAATAAAATTAATTTTAGAAAAATTGGAAATATTCAAAATATTAATTTAAATTCGTAAATAATTATTACTTAAAAAATTAAAAATAATATCAAATATTAAAAATAGTTTAAAATATTAAAAAATAAAAAAATAAAATGGAAATTTGAAAATGTAAAATAAAAAAATTAAAAATTAATTTTAGAAAAATTAGAAATATTCAAAATATTAATTTAAATTCGAAAATAATTATTACTTGAAAAATTAAAAATAATATAAAATATTAAAAAAATTATAAAATATTAAATAATAAAAAAATAAAATGGAAATTTGAAAATGTAAAATAAAAAAAATTAAAAATTAATTTTAGAAAAATTGGAAATATTCAAAATATTAATTTAAATTCGAAAATAATTATTTCTTGAAAAATTAAAAATAATATAAAATATTAAAAAAAGTATAAAATATTAAAAAATAAAAAAATAAAATGGAAATTTGAAAATGTAAAATAAAAAAATTAAAAATTAATTTTAGAAAAATTGGAAATATTCAAAATATTAATTTAAATTCGAAAATAATTATTACTTGAAAAATTAAAAATAATATAAAATATTAAAAAAAGTATAAAAGATTAAAAAATAAAAAAATAAAATGGAAATTTGAAAATTTTAAAAAATCACATAAATCAAATAAATTTGAAAAAAATAAAACAAATAAAAAATTAAAAAATTTAAAAAATTAATTTTTAATTCGTAGTTAAGTATTAATTAGTAAATAAAAAAATAAAAAAAAAGTAAAAAACTCAAAAAATGGAAAAAAATAAAAAAATCAAAATTAAGTTTAGCTACGGAAAAAATCCATCGTTAGTCTGTCGTTAGAATTAAAAAAAATTAAAAAAAAATAAGTAACGACAGATTTGTCCGTCGTTACGATAGAGATGAAAAAATTCGTCGTTAGTTCGTCGTTAAAATAAAAAAATATTTAGGGTTTGGGGATTTGGGGATTTTCGTTGAGTTCCGCGGGTGTTTTTTTGAATAGGTTTGGAGATTTAGGGTTTGGGGATTTAGGGTTTGGGTATTTGGGGATTTTCGTTTAAATTAGGCTCAATTAGGGAGAAAATTGCAAAAATGGTCCCACAGAAAATCACGTGCGGCTCACGTGTAGCGGCTCCGTCTGCTTCTAATCTTTCCGTCAATTATTCTGGGACTATTTATGCATATCTCTATCTTTTGGGTTTATTTTTGCAGCAAAAAAAAGAATAAGGACCAAAATAAAACGTATGGGACCAAAATCGCGAAGGGGCATGTCCTGTGGGACCAGTCTTGCAATTTTCTCTTTTGTTTAACACTGTTAGTTTTTTCTATTAAATAAAATGCGCATAAATTATTTAACCTAGCTAATTATGATTGATTTGGATAGATTAATAGCATGTCGTGTGATATTATTAGAAAGCCATCCTAATCGGCTTTTCAATTATACTCTTAATTTTTCAATCGAGTGTCAAACAATAGAATAATTACATAGAGAAATATCAATGTCAAGAGTTTATATCACAAAGTAGATTTTAAATCTCGATATCGATTCGATATTGGAATTTGAAATTAAAAGAAGAATTTGAAATTCCATAGTGTGGATTATTTGGCCGTGGTTTCAATTTATCGGATCAACATTTATAGGCGATAGAATTGAGTTTGACACATTGTAAATAACAGAAAAAATTAACGGTGTTAATATCAAGTGTTAGTTTGTTCTATTTTGAACAGTTGAGGAGACCGATAGTACTTTTTGAATAGTTTATATGTGTATTTGGACCAAAAAATTATTTGTACGTCTAGGTGGTATTAGACATATAGTTCGAATGTTTTTTTGTCCCTTTGCCCTAAACTTTGATTCTATGAAATATTGGTTTTACTATGAATCTTGATTAGTCTAATGAAATTTTACCGCAAGACAGTCGCAATAATATTTTAGTTTGAAATTATTTCCCATTTTGCGGTACTTGATGATTGATGGCTGTATGGAGGCATGACTAATTAAATAGTTTAAACTGTATTTTATGTTTTTATTGCTTTCTTTTTCTTAGCAGTAATTGACGTTTGGCTTCTGATTTTCTCTTTTTACTTGGTTGCTTTAATTTTTGTAGTAATCCTAATTATTTTTGCCATTTGATATAATGAATTAAATTTTGAAGCATTCATTCTAAAATTCATGAATAGAAAGGGAAGATAATGATCGCACCTCACTTGCAGAGCAGCGGTACAAAAAGAGGGTCATGACTCGTGAGAGAAGATTAAAGAATTGAGTGAATTGGGTTTTGAATATTAGAAAAGGTAATATATTGATTATTATTAAATTATGGGCACATTACTATATCAATTTAATTAAACCCCATACATTAAGGTCCACCACTATGTGGTACAAAATTGGATCATCTGCTGCAAATCATGTTGCATTCTCTGTTGCAACTCCAATATTTTTTTTTTTAAAATATTTTTTCATTTTTTAATTTATTATGATTTATTTTGATTTAAATTTTCTATTTAGGGTTCATCCTTCCCAATTAGGGTATATTAAAAAAAATTAAAAAAAAACTTAGTTATGCAACACCAAATTATTAGAAATGGCAACAAGGGATCTGTTCTGGCCTTAACTTATGCGGATCAGATCATCTGTTGCCATTCCTATTCCAGTTGGTGTTGCATATGTAGATTTTATTTTTATTTTTATTGTAAATTAATATATTCTAATTGGGGATGCATGAACCCTAAATAAAAAAATTTAAATTAAATAAAATCATAATAAATTAAAAATTAAAAAATAATTTAAAAAAAATAAAGGCCTGGTAAGAAATGTAATAGGAAATGCAATACGTGATCTGGTGTTTAACTTATGAGGAGGATGGGCGGCATAAAAATTCTATTATATTATAAATTAAATATTTACATTGATACTATATACACGCTGACAAAATTTGAGGGGGCGGGGGGGGGGGGGGGGGAATTGCCCCTCCAAAGTCCATCTTTATATTGTGTCTTTTATATCTTTATAGCTTGTTAGTTTGATTATCGATGTGATTGATGTAATGAAGAATATTGAACGTAGAACCGAAAGAAATCAATTTACAACAGAATCGATTAGAATTGATTAATTAAATTAAAATTAGTAGTAGTATTTCGTTAAGAGACTTGACAAAAATAAGTAGATACCTTTTTTTTGAGGAAATCACATACTCGCATTCCTATTTTAAGTTTGTTTTGAAGAAATTCACACATATTAATGAAATAATTAAATTACATAATATGTATTGACAAGTCCATTTATTTCGTATTTTTCTGGGCATTTTAGTCTCTCTAAATGTCATTTTTAGTGTCTTTTGTGTCGGAAAAGAACCAGAAAAGTGAATGGGCATTCTGAGAGTCGAATCTGGCGAGAGAGGCATTATGGCCTTCAAATTAACTGAAATGGATGAAATGGACATATCAGATGAGGATCGAACTGAGCAGAAGACGTCGTGCCAACAGTACTTGCGCAAATTCAGAAGAGGCTGCGAAGATGGCACATGCGAAAATTGCGGAATTCTGTTGGTTGGAGATAAAGATGACCGATCTGATCAATTATGAAGGGAGTTGGAGTGGATAAGAGTGCTGAAGGGATCAACATTTGGGGAAGAGATAAAATCCCTGAAATATCGGGATCAACCAACAACCTTCAAGATAAAGCTTATCCAGTCAGAGTCCAGCGGGCCATAGGAGATCTGGCAGAAATTGAAAATCCCCATTTGTGGGGGATTTTATTTAATCCTTGTACTCATTTAAATACTAGTGAGATAGTTGGAAAACACATACATTTTTCGTACCATATACATTCTGCTCTTTTATTTGTACTTAGTTTAGTTTAATGCTGCTATGGCAGCAAGACAATTCGGGCCTTATGCCCTTGGGATTTAGGAGCCGTTTTGATGCTCAACGTTGGTGTTGAGTTCTTTATCAATTTAATTCAGTAAGTTTTTTATTTAAATTATATTTTTAATTTCTGCAAGTTTCATTTTATCTAACATGCGTGGCTAGATTTATAATTTCGGTGTTTGAACGACAGAAATGGTTTAAGTTAAATCTGGACTCGTGAGTCCGTGTGGGCATATTAGTGCATGAAATGTTCCTGTCGATTTTTGGCCTTGTTCCATGTGAGTGTGTTTTTGAAATGCTTGATGTAGCTGATCACTCGTTAGACATAGAAGGCACACCAATATTAATTAAATTGGCGAATCGTGACTGCGTGTCGATTCATATAGTAATTAGCAAATCAGTCGGTTGTTGTGAGCACATGAGGAATCAGTAAACACAACAAACTTGGATTCGTCTAGGGCACACTGCTATCTATTCATTTACATCTCTTTAGGAAATCGGGGGTGGGTGATTGGATAAGGGTTTACTTGACGAGAAATGGCTTTTAAACCTAAAATGAAAGAATGAATAAGAAGAGCAGAGAGGAATCCAGTCTCCATAACTAGGTGATTTACTAATGCAGGAAGATGAGTGTGCCCATGATTGAGTGAATTAAACTTAAACCAAATTCTAGTTCAAATACCGGAACTTTTATTATTTGATATTCTCTTTAGATTTATTTTGCAGATTTATTTTCAGTATGGTGACAACACAAACCAACCCCTCTCTAGTGATTGGTTACTCGAAGGTGGAATCACATCAATTCTTTGTGGGATCGACCCGTACTCATAAGCTAGCTACACTCGCTGTGGGCACACGAGTTACAAATATTATTTTGAGCGCGAAACAACCGCGCGTCAATATACTATTATTTAAATTTTTTTTATCTCAATGAATAGTAAGGCAAGGGGTGTTTGAATATATTAAATCCGGATAAATAAAAGAAAAAATGACTTTTCCACCACAAATGTATAAAACGACAATCTTTTCGCAAAAAAAAAAGTGCTAAAATGATACTAATATGAAAAAGAGGGAGTACCATATTTTGCATGTGAAGATAGGGATAAAATCCTCTAGTCCACATTTCATATCCCGCTATTGTGTCCCACTATGAAATTTAATATTTTAAAAATATTTATTCCAAAAATAAATTTTACTATAGTATACCAAATCATAATCAACATTTATTGCAAAAAATTGATATTTTTAAAAATTAGATACCCTACTTTTGGAATAATTGACAATATTAATAAATTATATTAACTAAAAAAAAGAAATAAATATTAAAAAATAAATATAAACCCTAATTGGGTGAAATGAATCCTAAATAATAATTATAAAATTAAATTAAGTCATAACAAATTGAAATTGAAGAAAAAAAAATAGATGAAAATCGAATAAAAATCAAAATGGGACAGCAAATGAGATAGATGGTTTCATTTGGTGAAAATAGTAGGAAAGAATGGAACTGCTAAAAATAATACTCCATCCGTTTCCATTAAATGTCACTGTGGATGTTGAAATTGAAGAAAAAAATGGATGAAAATCGAATAAAAATCAAAATGGAACACAAAATGGGATAGATTATTTCATTTGGTGAAAATGGTGGGTAAGAATGGAACTGCTAAAAATAATACTCCATCTGTTTCCATTAAATGTCATGGTGGATGAATGGATACTAGAGCTGTGTCAAATGGGCTGGCCCGTCCGAGCCCACGGGTCAACTTTTTTTTCGGGGCGGGCCAGCCCAGCCCGAAACCATTTCGGGCCTCAAAAATAGAGGCCCAGACCGGCCCCGAAAATGGAGTGGGACCGGGCCGATTTTGACAGCTATAATGGACAAAAATTAATAAATTAATTAATCAAATTGCCTAATGCACTCATTGTGTGAATATATCAAATGCGTTAAATATTGATGCTTGCATGCATTAAGTGAAAACAAATGTGAGAAAAATATGAATTTTTTCTATATCGAACTTGTAGAATAACACTTTTTTAAATAAAATTAAAATGCCAGAATGACATAATTATTTAGAAACAGAGGGAGTAAGTATTTTGTTATAATGTTTTTATTATAAGTTTTTATATTTATAATTTATAACAAAAAATACATATCTTATTTGTGTATCGCATTAGAGATATTCTAGTCAAATTAATAATGTGTTCTCATGTTTCTCAAAAACATCAAATAATTATATATAAGAAAACTCTTTGTCTGAAAGATCTTCAATTCTAGTTTATCAATGTTGACAATTTGGAAATGATAAAAGTATATCATATATCATATTCACCTGACACAAATAACATTGGTTTCACCTTAATTTTATTAAATTGACATGATTAAAATTTAATCCTAAACTTCGACAACATAAACAAGATCGATGCAATATAGAAATTACATTCTACATTATTTGCTGATAAACTTGTGGTTCCAACCGTGGGATTGCGTGAGCAATCAACGGCGTAGCCAATGACAAGTCACCATGTGACTCAATCAAATCAATTCCCAGCACATGATCATGATCAGACGGTGGTCTCCATACAAAACCCTGAATCAATCTTGCTAAAAGGATCGTCGCCATAGTAGAACCAAGCCTCACACCTGGACAACCTCATCTCCCAATACTAAATGACAACATTCATAATTCTGGATCATTGAGCTCTACTTCTGAGGTCTCGTTTACAATGTGGCGCTCGGGTTTGAACATGAGAGGATCTTCCCAAATCCTCGAGTTTCGCCCGAGGCTGAGACGGCTCAATAAGATATGGCTTCCTTTCGGTATGAAGTAGCCACCTACAACAGTGTCTGCAGTCGATACATGTGGGAGGTTGAATGGTCCTACCGGATGCAATCTAAACGCTTCTTTGACACAAGACTTGATATAGTTTAGTTTAGACAAATCCGATTCTTGAACTACCTTGTTCTTACCTACGACTTCATCTAGCTCTTTAGAGGCTAAATGAAGAAAATGTGGTTGATTAATCATTTCTGCCATAGTCCACTCAACAATATTGGTTGGATTGTCAATTGTTGCTAAAAATATCTCCTGTCACAAATACATCAATGTTAAAGTTGAGAAAATATCAATTTTGATTCCATAGGACACGCCCCAGTTTGATTTTGGTCCCAATACTATCATTTTAGCCTTTTTAAAACAAAATCGCGCAATTTTAATCCCATAGGTTTAAGAATATCAATTTTGGTTCCACAATTTTAAGGCCAAAAGCGGAACCAAAATCGATATTTACTCTACTTGGGATGAAAAATGATAGTATCAAAACCTGAGATGTGTCTTGTGGGATCAAAATTGATATTTTCTCCTGTTAAAGTCATATATAATTTGTAAAATATTTTTTCTAATAAATATTGGAAAACTTACATTGACTTGTGCTCTGATCTCATTAATCGACAACAATGGATTGTTGTTGGAGTCCTTGAGGCTAATCAAACATCTCTAATAATGGAACACAATCAGCAATAGCAAATCTATAGAGATGTGAGAGGGTTGTGAACAATCCATCCATGTGTTCTCTCTCTTCGACTCCCGGGCCCCCATCCTTCAATCCCGACCCGAAAAACCTCTTAATTACCAAACACCAACTTCCGAATGACACTGCCACAGTAAAGTTTCACTACATCTCTCAAGTTGATAACTCCATTCTTACATGTATTCTTGCATTGATTGTAGACATATTGAACAAGGTGATCAGCTTCTTCACATCTTTTTGCATGGAGACGTTCATGAAGACCTATCGAGAGCACCTCCGATACCATGATCTTCTTCATTTTCTTCCATTGATTGCCCCCGAGTACAAGAACTGCTGATAGGTAGTCGATGCTGGCAATTCTTGCCGATAAGCTATGGGGCCTTAAGGCAAAAATGGCATCTTGCTCCTTCAAGAACTGTCGAGCAAGTTCAGGAGAACAGACGACACCAAGGTGAAAATAAGCAATTTCAGTGTTGAAATCTTGCATAGTTTGGTGTATCCATCTAAATGTTGGCTAGTTTTTCACCATTTTTGGTAGGCAGCCAACGATCGGGTAGCCTGTCGGTCCTGGTGGAAGAGGAGGTATTGTTGGTTTTTTCATTCTTCACTACAAAAAAATTCCGATTTAGCGACGGGGTTTTCCGTCGCTAATCCCGTCGCTACAGGGTTTAGCGATGGGAAACCCCCGTCGCTAATCATGCGCGACGGTGGCTCGTCCGTCGCCAAGGCTTAGCGACGGATCTAGCGACGGGGCACCCTCGTCGCTATCCGCCAAATTTAAAATTTTGAAATTATTGATTGGCCCGGCCCGCGATGAGCCCCCGACCCGGGGGCCCGGCCCATTAATGAGCCCTTGACCCGACTCGATGAAAGGCCCGCACCCAAGCCCTTCCCAAGCCCTTCAAGAATAATTTTGTATAATATGCACCTAAGAGGATTCGAACCTGTGACCTCCTAGAAGGAGGGCCAAGCACTTATCCATTGGGGCAAGTTCAATTGATGTTATATTGATAGTTTAAATAATATATATACTTATACGATTTTTTCATAATTTATTTTTATTTATCTCTATAAATTAAAAGTGCTATATTCTTATTAATATATTTATATCTATTTGTGCACAAATATATATATATATATATAATATTGATATTATATTGTATTAAATATTTGTATATAAGAACTATAATTTAAGGTGATATTTATTAAGTATCCATGCATACAAAAATTATAATAAAGGTGATATTGTATTATATATTTGTATATAGAACTATAATTTATTAATTAAATTATTTTAAAAATTATATATATATATATATATCATGGTGAAAATGTGTTTAAATAGTCTTACTTTGTGTTTCATGCTAAATATCATAATGAATTAAATTATTTTTACTTACATAATAAATAACTTTAGTTTATAATTAAAAATTAAAATCCATTATATACTATATTATGTATATATTTTCATAGTATATTTTAGTTTGTTAATGTATAATTGATTAATCTTGTAGTAGTAACTATAATAAATATTAAGTTAAACTTAATACATTTTTTAAATATATAATAATATACTAATTAGTTTATTTATAAGAATACTAATAAAGCTAATTTGTATAAATTTGTATTTAATAAGGAAATAATACAAATTTAAAGATGTGATATTAATAAATGTGTATAATTGCGATATTATTTTTTCAAAAATTAAAATAAATGAATAAAAAATATAAAAATGATTTTAATAGGGAGAATATTTGTATTAGAATAGATTGAAATCATATTTAATTATTTTAAAAATAATTAAATAAAATTTAAAAAATAAATAAAAAATTAGAAAAAATTAAAAATTACTTTAGTTTATAATTAAAAATTAAAATCCATTATATACTATATTATGTATATATTTTCATAGTATATTTTAGTTTATTAATGTATAATTGATTAATCTTGTAGTAGTAACTATAATAAATATTATGTTAAACTTAATACATTTTTTAAATATATAATAATATACTAATTAGTTTATTTATAAGAATACTAATAAAGCTAATTTGTATAAATTTGTATTTAATAAGGAGATAATACAAATTTAAAGATGTGATATTAATAAATGTGTATAATTGCGATATTATTTTTTCAAAAATTAAAATAAATGAATAAAAATATAAAAATAATTTTAATAGGGAGAATATTTGTATTAGAATATATTGAAATCATATTTAATTATTTTAAAAATAATTAAATAAAATTTAAAAAATAAATAAAAAATTAAAAAAAATTAAAAATTACTTTAGTTTATAATTAAAAATTAAAATCCATTATATACTATATTATGTATATATATTTTCATAGTATATTTTAGTTTGTTAATGTATAATTGATTAATTTTGTAGTAGTAACTATAATAAATATTATGTTAAACTTAATACATTTTTTAAATATATAATAATATACTAATTAGTTTATTTATAAGAATACTAATAAAGCTAATTTGTATAAATTTGTATTTAATAAGGAAATAATACAAATTTAAAGATGTGATATAAATAAATGTATATTGCAATATTATTTTTTCAAAATTTAAAATAAATGAATAAAAATATAAAAATGATTTTAATAGGGGGAGTATTTGTATTAGAATAGATTGAAATCATATTTAATTATTTTAAAAATAATTAATTAAAATTTAAAAAAATAAAAAAAAATTAAAAAAAAATTAAAAAAAAATAGCTACGGGGGTTCCTGTCGCTATTTCCGTCGCTAAGTTGTAGCGACGGGAACCCCCGTCGCTATATTTAAAAAAATAATGATATATTAAAATTTTAAAATCTAGCTACGGGGAACCCCGTCGCTAACCCCGTCGCAAATTTTTCCGTCGCTATTTCCGTCGCTAGTGGCGACCCGTGTCGGCCCCGTCACTAATTTCCGTCGCTATAATGGACTTTTTTTGTAGTGCTTGTTGTTTCGTAGAATATTATAGTCACAACAAACCCGAATGCTAGGAATAATAGATATTCCATAGAAACACTTATTCTGTTCATCATGGCTTGAAATATGGGACAAAGATTTGTGTTTCGAAAATGATGAATGTTAACATTTGGGTTGTGGATATTGGATAGTATATATAGGCATAAGAGTTATTTTTTTTTTTAATGAGGACAAAGTTAGGTTTTTATAATGTCTTGACGTGTAAGTGAACATTCTATGTATACAAGATTTGAAGGGCCACGCTAATAGATATGATATTTTGCTTACATTATATTTTTCAATTCTACAATTTTTAGTAATATTTCATTCGCATATTTATTTATAGACAATAGTGAATGTCATGTTATTTTTAATTGCCGGTAAAACCCTTATGTAAAGTTGGACACTCACCACACTTCCAATTAAAAAAAGAACAAATACTAGTAAAAAAATATAATTCTTTTCGAAACTGTCACTCCCCTCACCTCCATCTAAAAAAATAGTAATTAAGAAATATAATTCTTGATATTAAGTCGCTTTTCCTCAACTACAAAACAACTAGTAACTAAAATAATTCAAATTAGATCATATATATAATTTAGGGAAAATGTGCAAATAGCCCTCGACTATTATACGAGGAGTATTTGGCTCAAATAGCCATTTCTACATTAAAAAATGGATCATGTAGACCCTTCATTGGTTGGAAAAATTAATGGTGTTAACTAACTCACACTAACACACATTTTCCACACTTTTTAAAAATGCAAAAATTTTATTGAATATTTTATTTAGTCCTAAAACAAAAATTTTATGAGTAATAAAATATTCAATTTTTTTTTGGTTATGTAAATTTTTGAACGAATTTTACACAACTAAAATATATTAAAATTAAAGCACATAATTTTTTTTACTAATATTACATAATTAAAAATATAAGAAATATGTTAACATAAAATATCTAAAATATGTAATTACACAACAAATTAAATGTGAGTTATTCCAACACGTAAACTTAGTTCAATTCTTGATGAAATTATTGTTCGCGGGCTGCACTTCACCCATTCTACTCTACGACTGTTTAATATATGTCATGAATATTTTAATATATATGCAAAAATTTGAACAAAATTACGTGCCATATATATTTAGATTAACATATTTCTAATATATTTTTAATTGCGCAATTAATTTGTAAAAAAATTGTGCGCCTTTTTAAATATTTGCCTAATATTCGTAACACACAAAAATTTTATTCAATATTTTATCTAGTAATAATAAATTTTATTTGCTGAGTAAATAAAATATTCAATAAAATTTTTGTGTGTATATTAAAAGCGTAAATTTATTGTGTGAAAATATCTTCTCCTACTATTTCCATCGCCGTACATTAATGTAACAACAACACGATGTCAAATCCCATGATATCATGGGTCCAGCCTATCTATTATATATAATTAAAGATCTCTAAAAAATAGGGCAATGAAAGTAAACAAATCGTAGAGACACCGTTGAGGTCGTGACACATGGTCCAACCTATCTTTAACACCACATACAAATTCATATTTTTTTTAATTATAAGGATGATATCAATATGCACTAGTTACATATTTTCAGCTGAACAAGCTTCAATTTAGCTTCCAATATTTATGTTCATTAACATTGAAAATAGTAATTCTAATACTACACGAATTGCAAATATTGTGGATCCAAGTGAAGCATTGCATGTGTAGTTAGTTGTCTAGCCAATAAAATGTTTCCATCAAGACAACAAAGACACTTAAAGTATAGTGTTATATCGACACGATAATAATTTTTTTATGTATTTCATATATTTTTGGAGGCTTTTAATTTATAATTACCTTATCATGTAATACCATATGATAATATATTTATGTAAAATATATTTTATTTAGTAAATATTAATTATATTATTATACAATCGTGTTTGTATTTAAGTTTATTTTGTCGACGTGATAAAATTTTTTGGTGTATATTAAAAGTGTAAATTTGTGTGTGAAAATATCTGCCCCTCTTTCCAATGCCGTAAATTAATGTAACGACGACACGATGTCAATTTACCACGACCAAGTTGAAATTGCAAATCCCATGATATCATGGGCCCAACCTATCTTTAACACCACGTACAAATTCATGTTTCTCTTAATTATAAGGATGATATCAATATGCATTAGTTACTTATTTTCAGCTGAACAAGCTTTAAGTTAGGTTCCAATATTTATGTTCATTAACATTAAAAATAGTAATTCTAATACTACACAAGTTGTAAATATTGTGGATCCAACTGAGGCGTTGCATGTGTAGTTAGTCGTCTATCAAATAAAATGTTTCTATCAAGACGACAAAGACACATAAATTATAGTGTTATATCGACACGATAATAATTTTTTTTTTTTTTTGCAGTTCATATATTTTTGGAGGTTTTTGATTTATAGTTACCTTATCATGTAATACCATATAATAATATATTTATGTAAAATATGTTTTGTTAGAATTTGTTGTTTAAAACACTGAAAAATGCAAATAACTCGTAATGTTAAACTCAATCACTACAATAATTCTTCATTTTAGCGACGGACTTATCGACGGCAAGATTTCGGGTCGTATTTACCGACGGACTTCCGACAAACATTCTGTCGGCACTTTTAACGACGGAATACAGATGGAAATTCAGTCGGTAAAGCTTACGACAGACACTTTCGGTCGTTAATAATAGGATTTTTGAATTATATAAATTCCAGAAAATTTAACGACGGACATTTCCGTCGTTAACATTTAAATTTTTGAATTATTTAAATTCCAGAAAATTTAACGACGGAAGTATCCGTCGTTAATATTAGGATTTTCGAATTATTTAATTTCCAGAAAAGTTAACGGCGGATTTGTCCGTCGTTAATATGAGGATTTTCGAATTATTTAAATTCCATAAACGTTAACGATGGAAGTGATCGGTCGTTAATATTAAAAATTTTGAATTATATAAATTCCATAAAATTTAACGACGGCACTGTCCGTCGTTAATGTTAGGATTTTTGAATTATATAAATTCCAGAAAATTTAACGACGGCACTTTCCGTCGTTACTATTAGGATTTTCAAATTATTTAAATTCTGGAAATTTAACGACGGCACTGTCCGTCGTTAATATTAGGATTTTTTGAATTATTTAAATTCTGGAAAATGTAACGACGTAACATTTCCGTCGTTAATCCGTCGTAAGTTCCCGATATAGAAAAAAAATTCGGCCTTCTTCTTCATTTTCCCCCAAATCGAACGGAGCCCTAGCCCTCACCACCGCCATGCGCCACCTCTTCTGGCCACCCCCGCCGCCGCCGCATCTCTCTCCCTCCATCCCCCCGTTCTCTCTCTCTCTTTCTCTCCCCCAACCCCTGCCGCCCTGCCTCCTGCCACCACTCCCAACCCCGGCCGCCCTGCCGTCCACCGCCGTCGCCGCCCTTCCGCCTGCCTCCGCCGTCGCCGCCAACGTGGTCGACGGCCGATGTGTAGAAGGTAAGTCTGCCATTTTTTTTAAAAATTTTCAGTTATAGATATAATTGCAGTAGTGCTGGAATTCTGTTTTGTGATATAATAATGATGATTTATTTTCCAAATTCTCTTTATTTTTGTGCAATTTGATTGCTCTAGTTTTCATGGTTTTTTTTAAAAAAAACTTTTCTGTAAGGATTTGGTAATTCGGTTGTTATTGGTTGGGGATAGTGGATTTGGAGATAAATTTGGAGTAAAGTGATTGAATTTTGATTTGCATTGCAAATCGGGTTTGTTGCTCATTTTATGTTTTGTAATCTTTCCATAAGCTCCCTATATTTACAAGTTTTTATATGCTTTTTTTTAGTCTTCGATTTATATGTAATGTGTGTGTGTGATTGTGAGGCTATGCTCGAATCTGAGTCCTTGAAATTATCGCATTGAAATTACATTGAAATGAAACATAAGATCTGCTAACGTTCAGTTTCAAGGTTTCAATTCCTTAGTCACTGGTTCTTAGTCGAAGAAGCTCCGTCTTTCAGATAATAGCCAATACCAAAGACCTGTAAATGTAATTAATTTGGGAATACTTTTTACCTCTTGCTCTTAATTTAAATTCTACATAAGATTAACTAAATTACATTTTCTAACTAACTTAAAAGACATCAATTATATATAACTACAATATAAAAACAATGCAGTAACATTGTATGTCTCAGATTTAATTTACAAAATTTCAAAATTATAATAAAAAAAAACTAATAACATTGTTTAAACTAATTAACAACTTGATAGCACTTTTGAACAAATAATTATTAAACAGACAATATGAAAGATTAAAAAGAAGAAGCAGAACTGAGCCTAATACAAATAAATATACGTGTATCATGAAAAATGATTTTATTGCATTTGGGCCAACACTACAAACACATATATATCCATCAAATAGACCATGAAAAAAATAATCAATATAAATAAAGAAAATACATTAGAACAGATAAAAAAGACAAAGTAAAAAAAAAAAAAAACTTTATCAGCGCTGCACTTCTTCGATTCTTCCCAACTCTTTTCTTTTCAACTAAAATTCTATGTCATTGACCAAAAATCCTTCACAAAATATCCTACTTTTTTCTAAAAAAAAATCCATAAATTTGCATATCATTTACAAATCATTAATGCCACCGTCAATTAAATATCCTACTTTTTTATGCATTTATATGTCAATTAATTATGTTAAATTTATTTGGGCAATTTAGGCAAATTAAGTTTGTTATTTAGGCAATTATCATTCTAAGTATGTTATTTATGGATTTATTATGGTAAGTATGCCAATTATGTTAAATGGGATGAGGGCCTCTGGATCCCTCTTTATTGAATTGTTGGTTTTTGTTTGGGATGAGGACCCCTCGATCCCTCTTTATTGAATTGTTGGCTTTTGTTGGTATTGCTGTTTTGAATCGATTAGAAGAACATAGATCAATTAGCGTAGAGTCGAGAAATTGGGACTAGAAAATTCACATAGGTGCTGCCGAAATTTTTTAAAAATTTAGCGCTATTTTTTTAATGAATTATTTTTATATTTAATTGAATGATAATCAGTGTTCCTTTGTAGAATAGAAATTTATTTCATTGGTTTCGCAGCTTGACATTGGAAGTACTGCTCCTTTGTAGTAGTATCTAAACTGTACACTTTTACACATGCTTTGAATTACTTTTAAATTCTACCCCTAGCTATTTTTGTGGTCTTTTCCCTTGATACATAAGTAGAGTAAAATGGCTTGTTGGGATCATGTTGAAATGATGATAAATTAAGCTATTGAACTCGACTTGTCTATTTTTATTAGCTTAAACTTTTAGTGTTATATTTTTATTTTTGTTTTAAAAATATTTGAAAATAGTTTATCAATGTCCTTCTACAGTTGATGGACTTGTTCTCATTTTTAGATCTAGAACAAACGTACATATCTCAATTTGGTAGACTTTACTAGTTATTTTAGCAAAGATGATATGTTTTGGTTGGTAGTGTATTATGAATGATTTTTTTAGCCTTTATGCCCTGGTTGTTGGGTTTTTTTTAATTAGTTTTATTTATTTTATATTTTTAATATAGAAAATATATTCAGCAGCGAACCGCAGTTTGTGCAATGCAATTATAATTTGAATTCTCATAGTTAATAGGACACTTTTAAGCGTTATATTAGCTGAGAGCTTATAAGGGCTCTTGAAAACGTCCTATTAAACAACAGCAAACAGAAAAGAAAAAAAAAACCCACGCGCCCGTCTAATATGCGGCAGGGGGGTGGGTCATGCACAGGAGTCCTCCTCTGACTTTATAGGACGCTTTTAAGCGTCCTATTAGATGAATTTTGTTGTAGTGTAACAAATCTTAACAAATTGTGATTCCTTTTTACGAGAGGCATTGATGAACATGAAATTTCAGATTTTATTTCCATTGTGTTCGAAAATATGGGATATAAAAATTCCCTAATTTTTGTTCTATATTTTTCACATTTGTCACTGAAACAGGCTAAATATGGACTTATGGGGGCTGAAATCGGCACATAATTCAACTCTTTGAATTCCGGCGATCGGAATCGGAAAGTGGTCGGATTTCATGGTCAGAGCGGTTTTTACCTCGACGACATAGACCTACACACTCAAGATTTCTGACTATTGGAGTCTGAAATTATGTTTCACATTTTGTGGTCCAGTTTGATGGTTTGAACTATATTTTCAATAATTTGACTTGTTTAAATTATATTTGTGGGGAATATTTTGTTTTATTTTACCATTTGCAGGGATTAATGGCTTTTTATACATGCTATTCAATTTTTATTTTAGTTCAACATGATATGTCACGTGGTTTTTTTATGGTTCTAATTACCTAGTCTTTTTTACACTTTATTTAATCTGAATATGTGATGTGTGTGTTTGTATATATATATATATATATCATTTATTTATGGTCAAAAAATGTAATCATAAATTAATATGTTAGAAGTAAGACGAAGTCGGAAGAGAAAGAGATGGGATAGCTCTTAAATAGACCAACAAGATCTTATCAATAATACTATTTATTTATAACGGATTCATAAAAATTAAATATTAGTTGTTAAATCATTATTGTAAATGTAAGGTATTATATATATGGTTCTAGTTAGGTTCTTTTCCTAATAGTTTATTTGCACATGATAAGAATTTGCAACAAGCAGAATAAATTGGCAATGGAGTTTGAAGCTCACTTAAGCTCCAATGATCACAACCACAGAAAGGCTTAATACTATCCCTTTTGATGAATACTTACTTTCTGGTTTTGTCATTAATTGTTTTAATAGTCTGGGAACTTAGTCTTCATTTTGTTTTCGGATTTCAGAGGTTCAAGCAAATGAAAGATATGCATGGCAGCAGTAGTCGTGAAGATAATAGGAAGAGGCAAAACTTATTTTAACCACTTAAACTTTAAAACGTATTTATTTTAGCTAGTAAATTTTAAACATATTTATTTTAGTCACTTTGGACAAAAATATCCATGTGCGCTGGATTCAGCGCACGCGCATCAGCAGTCTGGCACCTGCTCAAAGCACACCCGCGTGCTGGCTCTGCGTAGAGCGCACTGGCACTACGCGCTGGTCCCGCACGCTGAGCAGGGGCAATATAGTAATTCTAGCTATGGACAAAGGCATTATTCACCTACATCCATTATACATAAAATATGACTTTTTTTATTTGCCTACAATGTTAAAGTAGCATTAACTTTTGTAACTTTTCCATAAACTAATTAATCGTCCAAACTAAGAATAATTTTATAACCGATGCGATCAAACACAAATCATGTAAAGAATGAAAAGCACCATGAAGTTGAATTCATATGCCAATTCTTGATATTTATTCATCAAAGTAACTCCAATGTTAAACACCTATTTGATGTTTATTCTATACTAAATTCGTGCAATTTTTATTTCACACGAAATTCTTTTAGTAACCCCAACCCTCTACACCAAATAAGAATATTCTAAAAAATATTTCATTTTGTCTTATAATTGAATATGAATGCACTTAATGATTTAGTATTTATTAAAATGATAATTATTCAAAATTAATAACTATTAATTATATAATTTCAAAAATAATTAATTAAATACTATTAAAAATCATGTCATTAAAAATTATAATATATAATGTACTTAAATGTACTTTAAATGATCATTAAACTCTTACAAATAATGAAAAATATTATTAGACTACACTACTTATTAAAATATATATATATATATATATATATTTCAGTCTCAATGCTCGGAATTATTATATTTTTTCCACAAATGTTCCATTAACGCATTTTAAAGCGCAATGTGAGGATCTTTATTTTTCATTTATATATATCAAACAAGAAAATCGTTGAACCGAAGACAAGAAGTTACAAATTAAATAAATCCCCTTTTGTTTTTAAAAAATATGCACATATTTTTTTGTTTATTTAAAAAAAAATTGGCCTTAAATACTCTCATTTCCAAACAAAATTCTAATGTCAAAGGCCACGTACATAATGCTATTGTTATTTGTAGTGTATTATTAAATTAAATTATAGCCATTTGTAATGTGATTTTATTATATGCATCATGCTTATTTAATTGTATTTTTATTGAAATTATTTGTTTATGTATTTATTTGAATAAAATTCATTTAGAAAGAAACAGAGTATGTAATATATGATGGTCCAACGACGTAATGGGTGGGTGAAGTTAATAATAGAGAGTATAAAAATTCGAATTTCATGTGAATGGAGCTCCATTCCCAAACAAGCTCTAACACATTTTAGATAAAACTCAACGATACACATTACATATTCATATTTCTCAACATCTAGAAAAGAAAAAAAGAGAAAAAGTAGCCCGCTGTAATGATGAATTACATTTTTTTACGGTTTTAATTACCTAGTCTTTTTTACACTTTATTTAATGTGAATATGTGATGTATATATACATACATATATATATATATATCATTTATTTTTGGTTAAAAAATGTAATCATAAATTAATATTATGAAGTAAGACGGAAATCGGAAGAGAAAGAGATTGGACTGCTCTTAAATAGACCAACAAGATCTTATCAATAATACTATTTATTTATTATCTTGAAATAATATAACGGATTCACAAAAATTAAATGTTAGTTGTTAAATCATTATTGTAAATGTAAGGTAGTATATATATGGTTCTAGTTGGGTTGTTTTCCTAATAGTTTATTTGGACATGATAAGAATTTGGGACAACCTCATAGAGATATAGCTAGCTTCAAATTACGTGGTTAGTCCAAATTGTTCGAATTGTGTCTAAAAATGTATAATCTGATGATCATTGTCCAGCAATTGTGTACTCAATTCGAGACAGATATGATGAATAAAAATTGTATGCGCACACAAACAAGAAATCTTAATCGATGTAGATCAACAATATATATATATATTGCTGATTATATTATATTCAGGACAATTAAAAGGAGTATGTATGGTGCTAAAAATTGTGAAATAAGAATCATATAATTGAGAAACAATAAGACTGCTAAAATTTAATTTTTTTTCCATATTAGAATCGAAAAGGGAATTGAAAAACACAAAATTCACACAATAGAAGAAAAAGGAAAAAGAAAAGTAGTGAAACAATAAATAAAAGCATTAGTAAGAAGAATTAGTTATAATTGAGAAATAATAAGACAATGCTAAATTTACAATAAATTGAGAATAGAAGAAAAAAGAAAAAGAAAAAGAAAAAGAAAAAGAAGAGTAGTGAAACAATAAATTTACAAGTTGATGTTGGGGATCAACTACGGATATTCATCTCCCAGCGGAAGTTCCACGAATTGTCCATAACATTCTATTAGCTTTGTGGATCCACGAATATACAACTCTTTCAAAGATATGCAAGCTTGTGAGACATGGCATGATGGAGACGACTGCAGATTCTTCTTCTCCCGCTGTAATGTCCTCCCACTCCTTCCATTTCTTGCACATCATAAATCGCAAGAATTGGAGTTTAGGAAATGCAACAACCACATTAGTAGCAGATGAAGAAGAAGAAGAAGAAGAAGGAATGTGGTCGTTCTTCATCACTTCTCCTTCTCTTCCTCTTATTCCCAACCACTCCCTGCCCACCAACTTCAATTCATCCACTCTATACAAACTGAGCCTTTCCAAGAACGGTAGTTTTCCCAAAGCCGGTTGAATTTCTCTTAGAAGGTTGTGGGGCGATGAGATCCAAAGTGGAAGTTTCGATCCCTCGTAATCACTGATTTGAAGTATTTCAAGGTTGTGATTGGGCTCTAGAGCTTCTATTACGTCCACCCACAATGATGATGATGATGACCGCTCCTCCTTTTCATCCCTCCTAATATTATTGTTCCAAAATTCAAGAGTGAGTGATTGTAGGCATATCTTGTTCTTTAATTCTGCTTGTTGAGCATCCTCAATCAACTCTTCCAAATCACTTATTGTACTACCATTGCTGATTTCCAATGTTAGTGATCCAGTAAGACGATTTAAGTTTTTCAACAATCCCAACTTGTTCCTACCACTTCCTCCTTTGAACTCATTCAATCTATGAAGCCCAGTTAACTGAGCTATTCCTTCAGGAAGTCTATAGAGATCATCACAACCTTTGATATCCAAGATTTGCAATTCAACCAAACTACACAAGCTCTCTGGCAACTCCTTTAGTTCTTTATTGAAACTTATGTCAAGGTGTCTCAACTTAACTAATTACCAATTTCTCCCGGAATCTCTTCAAGGGAGCACCTTTTTAACAAAAGAGTTTGCAAGAAATAAAGCTTACAAATGATTTTTAGGTCTTCCTTGGAAACTCTACGATGACTTATGTCCAACCATCTCAAGTGAATCAACTTTTTCATTCCCCGTGAACTACCATTCAGGTCGCTTCCAACTTTTAACACCCTAAGACTTGTGAGACAATCACAACTATTTAGGGGAGTTTCTTTGTCCCAAGATAAAGCACGATATTCTTTGACTCGAGAAATTAAATTTGAGTTGCAAACTTGGCATGTACTCATTGACATTCCAGGGGACTTCCTAACAAATTGAGCAAAATCATGAACTATATCATGCATTTTACATGACATTATTTGCCCGTTGTCACCATCTTCCTCAAAATCTTGAAATAGAGATCTCATTGCAAGATCTTGGAAGTACTCGCGCCCTTTAAGTTCCATATCCTCTTTTACAGTCCCCATATTTGAGCCAAGATAACCTAATGCCATCCACATTCTTATTAGATTATCCACCTCGAGCTTCGCATCCTTAGGAAAGAAGGCACAATATGAAAAACATCGCTTGAGCGTTGGTGATAGCTCATGATAACTCAAAAGTAAATGCGGAAACAACTCCACTTCCACTTGTTTCAATTCCCACATTTCACTCTTCAATACCTCCTCCCACTCTTCGGGGGTCTTCTTAAAACGCAGAAGACAGCTTCCTAATGTCTTTGCAGCAAGAGGCAATCCCTTGCACTTTTCAGCAATGCCCCTACCAGTTTTTTCAAATCTTTCTGGTTCTCTCTTTTCAGAAAGGGCAGCTGAGCGGCTCAACAACAACCAACAATCTTCATCCGAGAGGAGTTTCGGACGAATGATGTCTTTTTTAGTTGTGCCCATGATTTCAGCAACCCTTTCATCTCTTGTTGTCACCAAAATTTTACTACTTGCTCCGGCACATTTAAGGGCGTTTTCCAAAAGTTCCCACTTTCTTATTAGATTATCACCTTCTTTGTTCCAAACATCATCTAGGACAAGAAGAATTTTTTTGCCTGAAATACAACCTTTCAAATCATTGAGTAAGGCATCTAATTGGGTTGCATCAGGAGAACTATTCTTATCTATTCCCTTGATAATCCATTTGGCAATATCAGCCACATTAAAGGGATCCGAAACACATATCCAAATAGTGAAATCAAAGCATTTTTTAACTGGAGGTTGATTACAGACTATCTGAGCAAGAGTAGTCTTCCCAAGTCCCCCTCCACCCACTATGGAAAGAATACGGTACCCTGATCCCTCATGGCTACCACTAAGTTTGATCACCAGATCATCCCTTATGTCGTTTCGGCCCTGTACTTGTGCTAAGTCAATCAAAGAAGTAGATTGAACTCGCCAAGATGATGCAGGGGACTGATCACTTTTGGGTTGGGATATGTCAAAATTATATCTACCTTTCTCGTTCAAAATCTGATCAAGTTTTGATTTCAGATCTTGAACTTTGTTGGCAATGTCATGACGAACTGCTAGTTTCTTGAAAGAGAAACAGGAAGATGGGATGAAAGAGCATACCGTTTGGTTATTATGCTTGATCTTATGCTTGAGAATGGCGTAGTTCCATTCCTCCAAAACATCCTCCATTTGGTGCGATGTTTGTTCCAGCCTCCACAACCAATCCTTGACAGTTTTGTCCGTGAATTGCCTCCTTTCTGCATCATCCAACACATTTTTGATCGTGTTCAACTTTTCCGAAAGATCCTGAAGCTCCTTATCAAAGCCTCTCACCAGTTGTATTTCGCTTTGAATCTGGTCTTTGAGAGTGGACAGAAGCAGCTCCACCACAGCGGAAACAGTAGCCTCAGCCATTAAAAGTGTATATTTCTTCTTGTGTGTGTGTGTGTGGTTGGTGTTTGCTGTAGACTTGTAGATGATTGTGATCCAAAGCCAATGCAGTTGCAGCTTTCTTTCTTTCTTTCTTTCACCTTGGTTTTCTCTCTCCCACATGCAAAAACTGAAGGGTTGCTCATTCGGTGGGTCCCGCACTTGCAAAAGTAAAATCACCCGTGACTTTTTCAATAATTGAGATTGGGAAATTAAAAAGTGTGAATATATGATTTAAAATTAAAAAAAAAACTTTTATAATTTAATAATATATATTCAGGATGGACCAAATTCCACAAGTTGATAAACTAAATCACTTATTAAAGTACAATTTGAATTAACTTAATTTTGGGAAAAGTCTACGGTGCCCGGAAGGGCAAATGCCCTCTCACCACTTTTGTCTGACACGTGTCCCACTCAATATTTAATATATTAATAATTTTTTTTTGCATTTCATTTTTAATTACAGTTCATCCTATTGTACTTAGTTGAAATTAAATAAAATTATAATGCGATTTTCTCCCTAATACCTCATCACATATGACATAACTAGAATAATTTCATGATTTATTTTATTTTATTTTTGTATTTGTGTAAAATTCTAAAAGCAAATGGGCTACCGAATAAAAACACTAAAATGAGAATTCTGATAATTTCCTCATTATGTCCCAAACATAGAATATAAAATATGCTAATAATATTTTTTCCTCATCTTCTTTTATAAAAAAAATCCCTTAAAATCACATTTGTATAAATCATATTCCCAATCAATTTTGGAATATTTTTGTACTTTCCGGAAGCCCATTTTCTTTCTTTTAGAATTTTACACAAATACAAAAATAAAATAAAAATAATCATGAAATTATTCTAGTTATGTCATATATATATGTGATGAGGTATTAGGGAGAAAATCGTATTACAATTTTATTTAATTTCAACTAAGTACAGTAAGATGAACTGTAATTAAAAATGAAATGAAAAAAAAAATAATATATTAAATATTGAGTGGAGCACGTGTCAGATAAAAATGGTGAGAGGGCATTGCCCTTCCCGGCACCGTAGACTTTTCCTTAATTTTGCTATCTTTGTAATTAATGACCCATTTGCTGTCAAACACTCCGATCCCATCAGACCGGCTGATGGGTCCTTAAAAATCGATTGAAAAAAAAAAAAATTAGGGTTAGTAATTCTATTTTAAACTGCACATTTTTTTTATCAAAAATATAAAAAAATCAGAAAGAAAATACGGACGTCCCCACACGGGCATGCCTGAGGTGAGACAGGTGCAAGGGAGAGTAGCTGTTGACCACTAGGTTTTAGGCTCATAAAATAAAATACCTCATAATTTTCACTATTAAAATTAATATAATAGAAAATGAAAAGAAAAAAAAAAGACTCCATAACCACATTTTAAATCTCTCTCTCACTCTCGTCAACTGGTATGGTCTCTCTCTCTCTGTCTCTACAAAACTATCGAATCATAAGTTTAAGATCAACTGGTTTAATTGCAGATAATCTCTACGAAATCCTCACAACTTCTTTTTTCTTTTTTAGGGGAAATTTTGATTCTTATTTTATACATGTTTTACCCTCTGTTTCGGAATATATGGGAATTTTGTTTTTCTCTTAAATAATATTTGTGGTTGTTCATCATAAATGGATTCTGAGTGGAATGGTGCTTCTCAATTTGTGTTCAAAGTAGTTATGCTAACATATATTCTAATACTTCATCTAAAAACAAGAAGAAAAAATAAAAACAAAAACAAAAACTAAACAAAGAAAAAACTTATAGTGGAAAAAAGTAATTAGCATCTCTTCTGATTATAGCAAGACTCCACGGATCAAGGTTGTAATAATGTAATGTGTGAGAAATATGAAATTAGGCAGAAACTTCCGAGAGTAGTAAGCTATCTTCCCAGTTAAGAAGTAGGAAATTACCTTCCAGAGGAGTTATTGTCTTCCCGATTAACCGCGTGTACCATGTCTATACAGTGTATATGTCTCAATTAACCGCGTGTATGTTATATATGCACAAACTTGCATAGTAGTAGGTTGTCATAATTACCAATTAATCGTATATGCTTGTGTGTATACATATATCTACTACTATATAAAAAGAGCCTTGTTTTACAAAATTTGATCTAACTATTATGTCCATATTACAACTCTAATTTAAGGGTATTAATGTAATATTATGTGATATAATATAATATATTTATTTTAATATAATAATATACCATATTAATTTCCATATATATATAATATTATTTAAATATAATGATATATATATAGGGGTGGGTTCAAATAGGAACCAATCCCCCCGTGAAAACCTAGGAACCAATTAAATTCAACGATTTTGATGACATGACAGATAAAAAGGTGGTGGCATAGTTGTAAATATGTAAAATTCAAAATATAAGGGGTAATTCCATATTTTTTTATAAAGTGATGTCATGATCTTTCAAAAAATTCTTAAAAACTTTAAATAATCATAACTTACTCATTTTTTATCCAATTTACGCAAAAAATATATCAAATTAAAGATTTTTTCATGCTCTTTCATTTAAGATCCTTAGTGCATATGTTTATTTGAGCAAAAATTGATGAAAAATACAAAAAAAAAAATCCACGTATATTCAACTCATAACTGTCAGACATTTGCTAATATGATATCACAATATTGCTCATATCTTGTGTTTATGTTGCTAAAATGAAATTTTTTATGCAGGACTTTGAATTTTAAGTTGCTTTCATGAGAAAATAGTGAAAGTATGAGCTATATATATAGTTAAGTTTACAAACAATTATAATTTTATCAAAGGCAAAGGTTGATTTTGATCCTATAACTATTTGTGTAGAAGCGCTTTGATCCCTATTTACCTTTTTGGTTCAAAATGATCTCATAACTATTTTAAATGTTTAATTTGATCCCTATTTTGATCCTCCAACTATTTTAACACACACTTTTCTCACATAATTAGATTATTTCACACATTGACACACACTTTTTACACACATATGGATTAAACACGAAATTTTCATCATTTTCACAAAGAATTCTTGAACATGAAATTTTCTCCATTTTCAGAAAGAATCCTCCATTATTTTATGTTTGTATAAAAAAATCTTAATTATTTTATTTAGTATAATGTAAATAATTATTTTTATATGTTTTTTAATTGTTTTTTTATGTTATCATATAATAATGATTAATATTACATAAATAATTTCATTTATTAATAATATTTCATGAAGTAATTTATGGCTGGCAAATCCTAGTTGAATTTCACTCAAATGAAAGACTTCTTCAAGCCCATTTTTTGTATTTTGATTGTTGGGCATTCAAATTATGCTAAATTATATTGAAAATGAATATTTTTTAATTATCAGATTTATATTATGACAAGCTTTATATATGCGAAAATGGAGGAAATTTCGTGTTAAATTCATATGTGTGTAAAAAATGTGTATTAATGTGTGAAATAATCTTATGTGAGAAAAGTGTGTTAAATAGTTGGAGGATCAAAAAAGGGACCAAATTAAACCTTTAAAATAGTTATGGGATCATTTTGAACCAAAAAGGTAAATAGGGATCAAAGTACTCCTACACAAATAGTTATATGATCAAAATGGATCTTCTCCCTTTTATCAATGCTTAATATTATTTTGAAAACTTGTAATATTTGAGAATTTAAGTCATACTAGCATATTAGCAACATGTTACCAACATATTGGCAAATTATTAGTCACATATTAGCAGTGTGTATATTCTCTAACATATTAGCAATATGTTGTATGTATGAATGATCTTACACATGTTACACAATATTATTTTAAATGTGGTCCAATGTTATATGTGTGGTGTTTAATACGTGTCAATTTAATATTATGATCTCGTCAAGTTAGCAATATGAGTCTACCTCATGTCAGCAACACAATCTGTTAATGTTAGCTGTATAAATCTTTCATGTTACCATATTAATACAACGCCATAAAAGACAACGGTTTTAAAGCGTTGTCTATTTAATTCCGAGAACTGGGCCCAAAATCCGAAAAAACATAAGCGAATTTCTAAATTACGAAAATAACCCCACCTTCATTAAGTTCTCAAATATTACAAGTTTGTCACCTTACTTTGACTAAAACTTTGACTAAATTATGGTCATTAGATCTAATCAAATCTAAGGTTAGGATTGATTCCTAAATTCTTACGGGGAATTTGGTTCCTATTTGATCATTTTCATATATATATATATATATTGTGAGATATTTTTGTAAGAAAAAAAGATTGGAGGAGCAGCAGCACAAACAGGCTTTATGATCTATCTATTAGCTGGTTGTCGTACCAATCAATCACGTGTGGTGTTACCATATATAAATCTTCAAAGGCCCACACGTACGTACCATATAGTCGAAAGGATATTTAGTTTCGCTTTAATAGTTATTTTCTTTATTGTTTATTAAAATGGGCAAAATTGTATGCATGGGTCACAGAGAAAATGTACACCAAATGTGGAAGATCATATTGTTGTGGTATCGCCTAGCTAGGGCTTACACCGTTTGCTTCCCTACCTCTAGCGGTTCCTAACACAGACTACTCAAGTAGCCGGAACCGAGAATACAAGAGATTACAAGAAATTTCAACAGTAGATGCTAAGCTAGGGTTTCTTTGAGCAGCAACAGCGACAGCCTCAGAGAGGAAGGTCAAGAGAACCTTCAAGGTTCTTCACAGGCTCGTATACCTTCAGATCTGCAGAGAAGACAAGTAGACAAGTGAGACAACACAGCAGATAAGGTAATTAAAGTGACAAGAAAAGACAGAGAGCAATCGGGAGTGGGAAAAGGTGCCCAAGGCACGGCGGCTCAGATTTTCCCACTGGGATCGGCAGAGGCCCTCTCCGGCGACCGGAAAACAGTCCAGACCAGGGAAGGGGAAGAGGAAGCGGGAGGCTAAGGTTTGAAGGGGGCGGAGGGTTTCTGCCTCTCTCTCTCACAACACTCTCCTCCCAAACACTCAGCGGCCAAACAGGAGCCGATGAACAGAACTCCGGCCAGAGAAACTGTGGGAGCGAGATGAGAAGACCCAGAAAGAGAGAGAGAGAATCTGCGATTAGATTGTATGATAAGCCGTGAAGAGGATGAGAGTGGCGAGTGATGTTATAGATGCTTCGAGAGCATAGGGAAGTGGCAACAACATTAAGTCGGATTAATGAAGCAAGTGGACCGCCATTTAGGGTTAAGGGTTTGGGGCTGGGCCGGGTAGATAGGCTATTTAGTACTTGGCCAGAAAAAGGACAAATGGGCCAACCCCAACACATATATAGTTTTTTTTTTTTATTACATATTACTGCCCCATAAAAAATGCACGAACTATATATCTCATGTTATAGCTCTACAGTTTTATTGGTCAGCTTAGTTCAAAAAGCATTAATCAAGAAGAATCAATTTAACAGGGTTTCACATTGTTAGATCATGTGATCATCCTGCTAGTTTTGAAAAACTAAAATTTCATAAAAAAATGACAGTAATCATATTATTTTATAGATTAAATAATAGTACTCATACCAATAAATATAAAATAAAAACGAGATGTGCCGGCGAGTTAGCTGCACAATTATTAATTAGCATTATAGAAGAAATAATTTTAAAATGTGAAACCATACTAGTTCAACCTTTATATATAGAAGATCTTTGTTCAAGAATATTCGAGATCTACTTTTAAGTTCGAAAATTAACACCAAATGTCGAAGACCTTTTTTTTTATTGCATTTGAGGGGGAAATATAATTCAATAATAATTGAAAAACTAATATAATTCAATAGCAAGAAATGATCAGTTGAACTAACATATTAGATAAGTGCCTCAATACGTATGTTGCTTTTTTTAAAAAATAAAAAAAAAAATTGAAAAGTGAGGGGGAAATGTAATTCAATAATAATTGAAAAACTAATATAATTCAATAGCAGGAAATGATCAGTTGAACTAAAATATTAGATAAGTGCCTCAATAGGTATTTTGATTTTTTTAAAAAAAAAATAAAAAGTGAGGGAGACATGTGTATGGCCGGATCTACTAAGTGCAAATGCACTAACTTCTTAGTAGACTTTTCCCTAGGAAGATGCCGGTAGTTTTAAATTTAACAGAATGACTTTAAGTAAAAGGAAATTATTTTTGATTGATTATATGTACTTTTTGATGGATAATTGATTGACTAGTATACCTATTTTAATTTGGAATCTAAAATTAAAGCTGGTTTAGCTGAAAGTACCCAACTAATGCATATTTATGTCATCCTTGTAATTAAGAGAAACATGAATTTAATATTTACAACTCATTTAGTATTGGAATTTAGAATTACTATTTTTCAATGTGAATGCACATAAATATTGGAATCTAAAATTAAAGCTTGTTTAGCTGAAAGTACGTAACTAATACATATTGATATCATCTTGTAATTAAGAGAAACATGAATTTGCATGTGGTGTTAGACACTTAAAGATAGATTGGACCCACTTAATATATATCATTTCAACTTGGTCGTTGCAAACTTAACATATATATCGTGTTGTTACATCATACTGTACAAATTTACAATAGAATTTAGAGTGAATTGATAAGATAAATTCCGTAACAAACTTAAAAGTTCAAGATATATTACATATATAGCCTCAACTTGAATTATTTGTGTTGCTATTATTTTTTAAATTTTCGGATTTAATTGAGCACGGAATTCAAAATTTGTAGTATTAAAATTTGAATGAATTTTTAATGTTCTTCAAAAAAATATAATTTTAATCTATGGTGATTTTTCGATCTACATGAAATTAGATTTGGAATAGTATTTTGATGAAAATCAAATTTTCAGATTTTATATATATGGTGCTTGAAAAGTTGGAGTTGAAAAAATCCATAATTTTTGTTGTATGATTTTTGAAAACCTAATTTTAATTTGGAAGGAAGTTTGATGAAAATCAAAATTTCAATATTTTATTGGGAATATGGTTTGAATATTATGGGTGTCAGAATTGGAGAAAATAATTTTTGGTGTGTACCAAAAGTTTCCAATTCTAATTGTACTAGGTTTCAAAAATAGAATTTAAATTTGAAAAGTGTTTGAAGTAGATCAAAATTTCCAGATTTTTAGTCTAGTAATTTTTGAAACCTAGGAGTATAATTTGGAATATATTGTTAATCAATATCGAAATTTTCAGATTGAAGAGAATTATTATTTGCTAGCATTAATTGAATACAATTCAAAACCAATATTTAGCTAATCGTTACACAGTTTGTGCTTCTTTAAGGCAATTATCAGTTTTTTTAAATGAAAAAAGAAACTTTTAGTCAAAATTATTATTTGCTAACATTAATTGAATACAATTCAAAACCAATATATAGCTAAACTTTTAGTCAAACTTTTAATAATGTGTGAGAAATATGAAATTACCCTGAAACTTCATAGAGATGTACAGTACATATATAGGTAGTTGTCTTCCATTTTCCAGTTAAGAAATAGGAAATTACACAGAAACAAAATCAATCGCGTGTAGTGTGTGTATATAAAGCTTCACATACTTCATTTTTGTGTGCAAAAAACAAAAAGAAAAGAAAAAATGATTGGAGCAGCAATAGAAAAGAAGCTTTATGATGCTGCATTAACAGGGAATGCAACAAAATTTCGAGAGGAGGCTTTAAAACATGCAGATTATCTTGAAGAAGATGATGAGTTATTGAAGATGAATCCACAGCTAGCTCGGAGTTTAGACTCCAAAAATTCGTCGCCTCTTCACATTGCAGCGGCGAAGGGAAACCTCGAAATCACAAAAAAATTGTTATCAGTAGCCCCTGAGATGTGCTGGTCGAGGGACTGCCAAAATATGAACCCGATACATATTGCAGCCATAAACGGGCATGTTGAGATATTGGAAGAGCTGCTTCAAATTGATTATTTGCCAGCTATGGAGAGGGTGCATCGCGGGCAGACTGTGCTGCATTTGTGCGTGAAACATCGTCAGCTTATGGCTTTGAAGGTTTTGGTGGAGAAGTTGGGTGAGCTTGTGTATGCAAAGGATGATGATGGGGAGACAATAATGCATTTGGCTGTTAGGACCAAACAACTTGTGGTAAGACCAATTGTCTTTTATTAATTTATTTATTTACTTGTTTTTTTCCCCTTTAATATATCATCTTCATCCATCACTTTATGAAAATTACATTCGACTTTAGTTGAACAACCCATATCTAGATGGAATAACATCAATTGAGACCATCTAATTAAAAATGTGTGCGAATTAGTAGTTTTTTCGACATAAGATTTTTTCATTGTAGATGTATTCATTATTCGGTGATTTAATAAATATAATGTATTATTATAAAAATGATTTTGTTTGTTAACCAAATTAATATAATCATATTTGTAATAGTCAACATTATTTCTAGTCATATATATATACTTGGTAAAAACTTTAGCCACAACTTATATAATAATATATTTATTTCGAAAAATAACGGATATTAGCGCGATTGTTAGTATCAGTACTAAAACTATCATTTTTTTCTTAAAGTTGAAAAAAAAAAGTTGTAAGAAAATAAAACTTGGAGACCAAAAATATAAGACTTGGGACAAGTACTTAGACCATATTCTTACATGCATAAGCTAAATTTCCTTTGAAGAAAAATATTATGGATAATTAATTAGTTGAGGAGGACTCTGTGCATAAGCCTGATGGGCCGCGGCCCACGCGGCCCATCAGACTGACCCGACCTGGTGAAAAAAAAATAAAAAAATTCGACAGACGCGTGTACCACACGCGCGTGGAGTACACGCGCCTTACTATTTTTTTTTTATTATTTTTTTGATTTTTTTTTATTTTTCAGTTTTTTTTTTGTGTTTCCCTCCTCCCCCATATCGTATACCCTAAAATATAATTAGTGAACCCAAAAAATTGAAATAAATGCCTAAAAACACCGCCAAAAAATCCTAAAAAATACAAAATAAACCTCTAAAAAATCCAAAAAAACCCTAAACAACACAAAATAAACCTCTAAAAACACCCCAAAAAACTCTAAAAAACACAAAATAAACCCCTAAAAACACCCCAAAAAAATAAAAAACACAAAATAAACCCCTAAAAACACCCCAAAAACCACAAAATAAACAAAACAAAACCCTAAAAAACACAAAAAAAAACACGAAATGGTATTATTTAGTGTTCGAATTTGTATTATGGGTGGTGAATTTTTTTTTTAGCCTGGGTTGGAGCGGGTCCGTCTGATGGGCCGACCCATACACCTTATGCACAGAAGTTTTGGCGTAATTAGTTTGTTCATGAAGTTGGATCTAGACTAGAACTAGAGTCATTCAATTCACACCCCCAAAAATTCAACACATGAAGAAGGTATTATTACTAATCTTGTATCAAAATTTCATCAGATCATAAAGTACTTGGTGGAAGACAATATAATAGAGAAGGATACACCGAATTCAGCAGGCAAAACAGCGTTACAAATCTTGGGACAGAGCCCTCCACGCAATACAGAAATCAAAAGTATCTTGTCAAGGCTGCGGGCTGATAATGGAGCATGGTGGTTCAAAGCCTCGATGATGACGACGACTGTGGGCGCGATGGGTATGATGGTCGCGATGGGTATGATGGACCTCCAGGCCACCGTCGACCGCCTTTTCTGGATAGCCGTAAAATTTGTAGTTCTCATAGTGGCCACTGTGCTAGTGATCATCGCATGGAACTGCCTAAGGGAGAGCGATGGATACGCATTGGTTACAAACACTACACCTGCAAGTACAACATTGGAATTGGGTGCGACGAGCTCTGGGAAGAAAAAGAAAAGCAAAAAATTGGTGTGATTGGGGGAGAGGAGAGAGGGACCCCTCGACGTTTTTTTAATGTAACTTTATGTTTGTATTGTAATATTCTAATGAATCGTATGTTTATTTTATATATGAACTTAAATATATTTGTTCCTGAATAATTATTATGAAATATTGAATTTAATTATAGATATCCATTAAATGGAATTGGATATATTATACGTTATCAATTATAAAATAATAATTAGAAAACGAATAAAGGAAATTTGTGGAATATTCTCTGTTGGTGTAAAATTATAGTGCATGTTGTTGGAGATAAAATTAGGAATCATGTGTTGTATTTTAGTGATAATGATGTTATATTATAGTACAGGCTGCTGGAGATGGTTTTAGTAATTCCATCGGTCAATGTGAAAAAACCAAAATATTTCTTTCATCACCCTTCCCTCTCTAGTCAAAGGCAAATAATGAGGGTATCTTGATATCTCATTATTGGTATAATAAAATAAGGGCTCGTTTGCTCGCTAGAAAATATTATATATGTTCGGATATGTTTGACTGGGATGTATTCTACTTTATAAGATATCAGTATTACGTTCTGCTTTAGTGTATTAAAATATGTGTATCAAATATGTGTTAATAATATATTATTGGAGAATTATCAATTTAAGGTCTAAAAGATGATAATCTATCATTTTAAATCACGAAAGATGGAATCTAACGGTTTAAGACTTAAAAGATTTAAAACTATTGATTTAAGACTTCAAGATTTAACACCGTTAAAACTCCATCCACAGCTGCGTGGCTATTGAATATTTATTACATATCTTCATTCAAAATATTTTTCACATTTAAATTAAACACATATTTACATTAATTAATTGAATTAAACATAAATATATAGTTCAATTTAGAATTATAGAATTAATTGAACTAAGCAGAAAAAATATAATTCAATTTTTTATTATAAAATCAATTGAATTAATTACACCCAAACATAGCTCTATTCTTGAATTATGAAATAAAAGATGATAACAATTTTAAAGAATATCAAATTTTTGATCTGCGAAATAGAAGAATGAAAAAGAGAAGAAGGAAACACATATCAAAATTAAAAATTGAACTATTTTTTGTTAATTTAATTAATTAATGCAAATCTGTGTGAATTTGTATTTATTTTATACGTAAATAATATTATATGTAAAGATGTCAAAGATATTTAACAACCACGCTAACTTTAGTTGGGTGGAGTTTTAACGTTGTTAAATATTGGAACCTTAAATCAATATAATTCATCTTTCGAGCTCTATACTGACATAATATCTATCTTTTAGGCTTTAGATTGATAATTATCCATTATTATTTGGTTACATGTATTAAGATTTTCTATAAAATTACAATTCATAAAATATATTTTAATTAGTTACTGTATTGTGTAAATGTTATATAATAGGATTTTAATTAATATTTGGCATATGTATTTTAGTATGATATTTTTAATAGTTATATATGATATTATATATTACACCTCGAGCCGTATATAATGACATATAAATGATTAACAGTTTAGCACATGCTGGGCCTTTTGTAATACTCCAATTTTAATAAAAATAAATAATAACAATAATAAAAGAACATCACTTTATGTAAGAAATGCAAGTTACCCTGAAACTTCATAGAGACCGTACGTAGTGAGTTCTCTTCCATTTGCATGTACAGTTAAGAAAGAGGAAATTACGCAGAAACTTGAGAAGAGTAGTTGGTTGTCGCAACTCCATTGCTAACACCAAATCACCAATTTGGTGCTGAAACCCACTCCAATGCTGCACCAAATTGGTGCAGTTTGGGGCAGAATTTGGTGCTGCACCAAATTGGTGCTGATGGGTCCCACAACATTTAATGCATTATTTTATTATTTAAAACCATTATTAAATAGATTATTTAATAAATTTAATTTAATTTATAAATTATATATTCACTTAAATAGATTATTTAATAAATTTAATTTATAAATTATATATTCATTTAATTTAAATTATAAATCATCTAAATAAATAAATAATTTAAATAAAAACACAATTAATTAAACATAATGGATAGAATGAAGTCCCACATATTACAAATTACTAAAAATTAACTTAAATATTGAGGCCAAAATATATGTATTTTCATAAGTGTTGTAGTCTTGTAATATTTTTACTAATTGTAAGCGTTTGCTGATCATTTAAAGTGCTTTTATTATTCCAAGCACATTATATGTTATAATTTTTTTAATAGTACATAATTTTTAATAGCATATTTTTTTTTGAAAGTATATAATTAAAAGTTATTAGTTTTGGATAATCAATCATTTAAAAAAAATAATAAATCATTAAGCATATTCATATTTCAATTATAAAATAAAATGAAATCTTTAAGAGAATATTCTTATTTGGTGTAAAATTTGGTACTGAGCATTGGAGCTGCAAAAAAATTTGGTGCTGAAACTGCACCTACTTGGTGCAGAATCTGCACCAAATAGGTGCTTAGCATGGAGTTGCTCTAAGTCACCATTGATCATGTACGTCCGATCCAGTGGCAGCCTTGGCCCCCTTTAAGCCAAAAATATAAAATAAAAAATCACATGTACAATTTTCAAAAATTAAAAATAAAAATTAGTATTTAGAATTATTAGTGAACAACAATTCATCCCCCTCCCCCTAATGAAAAATTTCTAATTTTGCCCCTGTGCATACATTCATGCATACCAACATACGTAAATATACACAGAAAGAGAGAGAGAGAGGATTTAGCATATTGCGTTGTAATTTGAAAAGTTGTTAAATGTCTGATATTGAAATTACACTTTTAAAATTGTGTGATTGAAAAACCAATATATTGATTATCATTACACGGTTTGTGTTTTTTTTACAGCAATTATCCGTTTTTTTTTTTTAAAAAAAAAGCAAAAAAATAGTGGAAATTTAAGTATTTCTGCTGATTATAGCTTGACTCCACGGATCGAGCTTGTAATTAATGTGTGAGAAATACGAAATTACCTAGAAACTTCAGAGAGAGAGTATGTAGCTTTCTTCCCAGTTCCCAGTTAAGAAATAGGAAATTAGGCAGAAATTTGCAGAGTAGTTGGCATACATAAACCTCCACAGACTTAATTTTTGCGTGTAAAAAAAATAGAAAAAATGATTGGAGGAGCAGCAGAAAAGAAGCTTTATGATGCTGCATTAACAGGGGATGCAACAAAATTTCGAGAGGAGGCTGTAGAATTAATATGCAAATTATCTTGAAGAAGTGACATTTAATTTTCTATACTCACAAAATCTGCTGCATATAGCAACAAAGTGGGGGACGAGCATTCATCATGGATATGATATGATATGGAAATTACAGTTTTTACCTTTTTTTTCCCCTTTTATTCATCTTCATCCATCACTTTACTAAAATTACATTCAATTGCAATAGACGATTTCATACGAGAATAACATCAATTGTGCAAATTAGTTTGCAGTAAAACCTCTATACAGTAATATTAATGGGACCAGATAAAAATATTGCATTGGGCTGTTAGTAGCAACCAACTTGAGGTAAGACCAAATCTTTAATTAAATGCAAAAACTTCTACGCACTAGGTATAAATAAGGCTTATTTCAGGCGGGTCGGAACAAATCGCGGGTCAACCCGCTTTGATCCGACCTGCGTTGACCGGGTCAAGTCGTCAAAAATGAAAAAAATTGTTAAAATCAATATCAACCTCGACATTAAAAACTATCACTCAAAATTCCAAAAGTATCACTCGATCCTTAAAAGTAACTAGTCTGATACTTATCTTTTACTAGTTTATTTAGTTTAAAATGTGATTTTTTCTATTCCAATTAATGTTTAGAGTTTAGGAGTTTAGGGTTTCATAGGGTTCCTCATTTTTTAGGAGGGTTTTTTTGTAGCAACCCACTTTTATGTGATTTAAATTATTTAATTATTTAATGGCTTTATATTCGAGTTTTAATCTATTTAGTAATGCTCGATAAACTTAATTGGACTTGAGGGAGTCCGAAGTTGCGCCCTAATATTATAAATACTTGGAATTAATACTCAAATTTTAAGGGCTAAGTTTTGTGCCTTATAATTATTATTATTATTTTTCAGTTTTGTTTATTTATATAGACTTTATTTTGTTAATTATTATTTTAAAAGGGTCATTGAATTATTTATAAAAAAATGATTAGGATAGAAATTGGTGTTTCTACTTTCTCCATTCACACGTGTACACATACATGCCAATTCAGCAAAAAAATCTGGAAAACACTTGTTGAGATATCCTTTCTTGTTAATCAAACTACGAATGCTCATAAAAAAAAGAGATGTTTTTCCCAACCCTTACTCCAAGCTCTGCTATTAGAATTTAAATTTCACAGCAAATCCACCATTTCTTTTAGAAAGAACCGATTGCTTGAATTTTCAAATTTCAAGTGTTGCAGCAAATTTAATCATCTTGGTAAATTTAGTTTCAGCTCAATCTTATGTATTTATTGTATAAGCTATATACCATTACACCACAACAAGAACTACATCAACATCATCCCACAAACACGCACACACACGGTCTTGTGTTCATAAACTGAAATTATAGAATTTAGACAAAAATATATATATATATATATATATATACATACATACAAAGAAAATTAAGAGAATAGAATAGAAGAGAGAGAATCAAAGTTGTTAGCTGGGCTATTGTAGGACTGTTCTTGAGTCGAGTTGGTGTTGGGTCTGTCGACTGATGGCGTCAAGTTGGGCAGGGGAGAGTGGCGAGGCTTGGGTCGTGGGGGTTCTTGGGCTGTTTAAGTCGGTTGTTGACGGACTGCAGTGAGCTCACCGGAGTCGAGGAGAAGAGAGAAGGGTAAGGTAGTCTCGTCGGAGAAGATGATCGGAAGAGGAGATGAGAAGAAATTGGAATTTGGGACTTTCTGCTTTGTTTTCCATTCACAGTTGAGAGAAAGTGAGAGTGAGAGACAGAGGGGGAGAGAGAGAGAGAGAGAGAGAGAGAGAGAGAGAGAGAGAGAGAGAGAGAGAGAGAAGGGGAGATGAAGAATTTGGGGGATTTCTAATTTGATTCCCTATAGCAGTCGATAGTGAGGGTTAGGTAGAAGAGAGTGAAAGTGGAATTTGGGAATTTGGGAATTTTTGGGAGTTGACTTTCTTTTCCTTATTTTGGTTGGAAACTTGAAATTTAGATGAAATGATTATACGTGAAAGAATGGGAATGAGAGAGAGGTTAGGAGTATTGGGCTTTGAGTTGGGCTTTGTATTTTGTTTTGGTTTAATTTATTTAATAGCCCATGAACATCAAATAGTTAAATAAAAATTTATTTCCATAACTTTGGTTATACTCCAAAAATGTTTTTGTAAATTTACTTTAGTTCCGTAAATATTTTTGAAATATTAAAATTAATCTAGAATCACATTTACCCATCATTAGTCCTAAAATCTATAAATCTCATATTTTGATAGATTATATTTTGACACAAATGATTTAATCAATATTATTTTAATACTAGGTACGGCGCAATTAGGACCCTCATCTATTTTGTGATCCTCTGCTCAATTTTACGTGGTCTCTATTATCAGGTGGGTAAAATTATTATCTGCGAAATAAAAGTATATGATATATGTTTTTTTTAGTCAGAAATGTTTTTAATCCAACTTGAATTATCGTGGATGGAATATAGATAGCGTTTTATACGCATCAGATCAGAATAGCGTTTCATACGCATAGAAGCGTTTTATACGCACCAGAATATGTCCTGTGCACAGTTCAAGATGTATTCTGGAATCAGAAGAAGAGTACCCTAAATCCAATATTCCTGCGATTTATTTTTGTTAGATAAATAGAAAGAAATAAGCATGATCCCCCACCACTGAGTACGTTTTAAGAGTGCTCATCCCACATTTTTAAATATTTTCAGGTCAGTGAGCTGGGAGCGGCGCGATGGAAATGGGGGTGAACTTTCTCAAAATGTTTCCAACACTTGACCTTAACTTTTGCACAAGTTTCTAAAAGTAAACTATTTTGAACTTGATATTCTGTGCATGTTTAGTTATTTTTGAACTAACTTAATGTAATGGTTGAATATCATGGTTTTACCAATACTCCAAGTTTGAATTTAATATTTTTAAACTTATGAGTTACTTTTTGAAATGAACTTGGTGTTTATGAAATGCAGGTATTTTGATCTAAGTACATATATTTCTGAAAATATATGGTTCTATTTTCTTCTTAGAATTTCTAGCATGATTATTTTAGAAAAGAAAAGAAAAAAATTAAAAATTACTTGACCTATTATTATTGGTAATCATTTTCTGCTTAAAAGAATAGAAAGAGTAACATTTTAAATTATAGAATTTAGGGTGTTACAGGCTGGCTATGCCGCCTTTTATAATAATGATTAGGGTAAAATGAATAGTCATTTAGAGCTCTCTTGTTTGGGTCTCCCCCGAAAATACTACTCCATCGGTCCCATTTTGATGGGTTTATTTGCCCTTTTGGGTTGTGTTCGGTATTTATTTTAATCTAACCGCAAGTGCATAGTAAAGTATATAGTGTAGCGGTGAATAATGTTGTATTCACATGGATTTAATGATTAAATTACTAATTAATAAAAACACAACTTCCTACAGTTATCTAGACTCTCATGAAGTGAATTGATTATTAAATGTTAAATTATAAAAGAGGATTTAACTAAATAACAGTAGACACAAAGGAAGACAATGCAAATTACTCAAGCAATTAAGTAAAAGCGCATTCTAGGATTAATATACTTACATTAAGTATTAATTTACTATCAAAGAAATAAATGTGGGCATATTAAAGTTTCTTGATTAATTATATTTTCCAATTTTTTTCTTGATATAATATCTTTACCATTTATTTCTATTAAGGTTGGTGTGAATCACATCCACATATTTTTACCTCCTCCACATATGCACAAAGAAGAAATTTAAAGCTATAAATGAAAATTGCATATGCAAAATAACTATGATTCAAATCATCATAATTTTCATGAAGAAGTAATTTGAAGTTATTATAGGAAAATTTTAATTTATTTACATATGCAAAACAACAATAATTCCAATCGTCATAATTTTCATGAAGAACTGTAATCATTTGGAGTGGATAATAAGTCCAAATATGAATGCAAAAGAATTCTCCGAATATAAATAGTCATGCTATTACAATATATGATGGACTTGACCCCACCTAAATGTTAAGAACAAAGAAAATTTCATGGCTTGCCAAGTGTGATTTATCTCCTTTGTGTAGGTTTGTAGACTATTACTCAAGGGCGTACGTTATCCTTGACATAAAAAAAAATCAAAAAATCCCAAAAAAGGCAACAGATGATAAAACCAAAAAAGGTACTAAAAGGGAAAGGTTCGCACGCGGCAGGATTCGATCCCATTACCCAAGCCTTCATTGTCTTGGGCCTTCATTCATAAGCTAAAAAGTATGAATAAGAATATAAAAAAAGAAAAAAAAACCCAATCAATTGATATTTGATAATGGAACATGAATATAGTGGTTTTTTTAATATTTTTTTTTCTTAATTTTTGTTTTTCCTTGTGTTGTTTCCTTTTTATTAAATTCTTCAAAAATAATTAAAAGCTTACTTTTCTAATTCACTTCAATTTCGTAAAAAGCGATTAAAATAAACATTTATTTAAAAATAATAATAAATATCTCTTTTAACATCTATTTATAAAACAAAATAGAAATAAAAGAGAGAAAGCGCAAATTTTAAAAAATATAGTTAATTGTTCTTGTTTTACATTTCAATAATTAAAATAAATAAAATAAAATTTTGGAGTGACAATAGTACTATAGTAGTAATGAAAGTATAAATGTTAGTAATTATAACATTAAGAGTTTATTTATACCTAAAAATATTTTAAAAAAATATTTAATCATGGATGAAAACATGGAGAGTATATTTGATAATTTTCCAATCCCAAAGTTGTGATTCAATCGCATAAGATCCTCTAGTCCCAAGTTATGTGTGCTAATCATGTACCAAACATCAAAATTATTATATTTTCTTTCATTTTTCTTCAATTTTAATTTCTTTTGGTTACGTTTAGTATAATTTTATATTATTATTTAGGGTTTATTCCACCTAATTATAGATTATAATTATTTTTAAATTTAGTTTTTATTTTTTAATTAATATAATTAATTTTGGGGGTTGATTAATCCAACCTTAGCCCATATAAGTTTTTAAATAAATTAAAATTTTCCTAAAATAACTTCAAATTGAAAATTAAAATAAAGTATAATAAATTGAAAATGAATCGAAGAAGAATTACTAAATTTAATTATTTAACACTAAATATTACATAAAGTGTAGTAAATGATTTCATCCCCATTTTAGTTGTGCAATATTTTATTAACTTTAAAATATTCGAAGAGGCACCGTACATCATCAAATACTAATAGGTGGCTCGATTCTGCCTTAACCTGAATATATTATCTCTCTCTCTCTGTCTCTCTCAATTTACTGGTAAAGTTTATTATCTCTCTCTCTCTCTCTCTCTCAATTTACTGGTAAAGTTTATGACAGGAGATGAAGGATTGCAATGGTGAAAGAGACATATTGTTGGGGCCATGGGGTTACAACACCGGAAAGGAATGGTGCTACAGACCCAAATGCTGCGGCGGAATCAAACAGATAGTCATAAGCTACGGCGGAGTTATTAACTCCCTCACCTTCAAAGGTGACGGCAACGCCGATTACTCCCCGAAATTCGGCGGAGACGGCGGCGATCGAACTGAAAAGGTCAGCAACTGTCAATCTTACCAATCCAATATTCCAATAAATATGAAACTGTTTAATTAGCGGTTGACTGTAATTCTTTTCTTCACCGGCCGGCGGGCAGATCGACATTGACTTTCCGGCGGAATATCTGACCGGCGTTAGTGGGACCCACGGCATAATCTGGTCGTCGGGCCACAGTATCTGTTCACTGATGTTTTATACCAACAAAATGCAATACGGCCCATTCGGGACTGAATCTGGCGCCGCGTTTTCTGCAAATGCAAAAGGCACCGCCGTGATAACTGGATTTCACGGCGGCTGCGGCCGCTTGCTCGACGCTTTCGGAGTCTATCTGATGCCGGTTAGCTCGCTCGAGAAGAAACCTCATTTGGGATTTTGTTCGAGATGCGGTAGCAGTAGCAGTTGTTGTAGTAGTACTGATCATCTTTCGCCGCCACAAAGTGCAGGCCCCTGGGGTGGCGCTGGCGGCGGCGGCGATTGGGATGATGGGGTTTTCTCCGCCGTGAAAGGGGTCTACGTGCGCCTGCGCAGTGATGCCGGTGTAGTTTCCGGCGTCCAATTCTGCTATGAAGGGAAAGATGGTGAGGATTTTTTGTCGCCGTTGCATGGGACCATTCATGAAGAAATGCAACGGAAAACGGTGAGCATGTATGTGTGTTTTGTAGTTTATCAATGTATGTTTTCAAATTTGAGTTTCATTTGATTGGTATATTGTGTTTGGTGAAAATGGTGAGTTCTTGATTATATGTTCCAACACAAAAATGAGAAGAGATGGAATAATTTAGCTTCATTTAGTTTGCAAAGGTATTGTGTAGTTATATTATATATGCACCTGAGATTTTCTGTTGCATCCTATATGTTACACTCCGTGTTGCACTTTAGTTAAATTTATGAAATTTTCTTGTAATTTTCTTCAATTTTATTTTTTGTGATTTAGTTTAATTTTGCGATTGTGTTTTTTGAATTCAAACCACCCAATTAGGGTATATAATTATTTTTAGTATTTAATTTTCAGTTTTTAATTAATAATTCATTATTATTGTCGATTATTTCAAAATTAGATTTTATAATTTTTTTAATTCATTTTTTTATTGATAAATGTTCACTATAATTATATATGTAATAATTAATTTTAATTTTATAATAAGCATTATTAAAATCCTAAATTTGATAGTGAAATACGAATAAGTGTAATATGAAATTTCAACCCTTATATATGTTTGTTCAAATTTTAGCTTCATTTGGTAACAACTCAGACTCGGTTGATTGGAAATTGTGTTTGGTGAAAAAGGTGAGTTATTGATTAAGCGTCCCGGATGAAATCTTCTACTACACTTTGTGCACCACTTGGTGCTACACAATTCAATTTATTAATTTTTCTTCAATTTTTTAATTCAATTTCAATTTATTATGCTTCATTTTAATTTTACACTTATTATTTAGAGTTTATCCTACCCAATTAGGGTATATAATTATTTTTTTAATATTAAATTTCATTTTCTAATTAATAACTGATTATTTCGTAAAAAAATAATTATTCACCCTAATTGGATAGGATGAACCCTAAATAATAAGTGTAAAATTAAAATAAAGCATAATAAGTTGAAAAAAAATTCATAAATTAAATTGTGTAGCATCAAATATTGTGTATTTATATTATATATATATGTGTGTGTTAAAATTTCAACTTCATTTGGTAATTGCTGGAATCTTTGCTGTCCCCATCGAAAAGCGATCAAAAGCTTTTCCCAAACTTTTTCTATAAATGGAAATGGCCATATAGAAGGAAATGGACCCCAACAACACTTTTGTTATATGCTTCTCTTCCTCTCCTTTATTTGTTTTTTCAATTCGCTATTCTTTTGAGCTGGAGTTCGAGTTTGTACTAGTTCCAAATATTTTGCACTTCAAGTTCGGGCATATCTTAATTTTCCGGAAATAGTTTCGATTGGTCCGTCGTATTCTGGGAATCCAATGTCATATGGGGCGAATTTAGTTTAAGAAAACAGTGATATCCATATTTAGATCTTTTCTTTTAATTAGTATTTTTAGCTTTAATTGTTGTTAATTTTATCAGTTGCATTTCACTCCATTATTATATAGTTTGTGTTATTTCATTAGTGCAATATTTTTATTGTACTGTGTAGCTTTAGCATCACATTACTATTCATCTTATTAGTTTAAATTTATTATTGTTCCGAGTGAAGAATACTTGTATTTGGTGAAAAATGTTAGTTCTTGATTATAAGAATAGAGATGGAGTTTAGCTTCATTTAGCACGCACATATATATATATACACACACACACACACACAGACACACATACATGTGCATTGTATAGTTATGTGTGTTCAAATTTCAGTTTCATTTGCTAACAACTCTTATTCAATTGATTGGTAGATTGTATTTGGTGAACAAGGTGAATTCTTGATAGGCATTGAAGGGTTTTATGCGCCTTTGGAGGGAAATGTGGGTTCGAATGTGATAAGATCGATCACATTTGTCACAAACAAGGCTAAATATGGACCTATGGGGGCTGAAATCGGTACATATTTCAACTCTTTGAATTCCGGTGATCGCAATCGAAAAGTGGTTGGATTTTATGGTCGGAGCGGTGCTTACCTTGATGACATAGGCCTACACACTCAATATTTCTGAGTATTATATTGGAGTCTGAAATTATGTTTCACATTTTGTGGGTGCAGTTTGATGGTTTGAACTATATTTTCAATAATTTGACTTGTTTAGACTATGGTTATGTGAAATATTTTGCTTTATTTTACCATTTGCTCGGATTAACGCGTTTTTTATATATGATATTCAATTTTTATTTTAGGTCAAAATGTTGGATATCTTGTGCTTTTATATGATTTTAATTACCTAGTCTTTTTTACGCTTTATTTAATGTGAATATGTGATGTGTGTATATATTTATGGTTAAGAAATTGTAATCATAAATTAGAGTTAATTTCATTTTAGTTCCACTAGAATAGGGTCACTTTTAGTATTAATTGTAACCTTGTTTGTCCCAAAACTAACCAAATACGTAACAGTCGTTAAATTTTGGGATACAAAGCGTCGAAACATTTCATTTGGACCAAAAATATTATGATCGGAACAAAAAAAATGTACACATTAATTTTTTTTTTCGATTTCAATTTGTTGTATTTTAGTTTAATTTTATACTTGTTATTTAGGGTTCATCCTACCCAATTAGAACTTATTATAATTTTTTGTATTTATTTTTTCTAATAATCAATTAAATTTTGTTATTGTTTTCTTTATTTTTATTTTTTTTTTCCAAAACATACCACATAAAATATTTAAAAATAAAAATAACATAGGTGTATCTTAGCGAGGGTAGCTAAAATAATATGTTTGGTAGTAATAAAATGTGTATTTTGAATTAAATTACTTAATAAGGGTTAATTGCCTTAAAATATACACATTTTGGTTTGTTTTTAATTTTTACACATTTAAAAAAATAGTTTTAATAACATAAATTTAGTCCTTCTTTTGTTTTTCACATAGTTTTCAAATTTTGGCCAATTGAATTAGACATGACAACAGACCAATTCCGGCCTGAATAAAAAAAAGAAAAAGAGGAGGATCCTCTATCCCAACGTTTTTAGTTGGATAAAATCGCCTAATTTATTTCTCTATTGCATTATATTTTTTTTTTATTTTTTCTTCATTTTTTTCTTCAATTTCAATTTCTAGTGTTTTAGTTTAGTTTTTCAGTTGTTATAAAACGTCCATCTTGCCAAATTAAGGTTTGTTATAATTTTTTAGCATTTATTATTATTTTTTCGTTATTAATTGATGATTTGAAAAATTAATTTAGCCATTCCACTAAAATCCGCCTCAATTTTTATTTTTAAATATTTTATTTGGTTTATTTTGAAAAAATAATTTATTATTTGAAAAATTAATTATAAAAATTATAATGAATCCTAATTGGACATGATAAATCCTAAATAACATGTGTCGGATTAATGACGAAGTATATTATAATCCTGCATGTGAACATCAAGTGGAATTTATCATTTTTAAATAAAAATTTAGAAGCGCTCACTAGAGAAATCAGTGTTGTCGAAAGTAAGAATCATCACTTTAGCTCTTGTTAAAATAGGCTTGAAACCCCACGTTTGGGAAAAAAAAATTAAAAAGAGAAGCACTTGTGTGCACTAGGTGCACCATGAAACACATTGATCGGATTAACATGTTGACCGGTCAACGCCGGAAAACGCACGTTGACTCAGTCAACTCAAAATCAGTATCAGCTGTAACATTAAAAAGTATCACTCAAAAGTCTAAAAGTATCATTTGTATCTTTAAAAGTATAAGCCAAAATAAATAAATAAATAAAAACCCTCAAAATCAGTATCAACCGTAATATTAAAAAGTATCGTTCAAAATTAAAAAGGTATCATCTGTATCCTTAAAAAGTATCACCTACTTTACCATTTTTCTTTTTTTACGGGTTGATCGAGTCAACGCGCGTTGACCGGTATTTGACCTGGTCAAATACGTTGATCGTCTGATATAAGTTTATATACACCTAGTGCATGCAAATTTTTGCCAATTAAAAATGACAAATCTTCAGTGTACATAGTTCTTTTTAAAAAAAAAATTGTTATTCACTACCAACTTTAAGAATTGAATTCTTTTTTTAAAAAAAAAATTGTTATTCACTACCAACTTTAAGAATTGAAGACCGACAAAGAAAGAAATTAATACATGGAAATTATGTAGGGAATCTTTTTTTTTTTTTTTTCCAAATTGAGATGGTTTGGTCCGGATTCACATTTTGGGAAGAATGAAAAGATATTTTTTCTTCTTGTTCGATTGGGATTAAGAATTTTGAAAAGAATGAAGAAAATCATTTTTTCCTTTCAAATTGGATTAATCGGGAAGGGAATGCGAGATTTTTAGGGGAATAAAATGTTAGGGATAAACTATGGATTGGAAAGTAGAAACAAAGTTGTCATTTTTTAATTTTAAAAAAATAAAATAAAAAAATTCATTTCATTTTGACATGCTAGACTCTCATGTGTCTTGTCATTAATTCAATATGTGAATTTGACACATGATATTTTTACAAAAAAGTGAAAAATTTAGAACATAATTATATTTTTTTTTGTATTTTCTTTAAGTTCAGGATAATTTTAGAAAAAAAAAATTCAAAATTCGGAATTAAGTATAGGTTTCGCATTGTAATAATAGAAATCAAAATATGAGATGGAATAATTTATTTAATCATGCAAGTGAAAGAAAATTTCATTAAACAATAAAGAGGAAGAAAAACTAAACTAATTAATAGTGTGGTTTGGGATGATAATTAATGAGTAGGGTACCTTAATCCTCATCTTATACCTATATTACAAAAATACATGTATTTGTATGTGGTCATAAATGCATATGTAATAATAACTTTTATATATGTTTTCATACTCGTATTTTTACTTTAACCAACTTCGAATTAAAGAATTATGAATTAATTTTTTTTTTCAAAATTACAAAAATATGAATATTATGAATCCTAGCTTCAAAAATAAATCGATACATTCAACGATAACAAATATAATTAAAATCATAATCATTAATAATAAATATAATAAAATTTAATTAGCCAAACAAACAAATATGACTTACAAACTATATACAAAGTAATGAGACCCAAACGTCTGAAAGTGATAGTTTTTATTTGATAGAATTTAATAAAATCCCCTGTTTAATTTAATTAAAATAATTAATGTAAATCTATGTTTGTTTGTTTTTTAATTTAAGATATGATAAAGATAATATGGATATTTAATGAACACGTCACATTTTTTTATGAAGTTTTTGATCAATAGTTTTTTATCTTTCATGTCTTCATAAAATCTATTTTGCAGGCTCTATATTTATAGATAAACCATCCAATCTTGAATTGGCAATTAATTCTCCTTCATCTTCATAAATGTTTTATATCACGTTCATCAACAAAAGGGACATTAATTGATTCGACACATTATGCAAGAATCATGTTATATTTAAGGGTAAATTGCCTTAAAATACATCAACTTTGACGTGTTTTTATTTTTTCACACGTTTTAAAAAACATAGTTTTAATAACACAAACTTAACACTTGTTTGATTTTTCACATAATTTTCAAATTTCAATCAATGGAAATGACTTGATTATCGGAGATTTTTGGACACCAAATTATCATAAAATACACGAATTTTTAATCTATTTTGATCAGATTAGAGTGTCCGAATTTGAAAATTATGTGAGAAATCAAATAAATGTTAAGTTCATACTATTAAAACTAAATTTTTTAAAATGTGTGAAAAATCAAAAACACCTGAGAATTTGTCCGTCTGAGAATCATAGCTTAAACAAGTGAATAGAAAATATAGATTAGACTATGAATCATTTGCCTCATCAAATAGTTAAAATGGTTGGGCTTTTAGTTTGGTAGGATTTTAAAACAGTGGAGCTTGTAAGCATGGGGAACTGAGCCCCTAAACAAATGTTACACGCATGCAATTTTTTAAAATGAAATAAAATTATTATATATGATTATTGGTAAAGAACAATTTATTTCCTCAATGAAAAATTCATGGTTCTACCCTCTAGTTGTAAGGATAAAACAATTTAAAAAATAGATATTTATAATATAGTTAATTTTTGGTGCATCCAATTTCTTGTCCACTTATTCTCTGGTATCATGACTTAACTTTCAACTACCAGAAAAACTTACAAGGGTAAAATTCTTACAAAAATGAAATGCTGGAGGTAAAATTGTTACTCAACATAGATTAAGGTATATATTATTGTTTAAAGTTGTAAATTTTGGCGTATTAAATATAATTTATCCATATGTGTGTGTGTGTGTGTTGATTCACAATAATAAGATATTATATTAAAATTTAATTCTCAACCGATAAACTGGATACTTGCAACAATTCAGAGTTGATTTTGGTTTGATTTTAATTATAAATTGTGTATATTGGTTCATGTTTAATCTCATATTTCATTTGTGTGAGGATAGGCCCATCTTATTTATTGGGCTAAACTCCTCAAGGCCCACAACTGGATGCAACTCGGCCCAGTGGTAGCACAAGACCCGGTCCAGCCTGTGAAGACTATTTATATGCTGTCTTCTCCTCTTCAACCCTAATTCTTCGATTCATTCTGCTACAGTAGTCTTCTAGATTCTCTCTCTCTTTCTCTGAGTGAAATCTGTGAGAATTCGTAAGATATTGTGTAATCTCTGTATATCTTCTCTTGATTTCTAACTGTGAGAGGTTCTTAGATTCACTATCTTAGTGGATCGAGTGTTCTAGCTAGGGTTGTGTGTTGCCTGGGTTGTTGGCGGCTCCAATTAGGGTTTCTTGAGTGTGTTCTCTTCTCTGTGGGCTTCGAGTAACAATCTTGTAAACAATCAGCCGAATTCCTTCGTGGAACAAGTCTGAGCCATCGATAATCAATAAAGTTGTTCTAGGGAAAAACGGTGTAATTAAGGAATGGCTTCTTTGGCAATTACAACGATTCCCAACAGTGGCACCAGAGCTGGGTTATCTTGCCTCTGAAGCCCCCGCACCTGAGCCCTCGTCGTCGTGTTCGAATACGTGTAAGGTAAGACGGAGTACCCTCTCCTAGGGCTCCGCTCAGGTAAAGCGGCTGTGATCCTCTCGGTTCTTTTTCTTTCCTAGTGCCGGCTGTGCGCGGCTATAGGCTTGGTCTTCTAGTAGTCTAGGGTTTTGTGCTTCTTGGCCTGTGAGGCCCTTTCCGCTGCATTCTCTGTTTCTTCGCCCTCTGACTGCTGGTCTTCTCTTGCTGTGTTGTGAATCTTGTGGATCTGTTGTTTTACTGGTATTCTTCTTCGAGGTTTTGTGTAAAACCTCATCTGGAGTTCGAAAGAACTTAAAGAAATCGTTGATTTCTTGATTCTTGATTGTAAGTTAGGTGTTGACCCCCTGCGCCCTCGATAAATCGAGTGCTTGCGAACTGGGAAAGCCACTTATCTGTGTGCAGTCAAGAGTCACTGTGTTTTGCTCGTGTGTTTCCATTTCTGCTGTGATTTTTTGGAAATTGTATCTCTTGTTCTGTGTATCCTGGTATATAATGGCTAATAATTCGGTGAATACCTCTTTTGGTGTGGCTGTGTTCAATGGTAAAGGGGATTTCAATATTTGGAAACAAAAGATGAAATGTATTTTAATACAACAACATGTTTTCAAAGCTATTGACCTGTCATTTCCCAGTGGAACTACTGACACCAAAAGGGTAGAAATAAATGATTTAGCCTACTCTACTCTAATCTTGAATTTGAGTGATGCTGTGATTAGAAAGGTTGCCCCTAGTGATTCTGGTAAACCTGATTCTGCTAAAACCTTGTGGGATACCCTGAATCAAGTATATACTGAAGTCTCCTTGCCTGGTAGAATGTTCTTGCTTGACAGATTCATAAATTTCAAATTAGACTTGAGCAAAGATATTGATGAAAACCTGGATATTTTTAATAAACTCATCCTTGAGTTAAAACTATCTGGTGATAAGCATATTGATGATTATACCCCTTTTGTGTTGCTCAATGCTATTCCTAATGAATTCAATGATGTGAAATCTGCCATTAAGTATGGTAGAGATGATTTATCTCTTGATATTGTGATAAATGCTTTGAAAGGAAAAGAAATGGATCTTAAGCAAGGGGGAAGTAGCTCCAATCAGAGAGCTATGTTTGTCAAGGGTAAGGGAAAAGATAAGGGCAAAACTGAAAAGAAAAATAAGAAAGAAAAGAAGGACAAGAAAACTGAGAAAGATAAGTCTAAAACCAAGAGCAATAAAAAGAACATAAAGTGTTACAAGTGTCAAGAAACTGGACATTATGCTAAAGAGTGTCAAAACCCATATAAACCTAGAGACAATTCTGAGGGTAGTGCTAATAAAGCTATTGAATGTAATATGGGAGAATGCTTTATGGTGCATAATGGTGCTTGTGTGTTTTCTTCTGTGAACTCTGTAACTAAACCTCTGTCTAACACTCAGTGGCTCTTGGACTCTGGATGTTCAATTCACATTTCTCCAAACAAGTTCCTTTTTTCTTCTTATAAACCTGTGCAAAAGTCTTATGTTCTTATGACTGATGACATGAAAAGAGAGGTATTGGGCATTGGAGATATTTGTTTAAAGTTTTCTGACACCTGCACCTATGTGTTAAAAAATGTGAGACATGTTCCTAGGGTAGGTCATAACTTGATGTCATGTGGTGCTTTGGAAATGGATGGTCTACATGGGGTATGGGGAAAGGGCATAATGTCAATTATGCATGATTTACATATCTTGTTTACTGCTCACAAACTTGGTGATCTATATGTGTGTGACACAAAACCTACTCCCTCTGCCAACTCTGTAAAGCATGATAGCACTATGTTATGGCACAACAGATTGGGACATATCTCTGAAAAGGGGTTGAAAATCTTGTATAAAAATGGTTATCTGCATTCTGATGTGATCACTGCCTTACCATTTTGTGATACTTGTGTGTTAGGAAAACAACATAAACTCCAATTTCCTTTAAGCCCCCCCTCATATGCTCCCAAAAGTCATGATATTCTTGAATATGTGCATGCTGATGTATGGGGACCTGCTAGTGTCCCTACTCATGGGGGAAACAGGTTTTTCTTGTCAATAATAGATGATTATTCAAGAAAGGTATGGGTGTTCTTAATGTCAAATAAGTCTGATGTTTTTGAGAAGTTTAAAATATGGAAAACTTACATTGAGACTCAAACCAATAAGTCTGTCAAAGCTATAAGAACTGACAATGGTCTGGAATTTTGTAATGTCCAATTTGATCAGTTGTGTGCTAATCATGGGATTAAAAGACATAAAACTGTTCCCTATACACCTCAACAAAATGGGGTAGCTGAAAGAATGAACAGGACTCTTCTAGACAAAGTTAGAAGTATGAGAACTATGTCTGGGCTGTCTAAGAAATTTTAGGGTGAAGCATTGTGTACTGCTTCTTATCTTGTGAATAGATCCCCCTCAGTCCCTCTAAATGGCAAGTGTCCTGAATCTGTTTTCACAAATAAACCTGTGGATCTTTCTAATTTGAGAGTATTTGGTTGCACTGCCTTTATGCATCAGAAAACTGACAAATTAGAACCTAGAGCCAAAAAGTGTGTGTTCTTGGGGTATTCTGAAGGTGTTAAAGGCTATAGATTGTGGGTGAGAGATGAACCTGGTTTTAAAACTGCAATCAGTAGAGATGTTATCTTCAATGAGCTTGAATTCCCATGTTTATCTTATGCTTCTAATGTGAACACACCTCTTTCTGAATTTGAGTCTAATGATGCTTTGTTTGAGGTGGAGTCTCAGTCTGTAGTCACTCAACCTGTTCCTTTGCCTGCTGTGATGAATGAACCTGTTGACACTGAACTTGAGCCTGAACACCAACATGAACAAATGCATGAGGAACCTGAGCATGAGTCTGCTATTGCATCTACTGAGCATGTTACTTACACTGCACCTAATGAGCATGATGATTTGAGCACTTATCAACTGACTAGAGATAGGGAGAAGAGAACTATTGTGAAGCCTACTAGATTTGTAGGATATTCCTCTGAAATTGAGTCTTGCTTGTTTAATTATGATTTCAATGTTCATGAATCTCTTGTCAGTGATGAACCTAAGACTGTTAAACAAGCTTTAAAGTCTGACAAAGCAAATGAATGGCTAAGTGCTATGCAAAATGAAATGAGATCTCTCAAAGTCAATAATACATGGGTGTTAGTTCCTAAACCTAATGGATGCTCTGTGGTTGATTGTAAGTGGTTGTTTAAAGTTAAACATGAGCTTAAATATGTAAGATACAAAGCTAGACTTGTTGCAAAAGGGTTCACTCAAAAAGAAGGTGTAGATTATGCTGAAATATTTGCTCCTGTGGTTAAATTTACTACTGTGCGCATGATGCTTGCTCTTGTAGCTCATTTTGACTGGGAAATGAAGCAAATGGATGTTACTACAGCTTTCTTAAATGGTGATTTGGACAAAACTATTTACATGTCTCAACCTGAGGGGTTTGTTGATGCTTCTAAACCAGACTATGTGTGTTTGTTAAAGAAATCTTTATATGGTTTAAAGCAATCTCCTAGACAATGGAACATTAAATTTGATCAATGTATGAAGTCCCTGCAATTTGTTAGGAGCAAGTTTGATCATTGCTTATACTATAAGAACACTCACTCTGTTCCAATGTTCCTCTTACTCTATGTTGATGATATGTTAATAATTAGTCCCTGTACCAAGTCTGTTCTTCATGTTCAAAGCTGTCTTAGTGAAAATTTTGAAATGAAAGACTTAGGAGATGCTAGAAAAATCTTAGGGATGAACATTGTGAGGGATAGGAAAACTTGTACCCTTGTGTTGAACCAGTCTTCTTATGTTGAAAAAATTCTGGAAAAGTTTTCTATGTCCTCTGCTAAAGCTGTTAATGTTCCTCTTGCATCTCATTTTATGCTAAGTAAAAATCAGTGTCAGGACACTGATTCTGAAATTGCTGTTATGAAAAAGATACCCTATTCTAATGCTATTGGATCTGTGATGTATTTGATGGTCAGTACCAGATCTGACATAGCATATGCAGTCAGTTGTTTGTCAAGGTATATGTCTAATCCTGGTAAACCTCATTGGGAGGCTTCAAAATGGCTGCTCAGGTATCTTCTGTCCACTGCTAAGATTGGTATTACTTTTCATAAGCATAAGGAAGGTGTGATTCTGTCAGGGTATGTTGATTCTAACTATGCTGCTCATAGAGACAATAGGAAATCCAATACTTCTTATGTTTTTACTCTATGTGGTGCATGTATTAGTTGGAAATCCCAACTTCAGCCTGTTGTTGCCTTGTCCACTATTGAATCAGAATATGTGGCTATTACTGAAGCTATCAAGGAAGCTATTTGGTTAAAAGGTGTATTATCTGAAATTGGTTTTTTAAAGAAAGATGTCATTGTCTTTTCAGATAGTCAATCTGCTATCCAATTGTGTAAAAATCCTGTCTTCCATGATAGAACCAAGCATATAGATGTTAGGTTTCATTTTATTCGTGATGTGGTTGAACAAGGGCATGTATTACTTGAAAAGATTCCTACAGAATATAATCCTGCTGATATGGGAACAAAGTCCTTACCTGCAGAACCTTAAACATTGATAATGGTTGACTAATAAGTCAATTAAAGTCTGATGCATGCTTTGTGCTTGCAGTTCTATACCTGCTCTCTTTGATTTTACTTTGTGTATACTTCAGGGTGCCTGGTTATTTACATTTCTTTGGTGTAAGCTTGAGTGGCTTGCTGGTAAAGGAACCTTGTTGAACAAGGAGTGTCAGTTCTTCTCTGCTTTGTGCTTTGATGACTCTCACTTAAAAGAAGGGGTCTAACATTCCCCTAATAGACTATGTGTCTAATTCTCTATATATGATATTTCTTTGTGATTGTCATAAATAGGGAAACCTGGCAATGATGCAAGCCGTGCTGATACAAGATGTTTCTCAGATGGTCCTAAGGTGGAGAATGTGAGGATAGGCCCATCTTATTTATTGGGCTAAACTCCTCAAGGCCCACAACTGGATGTAACTCGGCCCAGTGGTAGCACAAGACCCAGTCCAGCCTGTGAAGACTATTTATATACTGTCTTCTCCTCTTCAACCCTAATTCTTCGATTCATTCTGCTACAGTAGTCTTCTAGATTCTCTCTCTCTTTCTCTGAGTGAAATCTGTGAGAGTTCGTGAGATATTGTGTAATCTCTGTATATCTTCTCTTGATTTCTAACTGTGAGAGGTTCTTAGATTCACTATCTTAGTGGATCGAGTGTTCTAGCTAGGGTTGTGTGTTGCCTGGGTTGTTGGCGGCTCCAGTTAGGGTTTCTTGAGTGTGTTCTGTTCTCTGTGGGCTTCGAGTAACAATCTTGTAAACAATCAGCCGAATTTCTTCGTGGAACAAGTCTGAGCCATCGATAATCAATAAAGTTGTTCTGGGGAAAAATGGTGTAATTAGGGAATGGCTTCTTTGGCAATTACAACGATTCCCAACAATTTGTTTGGAAGAGATGTGTTTTTGCTTAATATTTTAAAAAATTGGATTGAAATTCACTACAAGTTGATGAAATCTAGTTTCAAAACCGAGTGGTTCGATAAAGGTTTAAACAGGATGAGAAAAGGCCCGCAAATGCATCTTGGAGGCGCAAGAGATTAGCACGGACCGTGTTAGTCAAATGAAGTGAATATTATTACCTCCAAAAGTAAATAAAATTAGTAAATAAATTACAATCTAACAAAGAAAAAAACCCCATCAACTACTGATGATGGATAAGTTACAAGCATAAAAAATAACAAAAGAATCATTCATTATTGCTTAATCTAAAAAATAAGCTGGCTAGCACTACTTTTCCAGTGGATTGGTGGCGGTTCTCGCTTTCGGACATACACACTTTAGTGGACTGGAGCATGGTCTGTGCTAGTGATTGTACGACCCGCGCTATCTAAGAAATCATACCAAGAGTACTGGTTTAATCCCTAGATACACACGGATTGAACGGTATGTGCTAAGCTAGCATAACCCTGGTAATTTTCTACTGCACGAACCGTGCTACGCTTATACGGCCCTACTATCTATACATCATCACGCGGACTTTCCTCGTGGGCTTGTTTTTGTTCCATCTTAGGCTTGGATTATTGTTATGTTCCTCAACTTGTTTATACATCATTGGATTGTGTTGTCTTGTGTTATTATCTCATAAACACTTGCACTTGCGTAGTTAATCTATTGTCACTCGAGAAAAGTTAATATATTAGTAGTTATGATTGCATAACATAAGTTTGTTAGATCGAGAGATGGGTAGGTTTTGCGAGGAAAATAAATCTAAAGTGACATTTGGAATTAGATTATAATTCGAGATCGAGAGATAAGAATTAGAGTCTAATCTACTTTTATAACTTATTCGAAAGAGAGTTAGGTTTGTAATTAGTGTTTCCTACAGGAATTAGAATTAAATCGGTTTAATATTATAATTTTAATTATAGAATCCATTGATTGATAGGACCTTAGGATCCTTTTTTATCTGAGTTTTTGAGTTTCTTCATTTATTATTTTAATTAGTTTTAATTGTTTAACAAGTACAGAAAAAATGAATTAAAAAATTGAACTTCTAATTATTAAATAATTACATTAAAGATATTTATTAATTGAAAACGGAAATTATAAACTAAAAAATATTATAAATTCTAATTGGGTGTGATGAACTATGATTAAGAATTGTACAAATTAATTAAAATATAAGAAATTAATGTTGAGTAAAACACAAAAAATGAAATATGAATATCTCAAATAGAATTTCATACAAGAAAAAATCATAATCTGTCTGCACTTGTCTGCACTTATGCAAAAAATATAGTCAAGAAAAACACGTAAGCAATTCCTTCTTCATCTATAAGTCTACACTTATTAGGCAAAAACTATATATAGGCAAGCAAAACAAGTAAAGTAATTCCTTCTTTGTGTGTTCCCAGCTAGCTATACTTATGTTAAACAAATATATATTATTCAATGTACATATCTGAATATATTTTTTTTATATGAGAACATGAGTACGTATCATCGAGCTTATCCGTACCTATCTATAAATACCAGTGGCGGATTCAGATGAAAATGTTTTGGAACCTCACTAAACTTGATATATATAGGGTTGAAATCGGCCGACAATGAAAAATATAAAGAAAAAAATATAAAAAAATTGATTGGGAGCCTGCCCCTGAAATATTATTCCTTCTGTTTTTAATTAATTATCATTTTAGGATTTTTCGCATATTAAGGTGTAATAATTTTGACAATTAAATATACCCCATCTCTCATTGTCTCAAATTAATTCGTATAAAGAGATATATTTCTTAATGAATGTAGATCTCTCTCTCTCTCTCTCTCACACACACCCCCGCACACTAATAAATAAAATGTTAAATTTGAGAGAAAATGTGAAAATATGATCAACAACTAATTATTTAAAACTAGTTCAAAATTCTACAACGACAATTAATTTGAAAAGAGTGTTCTATTAATATTTGTTTGTGGAGTTAATTTTCAAATCAAATTAACCTACGATATATCGCAAATCACAATCTGTGTTTTAACTAAGGGACTTCTATAATTGCTGCAAGTTGAGGGTTGTGACACAAACTATCACTTGCATATTTTATTACTCAAAATTAAAATTTAATTAAAAAAGAGAATTAAATGGCAATATTTGCAGCCAAAAAGCTGATGTGCGTTCAACGAGATAATGAGAAGGTGGAATTCCACAAAAAACTATTGTGTTACTTCAGTACAAATGGACGTGACACAGTCTTTTGTGGGTCTGTTATCTATATATTATTTTCTAATGAAAAGAGAGAAGGGAAAAAAAGAATAAATTACACTTTAATACTTATATATATATATATATATTTGTCTCTTTTTCAAAAATTGTCTCACTTTTTCAAAATTTAAAAAAAAATAGTACTATTTTTTTCAAATTGTTTACAAATTTAATATTGGACAAATACTACTCCCCTGTGTTTTTTCAAACAATAAAAAAAAACCCGCGTTTAATAAATAGTCTAAAAACCTTATTTGTTATGTATAATCCACCAAAAAGACCCTCCCTTGGTGAGAGTGAATTACACTTGCTAAGAAAGAAAGTATGATTTATTTTTTTACAATTTTTGTTAAAGATAATATATTTTATATCATTTGAAAATTATATAGTATTTGGTTTTACTACTATTTTTTCGCTACTTTGTCAATTTCCTAGTTTTTGCATTATTTATTGAATACAAATATATTTTATATTACTAAAAAATATAGTATTTGATCAAACTACTGTTTTAAAATATTGATTATATTTAAAAAATAATACAAAAATTGTAAAACTATTAGTTTATATTTGACCAAATACTTTAACTTTCAAATAATATAAAATATATTTACGTATAACAAAACTTGTAAAAAAAAATGAATCATACACTCAGCAAATTTATTTCACTCCCTCCAAAAACGGCTTTTTTGATGGATTACACATAACATGACGAGTTTTTTAGACTATTTATTAAACACATATTTTTTTTATTTTATTTTTTGAAAAAACACAGGGAGTAATATGAAATTTTTCCTTTAACATTTGATCAATTTTATGGCTCGAAAATCGTACATAATTACTGTGTTTATTTAAAAAAAACTCAAAAAATAAGTATCAAAGTGTAATTTACATTAAAAAATCAGGAATTGGTGGAGTCTATATTAGGAACAATTCCTAAACCCATTCAAAATTCTAACAAATCATCACTAATTTTGACCCTAATTTTGCAGATTACTAATTCTTTTCTGAAGAAGTCTACCCCATTATTTTGATTTGCAAATAATATACTATATATGAATAGGGAAATGATTTCGATCCATAGATGAACCATTCTGTCCCCCGTATGAGATCCTCTATTCCACATTTAGTGTTTTAACCCGTTTCATAATTAAATTTAAAAGTTTAATAATAGATATTATAAAAATAAAAAATAATTATAACGCAATCGATCTAGTCACATTTATCAAGAAAAGATTGAAATTTTAAAAGTTATAAATTCTATTTTTAAAATAGTCAATCATAATAATTATTTTTAAAAAAATTAAATATTAAAAAATAATTATGAACCCTAATTAGGTGGGATGAACCTAAAAACAATTATATATAAAATTAAACTAAAACAAAATTAATAAATTAAAATTGCCAAAATAAATAGAAGAAAAATTTATAAATTTAATTGTAGAACACGAATTGTAACACCAAATTTGGAGAGTAGAGGATCCCATCCACTCTCTCTACCTAAAGTTATTTACGATTTTCAACGGAAATATTTGATCTTTCAAAATAGAAGATTATTTAATTTATGACTCATGCATTCACTCAAAACCAATTTCTCTTAATATTAGGGCTATAAACGAACCGAATTGAGCTGAACACTCTGATGTTCGAGCTTAGCTCGTTAAGGAATATTCAAGTTTGAGTTCGAGATTCGAGCTTTTTTCCTCTTGTTCAAGCTTGCGCGGCTCGATAAATATTTGTCATGTTCGAATTCGGTTTGAGCTCGGTTCGTGAAATACTCGAAAATTTACTAAACGAGCCTGAGCTCGAATACTAAAAAAAAAGCTCGTTGAATTTACATATTCGAGTATGAGTTTGAAAAAATAGCTTATTTTATTTACCCGTTTGAATTATTTATAATATTCATGAACATGTTCGATTAAAGCTCGAGCTCGAACACGTTCGCGAGTTGGCCGAGCCGAATACTAATATTTTCGAGCTCGACTTGAAAATTTATCGATCTCAATTTGAGGCTCGAGCTCGGCTCATTTTGAAAACGAACAAACTTTGAACGAGCTTTTTTCGAGCCGAACTCCGAATAGCTCGTGAGCGACTCTGTTCATTTACAACCCTACTTAATATTCATTTTTGCTGCTTCAGGAGGGGATGAAATTGACTATTATATTGTACTAGTAATGTGATATTTTGTATCACACTATTAAATTTATAATTTTATAATAATTTGTGTAAAAATAAAATTTCATTATAATATAATAAACCATGCATAATAAATGTTTATTAACAAAACTAATTAATTAAAAAATTATAATTCTAATTATGAAATAATCAACCATGATAATGAATTATTAATTCAAAAAAATGGTAATTAAATGCTAAACAATAATTATATGTCTAATTGACTTGGAAGAATGAACTCGAATTCAAAATTGCAAAATTAAATAATTTTTATTTTACAAACAGTGTAACGTAACAAGAAGAGGCAACACCACTAATACAATACACGATTTCATGTGCAATAGGTTATGGAGGCTGGCATTTGAGATCCTCTAGTCAAAAATTGTATTTGTTAACCGCATCCCAAACATTAATTAAAATAATTATTTTTTATTCCATTTTTGTTCTTCAAATTTATTTCTTTTTTAGTTTAGTATAATTCTTATTATTTATGATTTATTGCACCTAATTGGGATAATAATTATTTTTTTACAATTTATTTTTATTTTTTAATTCATTTAGGGTTGATTATTTCAAACTTAGAGTATAATTTTTTAAAATTTCAATTTTTAGTAATAAATATTGATTATGATTAATTATAATATAATAAATTTTTATTTTTATTAAAAAAATATTATTAAAACTACGTAATTTTAATATTGACACACATATAACACACGCAATTTGAATTTAAGGATTTCATTCGAGAGGCTAGTGGTGGGTGAAGTAATTATTAGTATTAATGAACATGTTGAGTGGAATTACATGGATTTATGAACAAATCCTAGGATATATAGACATCTTAATTGCAACAAAATAATACACACACACACATTGTTTTATCCAAAATGTGAAATAAACACACTGTTTTATCCAAAATGCAAGTAATTCACAACAACTAATTAATATGATCGATGACGTATATGTACATGCATGCAGTTGCGTGTGAGATTAACATTAGATGAATATTACAGTCTCGTTGTGTAAACCTGTGTGGCAGATTTTCTATAAAAAAAACAAGAGAGAGAGAGAGAGAGAGAGAGAGAGAGAGAGAGAGAATTTAATCTACTATCATTTCAACTTCTTTGTTTTTTATTTTTATGCATGGGATTATACTTGGAAAATATAATTAATTAGATCTCAAATATGACGTGAGGTTAACAATATAATTTAACACTAATTATTAAAATTGAATGCATTAATTACAATAGCAAAACTCACACTATTAATCCACTGCATATAGCTATCAATCAAACACAAATATTCAAAATAACTTTCTTAAGCCTCTGCTCAACTACTATCAAACTAGAGCGTTTATGATTGAATGTTACATTTTGAATCAAATTAATTGTTGGAGATAGTGTGCATTAATTAATGTGATAAGATATAATAAATTTCTCAATAAATTGATTGCAACTTTCACAAATATAGGCCCTATATCCCTTTACACAACCCAAATCAGAAAAAAGTTGTTGCACATCAAATATATATCTTCAAAGCATCTTAATTAATATTCAACACACAAATAGTAAAAGTAAAAATAAAATCATAAAGTTGTTACATTGAATTGATTTGAAGTCTGGAGATATATTAATTACCTCTGAGAATCTGGTAACCAAACTCAAACTTTAGAAATAATTGTTACAATTTATAAATATAGGACATTATTCCATATTTTTCCCACAATCATCATCTCTCACCTTCTCTTCAACCTCTTCCTATTTTTTGCTTTCTTCTCCCTTAACCCCTCTCTCTCTCTCTCTCTCTCTCTCTCTCTCTCTCTCTCTCTCTCTCTCTCTCTCAAAAGAAATGGCCGATTTCCGAAATGTGCCTTCATCCTTCTTCATGTTCTGCACCGACGATTTTGCAAACAAACTCGTAATATTAATTTCTTGCTTTCCATTCAATTTTTTTTTCCCTATTACTCATGTTTAAATGATTTTAATTTGTTGCAGAGTATACCATTGGCATTTGGGAATCAATACAAAAAATTTCTTCGTCAACCCTACCTAGAGCTCAAGACTGAATCGGGAAGATCTTGGATGGTGAAGGCGAGGAAGATGAATGAGAAATGGTTCTTCACAGATGGCTGGTCTCAATTCGCGACGGACAACCAACTCAAACTCATCAACCTCCTCACTTTCCGCATCTCCGGTGAATCAGCTCTCGACGTCTCGATTTTCAGAAACGATTGCTGCAAGGAAGTGCCGTCTCCTCCACCTTCTGCACCAGCCGGTCTCTCTCTCTCTCTCTCTCTCTCTCTCTCTCTATATATATATATATATATATATATATATGCCTGTTGCTTAAATTTCATCAATATATCACGTCACTCTCACTCACTCTTAGCTTGTTGCTTAAATTCCATTTTCACGACTGTTTTTATCAATGCTTCTCTCTCTGTCTCTGTCTCTCTCTCAAGTATGACAATTTTATGGCATTGAACAGATGATGAAGGTGGATCAGCGAAGACTTGGCGATTCGTCAGGAAACTGATGGATCACAATATTTCAAATCTAAGAATGGTAATTAATCAACACGAGTGATATTTACTTTATTTCTTTTTGATAATGCATGCAGTGTTTGATCTAATGTCTATGGTGAATTATAACAGGACATACCAAAAACGTTCGTGACGGCCACCGGAATAAAGGCCAAACAGAATATAGAACTAGAAAACGAGCAAGGGAGGAGGTGGACGGTTAGTGTAACTGACCGGAATATCAAGGTGTTCGCTCTGACGGCGGGGTGGGTCAACTTTGTGAGAGGCAACAACTTTCAAGCCGGGCAGATTTTGCTGTTCGAGTCAGTCCGGAATTCTGGAAATGTTGTGAAAGTTGTGGCGGTGGAAAATGAAGCCGGAAAAGAGTTGCTTGCTCGAGCCCGGAAGGGAGGCCTTCTTAAGTAGATTTTAGTTTGAAATTTTTTGTATTTATTTTCTATAGATGGCATGTATTATCAAATTAGAAATGAATGAATTAATCACTTTGTTTTGATTGTGTGCATTTGTATAATTGATTATAAATTTCTAAATATTGCTACTCAAGAAATCGTTAGTTATGTATCTTAATTAATACAGTATATAGGTGAATTTTATTAACCAAATTGTAATTAGGCTACTGTATTATGTATATATAGGATAGTGATTTATTCAAGACACATAAAGATATAGTACTCCTACATTGAGGGTATTTTTCTTCGTAAAAAATTGAAAAGAAGAGATAAAAACTCATTATATTCTCGCTGTTTCTGAATTAACTTGAATTTCAACTAATATTTTATATATATATATTTCCTAAAAAAACTAATATTATATCTCTTTCTTACAAATCACCTGAATTCTTAATCTTCTTCTCAATTTATTATTATTATTATTATTATTATTATTATTATTATTATTATTATTATTATTATTATTATTATTATTATTATTATTATTATTATTATTATTATTACATCAAATCTTTATTTCAAGTTAAATTAAGAAAAACAAAACTCTACATTATTCCAAAAAAATATACTTTATAATTATCATATAAAAATTATATATACAAATGCACTACTCATCCTACTGTCTTCACAAAGGTAGTTTTAATGGAGTTTTAATTTTCTGATATATATGTATATTAATTATAAATTCTTATGGACTTTTGTAGAATATTAGTTGCAAATTGCAATAAGTTTTTTGCATAAATTTATTATTTATAATATTGAAGTTTTAAAAAAGTAGTTAATTGGCAGGGTATACAGGATATCATTACCTTAGTTGTTGACATATTTTTGTTATTCTATTAAACGTATATTTTTTAATATTAAGACTAAAATTAATCAATGAAATTGATAAATTCAATAAGAAGAGATTCTAATGATCATGCCAAATTTTGTCGGTCTAACATTTGAGAGACTTGTTGTTGGCTATTACGTACTAATATAGTATAGATTTTTTTTTTTTTAATATTTGAGGAATAATTATTCGAAACTATCAATTGAAATAATATCTAAAACTCATTTAATATCCCTCCCCCCAAAAAACACTCATTTAATAGTTTAAATTACTCGATGTCTGGAATAAATAAGATGTTTCCTACTAGTTCCAAATTGATTAATAATTAATTCATCTTATAAGTCTTACATCGATATATATATATATATAGGTTTGGGTTCTAGAAGGAACCACACCCTAGGTGAGAATCGAGAACCAATCTTAACCACAGATCTCGCCTATTTGGACGGCCAAGATCTGTTCCAAAATAAAAAAAACACGGTGGCATAATTGTAATAACGTTCAACTTCGCTGCCCCTGAATCTTAGTAAGGGTAAAATCGGAAATTTCAATGTATATGTGATTCACGCGTATATTTTTCAATTTAGGGTTTTAGCATTGTCATTCCCTATTTTAGCACTGTCATGACTTATTTTAGCACTGTCATAATTTATTTTAGCACTAACATGACCTTTGTTTAACATGACAATTGTTTAGCATTACAATAAAAAAATAGCATCGGCATCTTTTTATACTTCATGATATTCCGTTTCTAGTACTGTAGTTTAGAATTTAGCATTGTATATGTGATTCACGCGTATATTTTTCAATTTAGGATTTTAGCATTGTCATTCCCTATTTTGTTACTGTCATGACTTATTTTAGCACTAACATGACTCTTGTTTAGCATGACAATTGTTTAGCATTACAATAAAAAAAATCATCGACATATTTTTATGCTTCATGATCTTCCGTTTTTAGCACTGTAGTTTAGAATTTAGCATTGTATATGTGATTCACGTGCATATTTTTCAATTTAGGATTTTAGCATTGTCATTCCCTATTTTAGCACTGTCATGACTTATTTTAGCACTAACATGACCCTTGTTTAGCATTACAAAAAAAAAAATATCAGCGACATCTTTTTATGCTTCATGATCTTCCATTTTTAGCACTGTAGTTAGAGTTTAGCATTGTATAGGTGATTTACGTGTATATTTTTCAATTTATGGTTTTAGCACTGTCATGACTTATTTTAGCACTGTCATCACTCATTTTAGCACTGTCACGACTTATTTTAGCACTAACACAACCCTTGTTTAGCATGACATAAGTGTACTGTATTTCTTCTACTTGAGTGATTTTTATTTGGCTGTTGTAACAGGTGGTTGCAAAGAAACAAATGCAAAAGTCATAGATAATAACTATAATCAAGCAAAGAAAATTTTCAGACATTACAGAAACAATATAAAAATGAATGGCTAGATTCAAAGTTAGATAAATATTTTTCTTTACATTAGAATAATGAAAAGTGATTTTGCAACATAAGCTAGCTAATATATAGAACCAAAATCTTTAATGATGAAGTAAGACACCATGTCTATATACAAAATTTGAATCTACCTTCTTCTCCTTCTCTAAAACTGATGATCATGTAGTCGAAAGAATCATTCATCTAGAATAATAAAGAATCATACAATTCGACCGTTCCTATCATTTTTCCTCTATTGTGCAATGCTATCGCCATCAATGTATCAACTTTCTTCTTGTAGCCATGTCAAGATTCAGCTCCACCAACAGCAGTCAAATCCTTAATCAATGCGTGCTCCTTCTCTTGCACAATTTCCTGTTCAATCCATTTGATTTCTGTTCAAGTCCAGCAGTGCTAAAACAATTCACATTAGTACTAAACTAGGTTACAACAGTGCTAAAATATTTCATAGTAGTGCTAAAGTACTGATAGTGAAAAATTGAAAATAACAGCTTAATCAACTTCGTCACCTAAGTGCTAAAATAGTTCACAGTAATGCTAAAATAGGTTACAGCAGTGCTAAAATATAGCACAGTAGTGCTAAAGTACATGGCAGTGCTAAAATAGTTTAATCCTCGACACAGATTTCTGCCATGGGTAGTTGTCAACAATTCTCCTCTTCAAGAAGTCAGTCTCTCTCTCTCTCTATATATATATATATACATATATATATATATATACATACATACATACAGATGATCAACCATATATATTTTTACTTTCATAGATGCAGGATTTCCAGAATTTCATATATTGTAATCAAACAAAATCATTCGACATCTACACATGGATGACGGAAAAATATCATCATTACACTTCCACACAAAGCTAAACCCTAAAAAAGACAATCAAAATCAAAAATATGAGAATTACACCCAAAACCCCAGTAAAAAAGGTGCGGAAAATAAAGACGATTCACAACTCGATCCACAATCAAGAGAGAGAAAATGTATTAAAATTGTCAGATGATTCACTGATGTAAAAATAGCCCGATCATTCACCTTTCGTTCGAGCACTGAGAAGGAGAGCTCCGTTTCAGTCACTCGTCGATAAGCTCTTGTTGAGAGAGAGAGAGAGAGAGAGAAAAATAAAGGGGTCAAGAAAGAAATACGTTAATTACCAAAATACCCCCGCATAATTAAAACTTGTAAAATTTGTGAATTAATTCACAATTTTGCCACCGCTTAAAAGTCTAATCTGCAGCCGTTCAAATTGAATAGATGTGTGGATTAGATTGGTTCTCAGTTCTCACAGGGGTGTGTGTTTCTCACATGATCCCATCTCTCTCTCTCTCTCTCTATATATATATATATGTTGAGTGTTTTATGACATTGAGGTTTAATGTTGCACGTAATCTCAGACAGACTCCCTGCGACATTGTCTGTGACATAGTCGTAACTAATCTTATTCTTTCCTAGGTTTATTTATTATTTTAATAAATAAAATAATTTTATATATCTTAAAATATATGTGTATATCCACGAAATAGATATTTCAAATAAATGAATATATACATATTAGATATATTATTTAAATAGAGTTTGACGAAGTCAAAACTCTATCTCCTATTTTTTAGGCGTCTTGTTTTCTTTTATTTAACCTCTTTTCTTTTTCAGATTTTTATTGCTGGAATATTTGGAAAATAGGTGAGAACGTGGGATATGGCTTCAACCATGCCATGGAGACGGTTTTCTTCTCACACACAATGGAGTAGTGATGAAGAGCGGTTATCTCCAACCCACGATCAAGAGAGAGAAGACTTGAGCCTTGTCTATTCAAGTGAAGAAGCATATAAGGGATATGATCGACACTTGAAGACTTATTCAAGCTCAATCCATTTTCCGCTGCGTGAAGATTTGAAAAAGCTTGAATCACAAACATAGTATAGATTTCGTTCTTGGTTCCTTCTTCTATCTTAATATTTATTGTTGTTCATTCAATTCACGAAAGTAGTTTGAACAAGTGAGGATAGATAGCAAGGTTGTGAAATCTTTACTAGTTTGTATAAAAATTAACGGGAGGTTAATTTGTACGTTTATGTTCTTTTTTAGTTGTACAACTAGATTAGAATTTATATGTAGCCGAAGTGTTGAGAGCCTTCGCGTCCAACATTGTAAGCTTGAAAAACAGTTTGTGCTCATAGTAGCATAATTTCACCCCGTGACAATCACACACATGTTGTGTGTGATTTAAAATTATTTCGCGTGTTATTAAATTTTTATTTCCAGCATATTTGTGTTAAGATAGTTGTGTTAACTGTCTGTAACATTGAGTTTGACATTACATTTCTGTGTCTACTTTCAGTGTTTACGACAATAAATTCCAACAATATATATACACGACTCCTAATCATAGGTGTTATTTGCTACTGCATGGTTAAAATCCGAATGAAGCACATAAAGAATCAAAGATATATAAAAAGTGTATGTCTTGTGTGCACTAGGTGTACATTAGACGATCAACGCATTGACCAAATCAATGCGTTGACTAAAAAATCGGTCTAAATTAATGTCATTCATGCATTGAAAAGTATTACTTCAAAACCAAAAGGTATCATTTTTATCATTAAAGAGTATCGGCCAGAAAAAAAAACTAAAACTGTTAAAATCAGTATCAATCGAAACACTAAAAAATATCACTTGAAATTTTTTTAGAAAAAAGTATCACTTGTATCCCTAAAAACTTTCAACCGTTTTGACGATAGATTTGGTCAATGCTTTGACCGAGTCAACGCGTGTTGACCTGATCAACACGTTGACTGCCTGATGTATATCTCATGTACAGAAGAATTTGCGATATAAGAAAAGTGAAAATCAAAGATATATTACACTGATAAAATTAATGATATGTAAATTTAATCTAATTGTATCCCCCTCTTCATGCAAGCTTGCTTTTTTTCCCAAGGATTTTGAAGAGAAACTGTTTAGTGTTTATTTGTGGTGTTTTATTGCATCATTTTGTATGTTTTATAAGTTATTTTCTAGTTTCTTTTTCTCGTTTATTTCGTGCTTTAGTGTGAATTTCTTCACTTGTTGCTTCCACGGTGGAATATGCCAAGTTTTGAATAACTTGAGTTTTTGTTCGTAAAATCTGAATTTTTAGGTACTAAGGTGGCATGGAGCGAAGATTGCCCGGAAGAGATGAACCCGGAAGGAGAAGCCAAGGCCCTGCGGCCCCGCAGAGCCCCACGGCCGTGCAACATTGCAGCTGAAAGACCCCGTGGCCGCGCGAGTCCCGCGACCGCGCGAGGGTGCTCTCAGCGCAGGCACCCCGCGGGCGCGGAAGTCTCCGTGAGCACGCGACTTCCAGGGTCTCCGCGGGCACGCGAGCTTGTTTGTTCCTCCCTATCGACGCCAACATTACACTCGTTTCTCCCTTTTTCTCTTGGCATCTTGGATCAAAAAGAATATCCTTCTTCCTCCATCCCTTTTTGCATGGGGATTTTAGAGCTCTGGGTCAACCTAATCTAAATACTAGGAGAGTAGGTATTAATTCAACCTAACCTTAGCTTTTGGATTTTTGTCCACAAAAATCTTCCACACTTCCTCTCACAATTAATGCCACTTCCCATCACCTTCTCTCTCTCTCTCTCTCTTCTATTTTTGGAACCACTCCCCTATCTATCAAGCTATCTCTCTCCTTCTCCCATATCTCATTTTTTAGATTTTGGAGATATCAATCATCATTACACACATCCCTCTTGGATTCACTCTCATTCCATTCACTATCACCACTTCATTCTCCATTCTCTCCATTCTCTCTACACACACTATACACACTAAATCTCTACACCACTCTCTCACCATTTTCACACCATCACCTTCACCTAAGAGAAGAGAAGAAAAGGAAGAGCAAGGGGGTTGAACCAAGGGAGACGGAGAAGAGACGAGACGGACCGACGACGAGCCATCTGCGGAATCTAAGCTCGGAGGAGGTTTATCTTGTGTTTCCTTTACATTTCTTGGATGTATTTGTGGAGGTTGTTCCAAACTCTTGAAAGATACTTAATATTGTAGAAGTTTGAGTTATTTGCATTTGATTTATGAGATGACTTTCTTCTATTATATTGGTGTTGTTTTGAGCATGTTTAGTGGCTAATCCCTCTATTAGGGGATAGAGGATCGATGTGGTTTTGATCTATGCTTGTTCTTGTTGATTGTTGTTGTTGGAATCGTGCTTTTTCATGTTTAGGTACTTGATCACTACTTGAACATTGATAGGATTTAGAGGAGTCTTGATTGTGAATCTAAATTCAGAAATTAGTTCCTTCGACGTTGGGTGGATGGGGTTCCTAAGCCAAATATGTCAATCTTACTTGTATGACATAGCTAAGAGAGGTTTAATGTATAAACGGTGACAATAATTGAAGTTAAACTAATCGGAAGGGTCTATCGTATTTGTGAGAGTAGCATTATCAACTTGAATAAAGCATAGTGATAAAACCATTGAGAGAATCTACGCCCTAATGCCTTAATCCAACTTATTTCCTCCAATCTTGATTCAATTTGTGTATTTGCATTTAATTGTCTTACTTAATTGTCTATTTTGAATTCCTAGCATAAACACCATCAACCCCATTGTTAGAATGTTTAGATTTTATTTTTGTTTAGTTGAAAGCATGTGTAGCCTTTAGATAATTCTTTCCTATAAAGTCTTCCTTGAGAGATCGACTCGGGTTAAGCTTATCGCTTATACAATTAACCCCGTCCAATTGTGGGTGTGGTCCTAAGTAGTCGTCTAGTGAGCATAAACCGGAAATTATAAGTGTAAATTTGGACCCAATCAAATTTTAGCGTCGTTGCCAGGGAGGGCTTTTTAAAGTAATTGTCTTTTGGTGCTATACTTGCTTTTGTGTTGTTTGAAATTGTGAATTTGTCATTGTTTAAGCGTTTGCGTTGTTGTCTAAATTAGTTTTTGTGTTTATGTCCTTTTGTTTGGCTTTGATATCTCTTTCCGCAAGGTACGTTTGATCTCCGTTTTGTTTGTGTTTGTGTATGCTAGGGAGACGAAGCCTTAATCGGAGATTAGCCCCCGTGTTTGACGACATCCATCAACCAAGGAGATTCGACGTGTTCGAGTGGGAAAGAGAGATGGAAGCTAATCCTCTCAACAATCCCGAAAATGCCAATGCAGCTAGGAACATGAGAGACTTTGCTCGTCCCGTGATTGGGGCGTCGACTTCTTGCATAGTTTTTGGTGAAGCCGCAAGGAACTACGAGTTGAAGAACATCCATTTTAGCCAACTTCCCTCTTTCTACGGGATACAGGCCGAAGATGCTTTGAACTTCATCCGGGAGTTCTATTTCGTTGTTCAAACCTTTCCTCTACAAGGTTTGAAGGAAGATCAATTGAAGATGAGGTGTTTCCCTTACACCTTGAAGGATCGAGCCAAGACGTGGTTCATGTCCCTTCCGGCCAATTTATTGGCCAATTGGAATGCCGTCTATGAGAAGTTCATGGCCAAGTACTACTCCAACCAAAAGACTCAAGATTTGAGAGCTCAAATTATTACCTTCACCCAATCTCCGGGTGAAGAATTTCATGAAGCTTGGGATCGGTTTCGAGGTCTCCAACAACAATGCCCTCACCACCATCTCGCACCCGAGTTGCTCAACCAATTCTTCTACGACGGGTTTTCACAAAATTTCCAATATATGGTGGACAATGCGTCGTGAGGAAACATTGGAGGATGGATCGCTGAAGAGGTCTCAAACATCTATGAGACCATGGCCACTACTTCTCAACAAAAGAGTGCTAGGGGGAAGAGAGCTTCCGTCAATGAAGTCAACCCTAGTTATGATGTGACAAAACAACTTTCCGAGTTGACAAGGCAAGTAGAGATGCTTCGCACCTCCGAGAGGCCACCCCAACAAGCAATGACCGTTGAGACTTGTGGGATTTGTGGAGAGTATGGCCATGGGGCCAATATGTGTCAAAAGATGACCGAGCCGGATCCTAGTGAAGAGGCTCATTACCATGCTCTTCAAGAGCAAGTGAATGCTCTCCAAGGCTTCCAACCGCGTCAACAATACAACCCCTACTCTCAAACATATAATCTGGGATGGAGAACTCATTCGAATTTCTCTTGGAAACAACCTCAACAACCACCTCAACCGCCACAACAACCGCATCCACCTCAACAAGCTGGAGGTAGCCAAGCTCCACCTTATCCAAGGCCGCAACAATATCCAGCCCAACCAAACCAACCACCTAGGACGACATTGCAAGACACCTTGCAATCCTTTATTCAAGCCACCCAATAAAGGTTCGAATCCGTTGAGGCCTCCGTGAAGAGGATTGAAACCCAAGTTGGGCAAATAGCCGGGACCGTTGGAGAATTGGCTAAGCAAGCTAAGCCGGGGAAGTTGCCTAGCCAACCGGAGCAAGCTCAAGCCATTACCGTGCTTAGAGGAGGCAAGGTGATCGACAACAAAGTTGGCGAGTCAAGCCCAACCAAGGAGGTTGAAAAAGAAGATGAGACTCCTTCACAACAACAAAAGGAGTTCGAGAAAGAAAGAGAAGAAGTGAAGAAGCCCACACTCCACAAGGCTACCAATCCTTACAACCCTCCAATTCCATTTCCAAGCTGGTTAAGGAATGAGAAGCAAGACACTCAATTTCAAGAGTTTTACAAACTCTTATGCAAGGTGAATGTCAATCTTTCACTCCTTGATGTCATCCGAAATGTGCCGGCCTATGTCAAGTTCTTAAAGGAACTTGCCTCAAAGAAGAGGAAATTTGGGGAGGATGAGAAGATAGAGGTATCCGAAGTGGCTAGTGCAATCCTACAACATCAAATACCACCCAAGCTCCGTGATTCAGGTAGTTTTACTCTTAAAATTGCTTTGGGAAATGGCAAAGAAGCATGTGGTATGCTAGATTTAGGAGTCGGAATTAATTTGATGCCTTACTCTATTTATAAACAATTAGAGTTAGGTGAATTGAAACCCACTAGAATGTGTCTTCAATTGGAGGATAGGTCTGTGAGATACCCTAGGGGAATAATAGAGGACATTCTAGTTAAGGTTGGTGGATTGATCATACCAATTGATTTTGTTGTATTGGATGTGGGTGATGTGAAAGAAACGGGTAAAGAACATACTCTTCTCCTAGGTAGGCCTTTTATGGCTACAACAAACACCTTGATTGATGTTAAAAATGGAACCTTAAAAATGTCGGTGTTAGGAGAAACGGTGTCTTTTTCCGTACATGAAAACAAGGATACTCCCGTCTCCTCATTTGAGAAAAATTGTTCTTACATAGATGCTATTGATGTCTTAGCCGAGGAGCTTTTTTTGCAGGAAATAGGTGCTCCTTGGAGAAGTGAAACCTCATCTGAGGAACTTGCTATGGATGAAGCCTACCTAAAGTGTGGGGGAGACAAGTTGAATGCCGAAGAGATGGAGATCTTGCTAGGAGAAGACATGAGTCTCATGGAAGTAATAGCCTCGACCGAAGAGGAAGTGAAGCCTACTCCCGAGCTTGAGCTCAAGGAGCTTCCATCTCATCTCAAATACGTCTTTCTTGATGATGAAGAGAAGAAGCCCGTGATCATCTTTGTCGGGCTAGAAAAAGATGAAGAAGACCTCTTAATAGCCGTACTAAAGAGGAACAAGCAAGCCATAGGATGGAATCTTTCCGACATCAAAGGCATTAGCCCCTCTACGTGTATGCATCGCATCATTCTTGAGGAAGGGGCTAAGCCGGTTCGTGAAGGTCAAAGGAGGCTCAACCCCGTGCTAATGGAAGTCGTAAAGAAGGAGATTCTCAAACTCCTAGCGGAAGGGATCATTTATCCCATAGCCGATAGTGAATGGGTGAGCCCGGTCCATGTAGTGCCGAAAAAAGGAGGAATAACGGTCGTAGAGAATGACAAAGGAGAAAATGTGGCTACTCGAACCACCATCGGGTGGAGAATGTGTATTGACTACCGAAAGCTCAATGTCGCCACTAGAAAAGACCATTTTCCCCTTCTTTTCATTGATCAAATACTTGATAAACTTGCCGGTCATAGTTTTTATTGTTTCCTTGATGGTTTATCGGGTTATTTTCAGGTCGCCATCGCACCGGAGGACCAAGCCAAGACCGCATTCACGTGCCCGTTTGGTACATTTGCTTGTAGAAGGATGCCATTTGGATTATGCAATGCACCGGGCACATTTCAAAGGTGTATGTTCTCAATCTTCTCCGAGATGATTGGAGACTTCATTGAGGTATTCATGGATGATTTTTCGGTATTTGGATCCTCATTTTCCGATTGTTTAGAGAAATTAGAACTTGTCTTAAAAAGATGCATTGAAAATAGCCTAACTCTTAGTTGGGAAAAGAGTCATTTCATGGTTACTAGTGGCATAGTCCTTGGTCATGTTGTGTCTAAAGAAGGAATGAGTGTAGACAAGCTTAAGGTGGACGTGATTGAAAAACTACCTCCACCCATTAATGTGAAAGGAATTAGAAGCTTTCTAGGCCATGCCGGTTTTTACCGTCGATTTATTAAAGACTTCTCAAAAATTAGCCAACCTCTATGTCATTTGCTTTCTCAAGACGTCCCTTTTGAGTTTGATGACAAATGCTTGCATGCTTTTAATACTCTTAAGGAGAAATTGATCACCGCACCCGTTATCATTCCCCCTAATTGGTCTTTACCTTTTGAAATAATGCGTGATGCATCAAATTCCGCCGTAGGCGCCGTTTTGGGTCAACGTATTGACAAAATTCTCCGTGTAATTTACTATGCTAGCCTTACCTTGAATAGTGCTCAAGTAAATTACACCACAACCGAAAAAGAATTGCTTGCCGTTGTATTTTCATTGGATAAATTTAGATCTTACATCTTAGGTTCTAAAGTAATTGTGCATAGTGATCATGCGGCTCTAAGGCATTTGTGGACCAAGCCCCAAGCTAAAGCTAGACTCATTAGGTGGATTTTACTTGTGCAAGAATTTGATGTTGAGATTAAGGATAGAAAGGGGTGTGAAAACGTGGTAGCGGACCATTTATCTCGCCCCCCCCCCCCCCCCCGTTGATGAAAATTTCAATTTGTTGGATGAAAAAGGAGTTGATTGTGATATATTTCCATATGAGCATGCTCTTGAGTTTAATTCCTCTCCTTGGTATGCCGATATTGTCAATTATCTTGCTTGTGATAAACTGAGACCTAACCTCTCTTTTCAAGAAAAGAAAAGATTTTTGGCAATGTGTAGGTATTACTTTTGGGACGATCCATACATTTTCCATTTGGGAAAAGACGAAATAATTCGAAGATGTGTCCCGGAAGAGGAGCAAACCGATGTTCTAGCCTTTTGCCACTCATCTCATTATGGTGGTCATTTTGGAGGGCAAAAGACGGCTAGAAAGATCCTACAATCCGGTTTGTATTGGCCTTCAATTTTTGAAGATGCTCATGTTTACTCCATTTCATGTGATAAATGCTAAAGACTTGGTAATATTGGGAAGAGAAATGAAATGCCTTTAAATATCAATCTTATTGTTGAAATTTTTGATGTTTGGGGTATTGATTTCATGGGATCATTTCCTAACTCTTTTGGCTTCGAGTATATCCTGTTAGCGGTCGACTACGTGTCAAAGTGGGTTGAAGCAATCCCCACTCGGTCTTGTGATGCTAATGTGGTTATCAAGTTTGTGCAGGAGCACATTTTGAGTAGGTTTGGATTCCCTAGAGCAATCATAAGTGACGGTGGAACTCATTTCACCAACAAGCTTTTTGTAAAATTGATGAAAAAGAATTGAGTGACTCACAAGGTGGCGACTCCATATCATCCTCAAACTTTCGGTCAAGTTGAGACGAGCAACAAATAAATTCAAAACATATTGAAGAAGACCGTGAATGTGACGAGGAAGGATTGGTCACAAAGGCTAACTGATGCTCTTTGGGCGTACCGGACGGCTTACAAAACCATCATAGGGATGAGCCCGTACCGCCTCATTTATGGGAAAGCATGCCATCTCCCCGTTGAGGTCGAGCATCGAGCCTATTGGGCTATAAAAGCAGTGAATTGTGACCTAGAAAGTGCGGGAGAGGAGCGAGCCTTGCAATTGTTCGAGCTCGATGAATTGAGAAACGAAGCCTATGACAACGCCCAGATCTACAAAGACAAAGTGAAGAGGCTACACGATAGGCGAATTCTCAAGAAAGAGCTCACGCCGGGCATGAAAGTTCTCCTTTTCAACACTAGATTGCGGTTTTTCCCCGGAAAACTCAAATCACGTTGGAGCGGACTGTTTATCATTGAAGAAGTGTTCCCCTACGGAGTGGTCACACTGAAAAATCCGGTAACGAACATTACATTCCAAGTGAACGGCCACCGAGTCAAGCCTTACTATGAAGGGTTTTCGCATGAAGCCGATGTGGAGGAATTGAAACTTGTCAATCCCGACTAAAATTCTCCAAAAACTTCATCTAGCTCGAGACATTAAAATGAGCGCTGCATGGGAGGCAACCCATGATTATCTTATTTCTACTTATGTTATTTAATCTCTTTTAGTGTTGGTGTGTTTTTTGTTTTTTTTTTGGTGTTGTTTTGCAGGTATGAGTAGAAGTGATGCTGGGGCGAAATAGCAGGAAAATGGCTAAGTAATGGCCCGCGGCCGCGCACCCCGCGCGACGCCCCTCTTGGCGGAAAGGGTCTGCGAGCGCGCAGTCCCCGCGGGCGCGCGACAGTATTTGCCAAAAATGAAGTCCCGCGGGCGCGCAAGGCTCCGCGGGAGCGCGCCCCTCGCGCCCTCCTCCCTATAAAAGGGGACCACGCTTGGAACACTAACTTCACTCCACTCTTGCGCCGCTTTTAAGAATCTTCTCCCTCTTCACCCAGCTTCCAAGCCTTCCTTACCTTTTCACCACTCAAAATTCTCCAAATTACAGCACCTCTCCACCTCACGAGCTCACGTCACTCCTCGTCACCGCGACCGCGCCGATTCCTCATCACCGCGACCGCGCCGATCTTCCGCGTCCGCGCAACATCACCACCTCACGACACTCGCCGCATCATCCCAACAGCCACCTCGCACCGCCGCCAGCCACCGCGGTATCGAACCAGCACCGACGCCAAGCTCCGCGACTACGCACCCTTCCGCGGCCGTGCGCCCTGTGCCCATTGCTCCCACGACCGCGCGCTACCCCGCGGCCGCGCGCCAGCTGCCATGCCCCCTCTGCACACCTTTGTTCGCCTTCACTGCTTCTTCCTGACTCCAGTCTATTTCCCCTTGCTCCACCATCCACCATGTCTCCTAGGACCAAGAATCCGTCAACTTCACACCAAGAGGAAGAACAAGAAAATCTCCAAGAGTTGTACGATTGCCCATTCCAAGTGCGTACGCACCACGAAGGTAACCGTTATCAAGCTTTCGATGCATATGAGATCACTGCTCCCCGTTACCTCGATTGGAATTTGCTAAAGTTGTTGAAAATTGATAATAAAGTGGAGCAATATTTGAAAGTGCTTACTTTGGATAAATTTGTGAAAATAAAGCATGTTGACTTTAATCCGTTGTGCCTAGAGTTTTTGGTTACCTTCAAGCTTGATAATGAGAATTCAAAGATTACCTTTCGTATGCTTGGAGAACAATTTGAAGTAACATTAGCCAGGATGAAATCCCATTTCAGATTTTCGACAACTGGGCCACGTGATAAGCCAGTCGACTTCAATACAGCTGCCGCTTGGCAAGAGCTTACCGAATTCAATAATTGAGATCAGTAGGGAAAACCTACCGGCTTCATAAGGGACCCTGCCCTTTGCATCGTGCACAAATTCCTTGCATACTCCATTTCAGGCAAGGAACAAGCCAACAAATTTAACGCCACTGAGGTGTATCTTCTTTGGTGTGCCCTCCACAACACAAAGATCTGCCCGTCCTATTTCATTTGGACAGCGATTCAGCAGATGACGAGGCGCACAAAGCAGCATCCCTCCTTTTGTGCATTCATCACCGCTCTTGCTGTGAAGCTTGGTTTGATTCCTGACCGAGGTCCTCCCCCTGAAGGACAAAGCAAGGTCAAGGAATACATGATCACTATGGAAGAACTCAAACGAGCCCAGATTGTCATGGATAATAGGAGACTAGTTCCTCACACTCAGCGGCCCTGTGTCTCAAACTTTATGAATGCTCAGATTGTGGCCCTTTGACGTGATAGAGAAGCCGGTTCTTCTTCAGCCCCCCGGGGTGATGATGATGATGATGATGATGCCGAGCAGGAAGGAGGAGAGAATGAGGAAGGGCAGGAAGGAGGAGAGAATGAAGAAGGAGAAGGAGAAGAGCAAGGAGGAGAGGATAATGAGCAAGAGGGCCAAGCCCACTTCCAGCCGCTGCCTTATCCCTCGATGATGCCCCAGCATGGGTATCAAGCTGATTGGAGGTCCTTCCAGGGCCATTTTGACACCACTATGGGCCAGTTCCAGCAGTCTTTTGCGGACTCTATGGGCCAATTTCGCCAACATTTGGATACATCCATGGGCCAGTTCCAGCAGACCTACAGTCAGACAATGGGGCAGTTTCAGGAGAGATTTGATGCCTCAATGGGCGAGTTTCACCAAGAGCTGGGGTACCTACGCCAGGATGTGGGAGATTTGAGGCAGAGTGTCTTTGGCCGCCTCGATAGCCATGATGAGAGGATGACGGCGCTCGAGCAAAGCTGGAACAACTGGACGCTCTCCTATCCTTACCCGCAGCCTCCTCCACCACCTCACGAGCCACCACCGCAGTGAAGATTGTTTCGTGTTTTTCTTATGTTTTAATTTTCTTATGTTTTCTTATGTTAGTGTGTGTGTTCTATTGTTTTCAGTTCACTCTTTTGTTTGTCGTTCGTTGTATTTGTCGTATGTTTTATAGGAACCAGCGCCTGTTGCCGGTCTTTTACACTTTGTGATATTTTTCTCTCCCTTTTACTCCTCTTGCATTTGATTTTCATACATTGAGGACAATGCATGTTTCAAGTGTGGAGGAGAGCGTGTTATGTTATGTTATGGATTGTGTTGTTTGTTCTAATTTATTATGTTGATTATGTTGATTTTATTTTTAATGTTAGTTGTTCTAGTTATATTGGTATGTTGTGATTCTCCTACTTAGTATCTTGTTTTTTTTTTTCGATTGTCAAATTTGAAAAATTGTTGATATGAATCTTCAAGGAAATATTTTCAAGTCAATTATGAATGGATGAATTATTATGTGGGTTCACTCTTGATCATGAGTTATCTTTGAATGTGATTTCAATTTGATGATTGGTGATTGGTGTGGAAGGTTCTTGCCCTTAAAAGAATGAGAAACATGCTTAGCTTTGTTCTAAAAAACTACTTCCCTTAATCAATTATCCTTTTATGAAAAAAAAAGAAAGAAAGAAAATTAAAAGAAAAGAAAAAAAGGGAAAATAAGGATCTCTACTCCTCTAGTTGATTTATTCGACTATGAGTATGGGAAACCACACAAGGAAACTAGGGACTTCCTCCCTACGAATTTCACCTTGTGAATTTTGATCCATATCCCTATGAATTTGTTTAAATAAAGGGGATTGCACTCTGGATTCTACTCCTCTCGTGTGTTTGTCAACCCGTTTGCATGTTGCATGATGATTATGGGAAACCACATTGGGAAGCTTATTTTAGCTCGATGATTTTACCCAATGACCCTCGTCCTATGTTGCAATCCCTTATGTTTTTGTAGTGCATTCTTAATAAATATGGATATGATTTGTGGGGAAGTATCTTAATGGAATTTTGGCTAACGTATTTTTCTTAGACTTGAGAGGACAAACGATTCACTTGATTGGATATTGTGTTCACATTCTTGGATAATGATCGTTTTTGTGGGAACCATGCAAATTGTAAATTTCATAATCGCCTTGCGAGTACTTCCTTCTTGCTTCATGTTTTCAATTTCTTATTTGCTTGAGGACAAGCAAAGAGCTAAGTGTGGGGGAGTTGTTTAGTGTTTATTTGTGGTGTTTTATTGCATGATTTTGCATGTTTTATAAGTTATTTTCTAGTTTCTTTTTCTCGTTTATTTCGTGTTTTAGTGTGAATTTCTTCACTTATTGCTTCCACGGTGGAATATGCCAAGTTTTGAAGAACTTGAGTTTTTGTTCGTAAAATCTGAATTTTTAGGTACTAAGGTGGCATGGAGCGAAGATTGCCCGGAAGAGATGAATCCGGAAGGAGAAGCCAAGGCCCCGCGGCCGCGCAACATTGCAGCTGAAAGACCCCGCGACCGCGCGGGGGTGCTCTCGACGCAGGCACCCCGCGGGCGCGGAAGTCTCCGTGAGCGCACGACTTCCAGAGTCTCCGCGGGCGCGCGGGCTGGTTTGTTCCTCCTGATTGACGCCAACATTATACTCGTTTCTCCTTTTTTCTCTTGGCATCTTGGACCAAAAAGAATATCCTTCTTCCTCCATCCCTTTTTGCATGGGGATTTTAGAGCTTTGGGTCAACCTAATCTAAATACTAGGAGAGTAGGTATTAATTCAACGTAACCCTAGCTTTTGGATTTTTGTCCACAAAAATCTTCCACACTTCCTCTCACAATTAATGCCACTTCCCATCACCTTCTCTCTCTCTTCTATTTTTTGGAACCACTCCCCTATCTATCAAGCTATCTCTCTCCCTCTCCCATATCTCATTTTTTAGATTTTGGAGATATCAATCATCATTACACACATCCCTCTTGGATTCACTCTCATTCCATTCACTATCACCGCTTCATTCTCCATTCTCTCCATTTTCTCTACACACACTACACACACTAAATCTCTACACCACTCTCTCACCATTTTCACACCATCACCTTCACCTAAGAGAAGAGGAGAAAAGGAAGAGCAAGGGGATCGAACCAAGGGAGACGGAGAAGAGACGAGACGGACCGACGATGAGCCATCCGCGGAAGCTAAGCTCGGAGGAGGTTTATCTTGTGTTTCCTTTACATTTCTTGGATGTATTTGTGGAGGTTGTTCCAAACTCTTGAAAGATACTTAATATTGTAGAAGTTTGAGTTATTTGCATTTGATTTATGAGATGACTTTCTTCTATGATATTGGTGTTGTTTTGAGCATGTTTAGTGGCTAATCCCTCTATTAGGGGTAGAGGATCGATGTGGTTTTGACCTATGCTTGTTCTTGTTGATTGTTGTTGTTGGAATCGTGCTTTTTCATGTTTAGGTACTTGATCACTACTTGAACATTGATAGGATTTAGAGGAGTCTTGATTGTGAATCTAAATCCGGAAATTGGTTCCTTCGACGTTAGGTGGATGGGGTTCCTAAGCCTAATATGTCAATCTTACTTGTATGATATAGCTAAGAGAGGTTTAATGGATAGACTGTGACAATAATTGAAGTTAAACTAATCGGAAGGGTCTATCGTATTTGTGAGAGTAGCATTATCAACTTGAATAAAGCATAGTGATAAAACCATTGAGAGAATCTACGCCCTAATACCTTAATCCAACTTATTTCCTCCAATTTTGATTCAATTTGTGTATTTGCATTTAATTGTCTTACTTAATTGTCTATTTTGAATTCCTAGCATAAACATCATCAACCCCCTTGTTAGAATGTTTAGATTTTATTTTTGTTTAGTTGAAAGCATGTGTAGCCTTTAGATAATTCTTTCCTATAAATTCTTCCTTGAGAGATCGACTCGGGTTAAGCTTATCGCTTATACAATTAACCCCGTCCAATTGCGGGTGTGGTCCTAAGTAGTCGTCTAGTGAGCATAAACCGGAAATTATAAGTGTAAATTTGAACCCAATCAGAAACTACTTTCAAATGTGTGTATTTGCGTGTTGTGTAATATAATGAATTTAATGATACTAATCAATGCTCATGTACAATTGTATCCCAAATTTCTAACCATAAAATAATTTATGATTCTTGCATTAATGATTTTCCTAGAACTAGAATCATCCAAATATCTGCACATCGTAAGATCCCTTCAGCTTTCACAAATTTGTTTTCAGTTTCCTTTATTGCTTCTGCTAAAGTCTGCAGGATACTCTCTCTCTCTCTCTCTCTCTCTCTCTCTCATGTTAATATATCAGCGGTAGGGCTTGAGAAAAGAATTAAGATATTTAATTAATAATTAATCCATCTTTTAAGTGTTACATGCATGGATATATAGGAAAAGTGAAAATCAAGATTCCACTAATAAAATTAATGATATGTAAATTTAATCTAATTGTATCCCCCTCTACATGCAAGCTAGCTTACTTTTTTTCCCAAGGATTTTGAAGAGAAACTACTTTCAAATGCGTGTATTTGCGTGTTGTGTAATATAATGAATTTAATGATACTAATCAATTCTCATTGTACAATTGTATCCCAAAATCCTAAACCAAAAAATAATTTATGATTCTTGCATTTATTAATGATTTTCCTAGAACTACAATCATCCAAATATCTGCAGATGGTAAGGGGTTAAAATTTCATGTTACACTATTTCGTATTTCACTCTGTGTTTCATAATCAAATTATGAATTTAATAATATTTATTATAAAAATATTAATTATAACATAAATAACCATAGTCAATATTTTCAATAAAAAAAATGAATTAAAAAATATATAAAATGTAATTTTGAAAAAATCAAGCATAATAAAGAATTATTAATTGAAAATTGAAAATTAAATATTAAAAAATAATTATAAATCCTAATTGGGTGGGTGAACGCTAAAAATAATCATAAAATTAAGCTAAATCATATAAAAATAAAATTGAAGAAAAAAAGTACAAGAAAAATTCATAATTTAAAAATGTAACACGGAATGTAACACAGAGACTGTAAGAAAAAATTCCGTGTGCATCAGATCCCTTCAACTTTCACAAATATGTATTCAGTTTCCTTTATTGCTTCTGCTAAAGTCTGCAGCATACTCTCTCTCTCTCTCTCTCTCTCTCTCTCTCTCTAATGTTAATATCAGCGGTAGGGCTTGAGAAAAGACATAAGATATTTAATCAATTTCACAAAAATGGGTGGTTATTTATTGAAAGTTACCAGTATAGTCAGTTCTTTTTTTTATTACAATAATTTTGATTCTGGCATCTTTAATTTAATAAAATACTGAACTTTTGGAATTGTGACAATTTAATTTTTTTTGATGATTAATTACTCTGACAACCGTCCATTGATTTGAAGGAGATTGAAATTCACCGCCGAACTCAATATTTTATTAACACGTTATTTTTTTTCTTTTTGTTTAATTTCATCCTTATTATGACGTGCCATCAAGATATTTATGTCATGTTCATCGTGTACAACGTAGTAGTTTCGTTAAATTAAGCATATAGTATAGTTTGCGTCTATAATTATTTGTAGTTTAATTATTACACATTCATGAAATTTACCAAAAACACGCCCGTACATGTATCATTGTTTTAAAAGGCGCCGCCTAAACACTAGACGGTCACCAACCTTGCCGATTACCCTCTGGATGGCTAGGCGGAGCTAGCTAGGCGGCTGCAATTATATGTTTTTTATTTTTTTCTTAAATAATTTTTTTAATGTTGTAATAGGTTTGACCCAATTTTTAAATCATTAATTAAGAAAATAAGTAAAATAACACGAATAATAAAAGATGGAGCATAGTACATTCATACAAAATAGAGAAAATAGATGAGGTATAGGCTTAGACTCCAAAATATTATGATTTTTGAATTTATAAATGAAATTTCTAAATTGTTAGGTTAATAAATAAATAAATTAATTACAAATTACAAAACGCTTAGGTTCCGCCTAAATTCCACTTAGGCGCTAGCTCCCTTGTAACCGTCTATCTAGCGCCTTTTGTAACCATGCATGTTATAGTTGAGGCTCTATACTTTGTAAAAATTTAACTAACATAAGTTGATGAAAACTTGACGTCCTTTCTAACCATTAGTTAAACAATCTAGCAAAAATAAGTTTTATAGATTTAGGGGCTAATTTCCAATTTATAAGTTAACATTTGAGGAAATTAATATCCCATTGAAAATGAAAAAAAAGTGTCTATGTATAGCTTATGTTGGGAATTCCTTAAAGAATCCTGATGCATTACTATATCGGATGAGGTCTCATTACTCGGTCAGCGAGTTGGGGTACAAGGGAAGACGCGGGTCCATGGTTTGGAGTTTAGGGAAAACTCCCCCAACTTTCACCGTGTTTGTTATGTTTGGGGTGATGTATGTTTTTTTGACAGTTTATTTCCTACTAATAGGGTTTTAGGGTTATTCATCATTTCTGATTTGTGGATGTATATAAATAAAACATTGTTAATCAACTACGCAAAATATATATGTTTTTTCGCATTCTTGATATACCGATTTCTTTAGAAAGTAGATTATGCCTAGTAAGAATACAAATCAAAGGCACTCCAATAACCAAAATCACACTATTTCCCTTGGATCAAGGGCTGGACTATATTAATAAAAAAATTTGTTGAAATTGATATCTCAATTAAAAAAAAATCTAGAAGTGACTATTATGGTAGATTTTTTTATGAGATTTTTTTATGAATTCTGTAACTTACAGGCTTTGAGATTACTTTTGGCATGCTAAAATATATATAATAATTCATTAATACTAAAAATGTATTAGAAAATAAAAAAAATGTTATATTTATTTATTAATAGAAATCAATAATTATTATAACAATTCATTAATGCTAAATAAAAACTAAATGAAAAATTATTATGATAAATTGAAAAATAAAATTAAACACTACGGTAATAAGAATCATATAATTGAGAAACAATAAGACTGCTAAATTTTAATTTTTTTTCCATATTTGAATCGAAAAGGGAATTGAAAAACACAAAAGTCACACAATAGAAGAAAAAGGAAAAAGAAAAGTAGTGAAACAATAAATAAAAGCATTAGTAAGAAGAATTAGTTATAATTGAGAAATAATAAGACAATGCTAAAACTTAAATTTTTCATTACAATCGAAAAGGAAATTGAGGAACACAAAATTCACGCAATAGAAGAAAAAAGAAAAAGAAAAAGAAAAAGAAAAAGAAGAGTAGTGAAACAATAAATTTACAAGTTGATGTTGGGGATGAACTACGGATATTCATCTCCCAGCGGAAGTTTCACGAACTGGTTGCCTCCATAACATTCTATTAGCTTTGTGGACCCCTCAATATACAACACTTTCAAAGATTGGGCCTTACGTAGGAGGCGATGCGGCAGCAACTTCAATTCTTCACAATTAAAGATATACAATTCCTTGAGACATGGCATGAGGGAGACGACTGCAGATTCTTCTTCTCCCGCTGTAATGTCCTCCCACTCCTTCCATCTGTTACAATCTTCAAATCGCAAGTCTTTGAGTTTAGGAAATGCAACAACGACATTAGTAGCAGATGAAGAAGAAGAAGAAGGAATGTGGTCGTTCTTCATCACTTCTCCTTCTCTTCCTCTTATTCCCAACCACTCCCTGTCCACCAACTTCAATTCATCCAGACTCTTCAAGACGAGCCTTTCCAAGAACGGTAGTTTTCTCAAAGGCGGCAATGATGACAGCTCACTGCAACCCCATAGTTGAATTTCTCTTAGAAGGTTGTGGGGCATTGAGATCCAAAGTGGGAGTTTCGATCCCTCATAAAATTTGATTTCAAGTTTTTCAAGGTTGTGATTGGGCTGTAGAGCTTCTATTACGTCCACCCACAATGATGATGATGATGACCGCTCCTCCTTTTCATCCCTCAAAATATTATTGTTCCAAAATTCAAGAGTGAGTGATTGTAGGCATATCTTGTTCTTTAATTCTGCTTGTTGAGCATCCTCAACCAACTCTTCCAAATCACTTATTGTACTACCATTTATGATTTCCAATCTTAGTGATCCAGTAAGATGATTTAAGTTTTTCAACAATCCCAACTTGTTGCTACCACTTCCTCCTTTGAACCAACTCAATCTATGATTCAATCTATGAAGCCTAGGTAACTGAGCTATTCCTTCAGGAAGTCTATAGAGATCATGACAACCTTTGAAATCCAAGATTTGCAATTCAAGCAAACTACACAAGCTCTCTGGCAACTCCTTTAGTTCTCTATTGTAACTTATGTCAAGGTGTCTCAACTGAACCAAATTCCCAATTTTCCCCGAAATCTCTTTTAGTTCATTCCAACTTAAATCAAGGTGTCTCAACTGAACCAAATTCCCAATTTCCCCTGGAATCTCTTCTAGGCAGCATTGTTCTAACAAAAGAGTTTGCAAGAAATAAAGTGTACAAATGATTTTTAGGTCTTCCTTGGAAACTCTACAAGAACTTATGTCCAACCATCTCAAGTGAATCAACTTTTTCATTCCCCGTGAACTAACACTCCAGTTCCTTCTTCCAACTTTTAACACCCTGAGACTTGTGAGACAATCACAACTATTTAGGGGAGTTTCTTTGTCCCAAGATAAAGCACGATATTCTTTGACTCGAGAAATTAAATTTGTGTTGCAAACATGGCATGTGCTCATTGACATTCCAGGGGACTTCCTAACAAATTGAGCAAAATCATGTATAATATCATGCATTTTACATGACATTATTTGCCCGTGGTCACCATCTTCCTCAAAGTCTTGAAGTAGAGATCTCATTGCAAGATCTTGGAAGTACTCGCGCCCTTTAAGTTCCATATCCTCTTTTACACTCCCCGTATTTGAGCCAAGATAACCTAATGCCATCCACATTCTTATTAGATTATCCACCTCGAGATCCGTATCCTTAGGAAAGTAGGCACAATATGAAAAACATCGCTTGAGCGCTGGTGATAGCTCATGATAACTCAAAAGTAAATGAGGAAACAACTCCACTTCCACATGTTCCAATCCCCACATTTCACTGTTCAATACCTCCTCCCACTCTTTGGGGGTGTTCTTAAAACGCAGAAGACCTCCCAATGTCTTTGCAGCAAGAGGCAATCCCTTGCACTTTTCAGCAATGCCCTTACCAATTTCTTCAAATCTTTTTGTTTCTCTTTTTTCAGAAAGGGCAGCCGAGCGGCTCAACAACAACCAACAATCTTCATCCGAGAGGAGTCTCGGACGAATGATGTCTTCATCAGTTGTTCCCATGATTTTAGCAACCCTTACGTCTCTTGTTGTCACCAAAATTTTACTGCTTGCTCCGGCACATTTAAGGGCGTTTTCCAAAGGTTCCCACTTTCTTATTAGATTATCACCTTCTTTGTTCCAAACATCATCTAGGACAAGAATGTTGAAAGGTTAATTTGCAATTCAATGAACAAAGGAGATTCGTTGAATGGGAAATGGTCTAGAGAAAATGTAGTCAAATGTTTAATGTCTAAGCATTTATTTTGGAAGAGTCAAGTAATTGCTAGTTCATGTATTGTCTCTTGAAATCTATGTTTCTGGAATCCTCCATTGCACACTATAAATAGTGTTGCCTTCATTTGTAATCTAATTAGAAAATTATAAGCCTTTAATATTAAAAATAGAGTGAGCAGTAGCTACTCTACTCTATCAAAAATTTACTTTCACTTCAGCTTGATTTCTAAACCTATCATTGCTTCCGCACCCAACAAATTTGGTATCAGAGCCATTTTTTATTCCGCATATTCCTACCACAATGGCAACAAATTCTTCTACGCCATTGTTCGTTTTTTCACCAAGTCAAGTACCAATCTTCGAAGGAGACCACTATGAGTATTGGAGCAGTCAAATGACAACATTTTTTGAGTCCATGGAATTATCTGAGGTGATCTATGGAGAACTTCAAGAGCCAAGCAAAGAAGATGAAGAATATGAAAATTTGCAAAGAGAGTTCAAGAAGAAAAATGCAATGACATTGCGATACCTTCAACAAGGTGTTGGAAAAACAATTTTTCCGCGCATTTTTGGCGTAAAAAATGCCATAGATGCTTGGGAAATTTTGAAACAAGAATTTCAAGGAAACGAAAAGACAATTGCCTTGAAGCTTCAATCCTTGTGGAGAGATTTTGATAATCTCAAAATGGAAGATCGAGAATCAGTCCGTGATTTCTCTACTCGAGTCGCAGAGACTGTTAACCAAATCAAAGGTTGTGGGGATACGATTGAAGAAAAGAGAGTCGTGCAAAAGGTCCTCCGTTGCCTCCCTCCAAAGTTTGATCATGCAGCAGCTGCAATCGAAGAATCAAAAGATTTAACAAAAATGACAATGTACGAGTTGACGGGATCTCTTCTCGCACATGAGCAACGAATCAACCGTTCGGCTACTCCGTCAACCGAACAAGCTTTCCAATCAAAGCAAATATCAAAACCAAGCACTGGTTTCAGAGGAGGCCAAAATCACAACAAGTCAGCCCATTCAAGGCAAAATGAGAAGAAAAACAATTGGAAAGCAAAGCCATCTCAAAATCCTGGTAACAATTCTGGTTGCCTTATCTGCAAAAAATCTAACCATGAATCCAAGGATTGCTACTTTAAATGCAAAAGATGTAAAATCCCGAACCATTCGCAAAGAGATTGCTGGTTCCAAAAGGATAAAAATAAAGGAGCAGAGGACGCGAAGTACTTGGAAGAATCAAAAGAAGAAACTATGTTCTATTCTAGTACATTTGAAGAGTCGAAGAGTATGTGGTTTTTGGATAGTGGTTGCAGCAATCATATGTCAGGTGATCGTGATCTTTTTGTTGAAATTGATCCAAACATCACATCTCAAATTATACTTGGTGATGGATCGCAAAGAAGAGCAGAAGGGAAAGGAACAATTGCTATCCAAATGAATGAAGGTACTCGAAAACTCATTACTGATGTTCTCTATGTACCAAAGCTTTCACACAATCTTCTCAGTGTTGGTCAGCTCATTCAAAAGAATTTCTCTGTTCATTTCGATGATAATAAATGTGAAATTTTTGACAAAAAGCGGAATGTGGTCATTGCAAATATTGAGATGAAGAATAAAACATTTCCGTTGATGTTGCCGTTTGATAAAAATCTTGCACTCAAAGCTGACTGTGATGATTCCTCACATCTTTGGCATCTGCGCTATGGTCATCTACATAGCAAAGGTCTTCTATTGCTGAAGGAGAAAAATATGGTGATGGGACTTCCGACAATCCAGAAAAATAATCATGTGTGCGAAGGCTGCATTTATGGGAAGATGCACAGGCTTCCATTTCCGAAAACATCTTGGCGTGCTAAAGAACCTTTGGAGCTTGTTCATTCGGATATTTGTGGTCCAATGCAGACTGCTACTCCAGGAAACAAGAGGTTTTTTATTCTCTTTGTTGATGACTACACAAGAATGATGTGGATTTATTTCTAAACCAAAAATCAGAAGCATTCTCTACATTTCTGCAGTTCAAAGCTCTTGCCGAAAGAGAAAGTGGTTTTCTAATAAAATCCTTGAGAACCGATCGTGGAGGTGAGTATCTGTACAATCCATTTATTGAATATTGCAAAGTAAATGGAATAAAAAGGCAGTTGACAGTCAGCTATACACCACAACAAAACGGTGTCGCTGAACGAAAAAATCGCACGATTGTGGAGATGGCAAGAAGCATGTTGAAAGGAAAAGGAGTTCCTAATCTCTACTGGGCAGAAGCTGTACACACATCTGTGTACATTTTGAACCGTTCTCCTACCAAAGCTGTGAGAAACAAAACTCCATACGAAGCATGGTCCATGAAGAAGCCGAGAGTGGATCATTTCAAAGTCTTTGGCTGCGTAGCATATGCACTAATTTCATCTCACACTCGTGAAAAATTTGATGAAAAAAGTAAAAAGCTTTTCTCTTCATTGGCTACAGTGATGAATCCAAGGGATTTCGACTCGTTGATCCTACAACACATAAAATCACAATTTCTAGAGATGTTGTATTTGATGAAGGTGTTGCTTGGGATTGGAAAGGAAAACAAATTGTGAGTGAACCAGTTTATGAAGATCCACTGTCAACAGAAAATGATGCAGCTCCTACTCCAAGAGTTGAATCAGATGGTGAAAGTCCTCCAAGAAGGACACGACTGCTTAGTGAACTCTATGAGTCTTGTGAATTTGGGTTATTCTCCAGTGAACCAGAAAACTTTGAAGCTGCATCAACCGATGAAAATTGGAAAAGGGCGATGAATGAAGAAATATCCACCATCAAGAAAAACAAGACTTGGGAGCTCGTCGATCTTCCCAATGGAAAGAAAACAATTGGGTTAAAATGGGTTTTTAAAATCAAGTACGATGAAATGGGTGAAATTCAGAAGTACAAAGCTCGACTTGTCGCTAAAGGGTATTCTCAGCAGCCTGGAATAGACTTCACTGAAACTTTTGCTCCAGTCGCTAGAATCGAAACAATTCGAACTGCTCTAGCTTTGGCTGCTCAATTGGAGCTGTGTGTTTATCAACTCGATGTGAAATCAGCTTTCTTAAATGGAGATATAGTGGAAGAGGTCTATGTCGACCAGCCGGAAGGATTTAAGATCAAAGGACAAGAAGAAAAGGTTTATCGACTGAAGAAGGCCCTTTACGGCCTAAAGCAATCATCTCGTGCTTGGAATAGCAAAATTAACAACTATTTTGTTGAAGGTGGTTTCAAACGAAGCTCAAGTGATTTTTCCCTCTATGTGAAAAATGTTGAAAATTTTTTTCTTGTGGTATGCCTTTATGTAGACGATCTCATCTACTTCGGCACAAACACAAGTTTGGTGGAAAATTTCAAGAAAAACATGATGGAAAATTTTGAGATGACCGACTTGGGTCTCATGCGATATTTTCTTGGCATTCAAGTCAAGCAAAGCCCGGGAAAAATTTTTCTTTGTCAAGAGAAGTACATCGATGATCTTTTGAAGCGATTCAACATGAGTCAGTGCAAGCCCGTCTCTACTCCAATGGCATTAAATGAAAAATATCAAGTTCATGATGATGCAGAAAAAGTTGATGCCACCCTTTATAGAACGTTGATTGGATCATTGATCTATCTCAACACAAGACCGGACATCACTCACTCTGTAAGTCTACTTTCTCGATTTTTGAGTGAACCAAGCAGAATTCATTTTTTAGCAGCAAAAAGAATTTTGAGGTACTTAAAAGGCACAAAGAATCAAGGCATTGAGTTTAAGAAAGAGGAGAATTTCAAGCTTGTTGGCTACACAGATAGTGATTGGGCGGGATCACTAGACGATCGAAAAAGCACATCCGGCTATGTGTTTTGTCTTGGAACAAATGCTATATCATGGAGTTCAAGGAAACAAAAATCTGTTGCCTTATCGTCTGCAGAAGCAGAATATATTTCAGCAACAGAAGCTGCATGTGAAGCAGTTTGGCTAAGAAGACTTTTGGAAGATTTGAAGTTTAAGCAAAATGAGGCAACTACAATTTTCTGTGATAATATGTCAGCAATTGCTATGACAAAAAATCCAGTTTTTCATGCTCGCTCCAAGCATATCGAATTACGACATCATTTCATCCGTGAGCTTGTGAATGAAGGGAAGATATGCATGAAGTTCATCAACACCAATGATCAACCGGCCGATGTTTTAACTAAAGTTGTCACCGCCGACAAATTTGAAAAATTCAAGAAGCAAGTCAAGATTGCAAATTAAGGAGGAGTGTTGAAAGGTTAATTTGCAATTCAATGAACAAAGGAGATTCGTTGAATGGGAAATGGTCTAGAGAAAATGTAGTCAAATGTTTAATGTCTAAGCATTTATTTTGGAAGAGTCAAGTAATTGCTAGTTCATGTATTGTCTCTTGAAATCTATGTTTCTGGAATCCTCCATTGCACACTATAAATAGTGTTGCCTTCATTTGTAATCTAATTAGAAAATTATAAGCCTTTAATATTAAAAATAGAGTGAGCAGTAGCTACTCTACTCTATCAAAAATTTACTTTCACTTCAGCTTGATTTCTAAACCTATCATTGCTTCCGCACCCAACAAAGAAGAATTTTCTTGTCTGAAATACGATCTTTCAAATCTTTGAGTAAGGCATCTAATTGGGTTGCATCAGGAGAACTATTCTTATCTATTCCCTTGATAATCCCTTTGGCAATATCAGCCACATTAAAGGGATCAGAAACACATATCCAAATAGTTAAATCAAAGCATGCTTTAACTGAAGGATGATTATAGACTATCTGAGCAAGAGTAGTCTTCCCAAGTCCCCCTCCACCCACTATGGAAAGAATACGGTACCCTGATCCCTCATGGCTACCACTAAGTTTGATCACCAGATCATCCCTTATGTCGTCTCGGCCCTGTACTTGTGCTAAGTCAATCAAAGAAGTAGATTGAACTCGACAAGATGATGCAGGGGAATGATCACTTTTGGGTTGGGATATGTCAAAACTATCTCTAACTTTCTCGTTCAAGATCTTATCAAGTTCTGATTTCAGTTCTTGAACTTTGTTGGCGATGTCATGACGAACTGCTAGTTTCTTGAAACAAAAACAGGAAGATGGGATGAAAGAGCATACCGTTTGGTTATTGGGAGACTCAGATTCGAACTTATGTTCGAAAATGGCGTAGTTCCATTCCTCCAAAACATCCTCCATTTCGTGCGATGTTTGTTCCAGCCTCCACAACCAATCCTTGACAGCTTTGTCAGTGAATTGCTTCTTGTCTGCATCATCCAACACATTTCTGATCGTGTTCAACTCTTTCGAAAGATTCTTAACCTCCTTATCAACGTCTCTCACCAGTTTTATTTCGTTTTCAATCTGGTCTTTGAGAGTGGACAGAAGCAGCTCCGCCACAGCAGAAACAATAGCATCAGCCATTAATTATGTATATTGATCACCGGCCTTTTGATTTCTTCTTCTGTGTGTGTGTGTGATTGGTGTTTGTTGTAGACTTGTAGATGATTTCTTTCTTTCTTTCACCTTCGTTTTCTCTCGCCCAATTATTTTTTTTAAAGAGGAGGCCACAGCACATGCAAAAACTGAGGGGTTGCTCATTCGGTGGGTCCCGCACTTGCAAAAGTAAAATCACCCGTGACTTTTTCAATAATTGAGATGGGGAAATTAAAAAGTGTGAATATATGATTTAAAATTAAAAAAAAAATCTTTTATAATTTAATAATATATATTCTGGATGGAACAAATTTCCACAGTTGATAAACTAAATCACTTATTAAAGTAAAATTTGAATTAACTTAATCTTGTGTCTCCATTAATTACTATTTGCTATCTATGTAATAAATGATCCATTTACGTGCGTGAATGTGAAATTTGGACATATATTATATACAGGAAGGTATATTTTAGTAATCCAATTTAATTGGACATATAACATTTTACTTTTATTTACATTTATTGTACCATTTTAAAGATAAATAAAAAATAAATTAAGAGTGCTCTAATATTTTTTTTCCATTCTTTATTTTGGAATATATGGGAATTTGGGTTATCTATTAAATGATATTTGTGGTTGTTCATCATAAATGGATTCTCATCCAGTGGAATGGTGCTTCTCAATTTGTGTTCAAAGGAGTTATGCTTCTTATGCTATCATAAGAAGTAGGAAATTACCTTCCACAGGAGTTATTGTCTTCCCAATAAACCGCATGTACCATGTCTATGTATAAAGCTGCACAAACTTAACCGCGTGTTTACAGTGTCTATGTCGATGTCTTCTTAATTAACCGCGTGTACGTTATATATGCCGAAACTTGCAGAGTAGTAGGTTGTCATAATTACCAATTAATCGTGTATACTTGTGTGTGTATATATATATCTACTACTATATAAAAAGAGCCTTGTTTTACAAAATTTGATCTAACTATTATGTCCATATTACAACTCTAATTTAAGGGTATTAATGTAATATTATGTGATATAATATAATATATTTATTTTAATATAATAATATACCATATTAATTTCCATATATATATAATATTATTTAAATATAATGATATAAGGGTTGGTTATAATAAAAACTTATCTTGGTATGTAAACGTGCGGACTGTGCTTGTTTAATTAGTGTACTTTTAGTGCTTTGCTTACTGTATTTTGGTACTAAAAACATCTAGTACCAAAACACAATAAGAAAATCATTAAAAAAAATTAGCACCAAAATACATAAAGAAAAGCATTAAAAATACATTAAATGAGCATAGTCCGCAGTTTAGACACCAAGATAAGTTTTTATTTGAACCAACTCCTAATAATATAAACTAATCCTATTATAGAACCAACAATATAAAAAATATTTAACAAAGTTCTTCGAAAAATTGAAAATGAATTAGGAGTCATGAATGATAATTTCATGTTATATTTTGTAATTAAGCATATCCATCTTTGATTCTTCTTATTTTTATTTCAATTTGGTCTAATCTAAATTAACTACGTCATTTGTTCCATAAAAAAAATTAAATTTTTATTTCATCATTTTGAAGCCAAGATATTATAAAATAATCATTACGAGTTTAAAATATATAAAATTTTCATTTACCTAATGATTTTAATTTTTTCACCATTTTCCCTTTTTTCGTGCAAAGTATTCGTACGTTAAAAAATATAAATAAACTCTAAAATAAAAGGAAATAAAAATTTAAAATAAACACAATATATTTAAAATAATCATTAAATTTAAAATTAAATAAAAAATAAAATGTAGCCTAGAATATAAAAAAATACTCTAAAAATTAAAAATTAACCTTTAAAATTTTGACAAGAAAAAATGAAAAGATTAAAATTAAATTATATTTGAAAACTAAAAAAAGCCTAGACTATTTAAAAAATCAAGGATAATTATTAATCCAAGACTCGAGAGATGGTTTATCTTTATTTCCAATGCCGTTGCAGCTTTCTTTCTTTCTTTCACCTTCATTTCCTCTTTCCCACTTATATTCCAATTATTCTACAAGAAACTGTAAAAAAAAAAAAATTGAACTGTACAAGGAGAGACGGTATGAGATCGATAGAGTTGTACAACCCAATTGTGTGTTTTTTTTTTATATATATATATATTTGAGATGATGTGATTTGGCATCCAAATAGTATTCCCCGCGAAACCAAATATAATTATATGATGTTAATTAAGTAATCCTTATTTTGAAGATTATTTTATATTGTATCTTCATACAAAAATTCTTAATTGGGTAAGCGTACATCGTAATACGATTATATATACATATAGTACCACAACTTTAAATTAAAATGAATACTCCTTTCGTCCTGATTATATAGTCTATATTACTATTTTGAAGTATTCCAATTATATAGTCTTATTACTATAAGTAACATTAATTTTCATAGTAATGTACAAATATATACCCTTATTAATTCTTGAAAATTAAAACACTAACCACTTAAATTTTGAAAGTCATAAATATTAAATAAGGGTATCATTGGAAGTTTAGCTTTAATTTCTTATTTTCATAAATAATTTTAGTCTACGTGTGAGTCGAGAAGGGACTATATAATGGGGACGGAGGGAGTAAAAAATTTTAACAAGTGGATGCTGGTGTGGTTAGTTTACTATTGACGTACAATGGTGGACCTCAAGGTTTTATTATTATTGTACTACAATTTAGAAAATCGTGCTATGACGTGCATGTGAATTTATTATTTCGCTTTTTAAATTGAGAGGTAGTTGTATTTATTATTTTGCGTTTGTAATTGGTTGGTTGTTATATATAACTATCAAAAATTTAGTAGCTCTCTCTCTCTCTCTTAATTAGAGGTTGTTGTAAATTCATTGCTACATATAAATACATCGTTCTTAGAAATTTACGAATCTCCTTCAACCACCAAAGGATAAAGATACATTTACAAATTGGTTTAATATAAGGGAGGAATTTTAAAATATTCAAAATTGGACTAAATATATATATATATATATATATATATTTTGTAATCAAGTTGCATAATTCATTATTTTTTATACAACAGGTGGTATAAGAGTCTTATACATCAAGCTTTACTAATATTACTTGAAAGTTAATTTCACTCTTTCTTAGTCTCATGTGTGTAAACAAATACATACTAGTATACCACTGTGCGATTCACATAAAATATTATTAAAAATTATGTACAATAATAATTATATCAAATAATGAATTTAGTAAATAAAAGTAATGACCCGGCTTCCAAACACCTGCCCGATAACAACGCATGTCTTTCCAGCGCGTTTTTTTGTCCGTACTCGAATGCTCCATGCGGAACTTCCCAAACTAACACAAGTATTTTCAGTATGTTTTGTCCTCATTCGCACGTTTCCACATTGTCTCAGGTCAAGTACACTTAACGTTGGAGTTCCAATGGAATGAACGTAAAAAATAGATGCACCTTGTCGTATGAGTATCACCAGTCAAATCGCTTAAGATTTCCTCGATAATACTATCTCATCCATAATAGCTTCATAATTCATCTGTTTTTAGTGAATTCAGTTCATTCACATACCCCTCAATTTAGAAGTCTTATAGAAGTGACTCTTTGATTCGGCACTAAATATCACAATAATTATATGATATATATCGACCGAATTATGAATTACTTGTGTATTTTGATAGAATATGTCAATCAACTCTTTCGACTTTATAAAATAAAAGACTGTCGACTAAGATACGATGAATTTTATGATGTTTATGTCTTTCTATATGAATGGTTTCATTGGTCCGAATATCTATTTGTTTTGTCGATTGGATGATGAGTCCATTCATCATATTTTTGTCGAGTGTCAAATAGCTCAAGTGGCTTGGTAGCTACTGAGTATATTTCGTCGTTAGTTCCGTCGCCTGTGTATTGTAGTATCTAACTAGTATCAATCAGTTGTTGTTTGTCATGGAGTGCAAGTTTAGCTCGCAAGTGGCTTGACTTTGGAAGCTTGCAGTTGTAAATACAGTGGCCAATTTGGCATGGCATGTCGGCAATCGTACGCATTGTTGCTTTGAAGATATATGTTCAACAGCACATGCAAATTCACATGTTTCTGAATTACAAGGACGATATATCAAAATGCATTAATTAGTTTCATATTTTTGGTTAAACAAGCTTTAATTTTAGTTTCCAATATTTATTTATGTTCATTCACATCGAAAAGGGTAATTCTAATATTACATGAAAAGCATATGGATACAGCTATGGCCTTGTATGTGTAGTTAGTAACTTAGTGTGGTTTGGCCAATAGGATGGCTCCATCACATAGCACGAAAAAATTAAAGTAGCTCTTCCATACACCCGTCTGACATTAGACGAGAGCGTGCACTCCACATGTGCCCAATGCACGGCACGTGGCGTGCATACGATGATGTTTTTTTTTTTTTCTCTTTTATATAGTACTTTTTAAATTAGTGAACTTGAAAACGGAAGTTGTCACGCCTCAATTTTTCATAAAATAAAATAATAACAATAATAAAGAAGGGACGTCACTTTTATTAAAATATAAAATATTTAACTTTAATACAACGGAAACTAAATAATAAAAACTTTTTGGAAATCCATCATCACACGTCACCACGCACATCGCCCGAGTAAATCATCAACCTGAAATAAATAATAGCTTTGGGGTGAGTGCTATTAACTCAGTGGTGACGGTATTTATCCAAATTATACAATTATAACAATTTAAACTGTAGGTAGCCCCAGGCTACATTCGGGACATATGCAGCCCGTCGGCCAATAATAATTGTAACCCGTAGGTTGATAACTGTGAACCTGCATAAAAGCATAATAAGGATAAATACAAAAATGTGCGTCACATTGATCCCCCACCTTGACTTGAAACTTGACGTTGAAAATAATAGAGTGTTAGTTAAGTCCACGCGCCGCCTAATAAATATAAATATATAATCATTAATTTAAATATTAAAAAATGAATATAATAAATAATGCATGTATATATTCTATTCCCAACCTCAACCCTTTTAAACAAATACCCAAGCCCAATTTTAACTATAAATCTAACTTAGCCCATTAGAACAAATAAAAGCAACCAATACCCTTTCCCAAACACAAAACTCTCGGCCACCCACTAATCAAGAGGAAGAATCTCTCTCTCTCTCTCTCTCTCTCTAACTCACCTCTCCCTCACCAGAAACCCGAGTAAATAGAAATGAGAATACAAATTCCCTCTTTTCACCCATTTCTTCCCCACGACAACAACCATTATAGACATAACCCCAGCACCGTCTCTTCCCTCTCACCCTCTACACCGCCGCCGATGAAGCTTCTCCGCTGCAGCAGCTGATTGCTGCTGCTTCTTTTTTTTAACTTTGTCGACGCACCTCTATTACTTCATTTCTCCTTCGATCTCACTCAACCCAATGAATGCAGGATCTCTAAAAAAAAAATAGATACATATATATATATATATATATATATATATATACCTCAGAAAGGGGAAATTATGCTTCTTGAGATTGTTAGAGAATTATTGAGAAATGATTGGGGTGATTTGTGAGGATCATCGGTACCCCTTTTATAGTATGAAAATTAGAGCTCAAAGGTTGGTGTTTTAAATGATAGACTTAAATTCTGGGATAGTGGAAAGGTGAATTCAAATGCAGAAATAAATTGATAAGTTGAAAGAACACATCATCAGTTACAAGCTTTGATTTGCAGACAAAAGAGGACTATTCTCCATTCTCGATTTCTCAAGGTTGAAGACAACACCCAAGTGGGCTTTTGTTGAGAAATGGGCTCAAATAATAAAATAAAGAATTGGGATTTAATTCAATATGTTGGGCTTAGTAATAATGAATAATAACCTGGCTTTATAATACTAAAATTTCACTATTTAAAATAATAATAATGATGATGATGATGATGATGATGATGATGATGATGATGATGATGATGATGATGATGATAATAATAATAATAATAATAATAATAATAATAATAATAATAATAATTTAGGCGCGACTTATAGGAACATAACAAAATAATATAACAGGCATTATAAAATAAATAAAATTTTGAAAATAAAATGTAGCAAATTTTTCTAAAAAGTTTCGGGTCGCTACAGAAGTGAGTTAATTTAATTTTTTTTTATAAGGCGACTCACACAATGTACTTGTTTGACCATAATGAGTTAACTCATGTACTGCGCTTGACAACTAAATTTTTTGAAGATATACATATAATATTCAATATATAATTTAACACAATAATATATGTATATATATATGTATTACTTATTTTTTTTAGATAAAAGAATTATTTTTAATGTTATTAATATATATATATATATTCTTACTTTAATTATTTATTAGATATTTATTAATATTTTCTAATTATAATATACCTTATAACTTTAAATTTTACACTTTCAAACGAACTTTTAATTTTACATATTTCAGTAAAAAATCATACAATTTACGTGCAACACACGTGATCTCCGCTAGTAATATATAAAGGATCGATAACTAGCTAGGGTTCCAAAATAAAATAAACATTCATACCTGCTTGGAAGATGCTTGGAAGTAGTCACTTAATCTATACCACTAGTTCACAACCCACTTCACTTTTGTTTAAGGAGTTCATCACATGTCTAAATTCAACTCAATTTGTTTGACTTTGAACTTTGTTTATGCTGATTCATTTATTGAGAAATAAATAAATAATGGTGCCTCTGTACATGCCTATTATATTGTTAATTTAATTTAGGGTTAATTACTAATAAAATACAGTATATTAACTTTTACTTAATTAAGTGCAAACTTGGTGCAGATAGAAGCGTGTATAATTCGTTGATTCTGAGCATATTCGGAAGAACACAAGAACAATATCGTTGATTATCGCAAGAATACCGAATTGCACATAAATATCACACTTTTTATTAAACTTCAACTCCACGAATAACAATCTAGACCTATCTATTTATAATATATGAGAAACTTGGAAGATAAAAAATATAAAACCTAAATAAGATAAATTTCGTTATTGATGACGTAATCTAAATAGAAAAAAAATTATTAAATTTAAAATATAATATAAATAAGTATATCAAGATCTAATCTTGATATATATCTCTATCAAAACTTTAAAATTTTGTAATTGCAAGGTTGTTATATTTGTTAACACAATTTTGTAAATCGTTGTAAAGTAGACAAAACTTTGCTATAAGACTACCGCCATTGGTGAAGAAAGACACGCCCACGGTGGGGACGTCTGTTTTTTTTTTTTACTGATTTTTTATCTTTTGTTCTAAAAAATGTGTACTTTAAAATAGAATTAGCAACACTATTTTTTATTTTTTATTTTGATTTTCAGTTGATTTTTTTTCCCCAAGTGGCATGGGTTGACACGACCCAAGGCTCGTTTGATGGTAAAGACCCATCAGGAGGTGTGATGGGAGTGTTTGATAATGGTCAATAGTCACTTGGGATCCTTTAATTTTTGCCATTTCGTGTTGGCAAAAACTTCTATCACACGGCCTGATGGATCCCTTTTCGGTAAATGGTTTTAGGAAGGCCGCAGGTCGCCTAACCCGCTGCGAAAAAAAGCAAGTCAGCTAATGCAAAAAGAGTATTACTCATAATAGTAAAATGTATCACCCATAACCTGAGAAGTATTGTCGATACTAATTCGCTTTATATGAGTTCATTATATCTAAATTATGATTTAATACATCTAAATCAGATTTATTATTCTAAATTAAAATCCATTAATCATAACTATGAATTTTATAGTTAATTAAAAAAAAATTAATTGTTGAGCGCGGTGTATAAGTCCACGCTTTAGTGTCGAGCAAGTGGGTCGCCTGATCAAAGAAATTAAATTAACTCATTTTATTCTATGGTAAATATTTCAATTTAATGTGTATATTTATTTCAACTAGCTTTTTTCTTAAGCTATTGATCATGTATGTTCAAAAATATATTTTCAAACATGTCTTATTTTTTTGACAATGAATTTTGGAACATAGCCTTGTACGAAAAATATGTGGAGTGTTTAGAAACACACCTAACTATAAAGTATAAATATTATAATTTTAATATATTTTCTTCAATTTTTACTAGGATAGTGCTCTAGCAATCAAAGCCAACATAACCACAAAAGAGATGTCTCATTTTGAAACAATAATGAATTTTATTAGATACCTAAAATAATGCATGAAAAGTTTTTTTATTATCATTGGTTCCCCCAAAAAATATTTGTAAAAAAAGCATTGATAGATGATCTATTTTAATATAAAAATATATTAATTCAAGAAGAAATTCAAAGGGATTTTTTATATTATTTTTTAATGCTTTTTATTTGATTAGTGTATTGTGTATATGTAGGTAACTTGATGCCAACATAAATCGTTATGTTATTTTTAGATTTCAGGATGCTTATTTTGTAAATTTATAATGCTTTAATGTATGAATAATATCGTACTAGGTTATATGATACGGTGCTTCTTTTGTCATCCACATGCTTGTAATTTAATAGTCTAATATTTTGTACTAACTGTGCATATGGAACATGCAAACTTATTGTTTTTAATGCTGTAAAAATATAATTCCTTAGCATTAAAAATGAATTATAAAATTAAAGTTGTTGTATTTATTTGTTAATATGAAATATTAATTATTATCATGATTAATAATGTAAGAAGAGTATAAATAATAATGAATTGATTGTGTATAATCATTGTAAAAAAAGTATTTATCAGTGCATATCGTAATATATCATTATGCTATTTTTGTGCTACTATATATGTTTTCTTATAATATTTGTTAATGTTTTTTTTATTTACTTAGTATAGGTCCTTTGATATTAACGTAAATCATTAAGTTTTTTTTAGATTTCGGGATGCTTATTTCATAATTTTATAATGCTTTAATTTATGATTAGTGGCTTACTAAGTTATATGATGATTTTTTTTTGTTATCGGAGATGCTTGTATTTTAAGAGTGTAATGTTTAGTATTAGCAATGTGTAGAATAAGTGAAATTGTTCCTTTTGGCATGCTAAAATATATATATAACAATTCATTAATACTAAAAATGTATTAGAAAATAAAAAAATGTTATATTTATTTATTAATAGAAATCAATAATTATTATAACAATTCATTAATGCTAAATAAAAACTAAATGAAAAATTATTATGATAAATTGAAAAACAAAATTAAACACTACGGTAATCATTAAAGATAATGTAAATGAAAAATGAAATTAATAGATTCACTACTTACATGTAAATTAACGAATTAATCATTATGCTAAACTAAGTTTAAAAATGTTTGATAATAAAATATTTGAAATGGTTGATAAGTATTTGATTTTGTTAAGGACGTATAATAAATATTCATTTTTAATGTAATTATAAAAATAAATTATATAATTAAAAATAATACTAACATATTAATAAAGAGGCAAATAATGGAAAGATCATAAATCAAGGAATTTAATCATTTTAAAGATATCAATTAATTTATCATGACAACTATGCCCTTTCTACATAAAATAAATATAAAAAATTTATTAAAATAAAATTGATCCTAACCATTCATCTAACTAATCTAATGGATATGGCGAGTCCACAATTTTTACACTAAGGGAGTGTTTATAAATGATCCACAATTTATATTGCTGATTATATTATATTCACGACAATTAAAAGGAGTCTGTATGGTGCTAAAAATTGTGAAATAAGAATCATATAATTGAGAAACAATAAGACTGCTAAAATTTAATTTTTTTTCCATATTAGAATCGAAAAGGGAATTGAAAAACATAAAATTCACACACAATAGAAGAAAAAGGAAAAAGAAAAGTAGTGAAACAATAAATAAAAGCATTAGTTACAAGCATTAGTAAGAAGAATTAGTTATAATTGAGAAATAATAAGACAATGCTAAAAATTTAATTTTTTCATTACAATCGAACAGGAAATTGAGGAACACAAAATTCACACAATAGAAGAAAAAAGAAAAAGAAAAAGAAAAAGAAAAAGAAAAAGAAAAAGAAGAGTAGTGAAACAATAAATTTACAAGTTGATGTTGGGGATCAACTACGGATATTCATCTCCCAGCGGAAGTTTCACGAATTCGCCTCCATAACATTCTATTAGCTTTGTGGACCCCTCAATATCCAACTCTTTCAAAGATTGGGCCTTACGTAGGAGGCGATGCGGCAGCAACTTCATTTCTTCACAACGTCTGATCGTCAGGCTCCTGAGACATGGCATGATGGAGACGACTGCAGACTCTTCTTCTCCCGCTGTAATGTCCTCCCACTCCTCCCATTTCTTGCACAATCCAAAATACAAGAATTCGAGTTTAGGAAATGCAACAACGACATTAGTAGCAGATGAAGAAGAAGAAGAAGGAATGTGGTCGTTCTTCATCACTTCTCCTTCTCTTCCTCTTATTCCCAACCACTCCCTGCCCACCAACTTCAATTCATCCAGTTTAATCAAGCTGAGTCTTTCCAAGAACGGTAGTTTTCCCAAAGCCGGCAATGATGACAGCTCACTGCAATACCATAGTTGAATTTCTCTTAGAAGGTTTTGGGGCAATGAGATCCAAAGTGGAAGTTTCGATCCCTTATACAAACTGATTTGAAGTCTTTCAAGGTTGTGATTGGGCTCTAGAGCTTCTATTACGTCCACCCACAATGATGATGATGATGACCGCTCCTCCTTTTCATCGCTCAAAATATTATTGTTCATAAAATCAAGAGTGAGTGATTGTAGGCATATCTTGTTCTTTAATTCTGCTTGTTGAGCATCCTCAACCAACTCTTCCAAATCACTTATTGTACTAACATTTCTGATTTCCAATCTTAGTGATCCAGTAAGACGATTTAAGTTTTTCAACAATCCCAACTTGTTCCTACCACTTCCTCTTTTGAACACCCTCATTAAAATATGAAGCCTAGGTAACTGAGCTATTCCTTCAGGAAGTCTATAGAGATAATTACAACCGCTGATATCCAAGATTTGCAATTCAAGCAAACTACACATGCTCTCTGGCAACTCCTTTAGTTCTTCATTGTAACTTAAGTTAAGGTGTCTCAACTTAACCAAATTCCCAATTTCTCGTGGAATCTCTTCGAGGGAGCACCTTTTTAACAAAAGAGTTTGCAAGAAATAAAGCTTACAAATGATTTTCAGGTCTTCCTTGGAAACTCTACGATGACTTATGTCCAACCATCTCAGGTGAATCAACTTTTCCATTCCCCGTGAACTACCATTCAGGTCGCTTCCAACTTTTAACACCCTAAGACTTGTGAGACAATCACAAATATTTAGGGGAGTTCCTTCGTCCCAAGATAAACCACGATATTCTTTGACTCGAGAAATTAAATTTGTGTTGCAAACTTGGCACGTACTCATTGACATTCCGGGGGACTTCCTGACAAATTCAGCAAAATCATGTACTATATCATGCATTTTACATGAAATTATTTGCCCATTGTCACCATCTTCCTCAAAATCTTGAAATAGAGACCTCATTGCAAGATCTTGGAAGTACTCGCGCCCTTTAAGTTCCATATCCACTTTCACACTCCCCATATTTGAGCCAAGATAACCTAATGCCATCCACATTCTTATTAGCTTATCCACCTTGAGCTTCGCATCCTTAGGAAAGTAGGCACAATATGAAAAACATCGCTTGAGCGTTGGTGATAGCTCATGATAACTCAAAAGTAAAACACGAAACAAATCCTCTCCCACTTGTTCCAATCCCCACATTTCACTCTTCAATACCTCGTCCCACTCTTCGGGGGTGTTCTTAAAACGCAGAAGACTTCCCAATGTCTTTGCAGCAAGAGGCAATCCCTTGCACTTTTCAGCAATGCCCTTACCAATTTCTTCAAATCTTTTTGTTTCTCTTTTTTCAGAAAGGGCAGCTGAGCGGCTCAACAACAACCAACAATCTTCATCCGAGAGGAGTCTCGGACGAATGATGTCTTCATCAGTTGTGCCCATGATTTTAGCAACCCTTTCGTCTCTTGTTGTCACCAAAATTTTAGTGCTTGCTCCGGCACATTTAAGGGCGTTTTCCAAAGGTTCCCACTTATCACCTTCTTTGTTCCAAACATCATCTAGGACAAGAAGAATTTTTTTCCCTGAAATACGATCTTGCAAATCCTTGAGTAAGGCATCTAATTGGGTTGCATTAGGAGAACTATCCTTATCTATTCCCTCGATAATCCCTTTTGCAATATCAGCCACATTAAAGGGATCGGAAACACATATCCAAATAGTGAAACGAAAGCATGCTTTAACTGAAGGATGATTAAAGACTATCTGAGCAAGAGTAGTCTTCCCAAGTCCCCCTCCACCCACTATGGAAAGAATACGGTACCCTGATCCCTCATGGCTACCACTAAGTGTGTTCACCAGATCATCCCTTATGTCGTCTCGGCCCTGTACTTGTGCTAAGTCAATCAAAGAAGTAGATTGAACTCGACAAGATGGTGCAGGGGAGTGATCACTTTTGGGTTGGGATATGTCAAAACTATATCTAACTTTCTCCTTCAAGATCTTATCAAGTTTTGATTTCAGATCTTGAACTTTGTTGGCAATGTCATGACGAACTGCTAGTTTCTTGAAAGAGAAACAGGAAGATGGGATGAAAGAGCATACCGTTTGGTTATTAGGAGACTCAGATTTGATCTTATGCTTGAGAATGGCGTAGTTCCATTCCTCCAAAACATCCTCCATTTGGTGCGATGTTTGTTCCAGCCTCCACAACCAATCCTTGACAGTTTTGTCCTTGAATTGCTTCCTGTCTGCATCATCCAACACATTTCTGATCGTGTTCAACTCTTTCGAAAGATCCTCAAGCTCCTTATCAACGCCGCTCACCAGTTGTATTTCGCTTTGAATCTTGTCTTTGAGAGTGGTCAGAAGCAGCTCCACCGCAGCATCAGCCATTAATTATGTATATTGATCACCGGCCTTTTGATTTCTTCTTGTGTGTGTGTGTGTGTGGTTGGTGTTTGTTGTAGACTTGTAGATGATTGTGATCCAAAGCCAATGCAATTGCAGCTTTCTTTCTTTCTTTGTTTCACCTTGGTTTTCTCTCTCCCACTTGTATTCCAATTATTTTAATTTAAGAGGAGGCCACACAGCACATGCAAAAACGGAGGGGTTGCTCATTCGGTGGGTCCCGCACTTGTAAAAGTAAAATCACCCGTGACTTTTTCAATAATTGAGATGGAGAAGTTAAAACGTGTGAATATATGATTTAAAATAAAAAAAATATTTTATAATTTAATAATATATATTTAGGGGGAAATTCTACCCTGCCCATGAGGTAGTTCCTGAAGTGTCTCGATAGACTTATTGGGACACTTAAAAGTGTCCTAATAGATCTATTAGGACACTTTGAAGTGTCCCAATAGCTCTATCGGGACACTTCGGGTACTACCCTTATGGGTAGGGTAGAAAAGCCCATATTTAGGATGGAACAAATTTCCACAGTTGATAAACAAAATCACTTATTAAAGTACAATTTTAATTAACTTAATTTTGTGTCTCGATTAATTACTATTTGCTAACTATGTAATTAATGACCCATTTACATGCGTGAATGTAAAATTTGGACATATATTATATACAGGAAGGTATATTTTAGTAATCCAATTTAATTGGACATATAACATTTTACTTCTATTTACATTTATTGTACCATTTTAAAGATAATTAAAAAATAAATTATGAGTGCTCTAATATTTTTTTTCCATTCTTTATTTTGGAATATATGGGAATTTGGGTTTTCTATTAAATGATATTTGTGGTTGTTCATCATAAATGGATTCTGATCCAGTGGAATGGTGCTTCTCAATCTGTGTTCAAAGGAGTTATGCATTCATATATTCTAATACTTCATCTAAAAACAAGAAGAAAAAACAAAAACTAAAAAAAGAAAAAAACTTATAGTGGAAAAAAGTAATTAGCATCTCTTCTGATTCTGATTATAGCTAGACTCCATGGATCGAGGTTGTAATAATGTAATGTGTGAGAAATATGAAATTACGCAGAAACTTCCGAGAGTAGTAAGCTATCTTCCCAGTTAAGAAGTAGGAAATTACCTTCCACAGGAGTTATTGACTTCTTGATTAACCGCGTGTACCATGTCTATGTATAAAGCTGCACAAACTTAACCGCGTATTTACAGTGTCTATGTCGATGTCTTCTCAATTAACCGCGTGTACGCTATATATGCAGAAACTTGCAGAGTAGTAGGTTGTCATAATTACCAATTAATCGTGTATGCTTGTGTGTGTACATATATCTACTACTATATAAAAAGAGCCTTGTTTTACAAAATTTGATCTAACTATTATGTTCATATTACAACTCTAATTTAAGGGTATTAATGTAATATTATGTGATATAATATAATATAGGGATAAGGTCCAATTTGGCCACTGAACTTATTTGGGGGGCTCAATTGGGTCACTACAACTTTTTTGGGCTCAATTGGGTCACTGCAGTGTTAAAATTGGCTCAATCTGGCCACCACGTGACGGAGCCCTAACGGCCTCCGTTAAGTGTTGCAAAAACGACGTCGTTTTGCACGTTTTTTTACCCGACCCATTCACAATCCAAAACCCGACCCAACACTCTAAAATCCATAGAATCGAAAATTTGGGGATTTCAAATCCCCAATTCTGAAGTTAGGGTTCTTAGGGAAATCCCCAAAATAAAAAATTTAACAAATCCATTCACCATCCCAAATCACCAGCGTTGTAATCATAGTAACAAAGCTTATCCAATAAACGAGCAATTTCAGAATTCTTTAGCTCGATTTGTGCCTCCGTCTCCATCTCAACCTGAACCTTTGCCATTCCCCTCCCGATTGAAGTAGAGACAAAACGGGCAAGATAGACTTGTTAGCATACGTCAGCTACTGGATCAGCGGGTTCTTCACCCTTCCCAAAAGCAGTCGGATCAGCAGGAAGATTCAACCCCACAAGAGATAACTGTTCACGGATCCTCTGCCATTGACTTTGCAGATTATTTAGGTTCTCTTCAGCTTGCTTCCTCTTTTCAATCTCCATCAACAAAGTCAATCTCATTTCTCGAAGTTCACTTTCAATATCAGGGTTCTCTAAGAACCCTAGCTTCAGAATTGGGGATTTGAAATCCCTAAATGTTCGATTATGTAGATTTTAGAGTGTTGGGTCGGGTTTTGGATTGTGAATGGGTCGGGGTATGGGTTAGTATTGAGTCGGGTAAAAAAACGTGCAAAACGACGTCGTTTTTGCAACGCTTAACGGAAGCCGTTAGGGCTCCGTCATGCGGTGGCCCAATTGAGCCAATTTTAACACTGCAGTGGCCCAATTGAGCCCAAAAAAGTTGTAGTGACCCAATTGAGCCCCCCAAATAAGTTCAGTGGCCAAATTGGACCTTATCCCTATAATATATTTATTTTAATATAATAATATACCATATTAATTTCCATATATATATAATATTATTTAAATATAATGATATAGGGGTTGGTTATAATAAAAACTTATCTTGGTGTGTAAACATGTGGATTGTACTTGTTTAGTGTACTTTTAGTGCTTTTCTTACTGTATTTTAGTGCTAAAAACATCTAGCACCAAAACACAATAAGAAAAGCATTAAAAAAAAATTAGCACCAAAATACATAAAGAAAAGCACTAAAAATACATTAAACAAGCACAGCCCGCAGTTTACACACCACGATAAGTTTTTATTTGAACCAACTCCTAATGATATAAACTAATCCTACTATAGAACCAACAATATAAAAAAATATTTAACAAACTTCTTCGAAAAATTGAAAATGAATTAAGAGTCATGAATGATAATTTCATGTTATATTTTGTAATTAAGCATATCCATCTTTGATTCTTCTTATTTTTATTTCAATTTCGTCCAATTTAAATTAACTACGTCATTTGTTCCATAAAAAAAATTAAATTTCTATTTCATCCTTTTGAAGCCAAGATATTATAGAATAATCATTATGAGTTTAAAATGTATAAAATTTTCATTTACCTAATGATTTTAATTTTTTCACCCTTTTCCCTTTTTTCGTGCAAAGTATTCGTACGTTAAAAAATATAAATAAACTCTAAAACAAAAGGAAATAAAAATTTAAAATAAACACAATATATTTAAAATAATCATTAAATTTAAAATTAAATAAAAAATAAAATGTAGCCTAGAATATGAAAAATACTCTAAAAATTAAAAATTAACCTTTAAAATTTTGACAAGAAAAAATGAAAAGATTAAAATTTAATTATATCTGAAAACTAAAGAAAGCCTAGACTATTTAAAAAATCAAGGATAATTATTAATCCAAGACTTGAGAGATGGTTTATCTTTATTTCCAATGCCGTTGCAGCTTTCTTTCTTTCTTTCACCTTCATTTCCTCTCTCCCACTTATATTCCAATTATTCTACAAGAAACTGTAAAAAAAAAATTGAACTGTACAAGGAGAGACGGTATGAGATCGATAGAGTTGTACAACCCAATTGTGTGTTTTTTTTTATATATATTTGAGATGATGTGATTTGGCATCCAAATAGTATTCAATTCCCCGCGAAACCAAATATAATTATATGATGTTAATTAAGTAATCCTTATTTTGAAGATTATTTTATATTGTATCTTCATACAAAAATTCTTAATTGGGTAAGTGTACATCGTAATACGATTATATATACATATTGTATCACAACTTTAAATTAAAATGAATACTCCTTCCGTCCTGATTATATAGTCTATATTACTATTTTGAAGTATTCCAATTATATAGTCTTATTACTATAAGTAGCATTAATTTTCATAGTAATATACAAATATATACCCTTATTAATTCTTGAAAATTAAAATACTAACCACTTAAATTTTGAAAGTCATAAATATTAAATAAGGGTATCATTGGAAGTTTAGCCTTAATTTCTTATTTTCATAAATATTTTTAGTCTACGCGTGAGTCGAAAAGGGACTATATAATGGGGACGGAGGGAGTAAAAAATTTTAACAAGTGGATGCTGGGGTGGTTAGTTTACTATTGACGTACAATGGTGGACCTCAAGATTTTATTATTATTGTACTACAATTTAGAAAATCGTGCTATGATGTGCATGTGAATTTATTATTTCGCTTTTCAAATTGAGAGGTAGTTGTATTTATTATTTTGCGTTTGTAATTGCTTGGTTGTTATATATAACTATAAAAAATTTAGTAGCTCTTTCTCTCTCTTAATTAGAGGTGGTTGTAAATTCATTGCTATACATAAATACATCGTTCTTAGAAATTTACAAATCTCCTTCAACCACCAAAGGATAAAGATACATTTACAAATTGGTTTAATATATGGGAGGAATTTTAAAATATTCAAAATTGGAATAAATATATATATATATATATATATATATATTTTGTAATCAAGTTGCATAATTCATTATTTTTTATACAACAGGTGGTATAAGATTCTTATACATCAAGCTTTACTAATATTACTTGAAAGTTAATTTCACTCTTTCTTAGTCTCATGTGTGTAAATAAATACATACTAGTATACCACTGTGCGACTCACATAAAATATTATTAAAAATTATGTACAATAATAATTATATCAAATAATGAATTTAGTAAATAAATGTAATGACCCGGCTTTCAAACACCTGCCCGATAACAACGCAAGTCTTTCCAGCGCGTTTTTTTGTCTGTACTTGAATGCTCCATGCGGAACTTTCCAAACTAACACAAGTATTTTCAGTACGTTTTGTCCTCATTCGCACGTCTCCACATTGTCTCAGGTCAAGTACACTTAACGTTGGAGTTCCAATGGAATGAACGTAAAAAAAAGATGCACCTTGTCGTATAAGTATCACCTGTCAAATCGCTTAAGATTTCCTCGATAATACTATCCCATCCATAATAGCTTCATAATTCATCTGTTTTTAGTGAATTCGGTTCATTCACACACCCCTCAATTTAGAAGTCTTATATAAGCCGCTCTTTGATTCGGCACCAAATATCACAATAAATATATGATTTATATCGATCGAATTATGAATTACTTGTGTATTTTGATAGAATATGTTAATCAACTCTTTCGACTTTATAAAATAAAAGACTATCGACTAAGATACGATGAATTTTATGATGTTTATGTCTTTCTATATGAATGATTTCGTTGTCGAGTGTCAAATAGCTCAAGTGGCTTGGTAGCTACTAAGTATATTCCGTCGTTAGTTCCGTCGCCTGTGTATTGTAGTATCTAACTAGTATCAATCAGTTGTTGTTTGTGATGGAGTGCAAGTTTAGCTCGCAAGTGGCTTCACTTTGGAAGCTTGCAGTTGTAAATACAGTGGCCAATTTGGCATGGCATGTCGGCAATCGTACGCATTGTTGCTTTGAAGATATATGTTCAACAGCACATGCAAATTCACATGTTTCTGAATTACAAGGACGATATATCAACATGCATTAATTAGTTTCATATTTTTGATTAAACAAGCTTTAATTTTAGTTTCCAATATTTATATATGTTCATTCACATCGAAAAGGGTAATTCTAATACTACATGAAAAGCATATGGATACAGCTATGGCCTTGTATGTGTAGTTAGTGGTTTGGCCAATAGGATGTCTCCATCACATAGCACGAAAAAATTAAAGTAGCTCTTCCATACACCCGTCTGACATTAGACGAGAGCGTGCACTCCACATGTGCCCAATGCACGGCACATGGCGTGCATACGGCAATTTTTTTTTTCTCTTTTATATAGTATTTTTTAAATTACTGAACTTGAAAATGGAAGTGAGTTAATTTAATTTTTTTTGATAAGGCGACTCACACAATGCACTTGTTTGACGATAATGAGTTAACTCATGTACTGCTCTTGACAACTAAATTTTTTGAAGATATACATATAATATTCAATATAGAATTTAACACAATAATATATATATATATATATATTACTTTTTTTTAGATAAAAGAATTCTTTTTAATGTTATTAATATATATATATATATATATATATATATTCTTACTTTAATTATTTATTAGATATTTATTAATATTTTCTAATTATAATATACCTTATAACTTTAAATTTTACACTTTCAAAAGAACTTTTAATTTTACATATTTCAGTAAAAAATCATACAATTTACGTTCAACACACGTGATCTCCGCTAGTAATATATAAAGGATCGATAACTAGCTAGGGTTCCAAAATAAAATAAACATTCATACCTGCTTGGAAGATGCTTGGAAGTATTCACTTAATCTATACCACTAGTTCACAACCCACTTCACTTTTGCTTAAGGAGTTCATCACATGTCTATATTCAACTCAATTTGTTTGACTTTGAACTTTGTTTACGCTGATTCATTTGTTGAGAAATAAATAAATAATGGTGCCTCTGTACATGCCTATTATATTGTTAATTTAATTTAGGGTTAATTACTAATAAAATACAATATATTAACTTTTACTTAATTAATTGCAAACTTGGTGCACATAGAAGCGTGTATAATTCGTTGATTCTGAGTATATCCGGAAGAACATAAGAACAATATCGTTGATTATCGCAAGAATACCGAATTGCATATAAATATCACACTTTTTATTAAACTTCAACTCCGTTAATAACAATCTAGACCTATCTATTTATAATATATGAGAAACTTGGAAGATAAAAAATATAAAACCTAAATAAGATAAATTTCGTTATTGATGACGTAATCTAAATAGAAAAAAAATTATTAAATTTAAAATATAATATAAATAAGTATATCAAGATCTAATCTTGATGTATATCTCTATCAAAACTTTAAAATTTTGTAATTGCAATGTTGTTATATTTGTTAACACAATTTTGTAAATTGTTGTAACTTGTAAAGTAGACAAAACTTTGCTATAAGACTACCGCCACTGGTGAAGAAAGACACGCCCACGGTGGGGACGTCTGTTTTTTTTTTTTTTTACTGATTTTTTATCTTTTGTTCTAAAAAATGTGTACTTTAAAATAGAATTAGCAACGCTATTTTTTATTTTTTATTTTGATTTTCAGTTGATTTTTTTTTTCCGAAGTGGGATGGGTTGACACGACCCAAGGCTCGTTTGATGGTAAAGACCCATCAGGAGGTGTGATGGGAGTGTTTGATAATGGTCAATAGTCACTTGGGATCCTTTATTTTTGCGATTTCGTGTTGGCAAAAACTTCTATGACACGGCCTGATGGATCCCTTTTCGGTAAATGGTTTTAGGAAGGCCGCAGGTCGCTTGACCCGCTGCGAAAAAAAGCAACTCAGCTAATGCAAAAAGAGTATTACTCATAATAGTAAAATGTATCACCCATAACCTGAGAAGTATTGTCGATGCTAATTCGCTTTATATGAGTTCATTATACCTAAATTATGATTTAATAATACATCTAAATCAGAGTTTATTATTCTAAATTAAAATCCATTAATCATAACTATGAATTTTATAGTTAATTAAAAAAATTAATTGTTGAGCACGGTGTATGAGTCCACGCTTTAGTGTCGAGCAAGTGTGTCGCCTGATCAAAGAAATTAAATTAACTCATTTTATTCTATGGTAAATATTTCAATTTAATGTGTATATTTATTTCCACTAGTTTTTTTCCTAAGCTATTGATCATGTATGTTCAAAAATATATTTTCAAACATGTCTTATTTTTTTGACAATGAATTTTGGAACATAGCCTTGTACGAAAAATATATGGAGTGTTTAGAAACACACCTAACTATAAAGTATAAATATTATAATTTTAATATATTTTCTTCAATTTTTACTAGGATATTGCTCTAGCAATCAAAACCAACATAATCACAAAAGAGATGTCTCTTTTGAAACAATAATGAATTTTATTTGATACCTAAAATAATGCATGAAAAGTTTTTTTTTTATTATCATTGGTTCTCCCAAAAAATATTTGTAAAAAAGCATCGATAGATGATCTATTTTAATATAAAAATATATTAATTCAAGAAGAAGTTCAAAGGGATGTTGATCGTAATAAAAAGTTTGGTTATTGTTATGTATGAGAATCTACACTCACCCATTTTACATATAGTTTTAAATTTAAATCAATTTAAATACTATTCTTTTGTTGTGCACACTTTTATTATATTTTAGTAGTTTCCAGAATCAAAATTGAGCGACGAAACGTCAATATTTACAAATTTAAATCACGTTTTTATTACAAATTCAAAGTATACGGGCTAATTATTAATCTATTCTAGCATTTCTGTCTCCCTCTTTTCAAATTTAAAAAACTAAATTGTGATACTTCTTTTTATCTCTCAAAGAACTCACACGTGAAAATTTATTTCTCTCTGATTTTGTAGCATACGTGAATTATATATTTTTTTAAATTGGTTAAAATTATTTTTTAAAAAATTGAGGATAAAATTGGATCCGAACATTGGCTCGCCTTACGAATGTTGACAATTAAATGGTCTTATACAAGCTTTAGTTATTTATGAAAATAATAAAGTTTAGAGATATTAGAGATACATTCTTTTTTTATTTTATATTTTATAAAGCTCGTATATATATTCATATCTCATTCATATTATTAACCAATTTAAAATTATTCATGTATCATAAACACTACAAACTTGTATGCTTATGATCTAAATTAAATTGATATCAATAAATATACTAATACTTAGATATATTAATGTTCTCATCATTAATTCATCGATTAGTATATATCGATCGTCACTATTGTCATTATAGTATAAGAGATACTAAAAGAATATATATTCTTGATTTACATACTATGTATATATGTCATACTATCTTAAAGTTACTTGTAAGTATAACTTTTCAGTAATTCATGTAGTTGAAATATTAACCTCTATAGATTTACAGTTATATAAAATAAAATATATTTCTAATATTAATTATTGAAAATAATAAAGCTTAAAAATATATTTAATTTTTAATATCTAAGACTCATATACCTTTTGACTAATCTGGTGATTGTCCTAATAAACTTGAATCGTGAATAAATTATTTCATTGAATTGAAATTGTTTGGATGAATCTATGAAAATCATGATTTAGATGATTTCTTCCTCGATTATATCAGTTCCTAATTTTCTCCATTTATATTTATTTACATTTAGTTAATCATTTATCTTTAGTAGATACAAAATAAAATTAAACCTTGAATGCACTACCTATCTAATACTTAGAAGATTGACGTTGCAGTACTCACATTATGATTAAGTTTTTAGTTTATATGGAATACAATCTTGTTCAATATTGTAATACAGATAGTTCGTATACTTGTGGATAGCTAATGAGAAGTTGAATAATTGTAATGTAATAAAATAAATATTTGGTTGAGAAGTGCAAGATGATATTTCAAAAATAAGTTTTTATATTTACCCAAATTTAGCAGCTACATTCTACATTTTTAATTATAACATTTGTATGTGCTAAATTTTTCCAAAGTTAAAATAGTATTAGAAAAATAGTAGTGTTCTAAAATAAATTTTTGTATACATAATAACTTGTTAGGACCGTTTTAAAACAATATGGGGCCCGAGGTGAATAATGAATACATTTAGAAGTAAAATATTTTTTTTAAAACATAATACACTAATATGTTTTAAAGAAATTCATTTATTATTTTTCATTTATTAACAATAAAATCACTTTTAAATGTTCTAAATCCAAAATTGTGACATATTACTCAATTTAAAAACTTACTTCAACAAAAACAATTGTTATAATTAGCATATCCAATAATATTTGATGGGTAATATATGCATTGGAAAATATTTATTTATATAATATAATATCTACATATAATTTTCTATTTAATTTTAGAGGGAAATTTTTAAATAGCCATTATTACCTAGTAAATAATGTAAATAGCCACTTTTTAAAAAAGTAATGTTTCTAGTCATTATCATAAAAAAAGTACTATAATACCCTTAATTTTATATTTATTATTAAGAATTATTATTTATGTATATCTATATATTCATATATCAATACTATTAGGAAAAAAATCTAATTCTCTCTCTCTTCCGTCTGCAAACGACGTTCTCTCGTCTCTCTCATTTTTCAATCTCTGTTTTATTTTAATTTAAGAGGAGGCCACAACACATGCAAAAACTGAGGGGTTGCTCATTCGGTGGGTCCCCCACTTGCAAAAGTAAAATCACCTGTGACTTTTTCAATAATTGAGATGGGGAAATTAAAAAGTGTGAATATATGATTTAAAATAAAAAAAAAATCTTTTATAATTTAATAATATATATTCAGGATGGAACAAATTTCCACAGTTGATAAACTAAATCACTTATTAAAGTACAATTTGAATTAACTTAATTTTGTGTCTCGATTAATCACTATTTGCTATCTATGTAATTAATGAATGATCCATTGACATGCGTGAATGTAAAACTTGGACATATATTATATACAGGAAGGTATATTTTAGTAATCCAATTTAATTGGACATATAACATTTTACTTTTATTTACATTTATTGTACCATTTTAAAGATAAATAAAAAATAAATTATGAGTGCTCTAATATTTTTTTTTCATTCTTTATTTTGGAATATATGGGAATTTGGATTTTCTATTAAATGATATTTGTGGTTGTTCATCATAAATGGATTTTGATCGAGTGGAATGGTGCTTCTCTATTTGTGTTCAAAGTAGTTATGCTATCATATATTCTAATACTTCATCTAAAAACAAGAAGAAAAAACAAAAACAAAAACTAAAAAAAGAAAAAACTTACAGTGGAAAAACGTAATTAGAATATCTTGTGATTATAGCTAAGACTCCATGGATAGAGGTTGCAATAATGTAATGTGTGAGAAATATGAAATTACGCAGAAACTTCCGAGAGTAGTAAGCTATCTTCCCAGTTAAGAAGTAGGAAATTACCTTCCGCAGGAGTTATTGGCCTTGTTTGTTTTTATTTCCAACATCAATTTCCAGTTTTCAGTATTCAGTTCAATTTACGAGTTGTATTGGTTTTTGAAAAAATGTAATGATTTTATTATGATAAATGATTTAATGTTTAGATATATAGGTTTGGAAAAATAAAAAATGGAAATATGTTTGTGTTGGGTATCAACTCCGCCACCTCCGAACGTCTTTCTCCTGTATACACTGGATGATTCAGCCATGGAAGAGTGTAGAAACAGATGGCTCAGAACCTCAATGTTAGAACAGGATCCACAGCTCAGCAAGGCTCAAATAGGTAACCAAGATCTGGAGATCTTCACAGAGAGACCACGGCTACAAGGCTCACACAGCCTCCTCAAGGAACCCCGAACCCTAGCCCTCAACTCAACCCAGAAAGGGACAACACAGTAGATCTACACAGACGGTGGAATCTACTCTAGAACAGAAGAGGGTAGAGAGGGAGAGAATCTCACACAGAGGAAGAAGAAGAAGGAAAACACTCAGTTTACCTTAGATCGATCGGAATCGCTCTCTCTCTCTCACAAGAACTCTCTGGAACACACAGTAGAATGAGAAGTGTGGGTAACAGTAACCGAGCACCATATAAATAGGTCGGCGCACGGTTAGGGTTAATTAGGGTTAAACAGAATTAGTTAGAGGCAGTTGGGCTTCGGTGCTCACTGAGCTGCATGTGTGAGTTGGGCCGGTCCACAACTGTTTGGGCTTCAACAAATGGGCCACAATTAAATAACAATCTCCACCTTGGTCTATTTGACATTACTTGAGCAGGATCTATCACTTGTAGAGTTCATCATTGCCATCCATCTCACCTATAGAGATCACACAGCAAAACTATAAGTGAGATAGTTTCAAACACATAGTCTGAATCTGATCACATAGATCATAGGGAGCAACAAGGTAATAACCAAGGGACAAACTGATGAAACTACCAGGCTGCAGTCTTTGAGAACAAAATCAACACATAAAATCAATCTCAAAAACTTAAAACAGAAAGCATCAAAAGCTTAACCTGGGTCAAAATTCAAAATCTTCATACAATTAGTATGTTTTTCAAGAGGCAAAGATTTTGTACCCATGTCTGCAGGATTAACTTCAGATGGAATCTTTTCAAGTAAAACATTTTTACTTTCAACAACTTCTCTAATAAAATGAAACCTAACATCTATATGCTTGGTTCTATCATGAAAAACAGGATTTTTACACAATTGAATGGCTGATTGACTATCTAAAAACACAACAGCATTTTTTTGAAGAAAACCAATTTCAGATAAAACACCTTTCAACCACAGGGCTTCCTTGAAAGCTTCAGTAATAGCAACATACTCTGCCTCAGTGGTAGAAAGTGCAACAATATGTTGCAGCTGGGATTTTCAGCTTATGCAAGACCCACACAAAGTAAAAACATAAGAGGTTGTAGACCTCCTATTATCTCTATCATTAGCATAGTTAGAATCTATATAGCCACACAACTGAACACCCTTGACACATTTAGTAAATTTTAAACCCACATGCAAAGAGGACTGAAGATATCTTAACAACCATTTCAATGCTTCCCAGTAAGTTACACCAGGATTAGACATGTACCTGCTCAAACAACTTACAGAATAAGCAATGTCAGGTCTGGTGCTTACCATAAGATACATTACAGATCCAATTGCATTACAGTAGGGTATCTTTTCCATGATATTCATCTCAGAAACAGTCTTTGGAGACTGATCTTTACTTAACACAAAGTGAGCAGCTAAAGGAACATTGACACCCTTAGCTTTTGACATAGAGAACTTACTCAAAATCTTTTCAACATATGAAGTTTGATTTAGCACAAGAGTATTGTTCTTTCTGTCTCTAATTATGTTCATGCCAAGTATTTTCTTAGCATCTCCCAAATCTTTCATTTCAAAATTTTCACATAGACAAGATTGAACATGCTTCAAAGATTTGAGACAAGGACTGATTAACAACATGTCATCAACATATATCAGAAGGAACATAGGAACTGTAGAGGTTTCTTTAAAGTACAAGCAATGATCAAACTTACTTCTATGAAACTTTAAAGACCTCATACACTAATCAAATTTCAAGTTCCATTGTCTTGGGGATTGTTTTAAACCATACAAGGATTTCCTTAACAAGCACACATAGTCAGGTTTATCACAATCTATAAAGCCCTCAGGTTGATGCATGTAAATAGGAACATCAAGATCACCATGTAAGAAAGCAGTAGTTACATCCATTTGCTTTAATTCCCAATTAAAATGAGCAACTAAAGACAGCATTATTCTAACAGTAGTGAACTTGACAACAGGAGTAAAAACTTCAGTATAATCTACCCCCTCCTTTTGAGTAAACCCTTTAGCAACTAATCTAGCCTTGTATCTGACATTATTAAATTCACTTTTGATTTTAAACAACCACTTGCAATCAACAACAGAAGCATGAGCTGGTTTTGGAACCAACTCCCATGTTTTATTAACATGTAATGATTTCATCTCAGTTTGCATAGCAATTAGCCACTTACTAGCATCTTTGGAATTAAGAGCTTCTTTAAAAGTTTTAGGTTCATTGCTATCTAGAGACTCAAACATAATAAAAGCCAAGTCAAGTAAATTACACTCAGTATCAGCATATCTTGCAGGCTTATTAATGGTTCTTCTCACCCTGTCTCTAGCCAACAGATAATCATTAAGGTTTTCAGGCTCACTGTTGTGATTAGCATGCTCATCAGATTCAGTTTCAGACTCAGATTCATGCTCAGTTTCAGGTTCAGACATATGCTCAGAATTAACATCATCATTGTGCATAGTAACAGGCTGAACAGGTACAGAAACATGCAATGGCTCCACCTCAAAAGGAACAGTGGGGACATGATCATTCATAGTAATTGTAGGCTGGGTTTCAGTCAAACAAGGGAAGCATGACTCATTAAACACCACATCTCTGCTTATAGTAGTTTTAAAACCAGGAACATCCATTACCCATAGCCTATACCCTTTAACTCCCTCTGGGTATCCTAGAAAAACACACTTTTGGGACCTAGGTTCAAGCTTATCATTTTTCACATGCATGAAAGCAGCACAACCAAAGACCCTTAAGTTTGACAGATCAATAGGTTTTCCATTAAACACAGATTCAGGACATTTACCATTTAATGGAACAGAGGGAGACCTATTAATCAAGTAGGAAGCAGTACATACAGCTTCACCCCAAAATTTATTAGACATACCAGAGAGGGCACACATGCTGCTCACCCTATCTAATAAGGTTCTATTCATCCTTTCAGCAACCCCATTTTGTTGAGGGTTGTAAGGAACAGTTTTGTGTCTTTTTATACCAGATTTAACACATAAATCATCAACTTGAGAATTACAGAATTCAAGGCCATTGTCTGTTCTTAGGGTCTTAATTTTCTTGCCAGTTTGGTTTTCAATCTGAGTTTTCCACATTTTGAACTTATCAATAACCTCAGATTTATGTTTCATTAAGAAAACCCAAACTTTCCTAGAGTAATCATCAATAATAGACAAGAAGAATCTGTTCCCACCATGAGTAGGAACTTTAGAAGGGCCCCAGACATCAACATGTAAATACTCAAGGATTTGTTGACTCTTAGATATATGAGATGCAGAGTTAGGAAATTGAACTTTATGTTGTTTGCCTAAAACACAAGCATCACAGAAAGGCATGCTAGATATCACATCAGAACCAAACACACCAGACTTTTTCAGAATTTCAAGCCCTTTATTACTCATATGTCCAAGTCTATTATGCCATAACACAGTTTTATCATCCTTTAGAACATTCACAGAGGGTGTCATAGGCTCAGAGGGTAAAGTTTTACAGATATACAGGTTATTTTTCTTTTCTGCTTTGAAAATAACCAAGGAACCTTTCAAAATTTTCATTTGACCATTTCCCCACCTGCCCTCAAGCCCATTTTCTTCTAAAGCAGCACAAGATAGCAAGTTATAGCATAATTCAGGCACATATCTTACATTCCTCAGAGTAATAGAAGAGCCATTATCAAATTTTAAGCAAACATTTCCAATTCCAACAACTCTGCATTTCTTTTCATTTGCCATTGACACAAAACCATTTTCAACTTGTATAAAAGAAGAAAACAGATTCTTAAATGGTGAGATATGGTAAGTGCAGCCAGAGTCTAAAAGCCATTCAGATTCACTCATAGAATCAGACACAGAGTTTGCAGAACTAATACACAAAGAATTTGAATCAGCAACCATGAAACAATTACCAAGTTTGTCTCCTGTAGCTACATTAGCCATTTCATTCTCATTGCTATTCTCATTCTTGTTGTTCTTCTTTGGCTTAGGACATTCTTTTGCATAATGACCAGGTTCATGGCAATTATAACATTTTCTAGAGCCCTTTCTAGACTTAGACCTGCTTTTACCCTTCTTTTTCTTACCACCATTTTCAGAATTTTCAGAGGACCTGAATTTTGTCCTCCCTCTTACATTCATTGTCTTTTCCTGAGAATTACTACCCCCATGTTCAAGCAAATCCAGTTCTTTAGACTTTAATGCACTGATTATCACATCAACTGATGCACTATCCCTATCATATTTTATAGCAGATTTTACATCAGAGTAGGAGTCAGGGATAGCATTCATTAAGGCAATGCTTGTGTAATTATCAATTATAGTATCACCAGCCCTTTTAATATCTTGGACAAGCTTAGTAAAACCATCTATATTTTCATCTATATCTTTAGACAAATCCAGTTTGTATTTAAAAAGCTTTTCCAACAGATACATGCGGCTAGTAAAGGAGGTTTCAGTGTACAAATTTTTAAGTTTATCCCATAGATCTTTAGCGTGCTCAGTATCACCTACTTTTCTAATCACAGAGTCAGATAAGCTCAAGATAATACTAGAACATGCAATTTCATCCATTTCAGCCCCTTTTTCAGCAGTTTCAGTAGTAGCATAAGATTGATCAATGGCTTTAGCAACTTTTTGATGAATTAACACACATTTCATCTTTTGTTTCCAAATGCTAAAATCATTCTTGCCATTAAAAAGGAACAATACCAAAGGAATTAGTGGCCATTATTCCACCAGAACACCAAAACACCCACAGAGCAAAGGGAAGACACAGAAAATGGATTTTGGGGAAACTCAGAAACAAGATACACACCAAAACACACGCACACAGCCTGTGAGACTTCCAACCCTTACTAGTGAGAGGATTACCCAGTTTGCAACACTCTCTTAGCGGAGGGCACAAGGATTTACTCAACACTAGGTCTGAAAGTCTCAGGGATTTCACAAATCCCGTAAGTTCACAAGAACTTCAACACAAGGATCTTACAGATCCTTAAAGAAAACTTAACACACTCACAAGAATCTAAACAAGAACGCGACAGAGATAAGAAGGAAGCAGCGGAAAGAAATCAATAGAAATCCAGGAACTGAAACCCTAATAACGCGAACACAGATAGATCTAGAGCACACCAAGGTAAAAACACGTTGTCAAGTACCAGATACCAAGCCTATAGCCCCTCACGGCACTAGAATTAGAAAAACAAGAGGTTACAGCCGCTTTACCAGAGCGGAGCCCTAGGAGAGGGTACTCCGACTTACCACCGCGTTGGAAAACATGAAGATGGACTGTCACCCGGCGGAGGATGGCGGAGGCGGCGGTTAGTGGCTCTGATACCACTGTTGGGTATCAACTCCGCCACCTCCGAGCGTCTTTCTCCTATATATACCGGATGATTCAGCCATGGAAGAGTGTAGAAACAGATGGCTCAGAACCTCAATGTTAGAACAGGATCCACAGCTCAACAAGGCTCAAACAGGCAACCAAGATCTGGAGATCTTCACAGAGAGACCACGGCTACAAGGCTCACACAACCTCCTCAAGGAACCCCGAACCCTAGCCCTCAACTCAACCCAGAAAGGGACAACACAGTAGATCCACACAGGCGGTGGAATCTACTCTAGAACAGAAGAGGGTAGAGAGGGAGAGAATCTCACACAGAGGAAGAAGAAGAAGGAAAACACTCAGTTTACCTTAGATCAATCGGAATCGCTCTTTCTCTCTCTCACAAGAACTCTCTGGAACACACAGTAGAATGAGAAGTGTGGGTAACAGTAACCGAGCACCATATAAATAGGTCGGCGCACGGTTAGGGTTAATTAGGGTTAAACAGAATTAGTTAGAGGCAGTTGGGCTTCGGTGCTCACTGAGCTGCATGTGTGAGTTGGGCCGGTCCACAACTGTTTGGGCTTCAACAAATGGGCCACAATTAAATAACAGTTTGTTTGATTATGTTTTCAATTTGAAATTTGTGGTTGAGATGAAGAGATAAATATTTGTGTAATTATGATGAATTGATGAATATTAAAATAATAGATCCCACTGTAAAGATATATTTATATGTGTGTGTGTGTGTGTGTGTGTGATTGAATAGGTTATATAGGATTGGAAAGAGTGAAAATTAGAATTAAAAATGAGAAAAACAAACGTGTTTCCGGTGTTTTGAATAGTAAAATATGAGAAATTTCCATTTGGAATCAAACAAGACCATTGTCTTCTCGATTAACCGCGTGTACCATGTCTATATTAAAGCTGCAGCAGGAACTACAACGACACAGCGTGAAGAAGAGAGACTTGAGCAATGACTATTTTCTACACATGCAAGCATCAAGAAGCATATTTCAGCTACATTTCCACCGTTGATAGTAGTAGTCGTGGATCATTAATAATAGCCGTAGATGTTATTTTTTTCCCGCTTTAGTTGTACTATAAAAGGAGAACAAGCACATGTGTGCTTCTTTGATTGTGTGAAGATATTTTTACCAAACTTCTGATATTTTGTGAAATAAAACACATGTGTGGAAATATTGATTTCTTCATGGTATCCAAAGCTTGGATCTTGCTGATTTGAATCTTATAGATCCATAATTACTCTTCGCTTCCGATTACATAATTCTCTGTAATTTCTTTCTTTCACCTTGATTTTCTCTCTCCCACTTGTATTCCAATTATTTTAATTTAAGAGGAGGCCAGAGTGGAGACCCTCTAGTCCCACTTGTGTGTGCCAACCGTGTGCCACCATTAAAATTATATATTGTTAATAATATTTTTTATAAAAATAAAATTTGTTTTATCATAATTAATATTTATTGTAAAAAAATTAAAATTTTAAAAAATTATATACCCTAAGTTTGGAATAATCAACCCCAAAAATCAATTATATTAACTAAAAAATGAAAATTAAATATTAAAAAATAATTATAAACCCTAATTGGGTGGAATAAACCCTAAATAATAATGTAAAATTATACTAAATCAAAAGAAATTAAAATTGAAGAAAAAAATAAATGAAAAGTAATAATTTTGAGGTGTGGCACACAAGTTGGGACTAGAGGATCTCAAGTGAGGCCACAGCACATGCAAAAACTGAGGGGTTGCTCATTCGGTGGGTCCCGCACTTGCAAAAGTAAAATCACCCGTGACTTTTTCAATAATTGAGATGGGGAAGTTAAAACGTGTGAATATATGATTTAAAATAAAAAAAATCTTTTATAATCAAATAATATATATTTAGGATGGAACAAATTTCCACAGTTGATAACCTAAAGGTCACGGGTTCGAATCTCCTCAATACCACAAATCGGGTGTCTGAGTATAAAAAAAAAAGATAAACTAAATCACCTATTAAAGTACAATTTGAATTAACTTAATTTTGTGTCTCCATTAATCACTATTTGCTATCTATGTAATTAATGACCCATTTACATGCGTGAATGTAAAATTTGGACAATTATTATATACAGGAAGGTATTTTTAGTAATCCAATTTAATTGGACATATAACAATTTACTTTTATTTACATTTATTGTACCATTTTAAAGATAAATAAAAAATAAATTAAGAGTGCTGTAATATTTTTTTCCATTCTTTATTTTGGAATATATGGGAATTTGGGTTTTCCAATATTAAATGATATTTGTGGTTGTTCATCATAAGTTTAGTTGCAAGTGGCTTGACTTTGGAAGCTTGCAGTTGTTACTTTGAAGATGTTCACCCTATTTTTAACACCACAAGCAAATTCACATGTTTCTGAATTACAAGGACGATATATCAACATGCATTAATTAGTTTGATACTTTTAGTTGAACAAGCTTTAATTTTAGTTTCCAATATTTATGTTCATTCACATCAAAAAGGGTAATTCTAATACTACACGAAAAGCATATATACATTGTGGATCCAGCTATGGCCTTGTATGTGTAGTACAATGGGATGTCTCCATCACATAGCAAGAAAAAAATAAAGTAGCTCTTCCATACACCCGTCTGACATTAGACGAGAGCGTGCACTCCACATGTGCCCAATGCACGGCACGTGGCATTCATACGACAATGTTTTATTTTTTGATTTTTGATTTTTTTCTCTTTTATATAGTATTTTTTAAATATATACCCTAAAATTAAATTAGTAAACTTGTAAATGGAAGTGAGTTAATTTAATTTTTTTTATAAGGCGACTCACACAATGCACTTGTTTGACGATAATGAGTTGACTCGTGTACTGCGTTCGACAACTAAATTTTTTGAAATAAATATACACATTAAATTGAAATATTTACCCTAGAACAAAATGAGTTAATTCACATCGAAAGGGGTAATTCTAATGCTACATGAAAAGCATAGCGCGAAAAAAGTGAGTGATTTGGCCAATATATAGGATGTCTCCATGACTCCACCACATAGCACGAAAAAAGTAGCTCTTCAATACATCCGTCTGACATTAGACGAGAGGCTGCACTCCACATGTGCTCACGCTTGGCACGTGGGCATGCCACAATGTTTTATTTTTTATTTTTTTCTACTTTATATAGTTTTTTTTTATTTTCGAAAACATATATACCCTAAAATTAAATTAGTGAACTTCAAAATGGAAGTGAGTTAATTTTTTTTTTTTGGATAAGGTGACTTGCTCAGTGCAATCGCTCGATGCTAACGAGTGGACTCGTATTTTGCAATTGAAAATTAAATTTTTAGAAATAAATATACACCTTAAAATGAAATTAGTGAACCCTAAAATAAAGTCGTTGCATCATATGATTTATGGATATGACATGCATTCTTTGGAACAACAGGTGCGTGCAATGATATTAATGTTCTCTATCGATCTCCATTTTTTAGTGATGTTTTAGAAAGATGATCACCACAGGTTGGTTATATCGTCAATGGTCGCCAAAATGATAGGGCATATTATCTCACCGATGGCATATATCCTTCATGAGCTGCATTTATCAAGTCTATTATATCTCCTGTGACTCGAAAGCATATGTTATTCACTCAACACCAGGAGGCTGTTAGAAAATATGTAGAGCGGGCCTTTGGAGTTCTACAAGCTCGTTTTACATTTATTCGATGCCTATGTCTTGTTTGGGACACGGTTTTGATGGAAAAAATTATGATTACTTGTATTATCATACACAATATGATTGTAGAGGATGAACGAGACGCATACCAAAACTATTATGATCCCAAAGAATTTTTGATGGATAAATCTTCAAATTCAAATGCCGAACATTTTCACTACTCTACTGAATGCATCACAAGTTTGTCGGATTATATGATTAATAGGGATCGACTTCGCAACATGGAGGCTCACAGCGCTCTTCAAAAGGACTTGATTGAGCACATTTGGTAAAAATTTGGCACTAATTGAATATGTAATTTACATCTTATGTACTCGTAATTTAGAATTTCAAGTTTTCTCATTGTAGTTTATTAATTATGTTTTATTTTGTTTAACTCTTGTAATTTTCATTTTCTTGTCAAGTAAATTATGAATTTATAATTGTATGGGCATTTTTTTTAATTATGAATTTAACAAATATATCTAATAAATTAATTATGATTTTTTAAATATAGTAAAAATTATTATTAATAATATTTTATTTAAAAAATAAAATGATAAATATTTTATATAGATTGAAAGAAAGAGAAATTAATATTTTAATTGAATGTCGGGTTGGATGAGTGTCACTAATGGAGTGCAAATTTTAAAATGTTGGGAGTTGTGGATGTGGAGGAAAGATAAATTAATATTTTATTTGAATGTTGTATTGGATGAATATTGCTGATGTGGATAGTCTTACATTTTTTACTATTTCCTTATAAATTCATGAAAAAAAAAACATGAACGTCCCCACCACGGGCGTGTCTGAGGTGAGACGGGTGAAAGGGAGAGTAGTTGTTGACCACTAGGTTTTAGGCTCATAAAATAAAATCTCTCATTATTTTCAGTGGTGAAATTAATATAATAGAAAATGAAAAAAAAAAGACTCCACAAAATTATCGAATCATAAGTTTAAGATCAACTGGTTTAATTGAACATAATCTCTTCGAATTCCTCACGACTTTTTTTTCTTTTTTAGGGGAAATTTTGATTCTTATTTTATACATGTTTTACCCTCAGTTTGGGAATATATGGGAATTTTGTTTTTTCTTTTAAATAATATTTGTGGTTATTCTGATCCAGTGGAATGGCGCTTCTCAATTTGTGTTCAAAGTAGTTATGCTAACATATTTTCTAATACTTCATCTAAAAACAAGAAGAAAAAACAAAAACGACAAAAGAAAAAAACTTATAGTGAAATATGAAATTACGCAGAAACTTCCGAGTTAATATACAAGAAAGGACCTTTGAGTGAAGTTAGCTGTCTCCCCAATTAACCACGTGCACGATGTCTATGTATAAAGCTGCACAAACTTAACCGTGTGTACGATGTATATCCAATTACCAATTAATCTTGTATGTGTGTGTGCATGCACACACACACAAATATGTATATATAAAGGTTCACAGACTTAATTTTTGCGTGTGAAAATATTTTGTAGAGAAAATGATTGGAGCAGCAGAAAAGAAGCTTTATGATGCTGCATCAAATGGGGACGTAACAGCATTTCAAGAGGTGGTTGAAGAAGATGCATATCTTCTTGAAGAAGCGACATTTGCATGCTCAAGAAATCTTCTGCATATAGCAACAATGCGGGGACAAGCAGGCATCGTGGAGGAGGTGTTGAACATGAATCCGCAGCTAGCTCGGAGTTTAGACTCCCAAAATTCTTCGCCTCTTCACATTGCAGCGGCGAAAGGGAACGTCGAAATCACGCAAAAATTGTTATCAGTGGCCCCGCAGATGTGCTGGTCACTGGACTGCCAAAATATGAACCCCATACATATTGCAGCCATCAACGGGCACGTTAAGGTATTGAAAGAGCTGCTTCGAAGCGATTATTTGCCCGCTATGGAGAGGGTACATCGTGGGCAGACTGTGCTGCATTTGTGTGTGAAACATCGTCAGCTTAGGGCTTTGAAGGTTTTGGTGGAGAAGTTGGGTGACTTTGTGTGTGCAACGGATGACGATGGGGAGACAATATTGCATTGGGCTGTTAGAGGCAAACAACTTGAGGTAAGACCAAGTCACTTTTTACTTATTTTTTTTTCCGTTGATTTCATCTTCATCGATCACTTTACTAAAAGTAAGTAGAAATATATAAAACTAGCCGGTTAAACTTTAAAAAAAATTAATTTAGCAACTAATTTTTAAATATATTTATTTTAGCCAGAATGACAATTTTGCCCCTGCGTGTTGCGCGCATTGCCAGCGCGCATAGGGGCATTTTCGTCCAAAATGGCTAAAATAAATATGTTTTAAAGGGGTTGATATTTCCTGTTACACTATTTCGTGTTTCGCCCCGTGTTTCATCATAAAATTTATGATTTTAATAATATTTATTATAAAATAAAAATTAATTATAACATAAATAACCATAATCAACATTTATCTACAAAAAAAAAATGAATTAAAAAAATTATAAACATGATTTTGAAAAAAACAACCATAATAATGAATTATTAATTGAAAATTGAAAATTAAATATTAAAAAATAATTATAAATCATAATTGGGTGGGTGAACCCTAAAAATAATAACAAAATTAAACTAAATCACATAAAAATAAAATTGAAGAAAAAAAGTACAAGAAAAAATCGTAATTTGAAAATGTAACACGAATTGTAACAGTGAGTGTAACAGAAAATTCCATGTGGTTTTAAAATTACTGGCTAAAATAAATATGTTTTAAAGTTCAAGTGGCTAAAATAGTTTTTGCATATTACTAAAATGACTTTTGACTTGAGTTGCAATATTAGTTTTAAAAACTAATATTGCATTGGGCCGTTAGAAGCAAAACAACTTAAGGTAAGACCAAGTCCTTAATTAATTTCTTCATTACTCACTTTCTACTTATTTTTTTCCTTTGATTTCATCTTCATCGATCACTTTACTAAAATGATTCTCGACTTCAGTTGCAAACGATCGATCACTTCCTTTGATTTCATCATAATTTTATTTTTTGAGGGAATATGTACGTATATTTGTTTGCTAGGTAGCTGGCTTATATAAGAGGGGTGATAGCAAATCAAATTATCTAATCTAATCCATTTTCTATATCTCACTTGGTGTCTTATTTTGATTTTTATTAGATTTTCATCCATTTTTATCTTCGATTATTTCAATTTCCTTTGGTTTAATCTGATTTTGTAATTATTATGTAGGATTGATTTCAACCAATTATGATTTATATTTATTTTTAATAAATATTTTTCTCTTTTTAGCAAATATAATTGATTAATAGGCTTGATCATTCCATACCGAGGTTAAATAATATTTTAAAATTTTAATTTTTTGCAATAAATATTAAATATGATCGGTTATACTATAATAAAATTTATTTTTGTAATAAATATTTTTAAAATACTAAATTTAATAGTGGAACACAAAAGTCAGAATGAGAATGTGCACTAGAAGATCTGACTCTTTGGTGATAGATACTTATGATACTCTAATATAATATTTCCTTACAAAATAAAAGTCTGGTGATAGATACTTATGATACTCTAATATAATATTTCTTTACAAAATAAAAGTCCATAATTATGCACAGGTCAATTATATATAAATCTTTGATTTGTGATAACATACCACACCCTAGAGGGTTGTTTTTTACTTGGCAGTATATGGGATAATGTTTGATATGCTAGACTGGAATGTCTTAAACTATTTAAAATATTAATATTATGTTTTTCGAATGTAGTAAAATATCTGAAATATATATTTATTAATAATTAATTGTTTGGTTAACTGTCTTAAAATTTCCTATAAAATTGAAAATCCTAAAATATCATTTAATTAGTTAGCATATATTGTGTACGTGTTCTGTAATAGAAATTTAATGAATATATGGATGAATATTATTATCCAATATTTTTAATAATTATCTATAGTATTAAATATTACATCTCCAAGGTGGGATCTATAATCACATACAAATGGTTAGCTGATGTAGGGTCCTTGTCTAATCATGAGTTTTGATTTTAAAAGCAAATAAAATATTTGGATATCATAGGTATCTATCACTCCTCTTATACTATACAGCATGTGTGATATATAATGATAGATATAATTATTAAAAATCTCAAATAAAATATACTTGCATATATTAAATAAAATCCGATTATAAAATACTCGCACAATACATGGGCTAGTTGACTACTATTTTAGGAATTGTAATTTTATGAAGAATTTTAATATTTCCAATCAAATAATTAATATACATATATTGCACATATATATTTACCCAGCTCCGCTCACCTATTCATTCTGGGCACCGTTAACGTGCCCAACGTTAATGTGGCCGGTCATGCTAATATAGGCAGAAAATATTTGTTACTGATTTATGTTTTCCTTTTTTGAATTCTTACTTTATTTGAAATTATATTTTTAGCCCTTAAATATTTTATAGAAAAATTAAATAAGTTTTACTTTAAAAATTATAATTAAATCATTGATCAATTACGTCTCCAACAACATATATCAAAGCTACCTTCTTTTAAATTTTATTTGAAAATCCAACATAATTCTATTAAATTATTTTCAGTTTTATTTGGATAAATATTTTTTTTTTATGGGAAATAAGATTAACATAAATTAAGAACAAGAACAATGATAGTTGAGAAGGCGTGTCACAAAATGAGAAATTTTACAAAATTAAAGGATATTTAATAGAATTATTTATAATTTACAAACAAAATAGAATGTAACTTGAATTATGTTGATTTAGTCGTAATTTAACAATAATTTAATAACAATTATTAAAATAAAATTTATTTAATGATGTGATAATTTAAATAAAGTTAGATTAAGAAAAGGAACATAAATCTACCAAATATATAGTAGGTCAAAGAATTAATTTCGATGTCTATGTGGCATGACCACGCCAACAATAAGCATGTTAACTCCATTTCAAATTTATTGTTGCTTTCCTTCCTATTTTACGTACTATCAAATTTATAATGTTAATAATATTCATTATGAAATAAAAATTAATTATTACATAAAATAATCATAGTCAATATTTATCAAAAAAAAATTAAAAATTATAAAATGTAATTAAGAAATAATCAACCCTAATAATGAATTATTAGTTTTTGAAAACTAAAATTTAAATTCAAAAAAAATAATTATAAATTAAAACCTAATTGGGTGGGGTGAACCATAATAAACAATATATCATGAAATTAAACTAAATAAAAAAAATGAAGAAAAAAATACCTAAAAAACTCATAATTTGAAAATGCAACAAGAAGTGTAACCCGGAGAGTGCGATAGAAAATCTCATGTGGGTTAACTCATGCTCACAGTGGGTGTAGGTGAGCAGAACTGTATTTTTACACACCAAAATAAACATATTAATATTGATATTATACATGGTAAAATGCATCCCCAATTAAACATATATATCAAATATTATACCATATTGTTGTATTTTTTAATCAATTAAGGTGCCTTTGGTGACCTTACCCACATGCCACATGCATGCATAATTCAATTATTGACCAAAAAAAACGTTTGCTACAATTCTATTCTCTCATAAGATTACAGTTCAAGCAATACTTTTAATATCAACTTAAACAATAAATGACTTTTTTTTTTGTCCCATGGCACGCATCACCTAACGGCTGTTAACTGGATTGTTAATATTAGGCCTAAAAATATTGTTTTTTTCCTAAAATTGTGATATAAGGAGTTAAAAAAATAAATAAAAATTTAGGGAGCAAATTGTGTGAATCATATTCTTTCCGGACCAAAAGTGAATTTTTATCGAAAAATATTAATATGGATTAATTTGTGTATGAAGTTCTAAGTAGGACTAGCTACGATAGGATCATTCAATTCCCACCTCCAAAAGATCCAGCTGATGCAGAATGTATTATTTATAATCTTGTGTCAAAACCTCTCATCAGATGATAAAATACTTGGTGAATGGCAAAAGAATGAGAAAGAAAACAGCGAATTCCATGGGCAAAACACCGTCCAGAATCTTGAAAGAACTCCCTCCAGACAAAACATCACGAATTATCGAAAAATTGTTGTTAAATTTGTGGAGTATAACCGAAGCCCTTCCCAAGATGACTGACATGACGATGGTGGTTGTGATCCTGATAGCCACCATGGCGTTCCAGGCCGCCGTCAGCCCCCCCCCCCGGCGGCGTTTGGCAAGACGACTCATCAACGCATAAAGCAGGCGAAGCTGTGATGGCGTCTACTCATCCCAAAATATACAAACACTTTGTGCGTGCTAACACCACAGCGTTCGTTTCCTCTCTCATCATAATCTTCCTCATCACCACCCGACTTCCATCCCGCAACGAGTATGTCATGGCGTTGGCCATTTTCACAATGTGGGCGTCGTTGACATCTATCTCCGTGAGTTACGGAGCTTCCTTAAAGATGATCACTCCCAATACGGAAACAAAATCACTCAGCAACGTTATCGGGATAGCAGTCGCTGTGCCCCTCACCTACATGGGAGTGATTAATGTCTGGAGTCGCATACGTCCGCGGTACTTACGGTGGAAGACTGAAAAGAAGCCGCATAAAAAGTCGGTGTCGGCCGGCGGAACAGAAGGGTTAGAGGTTAGGGTTCCTATCGGCGCAGAGGAATCCAATCTTGATTTGGATTTTGATTCGGGAAATTATGATCGAAATATTGGTAAAGAGGCCAATCAAGAGGAGACGGTCAAAGGGTCGGGTATGGATAAAGCTGACGGGTCGGAAATCATATTAATGGGCTAGTTTACTTTTATGTTATAACTAGTATTTCTGCGATTTTATAGCTTACTTTATTGTACTAGTGAAGATTATGTGCGTTGTACATGTTGTCTATTATTTAGTACTATAAAATCTATAAAAAAATACTTTTATTGAATATGTAATCCAAATATATTATAATTATAAAATAATCAATGAAAGCAAGTAAATAGAGTAAGAAAAGACCAAAAAGAGAAGATTTTTTAATGATGATGTAATAAGCTACACGCTAGGTTTCATTTATCTTTTAAAAAATATTTGTAAGTATGCATTAGGGCCGGTCCTAACATTTCGGACACTTATATATATATATATATAATACGAGCATTTTGAATTTTTTTCAATATTGTTTTCATCGTAAATTTTTAAAAAGTGTAATGAATACTTATAAAAATACAAGAAAGTATACAAGTATCGAATAATTATCAAAATCATTTAGATCCTCGAGCTTTTGAGAAGCAAAATTATCCATAAGTTCATTATAATCATTTTTTTTCCTAATATCTAATTTTTGAAAAAATAATAATAAGAATAAGAATAATGAAAAAATTGATATGTTGATTAGTTTTTTTTTATTAAATAAAATCAAACTACTTCGATTTAGTTCTTTGTTGATTTAATTAAATTTTGACTTATCTGATAAAATATGAGATAAAAAGACATCATATGAATAGACTTTATAAATTTAAATATGATACAAAATATTTTGTTGTTGTTGGCCTATATTTTGTTGATGATATTCGATGCATGAAAGTTGTTAGACTTGGATAGTAATGGCTCGAAAAATAGATAGAGTGATGATACATATATTTTTTTATTAGGTCTTGTATTAAATATTTTAAAAACTATTTTTTAAAAAATATAAAATTACAATAAAAATAAAAATTAGGGGCCCCAACAAAATGGGGGCCCAGGGGTGGCCCACCTAGCCACCCCTCAAGGCCGGCTCTGGTATGCATGTACAATAATGTGGTTGTTTTTAAATATACTAACTATTTGCACACTCACATCTAAAGTTGTATTTTATTTATATTTTTATTAATTTAAAAAATTAGATAAATTAAAGTTCGAAAGTTGCCTTTTATTTATAGTTACATACTTATATTACTTTAAAAACTAAAGATAAAGTAAAAAAAAACACAATATTATACACGTGAAAAGGTTCATTTTAATCATATAACTATTTATCTAGGAGTTTGGTCGGTGTTTATCTTTTCAATCCAAATTGATGCTACAACTATTTCAAAAAACTCAATTTGATTCCTCCGTTGCTCCTTTACGACTGGTGCATTAGACAATCCAAAAGGCATCACCACAAACTCGTAATGTCCATATCTTGTCCTGAAGGCTGTCTTAGGAATATCATCTTCCTTCACCTTCAATTGATGGTATCCTGATCTCAGATCTATCTTTGAGAACACGCTAGCCCCTCGAAGTTGATCAAATAAATCATCAATTCTCGGCAAAGGGTACTTATTCTTTATTGTGAGACGGTTTAGATCTCGATAATCTATGCACATTCTCATACTACCATCTTTCTTCTTCACAAATAGAACTGGTGCTCCCCATGGCGAAACACTTGGCCGAATATACCCTTTGTCAAGTAGCTCTTGAAGTTGGACCTTCAACTCTTGTAACTCCGATGGTGCCATTCGATATGGTGCCTTAGACATTGGTGCTGCTCCTGGCATTAAGTCAATCGTGAACTCCACTTGTCGATTCGGCGGTAATCCAGGTATCTCTTCGGGAAATACATCCACAAAATCTCTAACTATTGGCACATCATCCAGTGTCGGTTCAGTTGGCGTAGTCCCAATAATACTTACTAAGAATCCTTGGCAGCCACATTTCTTCAACATCTTCATAGCTTTCATTGCCGATATGATTCTTGGTCTTCCACCTAGCTTAGCTCCATGGAAGATAAACTTTTCCTCATCTAGATTTTGAAATACTACTTCTCGTTCACGACAACATATAGTTGCAAAACTTCTACTTAACTAGTCCATTCCCAAGATTAAATCAAATTCTTGCATCTTGAGAGCATGTAAATCAGCTACAAGCTCTTTTCCCCCAAAATCCAATTTAACATCTTTAGCAACACTATCAGTTCTTAATGTCTCTCCAGCAGGAATTTAAACATTGAGGGCTAAGTTTTCTACTTCTAAACTTAGTCCTAGCTTAGCACAAAGCTCAGTTGAAATAAAAGAGTGTGAAGCACCAGAATCAAACAGAGCTAAAGCTGGCATTCTAAAAATTGATATCATACCTGACATCGTACCACTATTCTCCCCAGCTTCTTGATGTGTGAAGGCAAAAAGTCGCGCGTTACCACCTTTCTTCGACTCTTCACGTCGCTTCTTAGGACAGTTTGTTGAGATGTGCCCTGGCTCATGACAATAATAGCAAACTCCTTTACCCCAATAACAAGGTCCTGAATGTGGCTTCTTGCATTCTGGACATAGAGGAACTCCTGTAGGTGCTTTATTTGCGGGACATGCTTCAGTTCTCTCTTTCTTTATGGGAAAATTCTCATTCCCCCTACTCCGATTGTCCCACTTTCTTTTACCACAGGAATCTGCATTTCTTGGAAGAGCTTTATCTACTTCTAGTCCAGTAGCTACCTCATGAGCTTGTTTAACAGCTTGCCCATAGTCAACGATCCTTTGTGCTGCAAGAATTCCACGTATCTCTGGTCGAAGACCTCTCAAGAACCAGTCTGCTTTTTGATCCTCAGCATCTAGTAAACGTGCTGCGTAACGTGAAAGTTGATTAAACCTTCGCTCGTACTCTGTGACTGACAAGTTACCTTGCTTCAATTCCAAGAATTCAGTTTGCTTCTGCATACGAAAAGCACGAGAAAAGTACTTGTCCATAACGATCTCTTTAATCCTATCCCAAGTCAAGTCTTGACGTTCTTCTTCGGTCATGCCAGTTTTGTACGACTTCCACCAGTGGCCAGCATCCTCAGTGAATTGAAAGACTGCACATGAGACCTTGTGTGCATCATCACACTCTATGTGTTCGAAGATCCGCTCGAGCTCCATTATCCATTCTTCGAGAATGAGTGGTCCACTCCTACCATTGAATCTAGGTGGAGTGTAGCGACGGAATTGCTCGATCACCTGATTAGTGTTTGGCGGAACAGGCGCATTAGGTGCTGCATTTTAGTTTACTGTAGCATGTGTTTGCTGCTGTACGAATCCCTGTAGTGCTCTAATCAATTCTGGCACAAAGTTGCCACCACCTACATTTGGTGGTTGATTGGCCTCGGGATTCCGTGGTGGATTGCGATTAAGAGGTGGTCGTCCACGTCTCATACTTCTGTAATACGCATAGGCAAACAAAGAAACACATAGTACTAAGTTCAAGACAACTGATAAGTATCTTCATATTTTGGATCTAAATAGGGAAATCATCTATGGAAAAAAAAAATTTCTACGTTCACTCTAAATCTCGAGGACTAAAATAATTTCTTTCTCATTCATCAAATGCATTTAAACACAATATAACTTTTCTGCATAAATCACTTCTCAACATTTCTCATCATTCACATAATATCAGAAATTTTCTTAATGCTCACCACATTAAACAACTTTGCAAAATAAATAAATCAAGCAAAGTACCTTGGAACAGGAGCACGTGGCAGAAATGGGTGGCGTACCATAAAATTAAACAATTTAATTCTTTCAAACACATTGAGTCTACAGGAAAGTAGACCTGCTCTGATACCACAAAATGTAACACACTAAATTAAATAATTTAAAATGTTACTCTTTCTATTCTTTAAAGCGTAAAATGTTTAACAATAATAGTTTGCATAATAATTTTTTTTTAAAACATTCAAAATATTTATTCTTGAATTTCTATGTAGGAAAATAATCCATAATGTAATTCTTAAAATATGTATTTAGTACGGAAATACATGTATTTCAAATATAGCTTTTAATAAAGACCATAGTTCATTTCAAAGAGAAAACTTATAATTAATTTATAATATAAAATTTATATTCGAGACATAGATAAAATCATAATAATCAATTACTAGTTTGAGTAAATTCAAAAGACAATCAATATAAAACATAAAGTTCAAAACAACTATCTTCAACCAACAAGGTCAAAAGACTGAAATAATTAACTCAAACATCAAAACCATGTCCACCCCATTTCCTTCACGCTGCTCCAAGCTCACTAACCTGAAAACATTATAAATATGGGGGTGAGTACTCTTAAAACGTACTCAGTGGTGGGGATTATGGGCATTTCTTTCTATTTATCCAACTGAATTTAAATCGCAGGAATAATGGATTTAGGGTACTCTTCTTCTGATTCTAGAATACATCTTGAACTGTGCACATGACATATTCTGGTGCGTATGAAACGCTATTCTGATCTGATGCGTATAAAACGCTATCCATATTCCATCCACGATAATTCAAGTTGGATTAAAAACATTTATGTCTGAAAAAGCATATATCATATACTTTTATTTCAAAGATAATAATTTTACCCACCTGATAATAGAGATCACGTAAAATTGAGTAGAGAATCACACAGTGGACGAGGATCCTAATTGCGCCGCACCTAGTATTAAAATTAATAATATCAATTAAATCATTTGTGCTGAATTATAATATATTAAATATGAAATTTAGAGATTTTAGGACTAAATAAATTCTAAATTGTGTGGTTACCCAAGGGTATTTAATTACAATACACCATCATTCAATACATAGATTACTAAATTAATCCGTAAGAATAAAAATGGAATCAAACAATGTTCCTTGTTTATAAATTTATTTAGCTAACCATATACTTAAACCCATATTATCAATAATTTAAGTATCATTAGTTCAACCCAACCTAATTATTAATTAAGTTTAGAAAATACATAACATAACCATAAGTATTCATGTATATATTTCAATCCTCAAATATTTTTCAAAGCTTTACTTGGTAGATTAAATAAATCATGATGGAGTACACTAATGAAATTTTCTTAGCAACTAGCGATTATATTTCTTATTAATTCGCACCATGAATTTTTAAATTAAAATATATAAAATTGAGATAAATGATTTACTATTCCAATATTCGAGATACTAATAAATTCAATTCTATAAGAATTTTAAGTAACACAGTCAAATGATAATTAAATCGGTTAATCATGCATATCAATTAAAAAAATTTACAACTAATCTTTATCAAACATCATTATTTCTAAAACTAACAATTCAGATTTCGTTATATTAAATTAATAACTTTATTCATGTATTTAAACAATTCAGAAATTAATTGTAATATTATATGTTCCTTATAGCAATTCATATAATTAAAAGAAAGATCACCTAATGCTATATTATTACCTTCACCGATCGAAGCTTATTTCCCCTTCTTCCTGTATTTTTCTTTTAAGCTCAATGTCTCCTCTTATTTGGCTAGTAAGGGATATCAATCTTTATTTGACCAAACTATCTGAAAATATAAAAATCTCCCTACTCTTATTTAGTTACACTTGTGCACATATACAATCATCCACCTCAAAGCTTCAAAATACACGTGTGTCAACCTATTATAGTTGTAATCCTTATCATTATTTTTCTTCTTTATCTTAATGTCTTTATTGTTGTTATTATTATTATTATTATTATTATTATTATTATTATTATTATTATTATTATTATTATTATTATTATTCAATGAATATATCTAATGTGTAGATATATATATTTAGCCATATCATCTCAACCCTTTCGTATAGGTATATTATATATATAATATTTATTTATATAACATATCATTTAGAGTTCCAATGTATATTGATTTTCTATTTCATAATTATATTAGAGCATGAGTAATCACTTGCTTATCTAAACTCAAGCCACATCACCTTGCTAATTCTATGTAATGACACGTATGGTTGAGGTGAGATGGGAACAAATCCATTCCACACACACACACACACAATAATATATATATACATATGCACATAATATTTTTATCTATTAGGTGAATGAATAGATAATATTTTATTTATGATTATATATGTATATATTTGTGTGAAACAAAAATCACACTAAACCTATTAATTTACACCTAATTAAGCAAACTTAGTTCGTATCTAGGGGCGCAATGTCGGACTCTCTCAAGTCTATCTAATTTTATCGAGCGTTATTAAATAAATAAAACTCAATTTTTTTTAAATAATCAAATAATTTTTATAATTTTAAATCACGTAGAAGTGGGATGTTACACTCTAGCTATTTTTGTGGTCTTTTCCCTTGATACATAAGTAGAGTAAAATCGCTTGTTGGGATCATGTTGAAATGATGATAAGTTAAGCTATTGAACTCGACTTGTCTATTTTTATTAGCTTAAACTTTTAGTGTTATATTTTTATTTTTGTTTTAAAAATATTTGAAAATAGTTTATCAATGTCCTTCTATAGTTGATGGACTTGTTCTCGTTTTTAGATCTAGAACAAACTTACATATCACAATTTGGTAGACTTTACTAGTTATTTTAGCAAAGATGATATGTTTTGGTTGGTAGTGTATTATGAATGATTTTTTTAGCCCATTATGCCCTGCTTGTTGGATTTTTTTCCAGTTTTATTTATTTTATATTTTTAATATAAAAATATATTCAATAGGGAACCGCGATTTGTGCAATGCAATTACAATTTGAATTCTCGTAGTTAATAGGACACTTTTAAGCGTTATATTAGCTGAGAACTTTTTATTGTGTACTTTTTTTAGAACATGTATATATTGTGTTAGTATAACATAGATTTAGATATAATAAATAATTTGGTATTCTCTGTATTTCTCTTAGATATATTTTGTATGGATAAAATAGTAGCGTTTTTTTTTTTTTTTACTTTTGATGGTATAAGTTCAAAATTTAATGACATTAATTGGTTAACTATTAAATGGGTGAACTGGAGAATCATCTAACTCTGCAAGAAAATAAATAATCGACACCAATAATTCATTTGGAATAATTTATATTAACAATTATTAATAAATAATGACTTCAAAGTACACAATTAACATATACTAAAATTAAAACAAAACTAAGAATACAATAAAAACATTATTGTTATATATTTATGTACGTAGATTTTAATTTTTTATTTTTAATAGAAACATCTTTCATAAACCACTCAAGATGATTGGTTAATTGTACATGTCTTATTCGTGCATCGCACGGTGGGTCATTCTAATTTGATATAAATTGCAACCCGTTGAGTCATTTTTAAAATTTTCTAGAGTCAATTGTCATTTCAAAAATAATTCTTCTAGCCGTCCATATTATTGTTATTTAAATCTTTTATTTATTTTAGTTAGTATTTTTAGCTTTGTCATTAATTTTATTAGTTGCATTTTACTGCATTATTATATAGTTTGGGTCTATTATTTATTTTAGTTAGTATTTTTAGCTTTGTCATTAATTTTATTAGTTGCATTTTACTACATTATTATATAGTTTGTGTTATTTTATTAGTGCAATATTTTTATTGCATTGTGTAGCTTTAGTATTACATTAATTTCTGTTCAGCTTATTAGTTTAGTAAGCTTTGTTGTATCTTATTTATTATTTTTCCAAATGAACAATACAACCAATTAACAGTAACAACTCTGGATTAATTAATTGGTAGATTGTATTTGGTGAAAAAGGTGAGTTCTTGATTATGTCCCAACACAAAAAAATGCAAATAGAGATGGAATTTAGCTTCATTTAGCATACATCTATGTGTATTGTGTAGTTATATATGCTCTTCAATTTTTATTTTGGTTCAAAATGATGAATGCCGCATGCTTTTTTACGGTTTTAATTACCTAGTCTTTTTTACACTTTATTTAATGTGAATATGTGATGTATATATACATATATATATATATATATGTCATTTATTTTTGGTTAAAAAATGTAATCATAAATTAATATTTATGAAGTAAGATGGAAGTCGGAAGAGAAAGAGATGGGACAGCTCTTAAATAGACCAACAAGATCTTATCAATAATACTGTTTATTTATTAACTTGAAATAATATAACGGATTCACAAAAATTAAATATTAGTTGTTAAATCATTATTGTAAATGTAAGGTAGTATATACTCCCTCCGTCCCATTTATATAGTCCACTTTATCCTCGTACGTAGATTAAAAATATTTATGAAAACAAGACATTAAAGTTTAACTTCCATTATTACCCTTATTTAAAATTTATGACTTTTAAGAATTTAAGTGGTTAAATTTTAATTTTCAATACATACCAAGGGTATATTTGTATATTACTATGAAAATTAATGCTATTTAAATGGAACGGATGGAGTATATGCATGGTTCTAGTTGGGTTGTTTTCCTAATAGTTTATTTGGACATGATAATAATTTGGGACAACCTCATAGAGATAGCTAGCTTCATATTACGTGGTTAGTCAAAATTGTTCGAATTGTGTCTAAAAAATGTATAATCTGATGATCATTGTCCAAGAATTGTGTACTAGATTCGAGACAGATATGATGAATGAAAATTGTATGCGCACACAATCATTTTATATATATAAATATATTGTTGATTATATTATATTCTGGACAATTTAAAGGAGTCTGTATGGTGCTAAAAATTGTGAAATAAGAATCATATAATTGAGAAACAATAAGACTGCTAAAATTTAATTTTTTTTCCATATTAGAATCGAAAAGGGCATTGAAAAACACAAAATTCACAAATAGAAGAAAAAGGAAAAAGAAAAGTAGTGAAACAATAAATAAAAGCATTATTTACAAGTATTAGTAAGAAATTTGTACAACGTCCATGAAGAAATTAAAGATCAGTTTTAAAAGGCTTCTGTTCAACAAGGAGGCTTTAATTAAGCTGAGATCAAAATTTACCATATGAAATCGTCTATTGGGCATTTGGTGTAGTAATTCCTATTGCACACTTTTTTTTTTCAATTTTATTTCTTTGGTGTCAATTTATTATGTTTTAGTTTAATTTTACACTTATTAATTAGGGTTCATCTTACCCAATTAGGATTTAATATAATTTTTTAGTATTTAATTTTTCAAATAACAAAGTAATAACTAAAAGTTGAAAATTAAATACTAAAAAATTATAATGCATTCTAATTGAGTAGGATGAATCTTAAATAATAATTATAACATTAAACTTAAACATAAGAAATTAAAATCGAATAAAAAAATTGAAAAATATTAAAAAAAAATCAAATGTGCAATATGTAATGCAATAGCACTGGTGCAATAGAGGATTTCAGTTGGAAATTAGTGCATGCAATTGGTAATTTATAGAATTAATGATATAATTATATTAGGAAAAAAATGTAATAAAGAAATTTTCCACACATAAATAATTATGTGACATCAATGCAAATTATTGAAGACGCAATTATAGTGTTACCATGCAAAACTTTGAATAATTAAATTATTTTTGTAAAATTAATATAATATAATATAATATACAATAATGTTTAAAATAATTTAGTTGAAGAATTGAAACTTTTTTTTAAGACAAATTAGAATTTCCTACCTTATAAAATTCATATACATGAATACACACGTACATCTCTTCTAAGTATGAAAAAAAATCATTGGTTTTCCTACTTAATAAAATTAATATACATGGATACACCGTGCACGGATACACATATCTTCAAAGTAAGGGAAGCCAAAAAAGAAATAAAATAATCATTGGTTAAGTTGCTTTTATTTTCAATATTCTAGGTTATTTTTATTTTTTTTATAAGAACTCGGGAATATGTAGCCACATTTAATTATTTTTTAAAATCATAATACAATACAATATAATTCTTTGTTTTGTGGGAGTTTGTTTAATAAATTTTGTCTATGACTGTTGAATAATTTTTTCTATCGTTTCTTCTATTGTAGGGTTAGTGTATATTATTATATTTAAATAGTACTATATATATGGAAATTAATATGGTATAATATCATACTAAAATAAATATATTATATTACATTAATACCCTTAAATTAAAGTTATAATTTTGACATAATAGGTAGATTAAATTTTGTAAAAAAAGGCTCTTTTTATATAGTAGTAGATAAATATATTGCTGATTATATTATATTCTGGACAATTTAAAGGAGTTTGTATGGTGCTAATTAAAAATTGTGAAATAAGAATCATATAATTGAGAAACAATAAGACTGCTAAAATTTAATTTTTTTTCCATATTAGAATCGAAAAGGGAATTGAAAAACACAAAATTCACACAATAGAAGAAAAAGGAAAAAGGAAAAAGAAAAGTAGTGAAACAATAAATAAAAGCATTAGTTACAACTTACAAGCATTAGTAAGAAGAATTAGTTATAATTGAGAAATAATAAGACAATGCTAAAATTTAATTGTTTCATTACAATCGAAAGGAAATTGAGGGACACAAAATTCACACAATAGAAGAAGAAAGAAAAAGAAAAAGAAAAAGAAAAAGAAAAAGAAGAGTAGTGAAACAATAAATTTACAAGTTGATGTTGGGGATGAACTACCGATAAATTTAAGAAGAGTACCAACTGGGAGTCTCCATAACATTTTATTAGCTTTCTGGACCCCTCAATATACAACTTTTTCAATGATTGGGCCTTACGTAGGAGGCGATGCGGCAGCAACTTCAATTCTTCACAATGATAGATACGCAAGTACCTGAGACATGGCATGATGGAGACGACTGCAGATTCTTCTTCTCCCGCTGTAATGTCCTCCCACTCCTCCAATTTCTTACAATGATCAAATACCAAGTATTCGAGTTTAGGAAATGCAACAACGACATTAGTAGCAGATGAAGAAGAAGAAGAAGAAGAAGGAATGTCGTCGTTCTTCATCACTTCTCCTTCTCTTCCTCTTATTCCCAACCACTCCCTGCCCACCAACTTCAATTCATCCAGTTCCTCCAAAATGAGGCTTTCCAAGAACGGTAGTTTTCCCAAAGGCGGCAATGATGACAGCTCCCTGCAACGATGTAGACGAATTTCTCTTAGAAGGTTGTGAGGCAATGAGATCCAAAGTGGAAGTTTCGATCCCCTATAAAACATGATTTGAAGTCTTTGAAGGTTGTGATTGGGCTCTAGAGCTTCTATTACCCACAATGATGATGATGATGACCGCTCCTCCTTTTCATGCCTCCAAATATAATTGCTCGTAAATTCAAGAGTGAGTGATTGTAGGCATATCTTGTTCTTTAATTCTGCTTGTTGAGCATCCTCAACCAACTCTTCCAAATCACTTATTCTGATTTTCAATGTTAGTGATCCAGTAAGACGATTTAAGTTTTTCAACAATCCCAACTTGTTCCTACCACTTCCTCCTTTGAACTCATTCAATCTATGAAGCCCAGTTAACTGAGCTATTCCTTCAGGAAGTCTATAGAGATAATCACAACGTTTGATATCCAAGATTTGCAATTCAAGCAAACTACACAAGCTCTCTGGCAACTCCTTTAGTTTTTTATTCCAACTTAAATCAAGGTGTCTCAACTGAATCAAATTCCCAATTTCTCTTGGAATCTCTTCCAGGGAGCACCCTGCTAACAAAAGAGTTTGCAATTCAAGCAAACTACACAAGCTCTCTGGCAACTCCTTTAGTTCTTCATTGCTACTTAAGTCAAGGTGTCTCAACTTAACCAAATTCCCAATTTTCCCCGAAATCTCTTTTAGTTCATTACTACATAAGTCCAGGTGTCTTAACTGAATCAAATTCCCAATTTCCACTGGAATCTGTTTTAGGCCGCACTTTCCTAACAAAAGAGTTTGCAAGAAATAAAGTTTACAAATGATTTTTAGGTCTTCCTTGGAAACTCTACAAGAACTTATGTCCAACCATCTCAAGTGAATCAACTTTTTCATTCCCCGTGAACTACCATTCAGGACGCTTCCAACTTTTAACACCCTAAGACTTGTGAGACAATCACAAATATTTAGGGGAGTTCCTTCGTCCCATGATAAACCACGATATTCTTTGACCGGAGAAATTAAATTTCTGTTGCAAACTTGGCATGTACTCATTGACATTCCAGGGGACTTCCTAACATATTCAGCAAAATCATGTACTATATCATGCATTTTACATGACATTATTTGCCCGTTGTCACCATCTTCCTCAAAGTCTTGAAGTAGAGATCGCATTGCAAGATCTTGGAAGTACTCGCGCCCTTTAAGTTCCATATCCTCTTTTACACTCGCCATATTTGAGCCAAGATAACCTAATGCCATCCACATTCTTATTAGATTATCCACCTCGAGATTCGCATCCTTAGGAAAGAAGGCACAATATGAAAAACATCGCTTGAGTGCTGGTGATAGCTCATGATAACTCAAAAGTATATGAGGAAACAACTCCACTTTCACTTGTTTCAATCCCCACATTTCACTCTTCAATACCACCTCCCACTCTTTGGGGGTGTCCTTAAAACGCAAAAGACTTCCCAATGTCTTTGCAGCAAGAGGCAATCCCTTGCACTTTTCAGCAATGCCCTTACCAGTTTTTTCAAATCTTTCTGGTTCACTCTTTTTAGAAAGGGCGGCTGAGCGGCTCAACAACAACCAACAATCTTCATCCGAGAGGAGTCCCGGACGAATGATGTCTTCATCAGTTGAGCCCATGATTTCAGCAACTCTTTCATCTCTTGTTGTCACCAAAATTTTACTACTTGCTCCAGCACATTTAAGAGCGTTTTCCAAAGGTTCCCACTTTCTTATTAGATTATCACCTTCTTTGTTCCAAACATCATCTAGGACAAGAAGAATTTTTTTCCCTGAAATACAGCCTTTCAAATGATTGAGTAAGGCATCTAATTGGGTTGCATCAGGAGAACTATTCTTATCTATTCCCTTGATAATCCCTTTGGCAATATCAGCCACATTAAAGGGATCGGAAACACATATCCAAATAGTGAAACCAAAGCATGCTTTAACTGAAGGATGATTATAGACTATCTGAGCAAGAGTAGTCTTCCCAAGTCCCCCTCCACCCACTATGGAAAGAATACGGTACCCTGATCCCTCATGGCTACCACTAAGTTTCTTTCTTTCTTTGTTTCACCTTGGTTTTCTCTCTCCCACTTGTATTCCAATTATTTTAATTTAAGAGGAGGCCACAACACATGCAAATACTGAGGGGTTGCTCATTCGGTGGGTCCCCCACTTGCAAAAGTAAAATCACCCGTGACTTTTTCAATACTTGAGATGGGGAAATTAAAAAGTGTGAATATATGATTTAAAATAAAAAAAAAATCTTTTATAATTTAATAATATATATTCAGGATGGAACAAATTTCCACAGTTGATAAACTAAATCACTTATTAAAGTACAATTTGAATTAACTTAATTTTGTGTCTCGATTAATCACTATTTGCTATCTATGTAATTAATGAATGATCCATTTACATGCGTGAATGTAAAACTTGGACATATATTATATACAGGAAGGTATATTTTAGTAATCCAATTTAATTGGACATATAACATTTTACTTTTATTTACATTTATTGTACCATTTTAAAGATAAATAAAAAATAAATTATGAGTGCTCTAATATTTTTTTTTTCATTCTTTATTTTGGAATATATGGGAATTTGGATTTTCTATTAAATGATATTTGTGGTTGTTCATCAAAAATGGATTCTGATCGAGTGGAATGGTGCTTCTCTATTTGTGTTCAAAGTAGTTATGCTATCATATATTCTAATACTTCATCTAAAAACAAGAAGAAAAAACAAAAACAAAAACTGAAAAAAGAAAAACTTACAGTGGAAAAACGTAATTAGAATCTCTTGTGATTATAGCTAAGACTCCATGGATAGAGGTTGCAATAATGTAATGTGTGAGAAATATGAAATTACGCAGAAACTTCCGAGAGTAGTAAGCTATCTTCCCAGTTAAGAAGTAGGAAATTACCTTCCGCAGGAGTTATTGGCCTTGTTTGTTTTTATTTCCAACATCAATTTCCAGTTTTCAGTATTCAGTTCAATTTACGAGTTGTATTGGTTTTTGAAAAAATGTAATGATTTTATTATGATAAATGATTTAATGTTTAGATTTATAGGTTTGGAAAAATAAAAAATGGAAATATGTTTGTTTGATTATGTTTTCAATTTGAAATTTGTGGTTGAGATGAAGAGATAAATATTTGTGTAATTATGATGAATTCATGAATATTAAAACAATAGATCCCACTGTAAAGATATATTTATATATGTGTGTGTGTGTGTGATTGAATAGGTTATATAGGATTGGAAAGAGTGAAAATTAGAATTAAAAATGAGTAAAACAAACGTGTTTTCGGTGTTTTGAATAGTAAAATATGGGAAATTTCCATTTGGAATCAAACAAGGCCATTGTCTTCCCGATTAATCGCGTGTACCATGTCTATATTAAAGCTGCAGCAGGAACTACAACGACACAGCGTGAAGAACAAGACTTGAGCAATGACTATTTTCTACACATGCAAGCATCAAGAAGCATATTTCAGCTACATTTCCACCGTTGATAGTAGTAGTCGTGGATCATTAATAATAGCCGTAGATGTTATTTTTTTCCCGCTTTAGTTGTACTATAAAAGGAGAACAAGCACATGCGTGCTTCTTTGATTGAGTGAAGATATTTTTACCAAACTTCTGATATTTTGTGAAATAAAACAGATGTGTGGAAATATTGATTTCTTCATGGTATCCAAAGCTTGGATCTTGCTGATTTGAATCTTATCGATCCATAATTACTCTTCGCTTCCGATTACATAATTCTCTGTAATTTCTTTCTTTCACCTTGATTTTCTCTCTCCCACTTGTATTCCAATTATTTTAATTTAAGAGGAGGCCAGAGTGGAGACCCTCTAGTCCCACTTGTGTGTGCCAACCGTGTGCCACCATTAAAATTATATATTGTTAATAATATTTTTATAAAAATAAAATTTGTTTTATCATAATTAATATTTATTGTAAAAAAATTAAAATTTTAAAAAATTATATACCCTTAAGTTTGGAATAATCAACCCCAAAAATCAATTATATTAACTAAAAAATAAAAATTAAATATTAAAAAATAATTATAAACCCTAATTGGGTGTAATAAACCCTAAATAATAATGTAAAATTATACTAAATCAAAAGAAATTAAAATTGAAGAAAAAAAATAAAAGAAAAGTAATAATTTTGAGGTGTGGCACACAAGTTGGGACTAGAGGATCTCAAGTGAGGCCACAGCACATGCAAAAACAGAGGGGTTGCTCATTCGGTGGGTCCCGCACTTGCAAAAGTAAAATCACCCGTGACTTTTTCAATAATTGAGATGGGGAAGTTAAAACGTGTGAATATATGATTTAAAATAAAAAATTTACTTTTATTTACATTTATTGTACCATTTTAAAGATAAATAAAAAATAAATTAAGAGTGCTCTAATATTTTTTTCCATTCTTTATTTTGGAATATATGGGAATTTGGGTTTTCCAATATTAAATGATATTTGTGGTTGTTCATCATAAGTTTAGCTTGCAAGTGGCTTGACTTTGGAAGCTTGCAGTTGTTACTTTGAAGATGTTCACCCTATTTTTAACACCACATGCAAATTCACATGTTTCTGAATTACAAGGACGATATATCAACATGATTTAATTAGTTTGATACTTTTAGTTGAACAAGCTTTAATTTTAGTTTCCAATATTTATGTTCATTCACATCAAAAAGGGTAATTCTAATACTACACGAAAAGCATATATACATTGTGGATCCAGCTATGGCCTTGTATGTGTAGTACAATGGGATGTCTCCATCACATAGCAAGAAAAAAATAAAGTAGCTCTTCCATACACCCGCCTGACATTAGACGAGAGCGTGCACTCCGCATGTGCCCAATGCACGGCACGTGGCATGCATACGACAATGTTTTATTTTTTGATTTTTGATTTTTTTTCTCTTTTATATAGTATTTTTTAAATATATACCTTAAAATTAAATTAGTGAACTTGAAAATGGAAGTGAGTTAATTTAATTTTTTTTATAAAGCGACTCACACAATACACTTGTTTGACGATAATGAGTTGACTCGTGTACTGCGTTCGACAACACATTAAATTGAAATATTTACCCTAGAATAAAATGAGTTAATTCACATCGAAAAGGGCAATTCTAATGCTACATGAAAAGCATAGCGCGAAAAAAGTGTGTGATTTGGCCAATATATAGGATGTCTCCATGACTCCACCACATAGCACCAAAAAAGTAGCTCTTCCATACATCCGTCTAACATTAGACAAGAGCCTGCACTCCACATGTGCTCACGCTTGGCACGTGGGCATGCCACAATGTTTTATTTTTTATTTTTTTCTACTTTATATAGTTTTTTTTTTTATTTTCGAAAACATATATACCCTAAAATTAAATTAGTGAACTTCAAAATGGAAGTGAGTTAATTTTTTTTTTTTTGGATAAGGTGACTTGCTCAATACCCTAAAATTAAATTAGTGAACTTCAAAATGGAAGTGAGTTAAATTTTTTTTTTTTTGGATAAGATGACTTGCTCAGTGCAATCGCTCGATGCTAACGAGTGGACTCGTGTTTTGCAATTGAAAATTAAATTTTTAGAAATAAATATGCAACTTAAAATGAAATTAATGAACCCTAAAATAAAGTTGTTACATCATATGATTTATGGATATGACATGCATTCTTTGGAGGCTGTTAGAAAAGATGTAGAGCGGGCCTTTGGAGTTCTACAAGCTCGTTTTGCATTTATTCGACGCCCATGTCTTGTTTGGGACAAGGTTTTGACGGAAAAAATTATGATTGCTTGTATCATCATACACAATATGATTGTAGAGGATGAACGAGACACATACCAAAACTATTATGATCCCAAAGAATTTTTGACGGATATATCTTCAAATTCAAATGCCGAACATTTTCACTACTCTACTGAATGCATCACAAGTTTGTCGGATTATATGATTAATAGGGATTGACTTCACGACTTCGCAACAGGGAGGCTCACAGCGCTCTTCAAAAGGACTTGATGGAGCACATTTGGTAAAAATTTGGTACTAATTGAATATGTAATTTACATCTTATGTACTCGTAATATAGAATTTCAAGTTTTCTCATTGTAGTTTATTTAATTATGTTTTATTTTGTTTATCTCTTGTAATTTTCATTTTGTTGTCAAGTAAATTATGAATTTATAATTGTATTGGTATTTTTTTTAATTATGAATTTAACAAATATATCTAGTAAATTAATTATGATTTTTTAAATATAGTAAAAATTATTATTAATAATATTTTATTTAAAAAATAAAATGATAAATATTTTATATAGATTGGAAGAAAGAGAAATTAATATTTTAATTGAATATCGGGTTGGATGAGTATCAACTAATGGAGTGCAAATTTTAAAATGTTGGGAGTTGTGGATGTGGAGGAGAGAGAAATTAATATTTTATTTGAAGGTTGTATTTGATGAATATGATTGATGTGGATAGTCTTACATTTTTTACTATTGCCTTATAAATTCATGAAAAAAAAAACTTGGACGTCCCCACCACGGGCGTGTCTGGGTGAGACGGGTGAAAGGGAGAGTAGTTGTTGACCACTAGGTTTTAGGCTCATAAAATAAAATCTCTCATTATTTTCAGTGGTGAAATTAATATAATAGAAAATGAAAATAAAAAAAAACTCTACGAATCATAAGTTTAAGATCAACTGATATAATTGAAGATAATCTCTACGAATTCCTCACAACTTTTTCTTTTTTAGGGGAAATTTTGATTCTTATTTTATACATGTTTTACCATCTGTTTGGGAATATATGGGAATTTTGTTTTTTCTTTTAAATAATATTTGTGGTTATTCTGATCGAGTGGAATGGCGCTTCTCAATTTGTGTTCAAAGTAGTTATGCTAACATATTTTCTAATACTTCATCTAAAAACAAGAAGAAAAAACAAAAACGACGAAAGAAAAAAACTTATAGTGAAATAAGAAATTACGCAGAAACTTCCGAGTTAATATACAAGAAAGGACCTTTGAGTGAAGTTAGCTGTCTCCCCAATTAACCGCGTGCACGATGTCTATGTATAAAGCTGCACAAACTTAACCGTGTGTACGATGTATATCCAGAGTTGTTGGTTGTCATAATTACCAATTAATCTTGTATGTGTGTGTGCATGCACACACACACAAATATGTATATTCTAATACTTCATCTTAAAATAAGAAGGAAAAACAAAAACAAAAACTAAAAAAAAAGAAAAAACTTATAGTGGAAAAAAGTAATTAGCATCTCTTGTGATTATAGCTAGACTCCATGGATCGAGGTTGCAATAATGTAATGTGTGAGAAATATGAAATTAGGCAGAAACTTCCGAGAGTAGTAAGCTATCTTCCCAGTTAAGAAGTACGAAATTACCTTCCACAGGAGTTATTGTCTTCCCAATTAACCGCGTGTACCATGTCTATGTATAAATCTGCACAAACTTAACCGCGTGTTTACAGTGTCTGTGTCGATGTCTTCTCAATTAACCGCGTGTACGTTATATATGCAGAAACTTGCAGAGTAGTAGGTTGTCATAATTACCAATTAATCGTGTATGCTATATAAAAAGAGCCTTGTTTTACAAAATTTGATATAACTATTATGTCCATATTATAACTCTAATTTAAGGGTATTAATGTAATATTATATGACATAATATAATATATTTATTTTAATATAATAATATACCATATTAATTTTCATGTATATAATATTATTTAAATATAATGATATAGGGGTTGGTTATAATAAAAACTTATCTTGGTGTGTAAACGTGCGGCCTGTGCATTTTCTTACTGTATTTTGATGCTACAAACGTCTAGCACCAAAACACAATAAGAAAAACATTAAAAAAAATTAGCACCAAAATACATAAAGAAAAGCACTAAAAATACATTAAACAAGCACAGTCCACAGTTTACACACCAATATAAGTTTTTATTTGAACTAACTTCTAATGATATAAACTAATCCTACTATAGAACCAACGATATAAGTTTTTAGTGAACTAACTCCTAATGATATAAACTAATCCTACTATAGAACTAACGATATAAAAAAATATTTAACAAACTTCTTCGAAAAATTGAAAATGAATTAAGAGTCATGAATGATAATTTCATGTTATATTTTGTAATTAAGCATATCCATCTTCGATTCTTCTTATGTTTATTTCAATTTCGTCTAATCTAAATTAACTACGTCATTTGTTCCATAAAAAAATTAAATTTTTATTTCATCCTTTTGAAGCCAAGATATTATAAAATAATCATTACGAGTTTAAAATATATAAAATTTTCATTTACCAAATGATTTTAATTTTTTCACCTTTTTCCCTTTTTTCGTGCAAAGTATTCATACATTAAAAAATATAAATAAAATCTAAAATAAAAGGAAATAAAAATTTAAAATAAACACAATATATTTAAAATGATCATTAAATTTAAAATTAAATAAAAAATAAAATGTAGCCTAGAATATAAAAAAATAATCTAAAAATTCAAAATTAACCTTTAAAATTTTGACAAGAAAAAATGAAAAGATTAAAATTAAATTTTATTTGAAAAATAAAGAAAGCCTAGACTATTTAAAAAATAAAGAATAATTATTAATCCAAGACTCGAGAGATGGTTTATCTTTATATCCAACGCCGTTGCAGCTTTCTTTCTTTCTTTCACCTTCATTTCCTCTCTCCCACTTATATTCCAATTATTCTACAAGAAACTGTAAAAAAAAAGAACTGTACAAGGAGAGACGGTATGAGATAGAGTTGTACAACCCAATTGTGTGTTTTTTTTATATATATTTGAGATGATGTGATTTGGCATCCAAATAGTATTTAATTTCCCGCGAAACCAAATATAATTATATGATGTTAATTAAGTAATCCTTATTTTGAAGATTATTTTATATTGTATCTTCATACAAAAATTCTTAATTGGGTAAGCGTACATCGTAATATGATTATATATACATATTGTATCACAACTTTAAATTAAAATGAATACTCTCTCCATCCCGATTATATAGTCCATATTACTATTTTGAAGTATTTCAATTATATAGTCTTATTACTATAAGTAGCATTAATTTTTATAGTAATGTACAAATATATACCCTTATTAATTCTTGAAAATTAAAACACTAACCACTTAAATTTTGAAAGCCATAAATATTAAATAAGGGTATCATTGACAGTTTAGCCTTAATTTCATATTTTCATAAATAATTTTAATCTACATGCGAGTAGAAAAAAGATTATATGATCGGGACGGAGGGAGTAAAAAATCATAACAAGTGGATGTTGGGGTGGTTAGTTTACTATTGACATACAATGGTGGGTCTCAAGGTTTTATTATTATTGTACTACAATTTAGAAAATCGTGCTATATATGCTTGTGCATGTGAATTTATTATGTGGCTTTTCAAATTGAGAGGTAGTTGTATTTATTATTTTGCGTTTGTAATTGGTCGGTTGTTATATATAACTATCAAAAATTTATTAACCCTCCCTCTCTTAATTAGAGGTTGTTGTAAATTCATTGCTATATATAAATACATCGTTCTTAGAAATTTACAAATCTCTTTCAACCACCAAAGGATAAAGATACATTTACAAATTGGTTTAATATAAGGGAGGAATTTTAAAATATTCAAAATTGGAATAAATAGTTTTTTTTTTGTAATCAAATTGCATAATTCATTATTTTTTATACAACAGGTGGTATAAAAGTCTTATACATCAAGCTTTACTAATATTAGTTGAAAGTTAATTTCACTCTTTCTTAGTCTCAGGTGTAAACAAATACATACTAGCATACCACTGTGCGATTCACATAAAATATTGTTAAAAATTATGTACAATAATAATTATATCAAATAATGAATTTAGTAAATAAATGTAATGACCCGGCTTCCAAAAACCTGCCCGATAACAACGGAAGTCTTTCCAGCGCGTTTTTTTGTCCGTACTCGAATGCTTCATGCGGAACTTCCCAAACTAACACAAGTATTTTCAGTATGTTTTGTCCTCATTCGCACGTTTCCACATTGTGTTAGGTCAGGTACACTTAACGTTAGAGTTCTGATGGAATGAACGTATAAAAAAATGAGATGCACCTTGTCATATGAGTATCACATGTCAAATCGCTTAAGATTTCCTCGATAATACAATCTCATTCATAATAGCTTCACAATTCATCTGTTTTTAGTGAATTCGGTTCATTCACATACCCCTCAATTTAGAAGTCTTATAGAAGTTGCTCTTTGATTCGGCACCAAATATCACAATAAATATATGATTTATATCGACTGAATTATGAATTACTTGTGTATTTTGATAGAATATGTAAATCAACTCTTTCGACTTTATAAAATAAAAAACTATCGACTAAGATACAATGAATTTTATGATGTTTATGTCTTTCTATACAAATGGTTTCATTGGTCCGAATATCTATTTGTTTTGTCGCTTGGATGATGAGTCCATTCATCATATTTTTGTCGAGTGCCAAATAGCTCAAGTGGCTTGGTAGCTACTGACTATATTCCGTCGTTAATTCCATCACGTGTGTATTGTAGGATCTAGCTAGTATCAATCAGTTGTTTGTGATGGAGTGCAAGTTTAGCTTGCAAGTGGCTTGACTTTGGAAGTTTGCAGCTGTAAATACAGTGGCCAGTTTGGCATCTCGGCAATCGTACGCGTTGTTGCTTTGAAGATATATGTTCGCCCCATTTTTAATACCACATGCAAATTCACATAATTCTGAATTACAAGGACGATATATCAACATGCATTAATTAGTTTGATACTTTTAGTTGAACAAGCTTTAATTTTAGTTTCCCATATTTATGTTCATTCACATCGAAAAGGGTAATTCTAATGCTACATGAAAAGCATAGCGCGAAAAAAGTGAGTGATTTGGCCAATATATAGGATGTCTCCATGACTCCACCACATAGCACGAAAAAAGTAGCTCTTCCATACATCCGTCTGAGACGAGAGCCTGCACTCCACATGTGCTCACGCTTGGCACGTGGGCATGCCACAATGTTATATTTTTTATTTTTTCTACTTTATATAGTTTTTTTATAATTTTTGAAAACATATATACCCTAAAATTAAATTAGTGAACTTCAAAATGGAAGTGAGTTAATTTTTTTTTTTGGATAAGGTGACTTGCTCAGTGTAATCGCTCGATGCTAACGAGTGGACTCGTGTTTTGCAATTGAAAATTAAATTTTTAGAAATAAATATGCAACTTAAAATGAAATTAGTGAACCCCAAAATAAAGTCGTTGCATCATATGATTTATGGATATGGCATGCATTCTTTGGAACACCAGGTGCGTGCAATGATATTAATGGTCTCTATCGATCTCCAGTTTTTAGTGATGTTTTAGAAAGATGATCACCACAGGTTAGTTATATCGTCAATGGTCGCCAACATGCTAGGGCATATTATCTCACCGATGGCATATATCCTTCATGAGCTACATTTATCAAGTCTATTATATCTCCTGTAACTTGAAAGCATGTGTTATTGACTCAACACCTGGAGGCTGTTAGAAAAGATGTAGAGCAGGCCTTTGGAGTTCTACAAGCTCGTTTTGCATTTATTCGACGCCCATGTCTTGTTTGGGACAAGGTTTTGATGGAAAAAATTATGATTGCTTGTATCATCATACATAATATGATTGTAGAGGATGAATGAGACACATACCAAAACTATTATGATCCCAAAGAATTTTTGACGGATATATCTTCAAATTCAAATGCCGAACATTTTCACTACTCTACTGAATGCATCACAAGTTTGTCGGATTATATGATTAATAGGGATCGACTTCGCAACAGGGAGGCTCACAGCGCTCTTCAAAAGCACTTGATTGAGCACATTTGGTAAAAATTTGGCACTAATTGAATATGTAATTTACATCTTATGTACTCATAATTTAGAATTTCAAGTTTTCTCATTGTAGTTTATTTAATTATGTTTTATTTTGTTTAACTCTTGTAATTTTCATTTTGTTGTCAAGTAAATTATGAATTTATAATTGTATGGGTATTTTTTTTAATTATGAATTTAACAAATATATCTAATCAATTAATTATGATTTTTTAAATATGGTAAAAATTATTATTAATAATATTTTATTTAAAAAATAAAATGATAAATATTTTATGTAGATTGGAAGAAAGAGAAATTAATATTTTAATTGAATGTCGGGTTGGATGAGTGTCAACTAATGGAGTGCAAATTATAAAATGTTGGGAGTTGTGGATGTGGAGGAGAGAGAAATTAATATTTTATTTGAAGGTTGTATTTGATGAATATGATTGATGTGGATAGTCTTACATTTTTTACTATTGCCTTATAAATTCATGAAAAAAAAACATGGACATCCCCACCACGGGCGTGTCTGGGTGAGACGGGTGAAAGGGAGAGTAGTTGTTGACCACTAGGTTTTAGGCTCATAAAATAAAATCTCTCATTATTTTCAGTGGTGAAATTAATATAATAGAAAATGAAAAAAAAAAAAAAAACTCTACGAATCATAAGTTTAAGATCAACTGATATAATTGAAGATAATCTCTACGAATTCCTCACAACTTTTTCTTTTTTAGGGGAAATTTTGATTCTTATTTTATACATGTTTTACCATCTGTTTGGGAATATATGGGAATTTTGTTTTTTCTTTTAAATAATATTTGTGGTTATTCTGATCGAGTGGAATGGCGCTTCTCAATTTGTGTTCAAAGTAGTTTATGCTAACATATTTTCTAATACTTCATCTAAAAACAAGAAGAAAAAACAAAAACGACAAAAGAAAAAACTTATAGTGAAATAAGAAATTACGCAGAAACTTCCGAGTTAATATACAAGAAAGGACCTTTGAGTGAAGTTAGCTGTCTCCCCAATTAACCGCGTGTACGATGTCTATGTATAAAGCTGCACAAACTTAACCGTGTGTACGATGTATATCCACAGTTGTTGGTTGTCATAATTACCAATTAATCTTGTATGTGTGTGTTGGGTATCAGCTCCGCCACCTCCGAGCGTCTTTCTCCTGTTTACACCGGATGATTCAGCCATTGGAGAGTGTAGAAACAGATGGCTCAGAAACTCAATGTTAGAACAGGATCCACAGCTCAGCAAGGCTCAAACAGGCAACCAAGATCTGGAGATCTTCCACAGAGAGACCACGGCAACAAGGCTCACACAGCCTCCTCAAGGAACACTGAACCCTAGCCCTCAACTCAACCCAGAAAGGAACAACACAGTAGATCCACACAGGTGATGATATCTACTCTAGACCAGAAGAGGGTAGAGAAGGTAGAGAAGGAGAGAATCTCACACAGAAGAGGAAGAAGAAGGAAAACACTCAGTTTACCTTGGATCGAACGGATTCGCCCTTTCTTTCTCTCTCAAGAACTCTCTAGAATACACATAGTAGAATGAGAAGTAGGAGTAACAGTAACCGAGCAACCTATAAATAAGTCGGCGCATGGTTAGGGTTAATTAGGGCTAAACTGAATTAGTTAGAGGCAGTTGGGCTTTGGTGATAACTAAGCTGCATGTGTGAGTTGGGCCGGTCCACTTCTGTTTGGGCTTCAACAAGATGGGCCACAATTATATAACAATCTCCACCTTGGCCTATTTGACATCACTTGAGTAGGATCTATCACTTGTAGAGTTCATCACTGCCATCCATCTCACCTATAGAGATCACACAGCAAAACTATAAGTGAGATAGTTTCAAACACATAGTCTGAATCTGATCACATAGATCATAAGGAGCAGCAAGGTAATAACCAAGGGACAAACCGAAGAAACTACCAGGCTGCAGTCTTTGAGAACAAAATCAACACATAAAATCAATCTCAAAGACTTAAAACAGAAAGCATCAAAAGCTTAACCCGGGTCAAAATTCAAAATCTTCATACAATTAGTATGTTTTTCAAGAGGCAAAGATTTTGTACCCATGTCTGCAGGATTAACTTCAGATGGAATCTTTTCAAGTAAAACATTTTTACTTTCAACAACTTCCCTAATAAAATGAAACCTAACATCAATATGTTTGGTTCTATCATGAAAAACAGGATTTTTACACAATTGAATAGCTGACTGACTATCTGAAAACACAACAGCATTCTCTTGAAGAAAACCAATTTCAGATAAAACACCTTTCAACCACAGGGCTTCCTTGAAGGCTTCAGTAATAGCAACATACTCTGCCTCAGTGGTAGAAAGTGCAACAATATGTTGCAGCTGTGATTTCCAGCTTATGCAAGACCCACACAAAGTAAAAACATAAGAGGTTGTAGACCTCCTATTATCTCTGTCATTTGCATAGTTAGAATCTACATAGCCACACAACTGAACACCCTTGACACACTTAGTAAATTTTAAACCCACATGCAAAGAGGACTGAAGATATCTTAACAACCATTTCAATGCTTCCCAGTGAGTTACACCAGGATTAGACATGTATCTGCTCAAACAACTTACAGAATAAGCAATGTCAGGTCTAGTACTTACCATAAGATACATTACAGATCCAATTGCATTACAGTAGGGTATCTTTTTCATGATATTCATCTCAGAAACAGTCTTTGGAGACTGATCTTTACTTAACACAAAGTGAGCAGCTAAAGGAACATTGACACCCTTAGCTTTTGACATAGAGAACTTACTCAAAATCTTTTCAACATATGAAGTTTGATTTAGCACAAGAGTATTGTTCTTTCTGTCTCTAATTATGTTCATGCCAAGAATTTTCTTAGCATCTCCCAAATCTTTCATTTCAAAATTTTCACATAGACAAGATTGAACATGCTTTAAAGACTTGAGACAAGGACTAATTAACAACATGTCATCAACATATATCAGAAGGAACATAGGAACTGTAGAGGTTTCTTTAAAGTACAAGCAATGATCAAATTTACTTCTATGAAACTTTAAAGACCTCATACACTGATCAAATTTTAAGTTCCATTGTCTTGGAGATTGTTTTAAACCATACAAAGATTTTCTTAATAAGCACACATGGTCAGGTTTATCACAATCAACAAAGCCTTCAGGTTGATGCATGTAAATGGGAACATCAAGATCACCATGTAAAAAAGCAGTAGTTACATCCATTTGTTTTAATTCCCAATTAAAATGAGCAACTAAAGCCAGCATTATTCTAACAGTAGTGAACTTGACCACAGGAGCAAAGACTTCAGTATAATCTACCCCCTCCTTTTGAGTAAATCCTTTTGCAACTAATCTAGCCTTGTATCTGACATTATTAAATTCACTTTTGATTTTAAACAACCACTTGCAATCAACAACAGAAGCATGATCAGGTTTAGGAACCAACTCCCATGTTTTATTAACATGCAATGATTTCATCTCAGTTTGCATAGCAATTAACCATTTACTAGCATCATTAGAATTAAGAGCTTCTTTAAAAGTTTTAGGTTCATTGCTATCTAGAGACTCAAACACAATAAAAGCCAAGTCAAGTAAATTACACTCAGTGTCAGCATATCTTGCAGGCTTATTAATGGTTCTTCTCACCCTGTCTCTAGCCAACAGGTAATCATCAAGGTTTTCAGGCTCACTGTTGGGATTAGCATGCTCATCAGATTCATGTTCAGACTCAGATTCATGCTCAGTTTCAGGTTCAGACACATGCTCAGAATTAACATCATCATTTTGCATATCAACAGGCTGAACAGGTACAGAAACATGCAAAGGCTCCACCTCAAAAGGAACAGTGGGGACATGATTATTCACAGTAGGTGTAGGCTGGGTTTCAGACAAACAAGGGAAGCATGATTCATTAAACACCACATCTCTACTTATAGCAGTTTTAAAACCAGGAACATCCCTTACCCATAGCCTATATCCTTTAACTCCCTCAGGGTATCCCAGAAAAACACACTTTTGGGACCTAGGTTCAAGCTTATCATTTTTCACATGCATGAAAGCAGCACAACCAAAGACCCTTAAGTTTGATAAATCAATAGGTTTTCCATTAAACACAGATTCAGGACATTTACCATTTAATGGAACAGAGGGGGACCTATTGATTAAGTAGGAAGCAGTACATACAGCTTCACCCCAGAATTTTTTAGACATACCAGAGAGGGCACACATGCTCCTCACCCTGTCTAATAAGGTTCTATTCATCCTTTCAGCAACCCCATTTTGTTGAGGATTGTAAGGAACAGTTTTGTGTCTTTTTATACCAGATTTAACACATAAATCATCAACTTGAGAATTACAAAATTCCAGACCATTGTCTGTTCTTAGGGTCTTAATTTTCTTGCCAGTTTGGTTTTCAATCTGAGTTTTCCACATTTTGAACTTATCAATAACCTCAGATTTATGTTTCATTAAGAACACCCAAACTTTCCTAGAATAGTCATCAATTATAGACAAGAAGAATCTGTTCCCACCATGAGTAGGAACTTTAGAAGGACCCCAAACATCAGCATGTAAATACTCAAGAATTTGTTGACTCTTAGATATATGAGATGCAGAGTTAGGAAATTGAACTTTATGTTGTTTGCCTAAAACACAAGCATCACAGAAAGGCATGCTAGATATCACATCAGAACCAAACACACCAGACTTTTTCAGAATGTCAAGCCCTTTATTACTCATATGCCCAAGTCTATTATGCCATAACACAGTTTTATCATGCTTTAGAACATTCACAGAGGATGTCACAGGCTCAGAGGGTAAAGTTTTACAAATATACAGGTTATTTTTCTTTTCTGCTTTAAAAATAACCAAGGAACCTTTCAAAATTTTCATTTGACCATTTTCCCACCGGCCCTCAAGCCCATTTTCTTCTAAAGCAGCACAAGATAGCAAGTTATAGCATAATTCAGGCACATATCTTACATTCCTCAGAGTAATAGAAGAGCCATTATCAAATTTTAAGCAAACATTTCCAATTCCAACAACTCTGCATTTCTTTTCATTTGCCATTGACACAAAACCATTTTCAACTTGTGTGAAAGAAGAAAATAGATTTTTAAATGGTGATATGTGGTAAGTGCAGCCAGAGTCTAACAGCCATTCAAATTCACTCATAGAATCAGACACAGAGTTTACAGAACTAATACACAAAGAATTTGAATCAGCAACCATGAAACAATCACCAAGTTTGTCTCCAGTAGCTACATTAGCCATTTCATTCTCATTGCTATTCTTATTCTTATTGTTCTTCTTTGGCTTAGGACATTCTTTTGCATAATGACCAGGTTCATGGCAATTATAACATTTTCTAGAGCCCTTTCTAGACTTAGACCTGCTTTTACCCTTCTTTTTCTTACCACCATTTTCAGCTCCGCCACCTCCGAGCGTCTTTCTCCTGTTTACACCGGATGATTCAGCCATTGGAGAGTGTAGAAACAGATGGCTCAGAAACTCAATGTTAGAACAGGATCCACAGCTCAGCAAGGCTCAAACAGGCAACCAAGATCTGGAGATCTTCCACAGAGAGACCACGGCAACAAGGCTCACACAGCCTCCTCAAGGAACACCGAACCCTAGCCCTCAACTCAACCCAGAAAGGAACAACACAGTAGATCCACACAGGTGATGATATCTACTCTAGACCAGAAGAGGGTAGAGAAGGAGAGAATCTCACACAGAAGAGGAAGAAGAAGGAAAACACTCAGTTTACCTTGGATCGAACGGATTCGCCCTTTCTCTCTCTCTCAAGAACTCTCTAGAATACACATAGTAGAATGAGAAGTAGGAGTAACAGTAACCGAGCAACCTATAAATAAGTCGGCGCACGGTTAGGGTTAATTAGGGCTAAACTGAATTAGTTAGAGGCAGTTGGGCTTCGGTGATAACTGAGCTGCATGTGTGAGTTGGGCCGGTCCACTTCTGTTTGGGCTTCAACAAGATGGGCCACAATTATATATAAAGGTTCACAGACTTAATTTTTGCGTGTGAAAATATTTTGTAGAGAAAATGATTGGAGCAGCAGAAAAGAAGCTCTATGATGCTGCATCAAATGGGGACGTAACAGCATTTCAAGAGGTGGCTGAAGAAGATGCATATCTTCTTGAAGAAGCGACATTTGCATGCTCAAGAAATCTTCTGCATATAGCAACAATGCGGGGACACGCAGGCATCGTGGAGGAGGTGTTGAACATGAATCCGCAGCTAGCTCGGAGTTTAGACTCCCAAAATTCTTCGCCTCTTCACATTGCAGCGGCGAAAGGGAACGTCGAAATCACGCAAAAATTGTTATCAGTGGCCCCACAGATGTGCTGGTCACTGGACTGCCAAAATATGAACCCCATACATATTGCAGCCATTAACGGCCATACATACTTCGAAGCGATTATTTGCCCGCTATGGAGAGGGTGCATCGTGGGCAGACCGTGCTGCATTTGTGTGTGAAACATCGTCAGCTTAGGGCTTTGAAGGTTTTGGTGGAGAAGTTGGGTCACCTTCTGTGTGCAAAGGATGACGATGGGGAGACAATATTGCATTGGGCTGTTAGGAGCAACCAACTTGAGGTAAGGCCAAGTCTTTAATTAATTTCTTCGAATAAATTGCACTTTTGGTCCCATAACAATATGATCAAACACTTATAGGTCGAAAACGTTTTGATTTTTCTGATTTTTTTTGGTTCAAAATGTGTTTCGACATTTTAATACTAATTAAAAATGTTACAGTTGAGACTAACATTACTTACTACTAATTAATAATTTGAAAACATATTATTAATATATGCGCTGAAACATATCATTGGAACAAAAAGAAAAGTTAGTAAAATTAAACATATTTTAGCCACTTCTATATATGATGAATTTAAAGCTCCAAGCAAAAATAAGATTTCATCAAATTTGTGGTGAAAATAAATTTCTACAATGTTAATAGGCTAAAATATATTTTGGCTCTTAAATTTAATCCTATTATACAATATTTGATCACGCAATATATTCTAATACATTAAGATAAACATAATGTTGATATCTTATATGCTAAAAGATATTCTGATCAAACGTATCATGATTTCATACCTTATTCTTACAATCTGTCCAACTGAGATTTTCATCTACAAAATATTATGGATTGAATTGTGCATGAAGTTGAATCTGGAACTAGCTAGCTAGAGTCATTTAATTCCCACGCCTTCTAAAAGATTATTAGAAATGGATATCGGACCTAACTCACTATCGCAAAACCAGCTTGTAAGGGGAGGGCTGCCCTCACCTTAATAAGTGGCACATGCCACTTTTCCCAACCAATGTGGGATATTTAACAAAGATCAAATTGATGAAGAATGTATTATTTATAATCTTTTATCAAAATTCACTCCCAAAAAGATCCAACTGATGACTAAGGTCACTCTATTCTCACCCCCAAAAGATCCAACTGATGAAGAAAATATATTATTAATCTTGTATCAAAATCTCTCTTCAGATCATACGATACTTGGTGGAAGGCAATAAGATAGGAAAGCTAACAAGGAACTCCATGGGCAAAACAGCGTTGAAAGTCTTGATGGAGAGCCCCCCAGACACAACTAATAAACATTTGGAAATGAAAGGCATCTTGTTTAGCTGGTGGGATATGTTATTTATCGAAGCCCTCCCCAAGATGACTGACATTGTGATTGTGGTTGTGGTCCTGATAGCCACCATGGCATTCCAGGCCGCCGTCAGCCCTCCTGGCGGCGTTTGGCAGGATGACTCATCAACGCATAAAGCTGGCAAAGTTGTGATGGCATCTACTCATCCCAGAATATACACACACTTTGTGCGTGTTAACACCACAGCGTTCGTTTCGTCTCTCTTTACAATATACCTGATCACCACCGGACTTCCATCGAAGCACATTCCTTTCATGGCGATCGGCGGTTGCACAATGTGTGTGTCGTTGGCATGTATTGCAGTGAGCTACGGAGCTTCCGTAATGGTGATCACTCCCAATACGCAAACACAATCACTCAGCCACATCATCGGTATAGTAGTCCGTGTGTACCTCGGCATTTGGGGAATGTTTGTTGCCGGGATTTTGATATTTGTTTTGTGCTTATTGTGGAAGAAGAAAAAGTGGCGACGGGAGGATTTTGAAGATGTTAGGTTCTCTTCATTCTTCTTACAGCAGGATTCTTAGTCACAAGGCCATGTTTAATCTCATCTCGTATTTCACCGGTTGGTTTAATTGTCGACTGTAATTCAGAGTTTCATGAGATGTAGTAATGATAAACTAGCTATTTTAAATGGAGCTGAGATGTAGTTATCTGAAACTTGTTCGTTGTTGTACTCATTTTCTTTTGGCCTCTTAAGGTTCGTTGGACTCCGATCTTGGAGGGGCTCTGTGCTGTTAATGTTAGGGTTTCTTATGATATTTGAGAAGGTGTTGCACGGGATGTTAATAACTAGAACAACAACACACAAATACAATTTAAGAATTCGATCGAAGAACTAAAACTTGTATTAAACTAGTGCATCTTCCGATCCATATGATGCACAGATATTAAAATATAATATTCGGTTATCACACTACAATAAAAATGGTCTTTAGTAACATCAGGCATATAAGAATTAGACATATAGCAAAAGATCTTATGCCGCTTAGCTGGAAGTTCATGGAGTCCGAAGAAAACTGTACAAAAAGATGGAACCCAAACACTAATCATAATCAACACATCCATAATCTGAAACACTGCTTTTACCGACAGCCAAAAGCTCCAAAAAAACCTCAAAATGCCTGGGGATTCCACGGTAAATTCAAAGGTCTCCTTCTGCTAGCTAGTGACACATGTTCTTCTCACCATTTTTAAGTTATTTGCAGTTCTCATTTTTTTTTGTCCAAATACGAAAGTTTCATCCAAGAGTTTCGGCCGACGGAAAAAAACAATTGTGACACTTCAACTAATATATCGTGAAAGCTTCGATTACTTATTGTGATACTTAAGTACATATTGTTACAGTTCGAAATCGAAATTATTTTATCGACCTGCCCATAAAGATTGAAATTAAATAGAAAAGTTTGGTTGGAAATAATATAGGGGAGGATGCATTGCATCCCCTCCACCTTAGAATTAGCCACATTCCACCACCCATATATCCACTACTCTTGGATTTCGAGAAGAATCTAACCGGAGCTACTCCAGTTAAAATCAAGGATCTTTTTATTGCTTATTAATTAAAATCGCTAAATTATTATAAATCACTGAAAATTTACACCAAATATGAAAGATCATTTTTTACATAAAATTATTCATGTGTCTATTCATTACAATAAATTTATAATTTTTCAATAATTTAGTTAAACGCATATTGTCCTGTACATAAGATGCACATCAGGATGCGTTAACCGGGTCAACGAGTTGACCAAAAAATCATCAAAACGAGTGATACTTTTTAGGGATACAAGTGATACTTTTTTTTTAATTTTGAGTGATACTTTTTAATGTTTCGATTGATACTGATTTTAACAGTTTTTTTTTCTTTTTTCTGCCTCATACTTTTTAATGATACAAATAATATTTTTGGGCTTTGATGTGATACTTTTCAGCATTGTGAATGATACTGATTTTGACGGAGTTTTTGATCAATGTATTGACCGGGTCAACACGTTGACCGTTTGATATGCACCTAGTGCACACAAGACCTGCCCTTAGTTAAAAGTATATTTAGTTTCCGTTTATTACATTATTTTCTTTGTTGCTCCTTAAAATGGGTAAAATATTATACATCGCAAAATTTACACCAAATGTGAAAGATCATATTATTTTTTATATTACATATATATAGATGTCCCATAAAGAAAATTTACTAACTATATATCTCAAGTTTATACACTACTAGTGGCCAGCTTAATTGAAAAAAAAAACATTGCTCAAGAAGCAATCATAAAAAAGGGCTTCACTTTGCTAGATCATATGATGATCCAGTTAGTTTTGAAAAAATAAAAATTTATACGAAAAGGATAGTAATCATATTATTTTATAGATTAAATAATTCTCATAAAAAAGGAGACTCAGGAGAAGTCTCGATTGGCCAAGAAGAATCGCCTGGCCGAGCCAGATTCACCACGGAGGCGTCAGATATCTTGTGGATCATATACGCGATCTGGTAGGAATTATTATAATTATTCAAGTTTATATCATTATAAATTAACACTTATTTATATATGGATTTCGTTTAATTTTGTTTAATCAGACTAAAGAACAGAATCTGTCTGAGTGGGAGGTGCGCTACTATACCTACCTGAAGCTTCACTGCGAAGACGGTCATTGAACTACCGCTAAGGCCAAGGAGAACAAGGTAAGTTTTTAGTAATATTTTAATATATAATATAGGTACATATATGTGTATATGTAAACAACTTATATTGAAAATTGAATTACATTTATCCTGATAAATACAGGATAAGTGTGACGCCTAGGCAGCGCATTTTGAGAGCTGAGGGTAGGGAGGTGGACCTTTGCGAGATTTTCAACCAAGTCCTGACGCCTGAGGAAGGGGCGTGCTATCGGGATGGGGAACATGGCCACTGTTATTTGTCTCTCTTCTGGAGCAGGAGAATCCTCATTGTCATCGAGCCAGGGATCAGGTCGTTGTACACCCAAGCAGAGCTCGATACGAGACTAGCTGAAATGCAGTCACAAATACTGGCACAGATGGATGAGAAGCTTAGTGCCTAACAAGATACTATGCAGCAGGTGCTGTAGAAGCAGGCCAGGATGGAGTCTCTGCTTGAGCGGCTTCTCAGTCAGCAGTCGGGTGTTACTCGTGACGGATTCGGAGGGCCTGATGGCAAGTTGGAGTCATAGTTCTGTTGACTAATGATTGGATACTGTATTACTATTATTATGCTACACTTTTACTATATATATGATACCTTTGTATTAAATTATAAGTTATGATGTACAATTATATATATATATATATATATATTTAAGTTTTAACATCTTTTATTATATTTGTGTACCGACAAATATTTTTAAAAAAAGAATTAAAAAAATAATAATAACTGGCTACATAAATGTTCCGTCGCCAATTTTTTCCCATTTTTTAATTAATTTTTTTTGCGACGGAAACGGTCCGTCGCCTTAAATTGGCGATCATTTTACACGACAGTTTCAGGCGACGGAAATTTCCGTCGCTATAGATGGAGATCGAACAGTTCCGTCACCTTCTTTTTTTAGCGACTACAATTAGGAGACGACGTTTTCCGTCGTCATTCCGTCGCCCGTTTAATTGGCGACGGAAAATTCCTTCGTCATTATGTAATTTTCTTATAGTGTAAATTTTAATTCTGTGATGTGCAATATTTTACCCATTTTAATGAGGAAAAAAGAAAATAACGTATTAAACGGAAACTAAATATACTTTTAACTAACTAAAGTATTAAAAAAATTATAAATTTTATTGTAATGAATAATTTTATGACAAATTTGTACACATTTAAAATTATTTTCTTGTTGGCGTAGTTTTTTGGGATTAAATAAAATTTACAGTATTTAACGAAATCAAAAAATTAATTAATTAAAATTTTCGTCAACACACAAAATTTCAACTTGAAAAATAAAATCTGAACTTCCCACGCTAATCCAGTTAATTTTTCACAATTAGAGTGTATAATTACTTTTTAGGAAATATTCAATTATTAATCAAAAATGAATTAAATATTAAAATATAATTTATACCCCAGTTGAGAAAAATAAACCCTAAATTAGCAAGTGTAAAATGAAACTGAAACACAATCATTTGCAATCGAAGAAAAAAAAAGAATAAAAATTAATAATTTTAATCGTGTAGCATAAAGTGATGAACAAAGTGTAGCAATTTCATCCGTATTTTTCGTATCACATATATATAGGCTACCCCATAAAAAAATGTACTAACTATATATCTCATGTTTCTACACTATTATTGGTCAGGTTAATTGAAAAAAACATTACTCAAGAAGAAATCATAAAAAAGGGCTTCACTTTGCTAGATCATGTGATGATCCCGTTAGTTTTGGAAAAAATAAAAATTTATAAAAAAACGATAGTAATCATATTATTTTATAGATTAAATAATTCTCATAGCAATACATAAAAAAAAAAAAAAAACGAGATGCATGCAACGGGCGAGTTAGATGCAGAATTATTAATTAATAATAGTGAAGAATAAATAATTTTAAATGGTTTCACATTAGGTCAACCTTAATATATCGAAGGTCTTTGTTTAAACATATTCTAGATCTATTAGCTGGCTGTGATGCCAATTAATCGCGTGCATGTCTCTATATAAAGGTTTAAATATTCCGAAAATATTTATAGAAATAGTTTTATACATGTATTAATTTGTCATAAAATTATTCATGTCTATTCATTACCGTAAATTTATAATTTAGTTATTAGTATATTCAATTTTCCGTTTAATACATTATTTTCTTTATTGCTCATATTAAAATGGGTAAAATATTAAACATCGTAGAAAAAATTACACCAAATGTGAGAGATCATATTATTTTTTGTATTACATAAAGTTGCCCAGTAAAAAAATGTACGTACCATCTATATATATCTCATGTTTCTACATTATTATTGAAGGATGAGATCCTCTCACTACAAGAAAAACGCACATACACCACACTGAATTTACCACAGTTTTTGGTTAAAACTGTGGTAATATACACAATTACCACGGTTTTTATTAAAACTGTGGTGTATGAGCGCTTTTTTCCGGGAAAATTACCACAATTATTTTCTGACTGTGGTGTATGTCCGTATTTTGGCCACAGATAACTAAAACTGTGGTAATTAAAATACACTTTTCTAATTTTTATTTTATAATTTACCCAAATAACATCTTCATCGTGGGAATTGAAAAATTAAACAACCCTAACTCTCTCTCACTAGCGGCGCCCCATTCTTCAATTTCTCTGTTTGTAATTTTCATCCATTTCTTTCTTTTAACTCTCACTTTGAACAAATTAGAGTTGGAGTTGCTAGGTTTGATTTTTCCCTCTGTAGTCTTGCCGTGCAACTGGAAATACCTAAAACTAAGGTGAGGACTCTCTCTCCCTTCTCCTTGTTTTGGTTTTTGGTGATCTGATGTTTTTATCTTGATGGGATTTTGGTTTGTCGGATTTTGTGCTGTGGAGATCTGTTATATGCAGAAAGAAGTTTGGTTTTGTCAATTGTTTTTGTATTTAATGTGACTAAGACTATCTTTTTGGAAGATCGTTGAAGAAATATAGGCACCTGGGCACCAATACTCTGTAGTTTTTCTTCTGAATTTTGAATGTGAGTCTGGAAATGGATAATCTTTTCGTTAGTTTGATGCAGACGAAGCATATATGTCCGGATCTTGATTACCGTTTCTCGAACTGTCGGAATTTTATTTTTGATACTGTTTGGATCTTTTCCGATATGTTTTTCCGATGTTGGCTACTATTTTTTTACTAGATGACGACTGCAAGAGCCATTGAAGATGTAAGAAATGAAGTGAAGATATTGAGAGCTTTGACAGGGCACAACAATCTAATACAATTTTACGATTCTTATAAAGATGAAATGGAGTAAGTTTTATTTCCCTTTTTTTATTCTTGACTTATTTTCTTAGTGATTGACTTGACTTAACTCCAATGGCTGTTAATGTATAAAAATTGGTATGATTTTTTAGCTTGCACTATTCAGCCTACCATGTGTTTGATAAATTGTCCGAGAGAAGAAAAATTGAATTTTTTTTTGTTTTGTAGAAAGATTTTCTGAAGCCGAGTTGGACAAACTTAAGGGACTTCTTGCAGTAGAAAGTTTAAGGTATACTGTTGTCTCTTTATAGTATTTCTTTTGTTAACGAAAATAAGCATATCGATTGTCATCTAAAGTTTGGACTCTGGTCCAGTGTGTCTGTATTAGATTGTATGTTTTCCATTCAAGAATGTTATGGTTTCTTTTCAGGCCACATTTGTCTGTGTCTTAAAAGGTTTGGGAAAGTGAATAAGGAATGGTGTCTGAACTCTCCTTAATTATTTGAAGTAGCCATAGCTGAACTAAAGTAGCTGAACAAGGAATGGTGTCTGAACTAAAGATGTAAAAGGAGTAGTGAGAAATTAATACAAATTGCAACAAAAAAAACCAAATTACTAATTTACCATTGTTACTAGTTTTAATTGAGTTGAAGGAGGGAAATTAGTAATTAGGGTTGTAAGCCCCAATACTTTTATAGCTAATTTGCAGTAATTATTGGTAATAATTACTTTTTATAGCACATGTGGTGGCCTAGAAAATAAACTATTACATTAAAGCATGATAATTAAAAACGCAAAAAAAAAGCAGAATATTATGTTCAGCTTAAAAAAAGATAGAGGAATTAACAACAATATTTAAGCATAATGGCAGTGAAATGACAGTCTTAAGGTTGTGATCTTGTAATTAGGAGAACTGTTCGATTGTTTGGTACTACAAATATGTTTGCTATTTCTTTTAGTACAACAACGAAACACACTCCAAAAATATAAATAGTTATTAGTAGTTTGGATGAGTCCACTTTGTTTGATGTTGTAAGGAAATAATTTTGAGTTACTTTTTATCCCACACGGAATAAGAAATTAGTAACAGACAGATGTTCTGCTACAAAAGTAGGAAAACATGAAGCAGTTTATTATTATGGACCAATTCTATTTCTATCAGCTGTTGTTGTTCTCATGTTCAGGTTCAAAGGCAGAGAGCGGCAGGTCACGTGCAGTTCTTTTTCCCTAGCCTTGTATATTGGTGGGAAAAGCAGTTCTTTTGCCCTTAAGTGGACTTGCTTGATATTATCTCTGTTCCTACACATTTGTAAATAGCAAGTTCAAAATCAACATTGAAAAAAAAAGTTAAAAAGTTTTGAAAATAAATTTCTTGGTATTACTAAGATAGAAATGAAGCATATCAAATTATCAATTCCATTGGATTTAACCTGACATGCAGGAAATTGTATCATTTCTACACCTCAGCTCAAACCCTGCATATTTTTTTCATTCTTTTTCAGTTGTGTGTCATTTTAATGTATTTTTTTAGCATTTTGCTAGAAATAATTTAGAGATAAGGTCTTCTGTATTCTGAAGTGAACAGCGGTATTATAATTAATAGGGGGTAGGTGTTACTTGTTAGTAGTAGATTTATGTTGCGGAACTGATTTATGTTGGCCATTACTCTTTGTGCATGTGTATTAACATGAATTTGTATTACTAGGTGAATATTACGGTTAAAGGTTTCGATGGGCCTAAAATCTGAGATTGATGCAAATGAATCTATATATGTTTTCATTATTTACAGAAAATAAGCTTTATGTGATATATTGTGCTGCTGAATATATGAACCTTCATTCTCTCTAATTTTAGGGTCTCCGGCCGTCTATTCTGAAACATACAAACACCAAGCTTGCTGAGCTACTTGAGAGAGGCTGATTGAGAGCTCCTACTTTGAGACCTGACTTTTCTGAAATAACTGAAATCTTACACAATATTTCTAAGGAGGTATTTTCTTTACTTTAGTAGTAGTTATATAATTTCACTTAATAGCTTAAAAACTGATGAGAGATACAAAAATGTTCTTCTTTAACTGTCTTGCATCAGTTTGTTTACTGCAAGATACTCAGAAGCATATACTAACTTGCATGAGTTGTTTACTACAAAATAGTACATTGATTTTAATGTTATAGCAGAAGTTATATCATATGTTCACTTGATATTATTAGGTATTGTATAATTATAGCTTTGCTACTAATTAATATATTTTTATATAGGCTCCTCGTCAACCCGATTCCAAGCAATGTGGATTTTATGTTTTGCGATTCATGAAAGAAATCATTGAATCACTTCAAGGAAGTGGCTCAATTTCACTAAGATCATTGGTAACTATTTGGTTTATTTATCATTATTTAATTTGCTAATAAAGAAAGAAGGTTTTACATTTTTCATTCTTTTGCTTTTAATAGTTTAAGAAAGATAAGTATTTACTTGAGGATATTGATGAAGTTCGTGTGGAATGGGCGAATTTTGTGCTTCATTATATATAAGATCTTAATGCAAGGTAATTTAGGTTTGTAGTCAGTTATAATTAATTTATTTTAGAATTACAGAGTAGTTTGCACTCTAAATATGTTTGAAATGTTGATGGTATAATTGGAGGTTAATTTCTAATGATGTGATTATAATGTTGTGGTTATCTCAGTTGCATGAGTAATTGGATTTTGCCACTCGAAGTCCAAGGTGTTGATTTCAGGAGAGCCACTTCATGACGCTTCTTTTAGTTTTTCATATTAAGGGTAGTATTGAACTTTGAATATGTAGTTGTTTGGACATGGACTTTATGTTTATTATAGATATTTTGTAGTCTAAGTATATTATACTCTTGGGAAGCTTGTATTTTAAATATTGGATATGATGAAGCTTGTATTTTGGATGGTTACGTTTTATATAAATATTTTTGAATTTTGGTTTATACTGGTTCGATAATGGAATATGAAATTTTATATAAATTGTGGCTATAATTTAAAAATATAAAAAAATAATTATTAAAAAATAAAAAAAATTACCACAGTTAACCCAAAAACGTTGTAAATTAACCACAGTTTTTATGACGGTTGTCATGAACTGTAGTAATGTGACAATGATTTTTACCACAGTTATATTGAACTGTGGTAATGTGACAACGGTTTTGTGTTAGAACCGTGGTCTAAATATAGATATCACCACAGTTTTCATGTTATTCACCACAGTTATTGAACCGTGGTAATTTGACCACAGTTTGAAACTGTGGTCTATGTGCGTGCAAAATTTACCACATATATTAAGACCACAGTTCTAAATGAGATACACCACGGATAAAAACTGTGGTGTATGTGCATTTTTCTTGTAGTGTCTACTCCACATTTGGTGTTCCAACCCGTGATCCACGATCAAATTTAAAATTTTAACAATAGATATTACATAAAGAAAAATTAATTATAACATAATCGATCTAGTCATATTTATCAACAAAATATTGAAATTTAAAAAATTATAAATCATATTTTTAAAATAAACAACTATAATAATATATAAATTGTTTGAAATTTAAATACTAAAAAAGAAATATAAATCATAATTGGGCAGAATCAATTAATAAGTGTAAAATTAAATTAAAATATAATCTATCCACTACTATATAAAAAGAGCGATGTTTTACAAAATTTGATCTACCTATTATGTCCATATTATAACTTATAATTTAAGGGTGTTAATGTAAGTTAATATAATATAATATGATATGATATAATATAATATATTTATTTTAATATGATAAAATACCATATTAATTTTAATAATAAAATATCATATTAATTTCCATATATACATGTATAATATTAATAATAGGATTGAACCTAAAGTTATCCAATAAACTACCATAGAAAAATATAATATATTTATTTTAATATGATAATATACCATACTAATTAATTTAAATAATTAAATATCATATTAATTCCCATATATACATGCATAAGAAGCTACCATAGAAAAAAAGTTTCCATAGAAAAAAAGTTTCCCACGCCTTCTCTCTCTTCCTCTCTCAACATCTTTGTTTCTGCGGACGGAATCGGTACCGTTGCTGCTGGAGGTTTTGGGTGCGATATATGGTCAAACTCCTTCAAGTGTTCTCGATGCTCTTTGATGGCTTCAGCTATTTTCCAAGCTTTTATGCTTACAGAATAACGTGCACTAAGCCGCCTCAAACAACCACTTTCGACGACATTTGGAACTTCATTCAGGATTCCATTCACGATTCCTTTGTTTGGAATCGAGAAATCTTCATGTGAGAAGAAAGCCAGAAACTGGTACCTCTCTCTCTCTCTCTCTCTCTCTCTCTCTCTCTCTCTCTCACACACACACACACACACATTGATAATTTGGCTAATAAAGACTCCATTTATGTATGTGTTTTCCGCATGCATTTAAAGGCTTAATATATTTTGCAAGAAACATGTATATTTCAAGACCAGTTTCTTGCTTTGATCATTACTCAGTAATTTAACAACATTTGTTGATTAAAAGTCATGTGATGAAAATTGTACCTAGCCTCAAATTATTCAATAAATTACCATAGAAAAAAATTATTCTCAAGCATAAAAGTTAAACTTCTGGAGAATTTCACGGTTGGGGTTGCTAAACTGGTGAGGGACAATATCTCCTTCATCAGCACTCGCGTTGCTGGAACCTTGTAAGCACCTTAGCTAGCTAGATATACACAAGTCAATAAATTATATATGTATAATTAATCCTTTTCTGATCATATATGTTAATTCTGTGCATATATATAATATATATAGAGGTTATCTATCTCCTGAATACACCTACAGTGGGCATCAGAGTCGGAAATCAGACTTGTGTAGCTTTGGAGTGCTACTGTTGGAAATTGTACAGCGGTCAGCCAGTTGTCGAATACCACTTACAATACGGAGAGCAATTCCTGTAGAGAAGGTAATTAAGACAGACTTTGTTAATTATGTTTGTCAACAAGTCTATATCTTGAAAAAAGAAAAAGGTCAATTAATGTATGTTATTGTTTTGAGTTTCGACTGTAAGTGTAACTAAGCTGTGGCATGGCATGAGGAGAATTAGACTAAGATTTAAGATATTGTTGTGCATTTACAAATACTGTTCGCTGCTTGATACTCTAATGTTAATACTCAGACAAGTTAATCTTTAACAAACTTCTGCAGAAATTTGATAGTTGCTCAAGCAGTCAAGATAACCAAGCAGAAGTAGACGAGTGGGTATGCTTAATTTATTGGTTTTGATACTTTAATGATTTATCATGTTAGGTTATTATATAGTTAGTTTTTGAATATCAATGTTTTGTTTCATTTTATTACTGCTTTTTTTTTTGTCACTGTTAATGCATCGTTGAATTTAATTTGAATTTTAGCTCTTTTTTTAAGCTATTTATTAGTCATTTTAATTCAGTTATTTAGTTTCTTAATTTTTAATTTTATGGACTACATTTTTTAATATCAATTAAAGTATCACATAATGTCAGATTAACATACACAAATGCATGCTTATTTTGTGGTTGCCAATGCTTTTATTAGCTGATTTGGTATATTTGTCATTGGTAATGCATCGTTTAATTTAGTTTGAATTTTAGCTTATTTGTTCGATCTATTTATTCGTCATTTTGATTCAATTATTTAGTTTCTTAATTTATAATTTATGGATTACATGGTGTGGAGCCCCGAAAAATTTATTATTTGCGTTATTCTAAATTATTATTTTGGAGCATGATATTAATTGTTTAAGTCCCATAAGTCGCGCCTAGTATAAAGTTTAATATATGTGGAGCATGTTTTAAATGCATTGCATTTATTTCTTTAACGAGAATGATTAAGTTTATACTTACTTATTTATTTAATTTTGGGCCAAAGTCATTTATCTTATTTTTATCTTTCCTGGCCCAAGAAGATATTTTTCATACCCAATTTAATTTTCGAGGCCCACAGCTGTAAGCCCAAGATTTTGAAAAATTGAGGAATTGGAATCCCCCTTCTTCCTACACGCCTCTCACCACTAGAAACCCTAGACCTAAGATACCATGTTCAAGCCATCCATGTTTAGGAAAGAAATCATACACAATGTCAACTTTTCCATAATGAATTCCTAAATTCTAGTATAAATATGTGAGTTCCTCCTTGATTTTTTTTCACACACCAAAAACAAAGAAAAATAATAGAGAAGAAAGTTTTCTTTCCTGGAGCTACTGATTTTCGTAAGGTATGAGATCTACTCAAGTTTTGTTTGAAACCTTGCTTTTGTATAATTTCGAACTAAGTTGTTGGAAAGGAATAAGAGTAGAAACCATTTTCTTTTCTGATATCTCTGTGCTTTTCGTAGAGAAGAAAAGATCAAAAGAAAGAAGAATTTGTCATTTAATTTCATTTGTTGTGCTGTGTTTCGTAAAAGAGATGAGAGAGAGAGATTTATGTATTTTCAAGACAAAGCATAAAGTTTGACTATTGTTTTGGTGGGACCCACGGTGATGGCTAGGAGTCATGTATCAATTTAGTTATTTGATTTCTTGCATGCATATATATATATATATATAATATGCATAGAGATATGTATTTTATTTCTGTTCATATTTATGCTAGTAAAATTATACATTACCTCTTTATGCGCATACCTACAAATATATTTATTACGTGTATGTATATATGTATAACACTCAGAATTGTGTATGGTTATTGTCTAAAGTATGTGATTTGTTTTAAAGAGTGTGAAATCATTTTATGATTTATATTAACGTATAATTAATATTCTAGGCAAGGCGCGCCGAGACTTAACCAATTAATTGTCAAGGTTAAGGTGGGGATTATATGTTAATATATTGTTATCTCTTCTATATTTTGGTACAAGTTATGTGAAAATGCAGTGCCGAGTCCTCCGGACTATAAAGTACCGAGTCTTCGAGACTATAAAGTACGGAGTCCTTTGGACTATAAAGTACCGAGCCTAATGGCTGAATCAGAAATACAGATTACAGGATTTGGTCTACGGGCCAAAGATTTTATTCACATATTTCTTGTTAAATTTATAGTTTTGATAACAGAAATTTTCCCCACTGAGTTAGAAGAACTCACCCCAAATCTTTTACACTTTTCAGGAAATGGCTCGGGCGATGTGTGACGGGCAAGATGCGATGACGATGGTCTATTAGTTGGATAAATAAAATTCAAAAATAAATTATGAGACATTTGTTTAATTTTCCGTATTTTCCGTTTTCTTTTATTTGCATTAAAACTATGACGTTTCATTTATGTCTTTTGATGACATTATTGGGATCCCGATTTTAGGGAAGTTAATTAATGATTAAAGTTTAGTAATGTTTCTTTAATTTATGAGTATAAATTTTTAGGGCGTTACAGTTGGTATCAGAGAGACACGTTCCTGTATATATAAAAAAAAAAAATTATTACACATAAGAAATAAGATTTTGACCATCATCGCATCCGCCACATCGTCCCGAGAAGAGGTAAAAAGTAAAGTTATTATTGATGCATGATTAAAGTTATTATTGATGCATGATTAAAGTTATTGTTGATGCATGATTATGTGAGTTGTTTGTTGTATTATTTTATATAGCTGCAAGTTTTATTATAGATGGTGAGACTAAAGAAAACTGCAAGGATGAGCACAGGGGGGCAAGCCCCAGGGCGTATATTAGCTAGTAGGGAGGAAGATCTCAAGGACCACTTGATCGGCAAGTTTTTCCGTCTGACTTGGGATGACACGGCCCCAGAGATGCAATTGCTAAAGATACAACACCTTTGGAGAAAGATGGAGCAAGCTGGGTGCGCCGTGAATCCAGCTGAGGCGGTCAAGAAAGTTCATAGAATGATCACCTCTCCCGTCATTGAGTTCTTCGCCTCGGAGGCCAGAGAGGATCTTACCATGGTGATTCAGACAAGACGGGCAGTACACCACATCATAGATTTTGATGCATTCATTGACTGAACCCTGCAATACTGGAAGGGTGAGGTCTATGGTCGCATACCGAAAGGGATCAGAGTGGGCCGCCAAGAACCTTATGAGAGGGCAAACTTTGCAAAGAGGATGAAAAGAGCTAGTAGTGTTTGAGTGATTTTAGTAGTTGATTAATCGTTTAGTTGTTTTTGGCTTGGACCGATATTTGTTTTCTGCAGTACTTTGAGTATCGTACTTTGTCTTTCCATTTCGTATTTGAATGATTCTTAAATAATAAGATAGTTGTTTTGTTTTATTTCTTTTACAATAATTAATGTTATCGCTATCATCAATAGGAAGATGCCTCCAAAAAGAAATGTGAGAGTGGCTTCAAGTGAGGAGACCGAGTCAAACAACTATGGACCTAACAATGGAAATGGAAATGGTGGCAACATGGATGGGTTCGCACAAAGCCTTGTAGATGCACTTAGGAACGTTTTGCCTCAGCAGAACAATGGTGACCCCCAACCCCAAGGAGGCAGTATCCTAACTCAATTCCGACAGTTGGGACCTCCGAAGCTGACAGGAACTGGAGGACCCTTAGCTGCCGAGGAATGGATACGGGAGCTCGAGCGGATCTTCAACTACTTGGGTTGCCCTGATGCACATAAAGTCACTTGTGCCGCTTTCCAATTCACGGAAGATGCCAGCCATTGGTGGGAAGCTGTAACAATTAGCATGAACGAAGAGCAACAGAGGAACCTGACCTGGGCTGCTTTCAAGAAGTTGGTGTTGGGAAATTATTTCCCGAAAGCTTTCCGCAAGCAAAAGGAGAAAGAATTGATGAACCTGGAGCAAGGCGACATGACCATCCTGGAGTACGAGCAAAAATTCAACCAATTGGCTCGATATGCTCCACATCTGGTGGACACCGATGAAAAGAAAGCATGGTGTTTCGAAGATGGGCTGCGTCCGGAGATTGGAGCTCATATATCTGCTCTGAATCTCACCACCTTCTCTAAGATTGTGCAGCGAGCTCGGGCAGTGTCGACCCGATTGAATCTTGACAAAGTTGCTCCAAGACCTCCCAGCAATGGAGGAAAGAGGCGTTGGGATGATCAAGGCAACCAGAATAGGGGTAAGAGTTTCCAACCAGAGAAGAGGCCCAGAAACGACAGGCCTGGTGCTATGGTTGAAAAACCATTATGCACAACCTGCCAGAGATAACATTTTGGGAAGTGTAGGCTTGGAGAAGAAGGGTGCTACCGCTGTCATCAAGTGGGGCATAAGGCAGTGAATTGTCCTCAGAATCGAAACTTCAACAATAACAACAATAACCGAAGAGGCAATGCCCGTGCCTTTGCGATGAACCAAGATGAAACCAAGGAAGGACCACAGACGATGTCAGGTATAATATCCATACTCAACCAGACTGCCTTAGTACTTTTTGATTCGGGTGCATCACATTCTTTTGTGGCAAAGAGATTTTATGAAAAAGCTAATATAAAGTGTGACGAGGAGGTTGAGCCACTAAGGATTAACATTTCATCGGGGAAATCGATGAAGACAAACCGAGCAGCTAAAGGAGTCAAAATAGTCATTGAAAAACAGACCTTGGAAGCTGATCTTTTCATCTTGGAAATGAATGACTTCGACGTGATCCTAGGGATGGATTGGCTGAGCCAGAACTATGCAGTGATCAAATGTCGAGATCGAGAGGTGACCTTCCAGCAGCCAGGAGAGAAGCAGTTCTCTTTCAAAGGATCAAAGATGAACAAATCGCCCAACATAATTTCGGCGATGAAGGTGGTCAAGTTAATGAGAAGAAAGAATTGTCAAGCTTTTCTGGTAAGCGTGACAAGCACATCAGACCAAGAGAGGAATTTGGAGGATATTCCCATAGTGAAGGAATATCCTGATGTTTTTCCAGAGGACATTGTTGAACTGCCACCAGACCGTCAGGTGGAATTCTCGATCGACATAGTTCCAGGTGCAGCGCCTATTTCCAAGGCACCTTATCGAATGGCGCCGAAGGAATTAGAAGAATTGAAGGTCCAAATTCAGGAGTTACTAGATAAAGGATATATTCGTCCTAGCGTGTCACCATGGGGTGCACCAGTATTGTTCGTGAAAAAGAAGGATGGAAGCATGAGGATGTGAATCGACTACCGTGAGTTGAACAAGCTCACCATCAAGAATAAGTACCCATTGCCGAGGATCGAGGACCTTTTCGATCAATTGAAAGGTGCGGGAGTGTTCTCAAAGATCGATTTGAGATCAGGATATCACCAGCTAAAGGTCAAGGAAGGAGACATATGAAAGACGGCATTCCGAACCAGATACGGACATTACGAATTCACCGTAATGCCCTTCGGACTCACCAACGCACCGGCAGTGTTCGTGGACCTCATGAACAGGGTTTTTCATCAGTACCTGGACCAGTTTGTCATCGTATTCATTGATGACATCCTGGTGTACTCCAAAGACAAGAAGCAGCATGAGGAGCATCTGAGAATTATTCTGGAAACCTTGCGGAGAGAGAAGCTTTACGCCAAATTTAGCAAAAGTGAGTTTTGGCTTGATCGTGTGGTGTTTCTGGGCCATGTGGTGACAGCGCAAGGAATAGAGGTGGATCCAGCAAAAGTGGAAGCCGTGACAAATTGGGACGTACCAAAGAATGCTGGTGACATAAGAAGCTTTTTGGGTCTTGCAGGATATTATCGCCGTTTCATCGAAGGTTTCTCAAAGATAGCCGGCCCGTTAACCCGATTAACAAGGAAGGGAGTCAAGTTCGAGTGGAGTGAAAAGTGTAAAGAAAGTTTCCAAACATTAAAGCGGAAACTTACAACAGCACCAGTGTTAATTATCCCAGAAGGCAGTGAAGGATTTGTGATTTATTGCGATGCTTCCAAGCAGGGACTCGGGTGTGTTTTGATGCAGCACGGAAAGGTAGTAGCCTATGCTTCAAGACAATTGAAGATTCATGAGCTCAACTACCCTACTCACGATCTGGAGTTAGCAGCAGTAGTTCATGCCTTGAAGATCTAGCGACATTACCTGTATGGAGGAAAATGTGAGATATATTCGGACCACAAGAGTTTGAAATACCTTTTCACACAGAAGGAGTTGAACATGAGGCAGAGAAGATGGCTCGAGTTGGTCAAGGATTACGACTGCACCATCCACTATCATCCGGGGAAAGCCAATGTCGTAGCAGATGCCCTGAGCAGGAAGGGAGTACCCACGGCTCAACTTATTCGAGAATTTTCAAACTTAAATATTGATGTAGTTTCGCCAACAGAAAGCACGGAAGCAATCTTGGCAACCATGACACTACAACCATTGCTAAGAGACCAAATCAAGGAGGCTCAAGGGAATGACAAGTTTCTGTGCAAGATCAAGGAAAGAGTTCTCAAAGACAACATCCAAAATTTTGCGACTTCAGACGATAAGGCGTTGGTCTACGAAGGAAGAATTTGTGTACCAAAAGATAGTCGGATAAGGGAAGAGATACTGAAGGAGGCACACAATACGCCTTATTCTATCCATCCTGGAGGAACAAAAATGTACCAGGACCTGAAGAAACACTTTTGGTGGAGAAACATGAAGAGATCCATTGGTGACTATGTGGAAAGATGTATGACTTGTCAGCAAGTGAAAGCTGAACACCAGAGACCAACCGGACTGCTTCAACCCCTTGAGATTCCAGAATGGAAGTGGGAGAACATCTCTATGGATTTCGTGGTGGGACTACCAAAGACGATCAAAGGAAACCATGCCATTTGGGTAATCGTGGATAGACTTACCAAATCCGCTCATTTCCTTCCAATTAAGATGACGTTCAGCATGGACTGATTAGCTCAACTTTATGTGGATGAAATTGTAAGGCTACATGGAGTACCAGTGACCATCGTGTCTGATCGAGACACAAGATTCACATCAAACTTTTGGAAGAGCCTGCAAGAAGCCATGGGAACGAGGCTGAGCTTTAGCACTGCCTATCATCCTCAAACGGATGGTCAATCGGAGAGAACCATTCAAATCCTAGAGGACATGCTTCGAGCATGTGTCATGGATTTTGGCGAAAACTGGGAGAAACATCTACCATTGGTGGAATTCGCATACAACAACAGCTATCAAGCAACCATCGGGATGGCCCCTTACGAAGCATTGTACGGGAGGAAGTGCAGATCACCTTTGCACTGGGATGAAGTTGGCGAAAGGAGAATTTTAGGCCCAGAAATAGTTGAGAAGACAGTGGCGGCTATCAACAAGATAAGAGAACGTATCAAAATAGCTCAAGACCGACAAAAGTCATATGCCGACCTCAAGAGGAGAGACTTTCACTATGAAGTTGGAGACAAAGTATTCCTGAAGCTGTCACCAATGAAGGGTGTGGTTCGCATCGGAAAAAGAGGAAAATTGAGGCCAAGGTATGTGGGGCCGTTCGAAATTCTAGAAAGAGTTGGGAAGCTTGCATACAGACTGGCGTTACCTCCAAGTTTAACATCGATCCACCATGTCTTTCACGTTTCTTCCCTTAGAAGGTATATTCACGACCCCGCCAACATCGTGAATCACGGTGAACTAGGACTTAGCAAGGATCTGTCTTACGAGGAGTATCCAATAGCTATTTTGGATAAGAAAGTGCATGTGCTAAGAAACAAGGAAATCTCACTAGTGAAAGTTCAGTGGAGTCGACACGATAAGAACGAGGCTACGTGGGAAAAAGAAGAGGATTTTAGGTCTAGATATCCGAACTTCATGGACACAGGTAAGTAATTTTGAGGATGAAATTCTTTTAAGTAGGGGAGGATGTGGAGCCCCGAAAAATTTATTATTTGCGTTATTCTAAATTATTATTTTGGAGCATGATATTAATTGTTTAAGTCCCATAAGTCGCGCCTAGTATAAAGTTTAATATATGTGGAGCATGTTTTAAATGCATTGCATTTATTTCTTTAACGAGAATGATTAAGTTTATACTTACTTATTTATTTAATTTTGGGCCAAAGTCATTTATCTTATTTTTATCTTTCCTGGCCCAAGAAGATATTTTTCATACCCAATTTAATTTTCGAGGCCCACAACTGTAAGCCCAAGATTTTGAAAAATTAAGGAATTGGAATCCCCCTTCTTCCTACACGCCTCTCACCACTAGAAACCCTAGACCTAAGATACCATGTTCAAGCCATCCATGTTTAGGAAAGAAATCATACACAATGTCAACTTTTCCATAATGAATTCCTAAATTCTAGTATAAATATGTGAGTTCCTCCTTGATTTTTTTTTCACACACCAAAAACAAAGAAAAATAATAGAGAAGAAAGTTTTCTTTCCTGGAGCTACTGATTTTCGTAAGGTATGAGATCTGCTCAAGTTTTGTTTGAAACCTTGCTTTTGTATAATTTCGAACTAAGTTGTTGGAAAGGAATAAGAGTAGAAACCATTTTCTTTTCTGATATCTCTGTGCTTTTCGTAGAGAAGAAAAGATCAAAAGAAAGAAGAATTTGTTATTTAATTTCATTTGTTGTGCTGTTTCGTAAAAGAGATGAGAGAGAGAGATTTATGTATTTTCAAGACAAAGCATAAAGTTTGACTATTGTTTTGGTGGGACCCACGGTGATGGCTAGGAGTCATGTATCAATTTAGTTATTTGATTTCTTGCATGCATATATATATATATATATATATATATATATATATATAATATGCATAGAGATATGTATTTTATTTCTGTTCATATTTATGCTAGTAAAATTATACATTACCTCTTTATGCGCATACCTACAAATATATTTATTACGTGTATGTATATATGTATAACACTCAGATATGTGTATGGTTATTGTCTAAAGTATGTGATTTGTTTTAAAGAGTGTGAAATCATTTTATGATTTATATTAACGTATAATTAATATTCTAGGCAAGGCGCGCCGAGACTTAACCAATTAATTGTCAAGGTTAAGGTGGGGATTATATGTTAATATATTGTTATCTCTTCTATATTTTGGTACAAGTTATGTGAAAATGCAGTGCCGAGTCCTCCGGACTATAAAGTACCGAGTCTTCGAGACTATAAAGTACGGAGTCCTTTGGACTATAAAGTACCGAGCCTAATGGCTGAATCAGAAATACAGATTACAGGATTTGGTCTACGGGCCAAAGATTTTATTCACATATTTCTTGTTAAATTTATAGTTTTGATAACAGAAATTTTCCCCACTGAGTTAGAAGAACTCACCCCAAATCTTTTACACTTTTCAGGAAATGGCTCGGGCGATGTGTGACGGGCAAGATGCGATGGCGATGGTCTATTAGTTGGATAAATAAAATTCAAAAATAAATTATGAGACATTTGTTTAATTTTCCGTATTTTCCGTTTTCTTTTATTTGCATTAAAACTATGACGTTTCATTTATGTCTTTTGATGACATTATTGGGATCCCGATTTTAGGGAAGTTAATTAATGATTAAAGTTTAGTAATGTTTCTTTAATTTATGAGTATAAATTTTTGGGTCGTTACACATGGATTAAATAAAAAAAATTAGTAATTTTTTTTGGAATAATTTAAATTCAGTATTACATTTGATCATAATATTGATTTTTTTTTGCTACTTGCAAATACTTAATTTTGTTTGTTTTGATGCATCATAAACAGATTATGTTAGGCTATTGTAAATTCGTTTGTTGAATATTAATGCTTTTTTTTGTGAATGCATGCTTATTTTGTGGTTGACAACGCTTTTATTAGTTGATTTGGTATATTTGTGGGTTGTTAGCTATTAAATTCAAATTTAAATTAAACTAGCATTATCAAATATCAATTAAAGCATCACATAATGTCAAATTAGCATACACAAATAGATTATAACATTGCCGAATATTACTTGCAACGCTATAAACTCTAATAAATATTAAAAGTATCAAATTCACAAGTTCACTAAACTAGCACTATCAAATGCAATTAAAGCATCATGTAATATAAAAAAACATTATTTCATACTTTAGAAATTCAAAATAAAACCATTAACATTTTAATGGATCGATCCACCTGAACAAATAATGTTGATGCACCTTAAAAATGAATGTGATGCTTGTGGTATTTTTGTAGTTGTTAGAAAAAAAACCATGGCAATACCAAAATTAATTTGACATTGAATGAATCACCACTAATTAATATATTTTCCTATAATCAATTCATTATTTTCATGGGTTTGAAGGGGGTGGTTGGGTGGGGGTTATGAAATGGAACGAAAAATGTTAAAATCCATCATTACCCTTATGCCACATTAATCAAATAAAAATATGTAGGTTACCAATAAATTTTCAAAACAATCTAGACCATTTAAATCACTAAATTAATGAATGAGATTAATTCCTAATTTACACACTAGGGATATATATGCATGATAACTCTCCCCTATATATATAAATTTAAATCAATTTAAATATTATCCTTTTTTGTGCACATTTTTATTATATTTCACATATATGTTTAGTTTGTACTTTAGAAGATATACATATAATATTCAATATACTGTAGAATTTAATGCAATGATATATTACTTATTTTTTATTTTTAGATAAAATAATTCATTTTATTATTATTAATATATATATATATATATTCTTATTCTAATTATTTATTAGATATTTATTAATATTTTCTAATTATAATATAACTTATAACTTTAAATTTTAGACTTTCAAAAGAAACTTTAGTATTACGTATTTTAGTAAAAAATCATACAATTTACGTTGCTAAAATAAAATAAATAAGAATAGATTGTTGTTCATTTACAAATATTGTTCTCTGCTTCTATACTCCAATATGAATACTAAAACTGCAATAGAAAAAAATGGAGCAGTCAAGTTCACAAGATGTCTTTAATACATGATAGTGTGATATTCTTGTTCAATTGCTGAGCCTGTAATTCATAATAGAGCCAACTAACTTAAGTATATGTAGTAAAAGCACATGGTGGGTTAGCAGCACATCAGCTTTTTACCTCTAGGATATTCAAATGTCATGCCTAGCAAGATAAAATTGTCTGCAAGACCTTGTACACCAGTTCCTATTATTAGACCTTTTTTTTGCTTAGCAAGTACTAATGTAGGTAATTTTTCACAAGAACTAAGAGTTGCATATCAATGCTGAATTTTATCATCAGACAATTTAGATAACTATTTCAGGTAATTATTAATGTGGTGTTGAAACACTGCAAAAACCATGATTCTTCACCTCACAAAAGACAGAAACCATTAACATTAGCACAAATAGAAGAAAAAAAAAACCAGCCAAAATTTCACAAACTGAAAGAAAGAAGAACTTACATCTACCTATATTACAACAAAATGCATTGAACATAAGCATCACTTATAAAACAATAGAATACCAGAATCAACTCTATTTATAAGTCGAAAATTGGGATGCAAACCTACTTATGCTTTTTGTGGCACACCCTTTGGCCTTGGCAACAGCTTCAATGCATCCTGCATAGTAGGTCTATCAGCCGGCCTACTACTTGTACAGAGATGTAATACCCCAAATTTTTTTAAATTAACTTTTAATTTTTGCAAGTTAAATTACTTAGTTTGATATATTTATTGTTCTTGACTTAAATTTCTACAGGTTGTCCAATTCGGAGCAACGATGCGCCCCTAGTGAAGAATAAATGAAGGAAAAATTATTCAATATAGAAAAAGAAATTTTGAACTTTAAATAGATCGTGTACCATGCCTAAATAAATACAGTTGCATAATTTAAATCATAAGTATTCAAGATTTTGGATTTTCTAAAGTTAATATTAGTAATGGTAAATGTAGGAGTGATTAAATAAATATGAAAACTATACTTTAGCAAAATATTGTAGATATTCCACTACATTTAGTAAAAAAAAAAAAAAAAAAAAGGAGAATGGAATGAGTAGGTAGATAATTAAAATATCATTTTCATAGATTTTTTTTATCAAATTGAAAGAATAGATATGCACATTATATATATCTTTCCGTTTCTCAATTATTCTAGAATACTCTCTCTCTCTCCCCTCTAACATTCTAGAAACCCCTCTCTCCCAAAACAAAGAGACGCACGGTTCTCCCCATCCCTCTTTCTCACATTTTCGATCACTCCCTCTCTTAGCTCTTGAAGTAAAAATTTCCACACTTACACTAGCAGTCCATCTCTCTCATCAATTCTCTTTTAAGCAAGGTAACTTCTTTCCCTCTTTTCTTTGATTGTTCTTTTGATTTTGGGTGGTGATTGTTTGGGGTTTAAGGAGTGACCTAGATAAGTGCTTGATTGTTCAAAAATAATATGGGTTTAATTGTGGATATCCAAGCCAAAAGCCCACCACCCAAATCTGTTTTTTTTTTTGGACAGCATACGTCACCCATTTTAATCAAAAAAACTGATTTTATTGAGCAATTTCTGGAAGTCCACACTATGTTAGGTTGTGGATTATTGTCTTAGCTTTAATCTGAAATTTGAATCAACTCATTTGGAGCTTTGATGATGAAGATACACCCAATATACCAAACTGTGTCTGGTTCTGAAAATTTTCGCCTAGGTCCTCTTCGATTGACTTTTTAGCCATTTTAATGTTCGAATCTGGGAATGTGTATTTCAAGAACAGTTTTAGATATACTTCTTAGGGTTCTATAGAACCTGGAGTTACTTGATTTCGATATTTCGTTGAGGAGTTATGGGTGATATGCCAAAACCGGTACAAAAGGAGAAAAACAGGGGATTTCTTTCAATTGTTTGAATTTGAGGATTTTGATTGTATAGAATCACTATTTGGACTTTTGAATAATTTTGAATGATTATATCAAGTTTTAGATTTTAATAAGTTGTGTTATGACCTCTCAAATTTTATAAAAATATCCATTAAGTTCATAATTTTGAAATAATTAAAGTTAAGCTTAAAATTCCTTGAGAATGAACATAAGACTTAAGTTTTTTTTTAGAAGATGTGTCTATGTTATTACACTTAACTTAAATTTATAAATATGTCAAATTCTTCTAATGAGTTAAATATTAGCTTAAATTATGTTTATTGTTTAATTTAGACCCTTAATTTTGTTTAAAGGGCCTTAAAATGTCCAAATGATATAAGATGATTTAAATTCATAAAAAATGATAAACTTTGCTCAAATAATTATCTTAAGGGCCCGGTAACTAAAGAAATAATTCTAAAGTGCTAGGAGCGGCGCAATCGGAGCTCGAAGACGGACAATAACCTGAAGCTTTAAGAGGTTTGCATTGATCTTTATTCGAGGTGGGGTATACTTCAATCTGTAAGCGTAGTTTTTTACATGGTTATAATCACTGTTGTGTCATGTATCATGCTATTGAACTAATGTGGCCCACAAGGGGTTCATGATCCACAAGGGATCGACGAAGTTGATTGCCCACAACGGGTAGGCCCACAAGGGGTAAGGTCCACATGGGACCGAGGCTAGTCTCAATGTGTCAACTACGTTTATGTGTTCATTTGTATGATGCATTACATAATTGGTTATAGCTGCTTGCAGTGTATTCCCCACTGAGTATGTTTACATGCTCACACCCTATTTATGTTGATATTTTTCAGGTTATGGAGTCGAGGGGCGGAGCAGCTAGGGATGACCACCAAAATTCTCCCACTTGACTATATATATACCTTGCTAATATTATCATGTTTCTTTTTGTAGTATTTTGACTAACGAGCGTGGACTTTAATTAACCTTTTGATTATGACTATAGGTGGTATGGGAATGTGACTATAATATAATATTTTTGCCTAGACTGTTGCGGGTTGTGTCCCGAATAGGTGGATTTATGTTTATTCTATTGACTTGAAACTTAGTTATGGTTGGGTATGAATTATAGTTTTTTTTTATGTTAGATGATATTTGATAGATCTTTGATATGATGCTTGAAATCTTGGTATAGATTAATACTCTGATGCCTTCTTGATTTTATTTTAGTTTTCAGAAGCTTCCGCATTATTTTTAATAGTATGAATAGTTTTGTAATTAGATGAATATAAAAAGAGATTTTTTTTTGGTGGCGTTTTTATTATGAAATGAGGGCGCTACAAAAGTGGTATCAGAGCAGATCTACGCTCCTGTAGACTTGCATTGTCTCAAGAAGTTATATAGTATGTTAAAATCATAATGATATGATTGTTATTTATTTTGGAAATTGGGAGGATTTGTGGTGCATTACCGCTGCTCTATGCCGACTCCGAGGTAATATGTTTAAGAGAATTTGATTTTTCTATGTAAAAAAAAAAGTGTGAGCATGAATGTTTTATGTTGGGAAAATGTTGAAAATTTTGATCGTAGCATGATGGAATATATGTGAATGGTTAAGATGTCCACGAAGGACAAGGTACGAGTTTGATATGATTTCTGGTTACAATCAAATGTCATGTTTTTATGTTCCCAACACATTATCTTCATAGATTTAATCATGATTATTGGGAAGATATTTTTAAAAAAAAATATGAGACAAGTGATTTGTAAAAGTTATGATCTTTCAAAAAGCTTTATTGATTATAGACTTTATATTTTCTTAAGTAGTCCTCGAGATAACCTTAGGAATAAGGAACTAACAAACTTAAGGTGTGATCAAGTACTAGGACAATGCCGCCTCGATGACGGGCCCTTGGTTCGATCGGTGAACCGAGAAATGAAAATATGGACCACAACCCGCATGGAGCAAACAATGGGGCTGACTTTGCTCGTGAAATTTTACAAACTCTTCAAGGTCTCATGCAACAACAAGCGGGACACGCAAGAGAAGCGAATGTAGCACAACCACAAATGGGAGTTTATGAAGTAATTGAACAATTTTGAAGGATGGGGCCACCAAGACTCAAAGGGAATGAAGGGCTCGAAGCAACTGAAGAATGGATTCGAGAGCTTGAGCGGATCTTTGAGTACATGGGGTGCACCGAGCAACAAAAAGTCTCATGTGCAATCTTTCAGCTAGCTGAAGAAGCAAGCTACTGGTGGGAGTCACATTCTCGAACAATGACGCCCGAGCAGTGACAAGCTATGGTGTGGAAGGATATCAAAGATCTCATCATGAATCGGTACTTCCCAGAGTCTTACAAAATTAAAAAAGAGACCGAATTTCTCAACCTCAAGCAAGGGGGTATGACCGTGGTGGATTATGAATGAAAATTTAATCAATTATCACGTTATGCTCCATACCTCGTTGACACAGACGAAAAGAAAGCGCGCCGGTTTGAGCGAGGTCTACGCCCCGAGATTGCTGGAATTTTAGCAGGTATGAAGCTGCCAACTTATGGGGAGGTGATCGAGCGTGCTCAAGCTATCGCAAATGGCTTACAGTTGGAGCTCATGGAACAAAAGCAGCGTGATGCTTTTGGAAAAAGAAAATGGGAGGAGTCCGGACATGGCAAGAATGTTCCCCCAAACAAGAAATGGAAGCCACCATCTGCTTCTACCATGAATGGAGGAAACAAGGATAGGCCCCAATGTCCCAAGTGCAAAAAGACTCATCTAGGAGAGTGTTGGCGGGGAAAGAATGTATGCTACACATGTGGCGAACCAGGACACATGTCTTACAATTGCCCTAAAATTAAGAAGGGACCAGAGAGAAAGAATCCCCAAGAGACAGAGAAAAAGGTGAAACCCTGACTCTTTGCCATGACTCAGGGAAGAGACGAGCTTAAAGATGGAGGAGATACTATGTCAGGTATTCTTCAAGTATTAAATGTTCCAGCTTTGGTTTTATTTGATTCTGGGTCTACGCATTATTTCATCTCTTCAAATTTCTATTCAAAATTTGGTGTCACTTGTTCCGCTAATTGCGATAAGCTAGAAGTTAGCATTCCCTTGGGAAAAATCATGACAACCAATATGATGGCAAATGGCGTAAACTTAGTCATAAACGAGAAAGATTTTGAAGCTGATCTTCACGTTTTAGAAATGCAAGATTTCGACGTCATCTTAGGGATGGATTGGATGAGTAAGAATCACGCTACCATCAAATGTTGTGAACGAGAGGTGGAGTTCCAACATCCCGGAGAACCAAAGTCTGTCTTCTACGGGGTAAAAACAATGTCTTCGGCAAAGATCATAAGCGCAATGAAGGCGATAAAGATGTTACGAAAGGAAGGATGTCAAGGATTCTTAGTAAGCTTAACAGGAACGAAGTCGACTGAACTCAAGGTGTCGGAGGTGCCAGTGGTAAAGGAGTATGCCGACGTATTTCCCGACGAGTTGCCAGGGATTCCTCCTGATCGACAAATAGAGTTCACAATTGACCTGGTACCAGGAGCTGCACCAATATCATGCACCAATATCAAAGGAACCGTATAGGATGGCACCAAAGGAATTGCAAGAACTCAAAGTTCAACTGCAAGAGTTACTCAACAGTGGATTCATTCGACCAAGTGTGTCACCGTGGGGAGCACCCGTTCTCTTCGTGAAGAAAAAAGATGGCACATTGAGAATGTGCATCGATTATCGAGAACTAAATAAGTTAACGATTAAGAATAAATATCCATTGCCCAGGATTGAAGATTTGTTCGATCAGCTGAAAGGAGCAAGCGTGTTTTCAAAGATCGACTTGAGATCAGGATATCATCAACTAAAAATCAAGGAGAGTGACATCCCGAAGACCGCCTTTAGGACAAGATATGGGCATTTTGAGTTCACTGTTATGCCATTTGGACTTTCCAATGCACCTGGCATCTTCATGGACCTGATGAATCGTGTTTTCCACTCATACCTTGACCAGTTCCTGATTGTTTTTATCGATGACATTCTAATTTACTCGAAGGATGAAAGACAACATGCTGAGCATCTAAGGATTGTCTTGGAAACTTTACGAAAGGAGAAGCTATTCGCCAAGTTCCAAAAATGTGAATTTTGGCTGCAATGGGTGGCTTATCTCGGACACGTGGTTACTTCTAATGGGATAGAAGTAGATCCATCAAAAGTCGAAGCAGTGAGCAATTGGAGGACACCGACAAATGTGCACGAGATAAGGAGCTTTCTTGGAATGGCGGGATACTACCGAAGATTTATAGAGGGATTCTCCAAGATCGCTAGTCCTTTAACAAAGTTGACTCGAAAGAATGAAAAGTTTCGATGGGACAAGCAATACGAAGAGAGCTTTCAAGAGTTAAAGACCCGCTTAATTTCAGCTCCGGTGCTGGCCATACCTGATGGAAATGAAGGATTTTTCGTCTACAGCGACGCTTCAAAGCAGGGACTTGGATGCGTGTTGATGCAACACGGTAAGGTCATAGCTTACGCATCGAGACAATTGAAGCCACATGAGCTGAACTATCCAATGCACGACTTAGAGTTAGCAGCGGTGGTTCATGCTTTAAAGATATGGCGACACTATCTCTATGGGAGTAAGTGTGAAATCTACACTGATCATAAGAGCTTAAAGTACATCTTCACCCAGAAAGAGCTGAATTTACGCCAAAGAAGGTGGTTGGAGCTAGTTAAAGATTATGATTGCACAATTCACTATCATCCTGGGAAGGCGAATGTCGTTGCAGATGCATCAGCAGAAAGAGTTACCTCGTATCATTACTCACAAAGCAGAGACATCTGATTAGAGAGTTTGAGAAGCAGAACATAGAAATGGTGATTCCACATAACACCACAAGAGGAGTCCTTGCTGCACTTGTTGTTCGCCCAATGATACGAGATCGAATTCGTGAAGCACAAGGTGAAGATCCATTTCTGAGCAAGATGAAGACAAGAGCACTAAACGGCACTATCCAAGGGTTTGCGGTGGCAAAGGATGGCACGCTTTATTTTGAAGGAAGATTATGCGTTCCGAAGAATGAGGAGCTAAGACGAGAAATACTTGAAGAAGCTCACAACACTCCATATTCCGTGCATCCAGGAGGAACCAAGATGTACAAGGATCTGAAAACAATTTACTGGTGGCGGAACATGAAAAGATCCATCGCCCAGTTTGTAGAGAGATGTATCACTTGTCAACAAGTGAAGGCCGAACACCAACGCCCCTCTGGATTGCTAAATCCACTAGAGATTCCCGAGTGGAAGTGGGAGCACATTGCGATGGATTTCGTGGTAGGACTACCCCGTACAGTCAAAGGTAATCATGCAATCTGGGTTATTGTTGATAGATTAACAAAATCAGCCCATTTTCTTCCAATAAAAATGACGTCTAGCATGGATCGATTGGCTCAATTCTATGTTGATGAGATTGTACGCCTACATGGGGTACCCGTGTCTATTGCGACAGATCGCGATCCCAGATTTACCTCTAAATTTTGGAAAAGCCTCCAATTAGCCTTGGGCACCAAGTTAAAATTTAGCACCGCTTATCATCCGCAGTCTGATGGCCAGTCAGAAAGAACGATCCAAATCTTGGAAGACATGCTACGTGGTTGCGTGCTAGATTTAGGGGGAAGCTGGGAGAATCATCTAGCACTGGTTGAGTTCGCTTACAACAATAGTTACCAAGCAACAATAGGAATGGCTCCCTATGAAGCACTTTATGGAAGAAAATGTAGGTCACCTATCCATTGGGACGAGGTTGGAGAGCGACGAATTTTGGGACCCGAAATCGTAGAAAGGACAGTTGAATTGATCGCAAAGATTCGGAAAAGAATTAAAATAGCCCAAGATCGTCAAAAATCATACGCCGACTCGAAGCGGAAAAATGTGCATTTCAACTTTGGAGATAAGGTGTTCTTGAAGATATCACCAATGAAGGGCGTAATCAGGTTTGGAAAAAAGGGAAAGTTACAACCTCGGTACGTGGGACCATTCGAGATACTTGAAAAGATTGGAGATGTTGCCTATCGCCTAGCGCTACCCCCAGACTTAGCGGGCATTCACGACGTGTTCCATGTGTCATTGCTTAGGAGATACGTTCCGGATCCGAGCCACGTCATTTCACACGAAAATGTCCATATTTCTCAAGACCTAACTTGTGACGAGACTCCAATTGCTATCTTAGATAGAAAAGTGCATACTCTTAGAAATCGAGTGGTGCCATTAGTAAAAGTTCAATGGAGTAGGCATGGACCTGAGGAAGCCACGTGGGAAAGAGAAGATGAACTTATAACTCGATACCCTCACGCGAAACATTTAGCAGGTTAATTTCGAGGACGAAATTATTTTAAGGGGGTAGGATGTAATACCCCAAATTTTTTTTAAATTAACTTTTAATTTTTGCAAGTTAAATTACTTAGTTTGAGATATTTATTGTTCTTGACTTAAATTTCTACGGGTTGTCCAATTCGGAGCAACGATGCGCCCCTAGTGAAGAATAAATGAAGGAAAAATTATTCAATATAGAAAAAGAAATTTTGAACTTTAAATAGATCGTGTACCATGCCTAAATAAATACAGTTGCATAATTTAAATCATAAGTATTCAAGATTTTGGATTTTCTAAAGTTAATATTAGTAATGGTAAATGTAGGAGTGATTAAATAAATATGAAAACTATACTTTAGCAAAATATTGTAGATATTCCACTACATTTAGTAAAAAAAAAAAAAAGGAGAATGGAATGAGTAGGTAGATAATTAAAATATCATTTTCATAGATTTTTTTTATCAAATTGAAAGAATAGATATGCACATTATATATATCTTTCCGTTTCTCAATTATTCTATAATACTCTCTCTCTCTCCCCTCTAACATTCTAGAAACCCCTCTCTCCCAAAACAAAGAGACGCACGGTTCTCCCCATCCCTCTTTCTTACATTTTCGATCACTCCCTCTCTTAGCTCTTGAAGTAAAAATTTCCACACTTACACTAGCAGTCCATCTCTCTCATCAATTCTCTTTTAAGCAAGGTAACTTCTTTCCCTCTTTTCTTTGATTGTTCTTTTGATTTTGGGTGGTGATTGTTTGGGGTTTAAGTAGTGACCTAGATAAGTGCTTGATTGTTCAAAAATAATATGGGTTTAATTGTGGATATCCAAGCCAAAAGCCCACCACCCAAATCTGTTTTTTTTTTTGGACAGCATACGTCACCCATTTTAATAAAAAAAACTGATTTTATTGAGCAATTTCTGGAAGTCCACACTATGTTAGGTTGTGGATTATTGTCTTAGCTTTAATCTGAAATTTGAATCAACTCATTTGGAGCTTTGATGATGAAGATACACACAATATACCAAACTGTATCTGGTTCTAAAAATTTTCGCCTAGGTCCTCTTCGATTGACTTTTTCGCCATTTTTATGTTCGAATCTGGGAATGTGTATTTCAAGAACAGTTTTAGATATACTTCTTAGGGTTCTATAGAACCTGGAGTTACTTGATTTCGATATTTCGTTGAGGAGTTATGGGTGATATGCCAAAACTGGTACAAAAGGAGAAAAACAGGGGATTTCTTTCAATTGTTTGAATTTGAGGATTTTGATTGTATAGAATCACTATTTGGACTTTTGAATAATTTTGAATGATTATATCAAGTTTTAGATTTTAATAAGTTGTGTTATGACCTCTCAAATTTTATAAAAATATCCATTAAGTTCATAATTTTGAAATAATTAAAGTTAAGCTTAAAATTCCTTGAGAATGAACATAAGACTTAAGTTTTTTTTTAGAAGATGTGTCTATGTTATTACACTTAACTTAAATTTATAAATATGTCAAATGCTTCTAATGAGTTAAATATTAGCTTAAATTATGTTTATTGTTTAATTTAGACCCTTAATTTTGTTTAAAGGGCCTTAAAATGTCCAAATGATATAAGATGATTTAAATTCATAAAAAATGATAAACTTTGCTCAAATAATTATCTTAAGGGCCCGGTAACTAAAGAAATAATTCTAAAGTGCTAGGAGCGGCGCAATCGGAGCTCGAAGACGGACAATAACCTGAAGCTTTAAGAGGTTTGCATTGATCTTTATTCGAGGTGGGGTATACTTCAATCTGTAAGCGTAGTTTTTTACATGGTTATAATCACTGTTGTGTCATGTATCATGCTATTGAACTAATGTGGCCCACAAGGGGTTCATGATCCACAAGGGATCGACGAAGTTGATTGCCCACAAGGGGTAGGCCCACAAGGGGTCAGGTCCACAAGGGACCGAGGCTAGTCTCAATGTGTCAACTACGTTTATGTGTTCATTTGTATGATGCATTACATAATTGGTTATAGCTGCTTGCAGTGTATTCCCCACTGAGTATGTTTACATGCTCACACCCTATTTATGTTGATATTTTTCAGGTTATGGAGTCGAGGGGCGGAGCAGCTAGGGATGACCACCAAAATTCTCCCACTTGACTATATATATACCTTGCTAATATTATCATGTTTCTTTTTGTAGTATTTTGACTAACGAGCGTGGACTTTAATTAACCTTTTGATTATGACTATAGGTGGTATGGGAATGTGACTATAATATAATATTTTTGCCTAGACTGTTGCGGGTTGTGTCCCGAATAGGTGGATTTACGTTTATTCTGTTGACTTGAAACTTAGTTATGGTTGGGTATGAATTATAGTTTTTTTTTTTATGTTAGATGATATTTGATACATCTTTGATATGATGCTTGAAATCTTGGTATAGATTAATACTCTGATGCCTTCTTGATTTTATTTTAGTTTTCAGAAGCTTCCGCATTATTTTTAATAGTATGAATAGTTTTGTAATTAGATGAATATAAAAAGAGATTTTTTTTTTTTGGTGGCGTTTTTATTATGAAATGAGGGCGCTACAAAAGCAACTACAACAGCCGATTTCATATCCTCGTGCAATGAGGAGGAGCGAACAATGCCGTTGTCATCTCCCACTTGCCTTATCAGATCCTCCCTTTGAAGGTTTTGTGTGATGCCTGATGCATTTCTCACTCTACCGTTTGTTAAGACCTGAAGAATGAGTTCTCCCAAGTTGTACGCATCCGAATCGAGTTCGTCTCTTATTGATGTTCTGAAACCATCTGTCCTAACATTTTGATGATTTTGGAAAGATTCAAATAAAGTAATAACTAACAAGGATTTCAAAAAACTTCACAGATGTGTATGTCAAGCCAATATTAACTGATTAGGCAACCAACAAACTAAATTAAAACACACATCAACCATTTTGTCAAAGTCAAAATATCAATTTCTATACCCTATGGCCTATGCTGCCAACAAGCTTTGTTGGTTGAAACTCCATAGGCATACTCTTAAAGAAATAAGGGAATTGCATACACAATTTTTTCTAACTACATTGTATCTCGTATATGTTAGGTAATTTACAATTACTAAGTACAATGAGATCCGTATTGCAGATCACACTAGCAAATCAAGAGATTGAATTCATACAAAGTTTATGTGCTACAGATGATATATTAAAAATTGATGAGTTGACAATGATTTAAAAAATGATACGCTCAAATGAAATAACTCTAGAAGATCTTAAGAAAAGTCAACATATATTATATAAGGTACTATTTCTATATTTCCCCTTTTTGTTTTGGTGTGGTGTGGGAGATTCACATCTTTAATAAATTATTATTATTATTGTTTGCATTCATGTAGCTATTTTTATATTTGTCAAATTAAAAAGTGTATAATTAATTGCCAAGGATTAAAAGAGATTCACATCTTTAATAACACTATGAAATATTTTATTCATTCATGTGCTTGTTTTTTTTCCAGCAAACTCATGTGCATGTATAATATCTTTATCTTTAACAATTTCAGGATGTTTCGTATTCTTTTACTGGAATTATTGATAAGGTAGAAAATAAATCGTCAATATGGTATGATTCGTGTAAGACATGTTATAGCTCATGCCATAAGAATGGTGAAATTACAATTGCAAAAAGTGCAACCAAGAGGTTCCTGAGACGACACCAAGGTAATAATTAAAATAAAAGTACAAATATTAAGCTTTTTATACACTAACTATTATTTTACACAAGTCCAGATACAGGATAACCATAAATGTTATACAAGGCGATTACAATGCACGCATTACCGGCCATTTTTGATGAAGCTGCAACTGTATACATAGGATGATGTGCATGAGTATCTTTCGTCAATTAGTAAGGTAACTTATGATTAAAAATAATCATTCATATAACATCAGCTTCATTAAATTTTTAAATTTCAATTAATATTCTACAAATCTCATAAAATAATTTCCTCAGGGCGAAAATGAATCTCCATATTATAGGGGTCTGAGTTTGCAGTCATCGACTGAAATGCGCTTTATTGGTAACTTATGATTAAAAATAATCATTCATATAACATCAGCTTCATTAAATTTTTAAATTTCAATTAATATTCTACAAATCTAATAAAATAATTTCCTCAGGGCGAAAATGAATCTCCATATTATAGGGGTCTGAGTTTGCAGTCATCGACTGAAATGCGCTTTATTGTTACAATCAAGAAACCAGTAGTAGATGAGAGGGGAAATCTAAATATTGTAGCCAATGCAATCGAAAGGATACAATCGTTGGCCCAAATGAATGCAAGAAAAAATTCACTACGTGATTCAATTGAAGACTTAAATTCAAATCAAGAGGAATAAATGAAAGCCTTAGCTCAAAGGCTCAAGCGAATGAAGGTGGGAGAAAAGAAAAAAAAAGTAGTCATGGAGTTGCATTCTACTGAGGCGCAAGGAAATAAAAGAAAGAGAATTACAAAGAAGAAAATTGAAGATTGCATCGATATTCCAAGTGATGATGATCAGTTATTAGCCAAGCTCATCTTTGAAACCAAAAGAAACAAGAAAAGTTCGCAAACCGTAATGATCAAAAAAGAAAAAAAATAGTCATAATATATATTTATATTTAAAGTAAATTAGACATCCTTTACCAATAGTACTATTTAAACATTTTCAATTTGCTAATTTATATGCAATGACTTTTTATTTGTGTGTTTCTCTTTATCTTTACTAAAATTAATCTTTTATAGATTTTAAAGTATTAAATAATAGGCAACACGTGCAACGCACGTAATCTACACTAGTTTATATTAGATTTGCAAAAGCTTTAAGAAAATGCTAATATTTTATTCATAACTTTGTTTTGAGTTATTTTTAAAAAATAACCCAACAATGTAGAGCTCAAACTGCAATTTGTCCCCCACTTTTTTTAATATGACTTTGAGGTCATATTAAAAGATGACTTTATAATTTTTGTGAGTCAATATTTAATTTAAGTCTGCATGTCTTGGTCAATATATTTAATTTCTTTGTTTTTTTATTCCCTATTATTAATATATATAGTGGACATGACACATGATCACCTGTTGAGTATGAACTTTTCAATTAACTTGTTTGCCTCTTCCCAATTAAGTTTTAGTTAGTTCTCATTTTAATATGATTAATTAATATGGTGCTGGTACTAATCTTCTGACTTCTATTTTGTTTTCTTTCATATGTAATTTCCCGACTAGGGTATCATCAAATCAGACAATATACATATTACCCCTTTTTTCAACCCACAATTTCAAATCATTCGAATAGATGACATCAACATCAGCTACTCATATATTTAAATCAAGTGGTTCTATTATTATATCATCGAACACTATAAAAAATAACAATTAAAAAAAAATGAATAATTGAGGGAGTTGCCCAGACCTGCAGCATATCTTAAGTATTGTTTTGCCTATTTCTTTCTTCTTACATCTCTCTCAATTATTATCTCATCTATTTTTTAATTAGAAATCTCATCTTTTCGATCACCCTGTCACTCTATATTCCTTTGTTTGTGATTAATATTCTGGAACTTCAAAGTTTGATATCATGGCGGCTTATGCAGCTCTTGTTTCTGTTTTGCAAATTATAGAACAGCTCCAGCGTCATCCTTCACCCCCAATTTCTATAAACAAGCAACAAGTTGAATCTCTCACTCAAAATGTTACCTTTTTTCAAGAATTTCTGGAGGACTATGATTCCCCTCATTCCTACAGCGTTGAAGCAGATCCCTTGGAGATGGGCATAGCTGATGCTGCTTATGCTGCTGAAGATGTTATTGAATCCTATATAGTGGATGAAATTCAGCTACGTAGATCCACTTCTACTCAACATCAACAAATCAATTTCTGTCGAGGTGAATCTTCATTGGAGATGGGTAATGTAGATGTTGATGTTGAGGGAGAAGATCAAATCAGACATCAGAGAAGCTTCTATCAAGATCTGAAGAAAGTAATAGACGATATGGATTTGATCAAGAAAACGGCGATGGAAATGCTGAAAGAGAAGAGTATTATTGCAGTCGAAGCTCAACAGCAGCCGCAGAAAAACTTTTCTGTCATGGAGAAGATGAAGAACAAGAGCACTATGAGGTGGGCTTTGATGATGTGCTGCTTCAGCTCTTGGATAAGCTAACTAGTGGACCACTCTATCGCCAAGTCATCCCTATTACAGGGATGGGCGGAATCGGTAAGACCACTCTTGCTCGAAAAATATTTGAGAATCACTTATTAAAGAGTATTTTCATATTTGTGCTTGGGTTACAATTTCGCAACAATATAGCACACATGAAATTATTTCTAAAATTCATTCTCAAGTAACTGGGAAGAAGAGTGAGGAGAGTAAATTGAGTAATAAGAGTGAGGAAGAATTAGGAGAAGAATTATACAAAAGTCTTTGTGGTAGGAGGTATTTCATAATAATGGATGATATATGGAGTATAAATGTGTGGGAGAAGATGAAATTTATCTTGGGTGATAGTAATAATGGGAGCAGAATAATTGTTACAACTAGGCAATCGTATTTGACTTCACATTTGAATGACTCCTTTTGCCTTGATATGGAATTCTTGGACGAGCTTAATAGTTGGAATCTCTTCTCCAAAACTGTTTTTGGAGAAGAAAATTTTCCTCCTCAACTGGAGAATATTGGAAAGAAGATTGTGAAAATTTGCAAAGGTCTTCCTCTTTCAATTGTTGTGATTGGAGGTCTTCTGGCAAAATCTGAACATTCACAAAAATATTGGGAGCAGATTGAACTGAACTTAAATTCAATTGTGAATTCAGAAAATGATGAGTATTGCTTCAAAATATTGAAAATGAGCTATAAGCATTTGCCGGCTTATCTAAAACCAATTTTTCTTTATATGGGAATTTTTGAGGAAGACACAAAAATTCGTGTCTCGACGCTCATCAAGCTATGGGTTTCTGAAGGGTTTCTAAAACCAGAAATTGGCAAAAGCCTTGAAACAATTGGAAAAGGGTTCTTAAAGGATTTAATTGATAGAAATCTCATTCTAATTGATGAATTGGGATCTACTGGAGACATAAAATTCTGCAAAATACATGATTTGTTAAGGGACCTTTGTTTGAAAGAAGCTGAAAAGGAGAGGTTTTATCATGTGATTGGGCAGCATAGTCCTCAAGGAATACATAACGGACGCCGCGTGTTTTATCCTCGAAGATCTTCGAATCATGATGCCTTGGAATGTATGTCTCATGTTCGTTCTGTTACATCTTTGTATCATAGAATTAGAGAGTTGCCAAATGTTAGATTATTAAGGATATTAAATGCACATATGTATGATATGTATGGAGAAAATTGCCCCGAGTACCGCTTAGAAAATGTCATTCATGAGTTAGTTAACTCTCGATATCTTTCTATTTGGGTTACTAGGAAAACCAAATTCCCTGCTGCAGTGAACTTTCTTTAAATCTCCAGACACTAAGAGTTCGTTCTGTGACCTGGGAACAGGTGTTTATTGCACCAGTTGAGATTTGGAAAATGTCTCAACTTAGACATGTCGAGTTCATATGGGAAAATATGTATCTGCCAGATCCTTCGAGCGACGACATTGACACTGTCATCTTGGAGAATCTAGAAACACTCAAGGGAGTAAGGAATTTCAAGTTTGGAGAAAAGGTGATTAACAGAATTCCCAATATCAAGAGATTGAAAATAACATATGAGAAAGTAAGAGAAAATAGGAGACATGATGGTGATTACTATTGTGTGAGAAATCTTGAGTGTCTACATAAACTTGAATCTTTCACATGCTTAATGGAAGTGGGGAGTGATGTCTTTCTCCAGAACATAACCTTTCATCACTCCCTCAAAAAGTTGGATTTGGCACTATATAACAATTCAATAGGGTGGGAAGATATGCTAGAGCAGATAGGTTCATTACCCCTTCTTCACAAGCTCAAATTACATGCTGGTTACTTCAAAACTCACAAATTGGAAACAGTTAAAGGCCAATTCCCCAGCCTCACATCCTTGACTTTGTGGTCTTGTCGTGGTTTGGAACAGTGGATGATGGAAGAGAGCTCCCACTTTCCACGCCTTGAGCACCTACATCTTTTTAACTTACTCGAGTTGGAGGAGATTCCTGCAGCAATCGGTGAAATACCGACGCTACAATCAATTAAGTTGTACAATTGCAGTGATTCAGTGGTGAAGTCAGCGAAGAAGATAATAGAGGAACAAGAGGAATTACAAGGGGAAGAACTATCCTTTCATGTTGAAGTTCACATCATCAACGACGACGAGATGAAAGAAGCACTCAAGAGCCTGGAAAATCCCAACTTTAAAGTTAATTTCTGGCGTTGAATTCATCTATTCATTGTATTTCTCCTTTTGTTCTCCTCTTTGACTTCTGCTATCAAAAATATCAGTTTCTCTTGGCCTAACTAATAAGCTCATTTTATTTATCTTTTTACATTGTCTAAAAATGAATGTATATACCACGGCATTTTGAGTTTTATTTTTGTTACTCACACAAATCAGAACTGTATATATATATTTCTTCGAGTCAATTAAGTACGTTGGTATATATTTCGTAGAACTAACATTAATAGGATATTGATGTTCATCAACATATAAGAACATACATATACCTCAGTTAACATTATAAAGTTTATCGTCCTTTTACTTTTATAATTTTTATAAACTCTATATATTTAAGCCTCAATTTTTGTGTTTCATGTTATTACTATGTGTACGTATTTGAGTTTGCATACATTCAACTTTTATTTTTGACAAGTCATTTTGTTCTTGTCAAATTCTGAGTTTGTGTTTTAGAAGTGGAGTGATCATATGGATCAGTTCATATGCTGGATTTGATGTCACATTAGAATATGCCCTACTCATTTCGGTGAAGAATGATCGTTGCAAATGTTCAGTGCATTGCTATCTTCTGCTGAAGGTGTTCATATTAGTTGAGTGAATCGGAATCTATATTGGCAGTATTGATACAGATTTTGCTGAGGAGGAGAGAACACGAGTTACTCGATCACTGCAAGTTTATATTAAGAGCGAGGGTGGCGGAGGTGAAGTCATATACGTGTAATGGATCTAGATGCAAATGTATCTTAGTAATTACAGAAATCAGTGGTGTAAAGTAAAGATATTGTGATGAAATTTTCAGAGTAATCAGAATCTGAATCCACAGAATTAGAATTATCAATCTTCATTCCAATTGAATTATACTGTGACACAAAGTAACTCGTTTCATCTGTATGCTCTGGTTTTGGTACAAATAATGCAGCCTTCAGAAACATCAAACATAATTGTTACCATTAGAAAGATTTTCACTGTTTTAATTTATCTGCACACAATCCGCGCTCATGCAGACTCAGCAACGTAACTCTCAGAAGAAAGAAGAAAGAAGAGAAACCACATATATGGAATTGACCTCTAGCCAAATAAAGTCTAGAGTCAAAAGTGCCGCCCGCTCCAATGCAAAATGATTTTAATAATGTGTATTATAAAAATAAAAATTTATTATAATATAATCAAACACATTTAGCATTTATTAATAAAAAGTCTTGTATAAATATTATATACACAAATTATGGAATAATAAACCATAATTAATTAATTAATTATCTAGAAAAAATGAAAATTGAATATTAAAAAATAATTATAAACTCATGTCTCAAGATCAGGCCGACATATTTTCTTAAAATATTAGCAAATGCAAATTAGTTGGGTAAACCCATAATTAATTGCAAGGGACAGTTGGCAATGGTAGTTACATCTGATAGGAAATAAATAATTAAATATATTTAAATATATTTTCTTGAATATCTAGACTTATCAACGAAAGTAAACGATAACTAATGACTTTTGAATTAACTTGTTTGGCTCTCCCCAATTAAGTTTTAGTTCTCATTTTTTACATGATTAATTAATATGGTGCTGGTACTAATCTTCTGACTTATATTTTGTTTTCTTTCATATGTAATTTCCCTACTAGCGCATAGGAAGGATTGTCATCATCCTATAATTACAACACCAAATTTGTTATTACCCCTTCTGGATACTAAGTTAAAGCTTGTGATCAAGAATCCTTGCTTATTTAAATTTATAGTAGATTTGCAAACACTTTATGAAAATAATAATATTTTATTAGTAGTTTTGTTTTTGAGTTGTATTTAAAAAATAATCCAAAAATGTAGAACTCGAATTGCTATTTGTGCCCCTCTTTTTTAATATGAACTAGTAGAAATAACGTGCGTTGCACGTAATTTTATGATTTTATTAAAAAATATTATAATATGTGAAATTAATTTTTTTAAAAGGTGAAATTAAAAGCTATAAGGTATGTTACAATTAGGAAATATTAATTACAAGATTAATATTAATATAAATTATTTTATCTAAAATGAAAAATAACTAATCTATTATCGTATTAAATTTATTGTTCAATATTGTATATATTTCTTCCAAAATACAAATTCAATTCATCATATGTGAAATAGAAGTTAAATTTTCATAACAAAAGGAAAACACTGAAATTGGTTTAATTTTTTTTTTAATTGATTGGGTAATGATCTTGATTTAATTATTTCAAATAGTGTATTTTATTTTTAAACTTATAACAATTGAAACAAGATAATAACAAGTGTAAATAAATGTTGATCTTTTAACAAATAAATCTTAATAAGCGTATTTTACATTTTATTTTATTTTTAACATAATGTTTATTATTTTAGTTTCTTAAATTAAATGATGAACAATTTTTCAAACTGTTTTATATTTGATTAATATAAGTATAGAAAATAAAGAATAACTAAAATATTTAATTGTGAAGGACACTCTTGGTTTGTGGTGTATTTATCTTCCCAAAAGTACAATAAATGCTTATAATTTAATTAAATTGGTATTTATATATGATTATATGTCTAATGAATACTCTCCAATAAATGTAATATATATCTATTATGTACAAAATCAAGATATTATTAATATTTAATAATATTAAAATATTAAATATTTTATGAGTTTTAAATGATCATTTTCGGATAATTTGTCCAACCAAATGATGGTTATAATCAAATATTTTTTTTTTTGTTCTTATATGATTCTCATGTATGCGAACATAAATCTATATTTTTCAACTTTCTACATAGCCAATCTTTTCATTTATGATCAATATCTTCTGTAGTTTTTTTTTTTTTGAGTGAATGTATTTTTATATAAAAATTATAAGTTCTTGTCAACGTCTTTGTCAAGAATTTTCAGGTGAACCTTGATTGAGGAACCTTCTATGCGTTATATTAGGTATGAAAGAAAATTCATTATGGTTTCAATAGAGGCAAATATTCATGAATCAATGAAAATTTTACATAGTCACTTTTTTGCAATGTCATTTTTGGGGGCGAGTTCATCCGAAAATTTTATTCAAATGCTCATGTCATGTTTGAAAATTTTTTTCGTACCTATTGATCATGTTAAAAAAAAATCGAACCAAAGACCCAAGTACAAAAACTTTTGTTCGATTCAATAGTTTTCAAAACTAAAATTGTTAGTAGAAATTTGGAGTATATGTGACAATTAGTAACCTATTCTAGAATTTTCGATTCCCCTCTTCTCAAATTCTAAAGAATAAAATAAAAATTGTTACCCTTTCTCTCTCACAGGTGAAACTTCTCTCATCGCGATTTTGCAGCATATATGGTTTTCCTATTCTTTTCGTTTATTTAATTGGATAAAATTGATTTTTTTTAAGTTAGGATAAAAATGGAGAAAAAAAATGTGGTTTTATAAAGTAAAAAAAAAATGATTTTTTTAAAATTATGGTTCCAAAAAGATTGTAATGGGGGGCAATAATCACATAAACTTAATTTATGTCGGCACTTAATGTATTCTTTCTAATATTAATTAATTATTAAAAATAATAAAGTTCAGAGATATATTCAATTTTTTTATATCCAAGACTCCTATATATTCACATTATAAAAGGTACCGCACCGTAGGTATATTAGAAGTTCACAATATGAAAATAAATATTGAAAATATTAGAGCATTCTTAATTCATTTTGGATTTATCTTTAAAATAGTACTATAAATGTAAATGTAAATAAACTATTACATGTCCAATTAAATTGGATTACTAAAGTCTACATTCTAGTTGTATCCTTCTGTACATAATATTATAAAAAATTATTATACTCGAGCACAAAATATTCTAAACTAATTTTTTTGCCTAATCTGTAGTTGGAATAGTAATTAAAAAATTTGTAGTCTTTCTAATATGAATGATTATATACATGGTTGTGATATATAAATATATACATGTTAAAAATTTTGTAGGAAAACTCAATTTATATCGACACTTGATGCGTTCATTTTATATATCTACGACTTCCATTAGGCTATTATATATATATATATATATATATGGGTAAAAATAGTTCATACATCTAGGGATTGAGCATATAATCTGGGTGTTTATTTGCCCCTTTGCCCTATTTATAAACCTACATAGTTAGGTATATTAAATTAATTAAGTATTACATTATGTATCATATAGTTCTACGTACTATAAGTCTGAAATCATTCTCCAAGCTATAACAAAAATAAAAACTATTATTTTATATAATATTCATCAATTTTTTTTTTAATATTCAAGAGCTATAACTGTTACTAATTTTGATTAGCCATATATTTTGAGTCTGAGTCATGACATAGGCACGTGGAAATTTTGTTCTATCCTAGAGATATATATGTTATTAAATTCTAAGAGACTTTTTTCATCTAAATCATATATTCTGAATTCGGTATTAGATTACAATTATGATTGTTTCATTTGAATAATCTGTTAAAAAAATGATTTTCTAATTATATTAATTGTTATTTGCTTATACTTGCTCATCTTTGAATCTAGATTGAAAAACTATGTAAAGAGTATGCCACAACTTTAAACATATTATAATCATTGATGTATTGTAATTTTTTATGTATATTGACCTTGTTTGTCAAATAACCTAAAAATTTGATATAAATTAATTAGAATAGTAATAATGTTATAATAATATATCATTCTCATATATTAGTTTGATTATACTGTAATTAATATTTATTTTTATAATAACAATTGTAAAACTCATATTTTGATAGTCAAACACAGAAACATAAAGAGTGTAACACAGGATCCATCCAATTTTAAAGTGCCAACATTGCTACAATAATTTCATTTGTTTTTTTTTGCTCTTTTTTTCTTTTGTGTTTCTCAAGATTTGTATAATGCATTATGTCGTTTCAAATTACCCATCTATCGTTTTATTTGTATATTGTGTAATTAATGTCAGTATTAACTATATGTATGTATTATCATATTTCATTAAATATGCAAACATAATAATAAAATCGGTGAATATATATCTATAAATTTATTAGTACGTAGAAGTAATTTGAAATAACATATTAGATTATATGGATTAATTAGGATTGTCATAGTATTATAATAATATATATTAGATAATTACATTGTTGCCCTTAAATAAAATAAAAAATAGGGTTATAATAGGTAAACTCAAAATTGTAAGATAAACCAATTTTTATATTTGTATAGATAGATTTGAGGTTATATTAAATGATGACTTTATAATTTTTGTGAGTCAATATTTAATTTAAGTCTACTTGTCTTCGTCAATATATTTAATTTCTTTTCTTTTTTATTCCCTATTGTTAATATATATAGTGTACATGACATGATCTCCTATTGAAGGTCTTAAGATCAAAATTCTCAAGTTCGAATGCACCACCAACACGACTTAGTGTGAGCATGCGGGTTACCCTCTCGATATAAAGATAAAATAAAATATAGCCCCACTTTAATGAAATATACACATTCAAAGTATGTCACCCATGCAATGCAATGAACAAAAAAAAAAAGACAGGCGCGTGGGGTGTGCACGTAATGTGCTTCTCTAAAAAATAACAATTAAAAAAAATGAATACATACTATCTTACACAAGAAAATAAACTGTCGGCGGGGCCAACTTTTATCTCCTAGCTATTTTGTACGTATTTTCATGAAATAAATCAAGTGATGCAGAGCGCTCGTCTCTGATAAATAATTGAGGGTGTTGCCCAGACCTGCAGCATATCTTAATTATTGTTTTGCCTATTTCTTTCTTCTTACATCTCTCTCAATTATTATCTCACTCTATATTCCTTTGTTTGTGATTAATTTTCTGCAACTTCAAAGTTAGATATCATGGCGGCTTATGCAGCTCTGGTTTCTGTTATGCAAATTGTAGATCAGCTCCAGCGTCATCCTTCCCCCCCAATTTCTATAAACAACCAACAAGTTCAATCTCTCACTCAAAATGTTACCTTGTTTCAAGAATTTCTGGAGGACTATAATTCCCCTCATTCCCACAGCGTTGAAACAGATCCCTTGGAGATGCGTATAGCTGATGCTGCTTATGCTGCTGAAGATGTTATTGAATCCTATATAGTGGATGCAATTCAGCTGCGTAGATCCACGTTCCGTTGGAGCAGGTTCTTCAATTTCTTTCGAGGTAAATCTTCATTGCAGATGGGTAATGCAGATGTTGATGTTGAGGGAGAAGATCAAATCAGACGTCGGAGAAGCTTCTATCAAGATCTGCAGAAAGTGATAGAAGATATGGATTTGATCAAGAAAACGGTGATGGAAATGCTAAAAGAGAAGAGTATTACTGCAGTCGAAGCTCAACAGCCGCCGCAGAAAAACTTTTCTTTCACTGAGAAGATGAAGAAAAAGAGCACTATGATGGTGGGCTTTGATGATGTTTTCCTTCAGCTCTTGGATAAGCTCACTAGAGGACCACTCTATCGCCAAGTCATCCCTATTACGGGGATGGGCGGAATTGGTAAGACCACTCTTGCTCGAAAAATATTTGAGAATGCACTTATTAACGAGTATTTTGATATTTGTGCTTGGGTTACAATTTCACAACAATATAGCACACATGAAATTATTTCTAAAATTCATTCTCAAGTAACTGGGAAGATGAGTGAGGAGAGTAATAAGAGTACTGAGGAAGAATTAGGAGAAGAATTATACAAATATCTATGTGGTCGGAGGTATTTGATAATAATGGATGATATATGGAGTATAGATGTGTGGGAGAAGATGAAATTTATCTTGGGTGATAGTAATAATGGGAGCAGAATAATTGTTACAACTAGGCAATCGTATTTGACTTCACATTTGACTGACTCTTTTTGCCTTGGTATGGAATTCCTGGACGAGCTTAATAGTTGGAATCTCTTCTCCAAAACTGTTTTTGGGGAAGAAAAATTTCCTCCTCAACTAGAGAAAATTGGAAAGAAGATTGTGAAAATTTGCAAAGGTCTTCCTCTTTCAATTGTTGTGATTGGAGGTCTTCTGGCAAAATCTGAACATTCACAAAAATATTGGGAGCAGATTGAACTGAACTTAAATTCAACTGTGAATTCAGAAAATGATGAGTATTGCTTGAGGATATTGAAAATGAGCTATAACCATTTGCCGGTTTATCTAAAGCCAATTTTTCTTTATATGGGAATTTTTGAGGAAGAGGCGCTCATCAAGCTATGGGTTTCTGAAGGGTTTCTAAAACAAGAAATTGGCAAAAGCCTTCAAACAATTGGAAAAGGGTTCTTAAAGGATTTAATTGATAGAAATCTCATTCTAATTGATAAATTGGGATCTACTGGAGACATAAAATTCTGCAAAATACATGATTTGTTAAGGGACCTTTGTTTGAAACAAGCTGAAAAGGAGAGGTTTTATCATGTGATTGGGCAGCATAGTCCTCAAGGCATACATAACGGACGCCGCGTGTTTTGTCCTCGAAGATCTTCGATTGATGATGCCTTGGAATGTATGTCTCATGTTCGTTCTGTTACATCTTGGTATCATAGAGTGTTGCCAAATGTTAGATTATTAAGGATATTAAATGCATATGATATGTATGGATTAAATTGCCCCGAGTACCGCTTAGAAAATGTCATTCATGAGTTAGTTAACTCTCGATATCTTTCGATTTGTGTTACTCGGAAAACCAAATTCCCTGCTGCAGTGAACTTTCTTTGGAATCTCCAGACACTAAGAGTTGAATTTTGGACAATAAAACAGGTGCATATTGCACCAGTTGAGATTTGGAAAATGTCTCAGCTTAGACATGTCGAGTTCGAAAGGAAAAATATGTATCTGCCAGATCCTCCGAGTGACGACATTGACACTGTCATCTTGGAGAATCTAGAAACACTCAAGGGAGTAAGGAATTTCAAGTTTGGAGAAAAGGTGATTAACAGAATTCCCAATATCAAGAGATTGAAAATAACATATGAGAAAGTAAGAGAAAATAGGAGACATGATGGTGATTACTATTGTGTGAGCAATCTTGAGTTTCTACATAAACTTGAATCTTTCACATGCGTAATAGAAGAGGGGAGTGATGTCTTTCTCCAGAACATAACCTTTCCTCACTCCCTCAAAAAGTTGGATTTGGTACTATTGGACCGTTCAATAGGGTGGGAAGATATGCTAGAGCAGATAGGTTCATTACCCCATCTTCAGAAGCTCAAATTATGGTATGGCTACTTCAAAACTCACAAATTGGAAATAGTTGAAGGCCAATTCCCCAACCTCAAATCCTTGACTTTGTGGTCTTGTTTTGGTTTGGAACAGTGGATGATGGAAGAGAGCTCCCATTTTCCACGCCTTGAGCACCTGACTCTTTTTCTTTTACATGAGTTGGAGGAGATTCCTGCAGCAATCGGTGAAATACCGACGCTACAATCAATTAAGTTGCAAGGTTGCAGTGATTTAGTGGTGAAGTCAGCGAAGAAGATAATAGAGGAACAAGAGGAATTGCAAGGGGAAAGAAGAACTATCCTTTCATGTTGAAGTTCACATCATGAGCAAGGGGAAAGAAGCACTCAAGAGCCTGGAAAATCCCAACTTTAAATTTATTTAATTTCTCGCTTTGAATTTATCTATTCATTGTATTTCGCCTTTTGTTCTCCTCTTTGACTTCTACTATCAAAAATATCAGTTTCTCTTAGCCTAACTAATAAGCTCATTTTATTTATCTTTTTACATTGTCTAAAAATTAATGTATATATCAGAACTGTGTATATTTTTTCGAGTCAATTAATTACATTGGTATATATTTCGTAGAGCTAACATTGATAGGATATTGATGTTCATCAAGATTCAAGAACATACATATACCTAAGTTAACACTATAAAGTTTATCGTCCTTTTACTTTTATAATTTTTATAAACTATATATATTTAAGCCTCAATTTTTGTGATTTATGTTACTACTAGGTGTACTTATTTGAAATTGCATACATTCAACTTTTACTTTTGTTTTTAATTGGATCTATATAATTTCATTTATGTTAAATTTAATCTTGTTTTTCCGATATATAACTTGAGGACTTAATTTTAACAAATAAAAAAAATATTTTTAATAGCACCCCAAAACTAAAATGGAGATCCAAACGGTTTGCTTTTTTTTTTTAAGGCCTTATTCGTAAAAGGTTAAGCCATTCCATACAAGGCTCAAAATTTGTGTTATTGGGACTATTTTTTAATATAATTATTTATGGTCCAATCATTGCTGAAACGAGGTGAATAATCATATTACTGGATAGTTCTCATTGATATGAACCCATAACAATTGATTTCATCCAATTCGAAATCCAAATAAGCAAGATATGAACTGTTTAAAAAATAATGCACGATTTCTAATTACGATTTTTGGAGAAGTATAAATAACCCTTATGCCATTTTAAATCATTTTACCTGATGCAACTAGGTAGGCCCCATCTCTCTCGCACATACAATGCTGCCGTTGCCGGAGTTTTTTTGGCAACCTCCACTTTGGTATTAATTTATTTTTTCGGACTACCCTTTCTCCCCTCTTTCCTTTTCCTTTTCCTTGATTACATTTTTAGAGATTTCAAGGTTTATGCTTTCCATTTTCAATCTAAAAATGAGTTGAGCTATATCCTTGTAATTAAACCTTACACCTCCCTTTATTTTTTTTCAATTTGTAATAAGATTTTCAGTTCGTGTGCGAGTTTACGACTTGTTTTAATTATTTATTAGTATTTATCCTATGTGATGCACAAACAATAATTATTTTTTTAGATTTGTAATATTATTATTATTATTATTATTATTATTATTATTATTATTATTATTATTTTAATTCTATTTGTTGTGTTTAATTTTTAAAAATTAATAAAATAATATGCACATGCGTTAATTGATTAGATAAGAAGATCAATTTTGTGTAATTATGACAAACAAACAAAAAGAAAATTAAATTTCATGAACTAAATGAAAATTCATGTTAGAAACTAAAGACCGAATTGGAATATTTGAAATAGCATGCATGGTCTTATAAATAACAATGTATAATTGTCCACGATTAAAAAACTTTTGATTTCTTTGAATATATGATAGGTATGAAATATGATTATTTAATAATTTTAAATAATGAAATTGAAATAGAAAAATAATAAATGAGTACAAATCTATATAATATCTAAAAGTAAGATAGTTAAGGACTAATTTTTCCCGCCCAAAATAACTTCCCTAATCTATATCTATGTAATAATATCTAAAAGTAAGATAGTTAAGGACTAATTTTCCGCCCAAAATAACTTCCATAATCTGAAAAATTATATAATATATTTTGCTTAACTAAATTAATTCATATAAATTAATGTAAATATTAATAGACCAAATACATTAAATATCCGACATATATATGGACCAAATATATTCATATACATTAAATATCCGACATATATATGGACCAAATATTGGTCCATAACGAAATCTTTGTATACCTACAAAGATTAATTATAACATGGTATATAAAATCATGTTATTTGTGATAGATATTAGGATATATAAATTTCATTATATATATACATATACACCACATCTATTTATTTTAGGAACTAATATATGAATATTAATATTAGATTATATATTTTAATTATATATAAGATTTTAATTAAATGTATATGCAATCTAATTAACCTAAATCTAATTAAATATTAACCTAAAAATCTACTCATAATATTCATATATAAATATTCCCCGCAATACTAAACTACCTGCAATATACCATCACTTAGGAATTTCGAATTGATATGATTATTAGATATTATTAGATAATATATAGATATAGATATCCTCATTAATTTTCACACATCAACAATATATTCTCACATATATTTTAGAGATTTATGTGCATATATAAATCATATATAATGGAACAAATTTAATTTATCCAAAAATTCAATTCATACCGTAATTATTTTTCTTCGTACGGTTTTATAAATAGATCCGTATGCTACGCATATAAATCAAACGCGCTATTGAATTTTACAAGAAATTAATTCATTCCAAACCATAACTTCATGACTCCATTTTTCAATTTAGTTGAGAGGGTTAGGGAAACCGGCCATTCCCTATATGAATTGATATTGAAAGTTAGGGTTGTTTGTATGTACGAACAACCACCGTATGGAAGATCGCATGCTAAATCAACTCTCGAGATGATTCTCCATGAACGTGTCGGTGACCGTATACACGGTACCATGAGGAGGTCAGACCTCGAGCGGCTTAATATCGAATTTGTGGAAGGTGGTTTATACACTTTTCAATTTTTTGATATACAAGATAATAAGATGAAATATAGAACAACCCAACATTTGTTCAAATTCATCTCTTCTTCCTATACGAAAGTTATCCCCATCGTGGATGATGGTTTTCCACACTACATGTTCCAATTTCGAGATTTCACATCTTTGCAAGATGTTGGTCCATTTGATGAGGGTTTGCTTTTTGGTATTAACTACACTTAATATTAGCATTTCAGTTTATATTTATATAGATTTTTTGGTTTTACTAATATATATATAAATTTTTATTATAACAGATATTATTGGAAAAATTGAAAAGCACTCGGAGCCCCGAGAAATACAACGTAACGGACGTCCTACCAAGCTTGTGGATGCCCAACTGCAGGACACCGAGAACTATATTTATTATTTACAATTTTTTTCTTCTATTTAACTACAAACGTGGTGTACAAAGAAATCTTTCAGAACCTTTGAAATTTTCAAATATTTATAAAGTTTGTTATTTATTTATAGTTTACTTTGAACCATTTTTTATTTATTTTTATTCAAGTTACCTTTATTTTTAATAATTACTTTTTTTTAAAGATTTAAATTATACTTCAATTCATGATTTATATTTTACACTATGCATGAGTTTTGTTTTTGTACGATAATTGAAGCAGTATTTTTTTTATTGTGATCATATTTTAATAAAATTTTAAATATGTGTACCCCGCTCTCACTGTGCATCGCACAGGTGCATTACTAGTTATTATTATTATAGTGCAACAAAATGAAAACTATTTCATACTTGAAAGTTTGATAAAACCACAACTACTAAATTAATGTAATTAACTAATCATTAGCCACAAAATATCAAGTTAAAAATAGTTAACTTAAAACAATAACTCTAAAAGATCGAATTAATGGCAAAAGGGTCTCGCAGGCCCCAGAACTTTTTGGTGGGGACCTCGCAGGCCCTGTACTTTTTTTTGGCTCAATTGAGCCTCTGAACTTTTTGTTTTGGGTCTATTGGGCCCCTCTGTCAAGCCCCTCTTGACGGGGCCGTTAGTTCGACCTAAAACGACGTCGGTTTAGGGTTTATTTATATTAAAATAAATTCTAAATTCAATTAAAAATGCACCCAACCCATTTTGATAGAAACCCGGCCCGACTCATCAGAAAAATCCCAACCTATCAGAAAAATCCCCAACCCGACCCGAAATGACCTAAACCCCCCAACCCGTCTCCTCTACCCGTTTCCCACCCCTGTGGCCGCTCCAAATGCCAGGATCCCCTGCGCCCTCATCTCTGACACAGGCGAGACACTTCATCATGGTTCTCAGTCGCTGGAGACTTTCCCCTCGGCCGATTCCCTCAATCTTCTCCCCCAAAACGTCTGCTGCATCCCCCTACCTTCAATCTCCTGCCGCCGGCCATCTCAGAGCCTAGCCGGCTTGCCGCCGACCCCCTTTCGTTGTCTCAGGCACCGTGACTGAGCCCCATTCACCTTTCCAAACCCCCGCACATCAATTTCCTGCCCAGAATCCGGCGCCGGTCTGTAATCGTAAAAACTCAGCTCCAATCGCCGGCCATGGCGCCCCCCAACTCGGCCTGCTGTTCTGTCTCCACCCCAGCTTTCTCCGATGGCTTCTCATCAACCCCCGCTAATCTCGCCGGCTCCTACCCCAATCACCTCCATGGTTGGAATTTCTGGGCTCTCAATTCACACCTCCGCCTCCCCTCCCTATTTTATCTCTAAGTCGGGTCGGGTTTCTATTAAAATGGGTTGGGTGCATTTTTAATTGAATTTAGAATTTTTTTTAATATAAATAAACCCTAAAACGACATCGTTTTAGGTCGAACTAACGGCCCCGTCAAGAGGGGCTTGACGGAGGGGCCCAATAGACCAAAAAAAAAAGTTCAAGGGCTCAATTGAGCCAAAAAAAAATACAGGGACCTGCGAGGTCCCTGCTAAAAAATTCAGGGGCTTGCGAGACCCTTTTCCCTCGAATTAATTAACCAACACGCCAAATGCATGTCCAACATATTTCCTTCAAACTCATTGACCTGAAAACATTAAAAACATGGGTTTTACATTTTTCATTTTGTTGTCTTGACATTTTACATTTTGTTGATACATGTCTTGTCACTGAAACTAACCAGAGTATTATACGTTTGAGCCTTTGAGGTCACCAACGTAAGGAGTTAAATTTTCAGAGTAGTTGCGATAATAGAGTGTATGAAAAGGGATGCAACAAGGTTAGCCTTACTTTCCCCATTCCCATAGCCCTTACACACCAACACATAAATGCATACAGACTGACTTTCATGTTCATATTAAGAGTCTTGGTGTGATTCTCAAATACATAAGCAATGTTGTGTAAGTATTGTGTGGATATGCATTTAGTCAGAAAAATATATGGGGAGGCATACACCGATATGTTTGGTGCTTTAGACAAGAATATGTACCTGTTCACTTATCATACCATCATATAACATTTGATATGCTTACTTTTTCTGCTCTTTACTTCTTTGACTTGGCAAAAGAGTAGGCATTCTTGATAGATTTGCATATAGGACTGCTCCAAAGAAACTGATTGTGTCATATAAATGAATGCATACTTACCACAGTCTGCTAATTCTCCATCCCGAACTGCCCGACCAGCTTCTTGGTAATAAGCTTCAAAGCTCTGTATCAAATAGTCAAACAGATAAAACACAATTTCAGTAAAGCACAAAATTGAAGGAGAAAGTATATACTTCACTTTCACACAAACATAGAGATGTAGAACAAACAAACTTGCAGACAAAAGAAATGCTGATATATTTTTTAAACTATAACAGACAAACTTGCAAGAATAAATCAAGTCTTATTAATGTTGCAACATTTTACCAATGATCAACTCACTAGAACTCCCCAATACTCATTTCAGCTGGAGTTGATCAGCAGCAGCAGTAACAACACATCTCTTCAAATAGAGCAAATCATAACCCTCAAACAAGATCTCCTCAACTCAGAGATTCTAGACTCTAACTCAACCCCTTCATCTGTGCATCTGATGGGCTCAACTCTCTGCCATCTTGCGGTCAGCACCCCGTATGCAGCCGGGCTTGAAGGCTCGGATTAATTTATGAGGCCGCCGTTTCAGGCTGATTTCACTATCATCCCTCCTCTCCTCAACAGGAGTCCCAACAAATTCTGGCCATTCAACAACCTGTTTCCCGAACGTGATGATGAGGGTGGCATCGATCTGATAGAGGGTGGTGAAGAATGTTGAAAGTAATTTGCTTTATTAATTATAGTTCATGAATTTATATTATACATGCATTTGTCTATTCATGTATTAGTTCAAGAGTCATGTATCTACTTTAATGTAGGTTCATGAATATGTTAGATTCATGGTTAGAAGTTATCTTTAAATACCTATGTAATCTAAACTTTGATCAATCAATCCAAGAATTATTATTCATATCATATATCCTCTCAATTTATCAAAGTGCAGCAGCACTATACCCAACAAATTGTGGTATCAAGAGCCTAGTTGTTTAGATGGCATGAAACCAAGCTTCTTCCATATCCAAGTTTTCGTATACAACAAATCAAGTCCCTATATTTCAAGGAGAACACTTTGATTATTGGAGCAGTCAAATGGAGACTCTCTTTTTGTCTCAAGATCTATGGGATGTAGTGGAAGATGGATTTCCAGAACCACCACAAGAAAGGAACGATCCAGCTTGGATGGAAACTCGTCAAAATGACTACAAGAAAAATGTGAAGAAAGATGCTGCTGCTCTCAGATTTATTCAGCAAGGACTAAGCAAATCCATATATCCAAGGATTCATGGTGTCAAAAGAGCCAAACAAGCTTGGAGTATCTTGGTAGAAGGGTTTCATGGCAATGACAAGGTAACGTCAATAAGACTTCAATCTCTTTGGAGAGATTTTGATAATTTATTGAAAAAGGACAGTGAAGCTATGCAAATCTATCTTACCCGAGTTTCTGAAATTGTAAATCAAATTAGAAGTCTTGTAGATATTATCGATGAAAAGAAAGTTGTCCAGAAAGTTCTTCGAAGTCTTCCATCGAAATATGATTACATTGTTGCTGCCATTGAAGAGTCTAAGGACTTAACAACATATACTTTACATGACTTGATGTGTTCTCTTCAAGTGCATGAAGAAAGGATTAGCAAATCCTCAAATCAGCCTCCCGAGCAAGCGTTTGAGTCGATGAGTTTATCTAACTCAAATTCTAGACCACAGCAACAAGGTAGAGGAAATTCTTTCCGAGGAAGAGGAGGTCCATCTCGAGGCAGGAGTGGATCATTCCGAGGAAGAGGAAGAGGCAGTCATGGTAGTCATAATCCAAATCATCAAGCTAGTGATTCTGGTCTTTTTTGCAAAATCTGCAAGAAGACCAATCATAATACAGATGCTTGTTTCTTCAAATGCAAGCGCTGCAAGAATCCACAGCACTCGCAGAGGGACTGTTATCATCAGAATAAAGAAGAGAAAAATGAAGCACATCTATCCAAAGATGATGGCGAACAACTTTTTTCTTGTATGACAACTGATCAACAACAACCACAAGAAAAATGGTACTTGGACAGCGGGTGTAGCAGTCTGGAAATAGAGATTTTTTCATCGAACTTGATCAGAATTTCAGTTCCGAAGTGAAGCTTGGAGATGGAAAGACTCATCGATGTTAAGGAAAAGGATCTATCATTGTTCACACCAAAGGAGGTAACAAAAAAAACTATTACTGATGTACTTTTTGTTACAGTTCCGATGAGTTCAAATAGGGTGTTTCCTTTGTTTATGCCTCTACAAGAAAATGTGGTCTATGTCGGCGAAAGCATTGATCAAACTCAAATTTGGAATTTGAGATATGGACATCTTAATTGGAAAGACCTACAGCTTCTCAAACAAAAAACATGGTGATTGGGCTACCGGAACTTAGATTAGAAACTCAAGATTGTGAAGGATGCATATTTGGAAAAATGCATCGATTTCCTTTTCCAAAGACAACATGGAGGGCTAAACAACCATTGGGTCCTTCAAGAACTCTATCTGTTGGAGACAAAAGGTTTTTCATTCTATTTATTGATGATTTCACAAGAATGATCTGGATTTATTTTCTAAGTGCAAAATCTAAGGCTTTTGAAGCATTTCTCAAGTTTAAAGCTTATGTTGAAAAGCAGTCAAGCCACCAAATCAAGACTCTCCGAACTGATCGTGGGGGTGAGTTTATCTACACACCATTTATGGAATATTGTAAGAATAATGGAATTTAGAGGCAGCTCACCATCCGGAGAAGTCCCCAACAAAATGGCGTGGCCGAGCGGAAGAATCGCACAATCGTTGAAATGGCCAAAAGCATGATGATTGGCAAAAGTTTATCCAAAATATTTTAGGCACAACCATCTATATTCTAAATCGTTGTCCTACCAAGGCTATCCAAAATCGAACTCCATTTGAAGCATGGCACAAGAAGAAACCTGTAGTTGATCACTTGAATATTTTTAGCTGCATTGCATATTCCTATATCTCTACACCAAATAGAGATAAATTTGATGAAAAAAGTGAAAAATTGATTTTTATTGGCTACAGCGATGAGTCAAAAGGCTATCGCCTTTATAATCCTATGACTTGCACACTTGTGATTGCAAGAGATGTGCTATTTGATGAAGCAACAGCTTGGAGTTGGGAAGGAAAATCATCTGAAATGATTTCTCAAGATGATTTTTATGAAGCTGAAAAGATTGAGGATGAAATTGAGCATGAAGTTCCACCTCTAAGTCCAGTTCCTAGTCCACAAAGATCTCCCAATGATGATGAAAGTTCGAGTTCTCCGATAAGAAAAACCCGTTCCTTGAGAGAAATTTACGAGGTATCTGAATTTGCTCTTTTTACTTGTGAACCACAAAGTTTTGAAGTAGCAGATAAAGAAGAAATATGGAGAAAAGCAATGAAGGAAGAGATTGCTATGATTGAGAAAAATCAAACATGGGAATTGGTGGATAGACCAAAGCACAAAGATGTCATTGGGCTGAAATGGATCTACAAAACAAAATATCATGAAGATGGAAGCATTCAAAAGCACAAGGCAAGGCTTGTTGTAAAGGGATATTCTCAAAAACTGGGAATTGACTTCACCGAAACTTTTATACCGGTTGTTAGAATGGAAACTGTTCGTACTGTTCTCGCTCTTGGAGCACAGTTGGAGCTTCAATTATTCCAACTTGACGTAATATCAGCTTTTCTAAATGGAGAGCTAGATGATGATGTAGAGGTGTTTATTCAACAACCCCAAGGTTTTTGTGTCGAAGGAAATGAAGATAAAGTGTATCGACTCAAAAAAGCGCTTTACGGGCTTAAACAAGCTCCAAGAGCTTGGAATAGCAGAATTGATAGCTATTTTGTCAAGAATGGTTTTCATCGAAGTCCCAATGAACCATCTCTCTATGTGAAGAAACGCAATAATGATTTTTTGATTGTTTGGATCTGTGTAGACGATCTGATCTACATGGGAACGGATATGCAGATAGTTGAAGATTTCAAGCGAAACATGATGAAAGAATTTGAGATGACAGATATGAAAATCATGAAGTATTTCCTTGGAATTCAAGCGAAGCAATCCAAAGGAGAAATTTTCATCTCTTAAGAGAAGTACATTGAAGACTTGTTGAAGAAATTTCACATGGAGAATTGCAATCCCATTTTTTCTCCCATGGTGACAAATGAAAAATTGAGCAAAAATGATGGTGGGGGAAAAATTTTGCACAAATATATAGGAGTCTTGTTGGGTCTTTGATCTACCTAACAAATACAAGGTCGGATTGTTCAAGCTGTAAGCATGGTTTCAAGATTTTTGAATGATCCAAGTAAACTTCACTTTGTAGCAGCAAAGAGAATTATGAGATATTTGCAAGGAACACGAAAGATGGGCATCAAATATGTGAAAGAAGTTGACTGTCGATTGATTGGTTATACTGACAGTGATTAGGAAGGATCGTTGGATGATAGAAAAAGTACTTCAGGTTATCTATTTTCTCTTGGAACTAATGTGATCTCATCGAGCTCTAAGAAACAAAAATCAGTCGCATTATCATCCACCGAAGCGGAGTACATTGCTGCTACTGATGCAACTTGTGATGGCATTTTGTTGAGAAGGTTGTTGGCAGATTTGCAGCAATTCAAAAGGAGCCTACAACAATCTATTGTGACAATATGTCTGCCATAGCTATGACGAAAAATCCAGTATTTCATCCTAAAATAAAACACATAGAGTTGCGTCATCATTTCATTCGAGATATGGCGAGCAAAGAAGAAATCATTTTCGAATTTGTTGGAACGAAGGAGCAACATGCAGATTTTCTTACCAAAGTTGTCCCCGTGGATAAATTTGAGAAGTCCAGAGATGTTCTCAAGATTGCAAATTAAGAAGGGGTATTGAAAGTAATTTGCTTTATTAATTATAGTTTATGAATTTATATTATACATGCATTTGTCTATTCATGTATTAGTTCAAGAGTCATGTATCTACTTTAATGTAGGTTCCTGAATATGTTAGATTAATGGTTAGAAGCTATCTTTAAATACCTATGTAATCTAAACTTTCATCAATCAATCCAAGAATTATTATTCATATCATATATCCTCTCAATTTATCAAAGTGCAGCAGCGCTATACCCAACAAAGAAGATGATAACTACAAGCATTTGAATCAAAATCTTAGCAGAATTTACACAAGCGCCCCTTGGAGTTTTACCATCATGGACCGTGTAAGTCACTGCTCTCTTATTGAGTTATGCCATCACTATCTCACAGAATACATTACAACAGCGAGAGTATTTGCAGTAATTTGCCTTCCTTGGTTTGTACTTGATCATAAGTCCTCATGGAATTTATAAGATAATATTTCCTGTGAAAAATCCCGTGTTTAATAAATAGTCTAAAACCCTTCATGTTATGTATAATTCATCAAAAATGCCTGATTTAGAGAGAGTGGAGCACTCTTAGCTTGCTAAATAAGAGGGTGTGATTCGATCACTTTTTTTCTACAATTTTGTTATATAAAAATGTACTTTATATTATTTGAAAATTATAGTATTTGGTCAAACTACTATTTTTACAATTTTTGTATGTCTAGACAAAGTCAAACTATATATAACTAAATCATCTCCCAACATAAGGTGCAACGGTTTAATGGAAATATCACAGGTCCATAAGATGTATCAAATTATAGCCTATCCAGTATATTACAAATTAAACGAACTTTTTTACTCTTTGAATGCATAATGGGTAGACAACAAACTAGCTGCATGTCCTCTTGCTTTGATAAATTATTTTGATCTAACCATAAGGTGTCCAAGTTTCCAGCCCGATCGAGGACTATTTGTAGATGATGTCGACGTCATGCTTCCATTAGCGGATGGTGAGCTATATTGAGCAAGTGGCTTTTCAAGTTAACTAAGTTTGCAATATGAGAATCTTCAATGCAGGCAGTGTCCATCTCATGGAGATCCTCTAACATTCCATTCACTCGCTTCCTTTTCATGATTAACCTTCTATAGTTTCAGTTGAATTAGAAGTCCGCACCCTATAATGAAATAAGTGAACCCTAAAAACAAAATGAATTAATTTATTTTTCTGAAATCTAGCGACTCGCGCAATGCCCTGGTCCGATGATGACATGTGGGCTCGTGCATTACACAAGACAATTAATTCTTCTCGAAACAATTTTAAAATATAATTGTGAATAATAAACCTACGTGGAAATATGTAACCCTAATTTTGAAATAAATATATATTCTAGAATGAAATTAGTGAACTATAAATTAAATAAAGTGAATTAAGACTAATACTTTTTAGTGGAGTACGTGAAACTTTTTTCTGGCGCTGTTTTTTTTTTACCAGATCTGGCTGGGTAGGTCTAGTCAGCGAGGCTCAACCCACGCGCGATCCGCTAGTTAAAACACTTAATGATGTATAAGAGAAATTGTGTTAGGTGTCCTACAAAATTAAAACCATAAAACTCTACCCTATGTACCTTAAAAGGTAAACATTCTAATATCGTAATCTAAGCTATACTAATAATTATATAAGGGTAAATTACACTTTGATAGCTATATCTGGACACTTTTTATAAATTGATCCACTTTTCCAAAATTAACAAAAAAGTATTGACTTTTTCATAATTTTTACAAATCTAACATTTAACCAATTTTATAATGTGAAAATTTTACATAATTGATTTAATTGATTGTATTTTAATATTCATATTTCCTCAACCACGTGGAAAAAAAATCATCAAATCAAGAAATTCCAGAAATCACAAACTGATAACTTTAGGGATCGGAGTGTCATCAAAACCAATATCGAAAACCCATTGTGGGAAAAACCATATTGAGAAAAGAGTACTCCTCTATGAAAAATGAAAATAACCTGTACCAAAAATATTCTTATTTACAACAACATCAATACAAGGTAAAATAGAAAACTAAACACCCGAAGGCGTAACAGAGAGGCTAGTATATCAGCAACTTGATTCTCTCTATATAAATATGTGACAATCTGAAATGAAAACCACCTAAGTAATCCAGAACCCTAAGCGAACGGGCCTCTAGCCAAATAAAGTCTAAAGTCAAAAGTGCCGCCCACTCCAATGCAAAAATGATTTTAATAATGTGTATTATAAAATTTACTATAATATAAGTAATCACATTTAGCACATTTATTGATAAAAAAAAACCTTGTATAAAAAATTATATACACAAATTATGGAATAATCAACCATAATTAATGTAACACCCTAATTTTATAAACATAGAATGCTATTTATTTTATAAAAACTAACATATAAAATAATGCATTAAAAAGAATTTAAAACATTTTCTCAAATATAGCATAAAACTATTACTAGAAAATCATAATAATACATAAATAAACTTCTATTTAAGAAACTTACATAATAATAATTCATATAACATAGTGCGGAAGCGATTTTAAATAATTCAAACTCCTAAATATTTTAATGTTAGAAATCCACAATCCAACAAATCATAATATCAACTAAAAGTTTAGAAATTAAACAAGTCTAATAACTTAAATATTTAAATAGAAACTTAGTTCACATCCATCTCCACATCACCATCACCGAAACTCTCAACCTGAAATGTTATAATAATGGGATGAGTATAACGAATACACTTAGTGGAGAATACGCATTATCCAAAACATATTAAACTACTAACTCATATTCAGACATCCATGCCATGTCACATAATAATAATTGTTTGAACAGTGGGGAGTCAGCCCAAAGGCAACTTATCACGGCCTCAGACCTATTAACGGTCTCTGAACAAGTATATGCATATACACATGCACGGTGGGCGACCCAAGGACAACTTTTACGGTCCTGGACCTATGAACGGTCCCTGGCATACTTTAACTTTAACTTTCACATAAACATTCAGTCGAACAATAAATCACAAGATCAATATATAATGGATAATAAATAACCACTTGCGTATAAAATTTCCCACCTTTACTCTGAAGAATTTTGACTCGACTTTTCAATACAAAATGATAAGGATTTGCAGGAAGTAACTCGCCTTCACCTAGCAGAGAATATAATTAATTATATTAAATAATTAAAGTTATTAAGATATAAAATGTTTAATCTACTACTATTATAAAAGTGTGATGTTTTACAAATTTTGGTTTACCTATTATATCCCTACTATAACTTTAATTTAAGGGTAATTGTGTAATATAATATATAATATGTATTTATAATGTAAAATCTAATATAATATATTAGTTTACATATGAATCTACTACTATATATAAAAATATCATTATTTAACAAAATTGAATTTAACTAATATACCCCTATAATATATTTAAATTAAGCACAATAGGATAATATAATAAATCTACAACATGAACTTTTTATTATCATATAGTAGTAGATATAAAATTTCTAACGTCATTTTTATGCAAATGGTGATCATTCATTTGATATGCATATATATGGCAACAATTAATAAATATTATTATTGACTTCCATAAGATTATATTTAAAATACATATAGAATTTCGATTGGTGCAATTGGTGCAATAATTTGATATGTGCGTGTGTATAAGTTTCTAATTTTAACTAACATATCATTTCTTAATTAATGATAGGCAATTCATTAATATCTTTATAAATTAATAAGATATAAATTATGAATTAAGATATATATATATATATATATATAATGTATATCACATGCATTAATGTCAATTATTTTTATTTTTATTTTTTATATAATGAATGTCTGTTCTAATTTATTTTTTAGCAACAATTTAGGGAAGTCGAATTTTCCATAATTCAAAAGGTGACATTATTAAAACATTTTAAAAATCATGTTGGATTTCAAAATTGGCCGAGTATATAATAATTTAATTATTTGGGAATTATAAGTATAATTTATATAATATACTTAAAATTTAAATTTTTACTTATAAATTACCGATTCATATCATGTGATATCAATAATTCAAATATTAATGAACTGAAATAGATAAAATAATAGCAAAAATGTTACATAGTATACATAAATTAAAACAATTTCATTGCAAAAAAGAAAGATATAAACTCATACGAGCACCAAAAAATTATCATTGCCTACATATTATATTAAAGATAGTATATCTAATGAAATGTTATTTTAGCCACTCATCTATTTTTATTAAAGATAAGTTAATTAATATTATCAAAGTAATTAAGTTGTAAAAATTATGTCAAACCCTCCAAATCATAAAAATGTTATTTCTAAAAAAATTACATATTTTATCAAAATAAACTTCACACTTACTCATCAATCTAAAGATTTTTTCAAATATATAGATTAGAGAAAAAAATATTATTCATAAGTGAATATATTAATTTGAATTTTATTACAAGTAATTTAATTAAGATATATATAAATCAAGAATATGTGTGTGTGTAAATAAAATAATACTATGTCGTTTCTATTATGAGGCAAACAAGTCGATCACTCCAGGCCTCATTATTTTCATTAAAATAGTTAGCTAAATAAATATATGTATTATCTACATTCGATTAATAATTTTTTTGAAGTCAAGTATTTTAAATATATAAATGAATCTTTGGCTTCTAAATAAAGTTTATCATGTCCTAATCTCTAACAAATTATTTTTTAACCATATAACTTATCTAGAATTTGAAAAACACTTAGATATTAATAGATTTGATTTATTTTTAAAATTAAAGTATACGTCAATGATAACCTATGACATAAAATTGAATACATAATTATATATTGAGATATTATATTATATAAATAAACATTTCATAATGCATATATCACCTATCAGATATTATTGGATATGCTAATTATAACAATTATTTTTTATTGAAGTAAGTTTTTAAGTTGAGTAATAATGTAATATATCACGGTTTGTGATTTAGAACATCTAAAAGTGGTTTTATTATTGATAAAACGAGAAATAATAAATGAATTTCTTTTAAACATATTAGTGTACTATCTTTTAAAAAAATATCTTACTTCTAAACATATTCATTATTTTGCCTCGGGTCCCATATTGTCTCAGAATAGCCATAACAAGTTTTTGTTTTGTTTTTTTTTTTTTTTTTTTTTTTTTTTTTTTAGGGAAGGCCATAACAAGTTACCATGCATACAACAATTCATTTTAGAACACTATTAATTTTACTATAATAACAATATGTCCCATAATGTTATTATTCATTTTAGCTTAATTACACTATTATATTAGAGTATAATACTACTTTTATAATAACATTTACAAATGTTATAATTAAAAATGTAGATTTTAGCAGCTAAATTTGAGCAAATATATAACAATTTATTTTTTAAATATCATTTCTTGCACTTCTCAACCAAATATTTATTTTATTACATTACAATTATTCGATTTTTCATTAGCCATCCACAAGTATACGAAGTATCTGTATTACAATATTGAGCAAGATCGTACTCTACAAAGACTAAAAACTTAATCATAATGTGAGTATTACAACGTCAATCTTCTAAGTATTATATAGGTAGCGCATTCAATGTTTTGTTTTATATCTACTAAAGATAAATGATTAAATAAAGACAAATAAAGGTAAACGGAAAAAATGAGGAACTGATATAATAGAGGAAGAAATAATCTAAATTATCGATTTCATAGATTCATCCAAATAATTTCAATTCAATTAAATGATCTATTCACGATTCAATTTTATTAGCACAATTACCAGATTAGTCAAAAGGAAAAAAAGATAACAATAAATATAATACATTTTATAATGTGAATATATGAGTCTTAGATATTAAAAATAAATATATTTTTAAGCTTTATTGTTTTCAATAATTAATATTACAAATAACACATAAAGTGTTTATAAAATTATGTGTGTGTGTGTATTTTATATAACTGTAAATGTATAGAGGTTAATATTTCAACTACATGAATTAATGAAAATTTAGGCTTACAAGTAACTTTAATTAAGATAGTATGATATATATACATAGTATGTAAATCAAGAATATATATTCTTTTAGTATCTCTTACACTATAAAGACAATAGTGACATTCGATATATACTAATCAATGAATTAATGATGAGAACATTAATATACCTAAGTATTAGTATATTTATTGATGTCAATTTAATTTAGATCATAAGCATACAAGTTTGTAGTGTTTATGATACATGAATCATTTCAAATTAATTAATAATATGAATAAGATATGAATATATATACGAGCCTTATAAAATATATATAAAAAAGAATGTATCTCTAATATCTCTAAACTTTATTATTTTCATATATAAATGACAAAAGCTTGTATAAGACCATTTTACAAGTCAAAATTCGTAAGACGGGTCAATGTTCGGAACAAATTTTATCCTCAATTTTTTTTTAAAAATAGTTTTAACCAATTTAAAAAAAATATATAATTCTCGTGGGAGCGAGAAGTGTTCATGTTTGAGAGATAAAAAAAAAAGTGTCACAATTTAATTTTTCAAAATTGAAAAGAGATAGGCATAAATGTTATAGTAGGTTACTAATTGTCATGTATACTTTGAATTTGTAATAAAAATATGATTTAAATTTGTAAATATTGATGTTTTGTCGCTCAATTTTGGATCTGAAAACTATTGAATTACAAATATAATCAATAGATTCGAAAATACATTCAACTATTTTTTTTCCTAAGCTATTGATCATGTATGTTCAAAAATATATTTTCAAACACGCCTTATATTTTTGAAAATGAATTTTCGAACATAGCCTTGTATGAAAAATACGTGGAGTATTTAGAAACACACTTAACTGTGAAGTATAAATATTATAATTTTAATCCATTTTTTTCAATTTTTACTAGGATATTGCTCTAGAAATTAAAACTAACATAACCTCAAAAAGAGATGTCTCTTCTTGAAACCATAATGGATTTGTTTGTAATATAATGCATGGAAATTAAGTTTTTTTTTTATTATTATTATCATAGGTTTGCCTGAAAATTATTAGTAAAAAAATATTAACAAGATGTTCTATTTTAATATAAAAATATATTAATTCAAGAAGAAGTTCAAATGGATGTTGATCGTAATAAATTAAAAGTTTGGGTATTGTATTCACATATATAAGAATCTACACTCGCTCAATATATATATATATATAGTTTTGAATTTAAATCAATTTAAATATTAATCTTTTGTTGTACATACTTTTATTATATTTCACATATATGCTTAATTTTTACTTTAAAAGATATACATATAATATTCAATATAGAATTTAACACATATATTACTTATTTTTTTCATTTTTAGATAAAAGAATTCATTTTAATATTATTAATATATATATATATATTCTTACTCTAATTATTTATTATATATTTATTAATATTTTGTAATTACAATAATAACTTTAAATTTTACACTTTCAAAAGAACTATTAATTTTACATATTTTAATAAAAAATCATACGATTTGCGTGCAACGCACGTGATCTCCGCTAGTTTTATTAAAAGATTAAACTCTAAAAGTTTTGAAACTTTACGTTTCTAAATAATAAATTATGTAAATATGTTGGTTATAATTGAATTTGTTTGATATGACTGAATATAAAATTTACTTAATTACACTTCTTTCTAATTTTCATAACTTTGATAATTATTGCAACACAATAGTTTTATTATATAATCATTAAAAGATTCGGCTAACTAATTATAACCAAGAAAAATAGGTTTAAATATTTATCTACAAAATATGGATTAAGAATTCAATTCCCAAATCACTTTTTCCTAAATCTTTCGGTAGTCTCTCTCTCTATTTCATCTATTCATCCGTCGTTGCTACTCTCTTTCTCTTTCTCTTTCTTTATGTCTATCTCTCTTATTTCATCTGATTCATCCTCTGCTATTTCTGTTTCTTTATTTCTTTTTGTTTTTATTTCTTCCCAAACCATATTCTTCAATATCAAAATATCCTATTTAAATCACCTAAATACCAGTAGAATACGAGAACATACAATTAGAGTTCTAATTAAAGTTGAGTTGAAGATGGCCTTTGACTACAGGGGAATTGAATTAAGGAAGCACAGCATCAGATTTAAATCTAAAGGCCTAACATCATTTCCCTTGAATTTGAAGGATTTTCTGGGTCGGTTTTACAAAGCAAAACAGAGATACTACATACTCCAGGTAATGAAATTTTATATATTTCTATTATTTTTTTTTAAGTTTTCGACATCACTAATAACACATACAACAATTAACCATTTAAAAATATAAATTTGAATACAGATTTGCTGCGAAAGTTTGAATGGTTACCAGTTACAAAGTGGCAGGAGTTACTTTTTCTAGTCTGGCCGGAATAATTGATTTCTGAATATTCTGTTGTAGAACAAGAACATAAATTAATCTTTAAGAAGGAACGATTTCAAGAAATTATATGGGGATTTTTCTTGAGTGAATGCCTACCTCTGAATTTTGTTTGGAACTTGAATTCGAACAATGATTTTGATGTACTTCTTGAATGAATTGGTAGGCTTTTCTTCTTGCTTCAAATGTGAAAAACAAAAGGCAGCTATGAACGGGAAGGTTTGATGTGAACAAGGAATTTCTTCATTGTTGATTGAGGATGTGTTTCTCTGAATATTCTGGCTTAAACGGTTTCCATTGGTTTATGAAGTATTCTTTTTGTTTTCACGGGAAATAATAAACTGCTATTCTACAGTTGATTTTTTATCGTGGAATTGAGGAGGAATTAACTATATTATTATTATTATTATTATTATTATTATTATTATTATTATTATTATTATTATTATTATTATTATTATTATTATTATTATTCAGCTTCTAGATTTTAGAATAATTATTGATTTATAATTGATTTAATTCCATAAGGATTTATGGATTTAATATCTTATTCAATATCTTATTTAATTATAAGTAATCTGATATTAAAATTTAAATTTTCTCTGCCGGCAACGCGATTAAAAAAAATATATATATATAAATTATTTAACTGATATTATCATAACGACAAGACTAAAAAAATACTATATTTATAAATAATAATTTTGAAAAATGGGTCGTTACAAAACTCCCCCACTTAAATAAATTTCATCCTCGAAATTAACTTACTTAACTAGAAAAGTCGGGGTACTTCACGAGTACTTCTTCTTCTCTTTCCCATGTTGCTACGTCTCTTCCATGTCTACTCCATTAAACCTTGATGAGAGGAATCATTCGATTTCTTAGAGTATGGATCTTTCTTTCAAGCACAGCTACAGGAACTTCCTCATATGAGAGATTTTGATTAACGTCCATAGTCTTATAGTTGACTACATGACTTGGATCATGAATGTATTTCCTCATCATTGATATATGGAGCTACAGGAACTTCCTCATATGAGAGATTTTAATTAACGTCCATAGTCTTATAGTTGACTACATGACTTGGATCATGAATGTATTTCCTCATCATTGATATATGGAATACATTATGCACGTTTGCCAATTCTGGCGGTAAAGCCAATCTGTAGGCCACATTTCCAATCTTCTCAAGTATCTCAAAAGGTCCAATAAATCTTGGCCTCAATTTTCCTCTCTTTCCAAATCTAACTACACCTTTCATAGGTGCAATTTTCAAGAAAACTTTATCACCAATTTCAAAGTGTAGATCTTTCCTTCTTTTTTCAGCATAAGACTTTTGACGGTCTTGTGCTATCTTCATTCTTTGTCTGATCTTCTCTATGACTCCAACAGTTTGTTCAACAAGTTCCGGTCCCAATATTTTTCTTTCACCAACTTCATCCCAATGCACAGGGGACCTACACTTTCGTCCATAGAGAGCTTCATATGGCGCCATACCAATGGAAGAGTGAAAACTGTTATTGTAAGCGAACTCAACCAAGGGTAGATATCTCTCCCAATTTCCTTCAAAATCCAAAACACAAAATCTCAACATGTCTTCTAATGTTTGGATCGTTCTCTCTAACTGACCATCAGACTGAGGGTGATAGGCAGTACTGAAGTTTAATCTTGTACCCATAGCTGATTGTAAACTTCTCCAAAAGTTCGATGTGAACTTAGAATCTCTGTCAGATACAATTGACACAGGAACTCCATGCAACCGTACTATCTCCTTGATATAAAGTTGTGCATGTTGTTCTAGCGTAGTAGTTCTCTTAACAGGTAAGAAATGAGCACTCTTTGTCAACCGATCAACTATAACCCAGATTCCATCATTTCCTCTACGTGATCTTGGAAGTCCATACACAAAATCCATTGTTATCTTTTCCCACTTCCATTCCGGTATTTCCAATGGGTTAAGTAATCCAGATGGGCGTTGGTGTTCCGCCTTAATTTGTTGACAAGTTATACACCTTTCTACAAAACTTATAACAGATCCTTTCATATTTCTCCACCAATATATTTTTCGCAGATGATCTTGGTACATCTTTGTACTTCCCGGATGTACCGTGCAAGGTGTACAATGAGCTTCATCAAAGATTTCTCGTCTCAAATTTTCATCTTTTGGCACACAATCTTCCTTCAAACATTAAGGTACCATCATCAGTCAAAGCAAACCCTTTGATATCTCCAACATGAACTCTACTCCTTATCTTTTCCAAGAACTTATCACTCATTTGAGTTTGCTTTATCCTTTCTCTCAAAGTAGGTTTGACCACTAATGTTGCCAACACTGCTGTTGTGCTACTTGGTGGAACCACTATCTCAATCCTTAGTTTAGCCAAATCTTCAATTAATTGCTCTTGACTTGTGGGTAAGGCTGCTAATTAACCATTATTCTTCCGACTCAAAGCGTCTGCAACAACATTTGCCTTTCCCGGATAGTAATGAATGGTACAATCATAGTCTTTTACCAATTCTAACCATCTTCTTTGCCTCATATTCAACTCCTTCTAGGTGAAGAAGCTAATTAATATTCGCTTATTCTCAATTGTACATGTTGAACATTTAATATAGCTGTTAGATTTTCTTGATTCTCTTAATGGAGAATCTTTGTTCACTTATCTTAAGAGGTTTTCATTTTAGAAATAAATGCCTTCCTTAGATGAGCTTGGCCTTCTAAAGAATATCACTGAACTCAATTAATTTCCCTCAAATTAATTGCAAGGGACAGTTGGCAATGGTAATTACATATGATAGGAAATAAATAATTACATTAGTAGCAATTGGTTGCAATATCCGCCTGTCTCCACTTGATATTTTTTCAATTATATTTTCTTGTGTGTCTAGACCAATCAACGAAAGTAAACAATAGCTATTAACTTTTCATTTAACTTGTTTGCCTCTCCCCAATCAAGTTTTAGTTAGATCTCATTTTAATATGATTAATTAATTAATAATCTTCTGGCTTCTATTTTGTTTTCTTTCATATGTAATTTTCCGACCAGGGTATCATCAAAATCAGACAATAACATTGAAAAAAAATGTCATAGGAAGGACCGTCATCACCCTATAATTACAATACCAAAGTTTGTGATTACCCTTCTCGATACTAAGTTAAAGCTCGTGATCAAGAATCCTTCCTGATTTAAATTTATAGTTGATTTGCAAAAAGTTTAAGAAAAAGAGATCTCTTTTAGAAAAAGTATGATTTTTAAACATAATCAATTTTGCAAAATAGTAGTTTGATCAAATACTATAGTTTTAAATAATATAAAATGTATTGATATTTAAAAAATAGTACAAAAGGAAATGATCAAAATAGCAAAAAAGTTTTAGTGTAAATACCAAATACTATAATTTGCAAATGATATAAAATATACTTATCTATAACAAAAACTGTAAAAAAAAAAAATCAATGCTATTTCTTATCAAATGTAATTCACTCTCTCCAAAAAGGGATTTTTTTTGATAGATTATACATAACAGAGGAGGTTTTAGACTATTTATTAAATACGAGTGAGTTTTTTTTTTCGAAAAAACGCAAGAGGGAAATATGAAATTACCCTAAATATTTAAACACGAAGTCTCCTATTACATTTCTTTAGGACCGTTAGTCGGCGCATCTAACGGTAGGACCGTTAATTTCGTGATTTAATATGAAATAGTTGTATTAATTTTGTATACCCATGCTAAAATTGAGGAGGCGATTAAGATATTCTAAAAGTAATTAATTCTTTTTTAGGGGCGAAATGTTAAAATTTGAGTAGTTGATGGGCGGCGGCTATAAAGGTAGTTGGGGTTATGAGGAGGGTCCAATTAAGCAAAGAGATCGAAGGTAATAAATAAATGTAAGTATGGCGGATGCGGCGGCTGTTATCCTATCGGCGATTCAAAAGCTGGACAGTTTGCTGCTTCAGGTGGATCACTCGAATGATGAATGCGCAAAGCTGTGCAATTTGTTTTTTGGGAAGCAGGATTATCTGGTTGGGATTGACGACCAGCAGGAAAAGCTCTACTTTTCGCTGATGTTGGATCTCGAGAAAGTGAAGCAGAAGAAGGTCGACAAACTGTGCAGTTTTCTGGTGGAGATGGCGGAAGTGTGGGAAAACAACAAGGAAATGCTCTACAGTTTGCTGGTTAGGGTGGGAAAACAAGAAGGAAAACTGTACAGTTTCCTGGGTGAGATGGAGGATCTCTGGGAACTCAACTGCAGGGAAAAGCTGCACACTTTGCTACTTGAGATGATGGATCCCAACATCGACAAGGAAAAGTTCTTTAGTTTGGCAATTGAGACGGCGGATCTCTGGAAAGACAGCAAAGGAAAACTCAACAAAGAAAAGTTGTACACTTGGCTGGCTGACAAAACGGATCTCTGGGAACAAGACAAACTATTCCGTTTGCTGGCAGACATGGCATTTCGCAAAAGCACGGAATCCTTGGAAAAAGAATGGAAGTATGTGGAAGGGGCAAGAAATGATCTGAGATTTATACTTAACAAATTGGAAGATCACGGCCACCTGCATTATTTCATGTCTCACGTTGTGGAGATTGCTCACGATGTCCAACTCCTCTTCCATCTTAAAGATTCAGATCCCTTCATTTTATTGCTTCATTGTATAGATTTCCCGAGTCGCATCTTAAAGTTCTTCTTTGAGATCAAACCCATCCATAAATGGCTCCAAGAAACAGAAAAGCGTGTGCGGAAATCCGGAGAAATAAATAATGTGAGAGAGGAATTGGTGGGCACTTCTCCTACATATTCAGCATCAGATCATCATGTGGTGGGGTTGAAGGAGGATGTGAAATTGCTGCTTCGCGAGGACAGTCCTACTACATGCATTCACGGTCTGCCTGGTAGCGGGAAGACAACTCTCGCTAGAGAATTTTACAACCATCCAAAGATCGTGGATAGATATGAGTGTCGTGCTTGGGTATGTCTTTCTTCATGGAAATTAAGTCGAAAGGAGCTACTTATCAATCTCATACGCCAGTTCATACACAGTAAAAGAGATGATATGCTGATTGAGAAAATGGAGAATAAAGCCCTCCGACAGATGCTTCATCAACACCTGCAGGACAAGCCATATGTCTTAGTTCTCGACGACGTGTCTGAAAAAACATACTTGCGATATGTCTTCCAAACTCTTCCCCAAGGTATGTTTACGCATCCTTAATTAATCTTTTGTGTTTTTGTGAAGTATCATTAACTCGGAAATGATAGTTAGTGATACTTTACTTTATACTTAGTGATACCCAAGTCATTTTATTTTTTAATTTTATATTTTATTCAACTCGGATCCAGGTTGAGATCCGTCTAGCGTAAGAGATCTGTTATACGGTCTCACACAAGTGTGCCCCAATGTGGAAACATGAAACAAGAAAGGTCATGTCATCAAAAATGAAATATCCTATCAAACTCAAACATTACCAAAGATAGATTTCACAGCCCTAATATTAATAGATATCAAATAATAAAATCAAGTAATCAAAGATATCTAAAAAATATTAAAATCAAGTATATCAAATATCTACAAAAATTAAGAAAGGTAAACACTAATAATAAACAAAGATAGGTGTGATCAACATCAACTCTAACGATAGAATGATTAGATAGAATTGCAATTATACTTCTATATTTCTTTATGATTAGATTATTTTGTTATCATATACACAATGATTAAAAAAACAAGAATTTTTACTAAACAATTGTATTTCTCTAAATTACAATAGTTTAAAATGTTCCCTATTAGCGTTGTTTTAATCAAATATGAGATTTGAATTACTATATATATTTTTTTGTCATAATTTATAATTTTTATTTGTGACTTATCTCTAAATAATTTCTTCATGTGACCGTCATATATATATAATTAATCATATATTAGGATCGTCTTGTGAAAATATTTTTTCATTCAAATTTGAATCGATTGATTTCAAATCAATTGCAAAATGAGCATTGTATTATTTTTAATTTACTTGGGGATGGAATTTGTTAAGATGAGATTACATAATGCTAATGAACTAGTGAAGAAGTACCATAATATCTTGTTTTGTCATAATTGAGTTAATTGCACCTTTGATTCCATAAAAATAGGGTCCAAATACTTGTCCCATAACCTACACCGTTTGTCCCAAGTGTGATTTTCTCGAGTTTTTTAGTCTCAAATGATATGTTCTAAAAATTTTTGTCGCAAAACTAACCAAACACTTAACAGCTATTAGATTTTGGGGCAAAAACTTCATAACATTATATTTGGAATAAAAATATTAAAGTTGGGACTAAAAGTGTTTTGATCCTATTAATTAGTTATTTGAAGCAATTAATTAATATATATTACTTTTCTAACTATTAAATTGCTAGTGTTATAGCCTTTCTCAAGACGAACCCTATAAAATCTTTGTAATTTGAATTCAATTACATGAGTTTAATAATAATAATAATAATAATAACAACAACAACAACAATAATAATAATAACTAACAACAACAACAATCAAATTTGTAAGATTATTAGATTGGAAATATGTCCATGACAATATTATGTTTATAAAATTCTTTAAAAAGTATAAAGTGTACAACTACATAGTAATAAACACTATACAAGAAAGAAGAGAATCTTCTATCCCAACATTAATATAATTGGTTAATGGGGTTGATTATTCTATAATTAAGTAGGGTATATATTTTTTTTAATTTTAGTTTTTAGATATAAATGTTAATTATGATTGATTATATATTCTAATAAATTTTATTTTTGTAAAATACATTTTCAAAATATTAAATTTTATAGTGGGACACAAGAGTGGGTTAAAATTAAAATGTACATTGGAGGATTTTATCTCATAACTAACTTTGTCATAATTCTTATTTTTTATTTTTGAATTACGATATTATTTGTCATAAGGAGCGTAAAAAAAACCTTTCTACTTGAATCTTGGCAAGAAGGAAAATGAAATTGTAGCATCGATTGTAGTGAATCTTTCTTCATATTAACCATCACCGAATTAGAAGGCATTGATCATTATTCAAATCAAACTCAAATGAACTTCAACTCCAAACAAACTGTTTTCATGTTTATTTAACATCAACAATAAAATCCCTAAATTTTACACAAAAACAACAAATAAAGATAAAGTTATGATTCACAAATTACCAAAAAAAAAAATCAAACAATATGAAAATATCATTATCTCACTAGCATTACGATAATGCTTTGTTGGAAATTTAAATATAATAATATTTGACCTTTCCTACAAACTTATAGGACTAATATTTTTTTTTTGTTAGCAACACAATTTTTGGACAAAGTCATAGTTATTAGACTGTAATTGAATTTTAATTTGTTGGTATTGTATTTAAGACTAAATTTTGTGGTGTCTTAATGTAAAAAGGAACCTAAAGTTACATTACTATAGCTCGTCTTAAAAAAATGAATGACTATATTAATTGAACTTTCTACTTAATATATAGATAGGCCTTTGAACATCAATCCTTCCATATATTGAATTGTTCTTATGTAAGCAGACAAAAGAAGTAGATTGTTGTTCACAACTCGCAATCCAGATCTAAGATGCAATCGTTATGAAGATTATAAACATAAGATGAAAAATCTTGATGGTGATAAGAGTTGGCAATTATTATTGCAAATGGCATTGCGTAGTGATGACAAATTCCCAAAGCAGTTGGAGAAAAAGGGGAGAGAGATGTTGATGAGAAAATGTGATGGTCTGCCATTAGCCATAAAAGAGGTGGGGAGGCATTGGGCAGAGAATAGACGATCCGGAAGTGAATGGGAAGAACTAGTTGTAGAAGAATCCTTAATGAATTTGGAATTGAGTGAAACTTTAGTGGCGTTGGAGTGGACTTACCTCAATATGGATCCAAAAGTGAAGCCATTTTTCTTGCGTCTTGCCTTCTTTAAGGAAGGTACAATTATCAAGTATAAAAAGTTGCTACAAATATGGAGTGCAGGAGGACTGCTAGAAGATCAAATTATATCAGGTCTGGGCAATTTAAGCCATCAGTCCATTATTGAAATAGGTTTTAAATATTTAATAAAAACGATTCGCATCAGTCCTGTTTTTCACAGGCTATCCATCATAAAGGCCGTGGATGAAATAGGTTTTGAGATCCTAAGGAAGGATGGAAGTAATCGAGCCTTCTCATGAACCTTGTCATCATCGTGTTGTCCATTGTAGCAGAGATGACAAGTTCAATTGCAATGCCTCCTCCACGAATCAAGATAAGCATCTTCTTTCTCTTTTCTTCCACGGTGGTGGTGGTCACTCTAGCGCTTGTCATCCATCTTATTGGAAACATTTTGAACAACTTAAGGTACTTGACATGGAAGGTTTTGGGTTGAAGATTTTACCCGAAACGATTGGTGATTTGATTGAATTAAGATACTTGGGATTGGGAAACAATTACATACAAGAGCTCCCACATTCGTTGCGCCACCTGAAAATGCTCGAGGTTCTGGATATAGCCCAAAACTTTATGGTGGAAGTGCCAGATATTTTATGGGAAATGGATCGCCTTCGTCACCTCTATATGTCTGATATAATTTGTCAGAAGCTATTAAAGATAAACGCACTGATGAATCTTGAGACCTTGACCTATATCTCAGTTGATGATTGGACATATGAGCTATCGGACATGAAAAATAAGATGACTAGTCTCCTTAGATTGGGCATTGAAGAAGTGGATGAGAACTCAAATGTAAGCAAGCTCTTTGCATCATTGGCTGAGTTAGAGTATCTTGATTGTCTTATCTTAAGAGGGTTTCGTTTTAGAAGCATGCCTTCCTTTGATGAGCTTGGCCTTCTACAGGGACTCACTGAACTCAAATTAGAGGGGCGCCTTACCAGGTTACCAAGTGCCAATAATTTCCCTCGAATGCTTCAGAAATTGGTCTTGGTTAATAGTTGTCTTGATGAAGACCCCATACCGATACTGGAGAAGCTTCTTGAATTACATAACCTGAAATTGGAGAATGCATACACTGGTCAACAAATGGTAATCTCTAATGACGGGTTTCACGGACTCGATTCCTTGATCATCCGAGAGTTATGGAATCTGAGGAATATTGTAAAAGTCGGAGAAGGTGGAATGTGGAATTTTAAAAGATCAGAAATCAATAGTTGCCCACATCTCGAGACCGTTCCCCAAGAAATTTTTTCGCGATTAGACCCTCTCCGTTCACAATCTCTAAAATGTGCTACTCCATAGTGGTTGTTGTCGTGCATGGCTTTAGCCCTGCCCAAGTTCAATTCCTATGGCAAGATTTATGTTTTTCCTGTTTTATTTTATTTTCCGTTGATTTTTCTATTCAACCCAATATTTTTACTTTTATTTTCCATGTTTCATTTTTTTAGGTTATACTTAATAGTCTCTAATATCACAACTTTTTCACCTTGTTTTGTTTATCACACAACCTTTTAATCTTTGTAATAATTCCAAAACCTAATTAACTTTTTGTTGCTATTAAGTCATGGATGAAAATTAATCTAACATTGCTTAATGTTTTTACATATTCGCACCCTTAATCTGATGTGACATAATTTTATTTTGTTGTAGTAATTTTCTTAAATTTTTCATAAATTATAATTCCTAACAAACAAAAGTATGCATATACTTAGATCAAAACTCCACGGTAACTGTAACTCAAAAGACTTCGACTCCTTAATATTCTATTTCTTTAAAAAAATTCTATTTTATAAATTTTGGAATGAATGACATAAATCAAAACTTAGTAGCATAACGTAAAATAGAAAAACATTACCACAAAAATAGTTGATCGAATGATCAGTAGCGAGCAATCAGTCTCTGCATGTAACATTTCAGGTTTATATTCATGATTGAAAATGAAATATTTTGACAAATATCAAGTTTTATGTGGAGATACATTTATATGTGACTTGGTGTCTTTTTTCATTTTGTTCTCCTGCTAAAGCCACACTTTGATTTCAAACTGGTAGGTATTCAGTTTCTACATGCTTGTTATTTGGCAGGTTTATGGATTTTATGATGAATGCCGGAGGAAATATGGGAATGCTAATGCATGGCGATACTGCACAGATGTTTTTGACTATCCTACTTTATCTGCAATCGTAGATGGGACGGTATGGATTATATATCTCATTATCCCCCTCAGAAAATCCTTATCTTAGTAGTGTTGCTGCTTTTAATTGATTTCTTTGGGATTTCAGGTACTGTGTGTGCATGGTGGCCTATCCCCAGATGTTAGAGCTATTGATCAGGTTGGTACAGGATCATCTTCCAAGCTATTTGTTTAATTAGGTGCGTTTCATCGCAAGAAAACTCAAGTCGATGTAGTTGTATGCTAGTATATCTAGCAGCTAGGGAGATAATGCAGGATGATTCTGTTGAAGATCAGTGCACTGACTAGATGTAGTAGCCAGCATCTCATATGTTGCTCTCTGATCTCTCTCCCTGTGTTTTAATTTGCTTTATATCTTCTAAGTTGATCATTTTTTTGTGGGTATTAGGAGAGATAAGTGAAGTTCTCTCTCTCTCTCTCCCGCTCCCCCCTGTTTTGCTTTATATTCTAAGTTGATCATTTTTTGTGGGTTCCTCTCTCTCTCTCTCTCTCTCTCTCTCTCTCTCTCTCTCTCTCTCTCTCTCTCCGTGTTTTGCTTTATATTCGAAGTTGATCATTTTTTCACGTGTATACATTATATCTTGATAATTCTTCTAAATAATCAACATCTCTTATTCTTAAAATAAATAAATACTACATGAAAAATAAGATAAAATGAAAAGAATATAACGAATACAAAATCTGATTAAGATCAAAGCGTATCAAATGAAAGAAATTAACAATAAATGACATGACAAATATCAATATTTAATCATAATTTATTTTTTCAAAAATAATCACCATAATTATTTTTTATTTATAATAAATATCATTAAACCATAAAATTAATAGTGTAACACATGGAACTGCAACAGGAAATTTGAATAAAATAATATTTTTTTCCCAAACAAAAATGCTTTATGGAAAGAGAAAGTGAGTTGCACATATTCAATAATTCTAGTGTGAAATCGACAATTTAATAAACTAAGGGCCCTTGAGTCCTTCGCTAGTTGACGAAGAAGAAGACTTAGAAAGTAGCTAGAAATGGTCCACTTATATACTCACCATTTATATTATATTATTTACAATATGCACTTATATAATTAGTTGAATTCAATAATGTATGAACTTATATAATTGAATTGAATTAAATTAATTCAATTTAATTTTAGAGTTCACTGCACTAATTCCATTTTAGGGTATATATTTATATTTATTTTAACAAAATTAAATTATTTCGCTTTAATTTTAAAATTTACTAATTTCATTTTAGGGAATATAATTTTAGGGAAAAGACTACAAAAAAACTGTAACTGTCTTTTTGGCAATCCAAATAATTTTAAAATTATCACAATGACATAGATCAATTGGTCGAACAGGTTACTAACTCGCTATGCGCTTTAATTACTTTCTATAGTTTCAATTAAGTTCATAATAAGCTGGTTCATATACTTTATTGTGAACTTTACCTATCAACGTTCAAATAATTTTCTATGAACGTTTGCAGAACAGATATTCCATATGGCGTGTGTAATTTCATCCATCTTTAAGTGAATTTGCAATTTAAACAAGATTTTTAAAATTTACTTTCGACATCCCCAATTTTTTTCGATCATTAAAATTATGATGTCATAACATTTTTTTGCCACATGTACATATTAATTTAATTTTAGAGTGTCGAATATGAGTGATTTTTATCATACAATGTCAGTTTTCTAATATTCAAATTTTTTGAAGTATCTATTTTCCAGCAAATTAAAAAATCGAGTTATTATCGCAATATTTTGAAAATGATGTTTTAATTGTAAATTTATTGAAAGATGGTTGTTAATTTTTTTTAGTAATATAATATAACCCCCTTTTTCAACCCACAATTTCAAATCATTCGAATGCATGACATCAACATCAGCTACTCATATATTTAAACTTTTTCATCAGTAATTTTTGTACAAAGAGAAATAGTTAAATCAAGTGGTTCTATTATAATATCGTCGAACACTATAAAAAATAACAATTAAAAAAAATGAATACATACAACTGTCGGCGGGGCCACCTTATCGGTTTATCTCCTACCTATTTTCAAGAAATAAATCCAGTGATGCACAGATACGCTCATCTCTGATAAATAATTGAGGGAATTGCTCAGCATATCTTAATTATTGTTTTGCCTATTTCTTTCTTCTTACATCTCTCTCAACTATTATCTCATCTATTTTTTAATTTATTTTGAGGAAATCTCATCTTTTCGATCACCCTGTCACTCTATATTCCTTTGTTCGTGATTAATTTTCTGCAACTTCAAAGTTAGATATCATGGCGGCTTATGCAGCTCTGGTTTCTGTTATGCAAATTGTAGAACAGCTCCAGCGTCATCCTTCCCCCCCAATTTCTATAAACAACCAACAAGTTGAATCTCTCACTCAAAATGTTACCTTGTTTCAAAAATTTCTGGAGGACTATAATTCCCCTCATTCCGACAGCGATGAAGCAGATCCCTTGGAGATGTGTATAGCTGATGCTGCTTATGCTGCTGAAGATGTTATCGAATCCTATATAGTGGATGAAATTCAGCTGCGTAGATCCACTTCTACTCAACATGGTGGAACAGGTTACTAACTCTTTGTGCGCTTTACTTTCTATAGTTTCAATTCAGTTCATAATAAGGTTCATACACTTTATTGTGAACTTTACTTATCAAGGTTCAAACAATTTTCTATGAATGTTTGCAGATCAAATATTCCATACTGGCGTGTATAATTTCATATGGCTTAATTGATAAAAAAATTCACCACCTTTTAGTGAATTTGCAATTTAAACAAGATTTTTAAAATTTACTTTCGGCACCCAAATTTTTTTCGATCATTAAAATTATGATATCATAACATTTTTTTGCCACATGTACATATTAATTTGATTTTAGAGTGTTGAATATGAGTGATTTTTATTGTACAATATTAGTTTTCTAATATTCAATTTTTTTGAAATATCATTTTCCAGCAAATTCAAAAATCGAGTTATTATCGCAATATTTTTAAAATTATGTTTTAATTTTGAATTTATTGAAAGATGGTTGTTGATTTTTTTTAGTAATATAACCCCTTTTTTCAACCCACAATTTCAAATCATTCAAATCCATGTTTTGCCTATTTCTTTATTCTTACATCTCTCTCAATTATTATCTCATCTATTTTTTGTTTTTTTTGAGGAAATCTCATCTTTTCGTTCACCCTGTCACTCTATATTCTGTTGTTTGTGATTAATTTTCTGCAACTTCAAAGTTAGATATCATGGCGGCTTATGCAGCCCTGGTTTCTTTTTTGCAAATTGTAGATCAGCTACAGCGTCATCCTTCCCCCCCTAATTTCTATAAACAAGCAACAATTTAAATTTCTCACTCAAAATGTTACCTTCTTTCAAGAATTTCTGGAGGACTGTGATTACCCTGATTCCTACAGCATTGAAGCAAATGCTGCTTATGCTACTGAAGATGTTATAGTGGACGCAATTCAGCCGCGTAGATCCACTTCTACTCAACATCAAGAAATCAATTCCTGTTGGAGCAGGTTCTTCAGTTTCTGTCGAGGTGAATCTTCATTAGAGATGGGTAATGCAGATGTTGATGTTGAGGGAGAAGAAAGCAGACGTCAGAAAAGCTTCTATCAAGATCCACCTCATTCCTACAATGTTGAAGCAGATCCCTTGGAGATGCGCATAGCTGATGCTGCTTATGCTGCTGAAGATGTTATCGAATCCTATATAGTGGATGAAATTCAGCTGCGTAGATCCACTTCTACTCAACATCAACAAATCAATTTCTGTCGAGGTGAATCTTCATTGGAGATGGGTAATGCAGATGTTGATGTTGAGGGAGAAGAAAGCAGACGTCGGAAAAGCTTCTATCAAGATCTGCAGAGAGTGATAGAAGATATGGATTTGATCAAGAAAACGGTGATGGAAATGCGGAAAGAGAAGAGTATTACTGCAGTCGAAGCTCAACAGCCGCCGCAGAAAAACTTTTCTTTCACGGAGAAGATGAAGAACAAGAGCACTATGATGGTGGGCTTTGATGATGTGTTTCTTCAGCTCTTGGATAAGCTCACTGGAGGACCAGTCTATCGCCAAGTCATCCCTATTACAGGGATGGGCGGAATCGGTAAGACCACTCTTGTTCGAAAAATATTTGAGAATGCACGTATTAAGGAGTATTTTGATATTTGTGCTTGGGTTACAATTTCGCAACAATATAGCACACGTGAAATTATTTCCAAAATTCTTTCTCAAGTAATTGGGAAGAAGAGTGAGGAGAGTAATAAGAGTCGGGAAGAATTATACAAAAATCTTTATGGTCGGAGGTATTTGATAATAATGGATGATATATGGAGTATAGATGTGTGGGAGAAGATGAAATTTATCTTGGGTGATAGTAATAATGGGAGCAGAATAATTGTTACAACTAGGCAATCGTACTTGACTTCACATTTGACTGACTCTTTTTGCCTTGATATGGAATTCCTGGACGAGCTTAATAGTTGGAATCTCTTGTCCAAAACTGTTTTTGGGGAAGATAATTTTCCTCCTCAATTGGAGAAAATTGGAAATAAGATTGTGAAAATTTGCAAAGGTCTTCCTCTTTCAATTGTTGTGATTGGAGGTCTCCTGCCAAAATCTGAACATTCACAAAAATATTGGGAGCAGATTGAACTGAAGTTAAATTCAATTGTGAATTCAGAAAATGATAAGTATTGCTTGAGAATATTGAAAATGAGCTATAAGCATTTGCCGGCTTATCTAAAGCCAATTTTTCTTTATATGGGAATTTTTGAGGAAGACACAGAAATTCGTGTCTCAACGCTCATCAAGCTATGGGTTTCTGAAGGGTTTCTAAATCCAGAAATTGGCAAAAGCTTTGAAACAATTGGAAAAGGGTTCTTAAAGGATTTAATTGATAGAAATCTCATTCTAATTGATGACTTGGGATCTATTGGAGACATAAAATTCTGCAAAATACATGATTTGTTAAGGGACCTTTGTTTGAAAGAAGCTGAAAAGGAGAGGTTTTATCATGTGGTTGGGCAGCATAGTCCTCAAGGCATACATAACGGTCGCCGCGTGTTTGATCCTCGAAGATCTTCGAATGATGATGCCTTGGAATGTATGTCTCATGTTCGTTCTGTTACATCTTTGTATCATGGAGTTAGAGAGTTGCCAAATCTTAGATTATTAAGGATATTAAATGCGTATGATATGTATGGAAAATATTACCCCGAGTACCGCTTAGAAAATGTCATTCATGAGTTAGTTAACTCTCGATATCTTTCTATTTGTGTTACTTCTCCGAATACAGAATTCCCTGCTGCAGTGAACTTTCTTTGGAATCTCCAGACACTAAGAGTTTGTTCTAGGGTCTGGGAACAGGTGCTTGCACCAGTTGAGATTTGGAAAATGTGTCAACTTAGACATGTCGAGTTCATATCGAGAGATATGCATCTGCCAGATCCTCCGAGTGACGACATTGACACTGTCATCTTGGAGAATCTAGAAACACTCAAGGGAGTAAGGAATTTCACATTTGGAGAAAAGGTGATTAACAGAATTCCGAATATCAAGAGATTGAAAATAATATATGAGACAATACTATATAGGAGACATGATGGTGATTACTATTGTGTGAGCAATCTTGAGTTTCTACAAAAACTTGAATCTTTCACATGCGTAATGGAAGAGGGGAGTGATGTCTTTCTCCATAACATAACCTTTCCTCACTCCCTCAAAAAGTTGTATTTGGAACTGCGTGATGTCTTTCCTCACTTTCCTCACTATATTAACTTTAAAGTTAATATAGTGGGTTGAATTTATCTACCCATTGTATTTCTCCTTTTGTTATCCTCTTTGACTTTTGCTATCAAAAATATCAGTTTCTCTTAGCCTAACTAATAAGCTCATTTTATTTATCGTTTTACATTGTCTAAAATTGAATGTATATAGCACTGCATTTTTAAATTTTTTTTCGTTACTCACACAAATCAGAACTGTACATATATATTTCTTCGAGTCAATTAAGTACGTTGGTATATATTTCGTAGAGCTAACATTGATAGGATATTGATGTTCATCAAGATTCAAGAACATACATATACCTAAGTTAACACTATAAAGTTTATTGTCCTTTTACTTTTATAATTTTTATAAACTGTATATATTTCAGCCTCCATTTTTGTGTTTCATGTTATTAGTGTGGGTACGTATTTGAGTTTGTATACATTCAACTTTTATTTTTATTTTTAATTGGATTTATATAATTTCATTTATGTGAAATTTAATCTTGTTTTTCCGATAACTCGAGGACTTAATTTTAACAAATAAAAATATATTTTTAATACCACCCCAAAACTAAAATGGAGATCCAAACGGTTTTTTTTAAGGCCTTATTCCTAAAAAGTTAAGCCTTTCCATACAAGGCTCAAAATTTGTGTTATTGAGACTATTTATGAATATAATTATTTATGGTCCAATCATTGCTGAAACGAGATGAATAAGCATATTACAGGATAGTCCTCATTGATATGAACCCATAACATTTGATTTCATCCAATTCGAAATCCAAATAAGCAAGATATGAACTATATATTTTTTTAAAAAAATGTACGATTTCTAATTAGGATTTTTGGAGAAGTATAAATAATCCTTATGCCATTTTAAATCATTTTACTTGATGCAATTAGGTAGCCCCCATCTCTCTCTCGCGCATACAATGCTGCCATTGCCGGAGTTATTTCGGCAACCTTCGCTTTGGTATTCATTTATATTTTCGGACTGCCCTTTCTCCCCTCTTTTCTTTTCCTTTTCCTTGATTACATTTTTAGAGATTTCAAGGTTTATACTTTCCATTTTCAATCTAAAAATGAGTTGAGCTATAGTCTTCGAAGATCAGAAATCAATAGTTGCCCATAGTTTCAAGTCCTATGGCAAGATTTGATTATTACACTGACCCTATGGCAGCATTTTTTGGAGATAAAAGGAGGGATAGCATCACTCCTCATGGTTCACATGAACGCCGCAACATGCTCCCGAGTAATTATTCTTTTTTTTTTTTTGTATTTTAATGGCATTGATACCAATATTGCCTTCTTAAATGAGCTTAATGAGCTTTGTTTGCTTTTGATATTGAATATTGCTGATGTGCTCTGCCAGTAGACTTGATTAATTAATTCAGTAAAATGGAAGAACTAAATAGTAGTTGATTTATATGTTTATGTACTTGCAAAACTGTGAAATTTCCTTGTGCTAAGAGCTGTATGTTTCCATAATGAAAAGCCATTACATTTTAGCCAAGAGAAAGTTCTGAATTTTGAATGCTTGAGTTGATCGTGTTTGCAGATGCTTCTTATTTATTAATTGTCTTTCGATTTTGATGTTTCTAACATTACCTACATATCAAGGTATGAATCCAAAGTCAGAATATCAAACACCAGGTGTTAACTCCCCTGATCAGAGGGTATTCCAAGTGCCGGGAGGCCACTACAATCGGAGTCCTCTTGGAAGACCGATGGAATGGGTGAACCAAGCAGAGGCATTAACTATACCTCATCAAAGATGTCAAGAGGTCAGACGTACAATAGGTATGAAGTGACAGGGTCACATGAATCTGTTTCAGCTGAGGTGCGGCCAGATTTGTATTACAGGAAGGAAATGATAAAAGATCCATGGAAGATGTTGTCTCCTGAAGGTTACTCATGCCGGAGACACTGGTAAGTCCTGACTCCCGAAAACCATTACCATGAAAAAAGCTAAAGTTTCTACTGAATTTCTCAGCAAAGCCTTGCTGAATAGCTAGCTTCCTCATTCAGTGACTCGACCGATGAGCCTGTGCAGAACGAGCCAGGTACATGAAGGAATTAGCTTTTTGATATTTTCGCATGCAGAACCATAAGCATCTGGTGTAATCAACTCCTAATGTAACTTTTTCTATATATATATTAGTTCATATTAGTTCAATAAACGAAAGTGGGAATCCAATATTATTTTATCAGCTTCAGCCATGATATTCATACACAAACAGATGGACTAACACCTGTAATATGAGATTTAGTAGCTGAACCTACATTCATTACACATTCTCTTTGCACTTTGAAGTACTTCATAAGCAGCACCAGAAACAAATGGCATTCTATCAGACTGGAACTTCTCCATTTCCTTGATTACCAGTACAGAACATCTCAGTAGGGAACTCACCAAATGTATGGCCGACAGTCGTTTCTGAGAATTTTCCTCCACGAAACAGTCTGGCATAGGCTTCGACAATCAGACTACTGTGTGTAGCCATAACTAAGGCCGTATGAGAATCGGTCTGTGAATGCTTCTCCAATGCCCCCAGCAACTTTCTGAAAAATCGCCAATTATCAGATTCAACAAGTGCCTGTAGGCAAAGAGCAGCTCCAGAAGACAAAATATCTTGGCTACCTGAAAGAGGCTTGCAGAGACAATGAATAACATGTCTCTCTTCTTTCCTCTGCTGTTTTTGGGTCAATTGCATACCTTTCTATTGCTGGAACCACCTTTGAACAAGCCTGATGAAGGGCAAAAGCTCCTGCACTCAATGACAAGGTCTTGACAGTGGTGGTATCAATCTGGGGAACTATCTTTCGTCCGTGGACTCGAGCAAGAACCTCATATAGTGAAATTGTGTGCTCGCCAGATGAGATGCTGGTTTGCTCGGTTTCAGTCTGGGGAACTATCTTTGATTGTCCATGTTTACCAGCTCGCTATCAACAACATCAATCACAGAGTTGGGGAATGATTTTTGCATCCATTTCCTCAGGCTCAAATCTCCAGAAAACATCTCCTCGAACACATTTCCATCAACAAAATCCCATAGCTGTAAACATCGACCATGGTTGATACCAAACCTTCCGACCCATACTCTGCAGAATTGATGTATTAGATCAAATGTATGTTCCATACAGTAGCTAGCTAATTGCTTGAATGAAATTCCGGCAAATGTTAAATATAAACATCCATCATGGTTGATACCATACCTTCCGATCCATACTCTACACAGTTGATATACTAGAACACAAATACTTAGAAAGTTGTATACTAGAGCAAATGTATATTACATATAGTCATCAGCTAACTTATTCAGTGAATTTTAGACAAATATTCGATTTACTTGTGTATAAAGAGTTATGCAGAAGATTGTTTACCTGGTGCCATGTATCCGATGTTACCCAAAGTTCTGGTCTGATGCATTCTCTGTTCTTGTGTCAGAAGCTTGCCAATTGCAAAGTCGCCTACATGTGCAACCATGTCTTTGTCTAGAAGGATGTTTTGAGGCTTTAAATCACAATGGACAATGGGGGATGAATGGCCATCATGCAGATACTCTAAAGCAGTTGCAACATGTACCATTATTTCAAATCTTTGGAAAATGTTTAAGGAGCTATCAACAGAGTACAACCATTTTTCAAGGTTCCCATTACGCATGAATGTTAGTATAGTTAATTAATTAATTAAATATCTAATTAAAAGAGATATTAATTATATTAGTTACTTAAATGGAAGAGTGAAAGGGTGAGTGAGGATTGGGCGAATGGTTGCAACCGTTCGGACGTAACCGCTCAAATTGAATTGGTGCGAAAGCTCTAGGCCGATCGGACGCAATGATTCACTAGTTGCAACTCTTTGATTCACCAGTTGCAACTCTTGGCTCGAATAGACACAACCATTCAGCCTTGGAAGCGAACCGTTGTTTGGAGCCAATTGGTGCACCACTTCACCACAACTCTTCACCTACTATAAATAAGACCACAAGTCCTTCATTTTAAAAAACCAATTCACAATCCGAAATTTTCTCTTCCACCCTAGTAATCGATTGAGAATCTCGATTATTGTTTTGTTCGTTGTAACATAGTTTTGTAAAAGTGCAACAAAACTTTGTTGAAAGTCGTTTTATCTTGGAGACGATTGCTATAGTCCGTTTGCATTTAATATACGGTGCAATTTCGTCTTGCGGAGAAAGAGTATAACTCTTGACTCGACTTTAATTATCCTACCCGTTACTCTGCCCAAATTAATTCAAAGTTTAATCCAGATATATTCCAACAATGAATGCCAGCACCAGGGCTTTAAAATCAAGGTTTGAGCAACAACTGATGACCTTAACAAGATTCCTATGGTGTATGCTGCGCAGTACTTGACACTCCGTGTCAAAGCTCGTCGGTGCACCTTGTACATCCAAATCAAAGACCTTCACAGCAGCGACCATTGAGTCAGAAAAATATCCCTTGTATACTGAAGCAAAGCTCCCTCTACCAAGCAAGTTCTCGACATCAAGGTTGCTTGTGGCATGAAGGATTTCTTAATATGAAATCCTCTCATGCTTGAGTCCAGGAGATATATCTGAAGAAGATGAAGATGATGACTTTCCATGATAATTTTTCATAATCAAGAACAGAATAAAGGCAGCAACAAGTACTGAGCCTATGACTGGTAGTGTGTATTTCAAAAAAGGGGTCTTTCTTGAAGGTGCGGGCATGCTCTTTTTGCATTCCAACACTTTGAATCGCGGTGCTCCACACAATTCTTGATTACACAAGAAGGAATCAGATGTAAAGTTTGCAAAAGGCCCTCCGTCTGGAACTTCACCGCTAAGCTTATTGAAGGAAACATTGAAATAATTAAGATATGTAAGTGCTTCTAAAGACTTAGGAATTTTACCGGAGAGGCTATTCCAGGACAAGTCTAAGTGTTCAAATCCCTTCAACTCAGAAATAGAATCATTTAATGGGCCATCTAGTTTGTTATTTGACAATGATAGAGTGACTAGATTCTGAAGCTTGGAAATAGTGCCTGGAATTTGTCCAGAGAGCTGATTCCCTGATAGATCTAACTCTATCAGGCTCTTCATATTACCAATCTCTTGTGACAAAGAACCACTGATGAAATTGTGAGATAGGTTCATCCTTTCAACTTGCTCACTAAACCATAGAGATGATGGAATGTGGGATTTGAATGCATTGCTATCCAAATTAATCTTTCCTAGAAAAGGAAGGTCCCCTAAACACCTTGGTATTTGTCCAGAAAAATTGTTTCTTGAAACATCAACTGACAAATTGCATAAGACATCTGAGATGGGGCCCTGCAGCTTATTACCTCGGATATCCAGCCTCTGCATATTGCTCAAATATCCTAGCTCCATTGGGATGAGTCCCGTCAACTCATTGCCTCCAAGACGCAGCACGAACAGATTGGTTAAGTTCCCCATCTGATTGGGGATTGGGCTTATTATTCTGCAAGATTGGGCGCTTAATACTTCAAGTGATGTGGACAGATTGCTCGAGCCTAAGGATTTAGGGAGGAATCCTGTTATGGGAATAGATGATATCTCTAAAATTCTCAGGTAATTGCAGTTTGTCAAGGAAGAAAGGAAGTCTTGCTCAGGCTTGGATAGATTATTTGTCAGCTCATTTCCATCCACGGATAGCCATTCTAGTTGATGCAAATTCCCAAGATTTATTGGTATTTCTCCTGTGAATAAGTTCTCAGAAAGTTGAAAGGAAGCAAGCTTGGATAGATTATATACAGAACTAGGAATTCTTCCATAGAAACAATTGAATCCTAAATCGAAATAGTTGTTGTTGGGAAAGCTCTTGCCTATATATAGAAGACGGAATATAGCCAGAGAGTTTGTCCTAAGCTGGAGATATTAAAAATAGATTGTGGTACTTCACCATTTAGCTTATTCAGTTGACGGGTACGTATCATGAAACGTACCCATCAACTGATTTCTTGTCAAGAAGAGCTGCTGTTGTTGAAGCACTCAAGCTGTTGTTGCTCATATCCAAGGACGCCAGGAATGAGAGGTTGCCGATTTCTCTGGCAATGCTCCCTCCTCAATCCATGTTGGAAAGATTCAAGCTGATCACTCGTGGATGCCTCCAGCTACAGATCGATGAACGACAATCCAACAACAGAAAGAGGTTTCTTGTGACCAGTTCTTAGCCAAGATATCGGAATTGATGTGTTTTTTCATGGCTAGAAGAGAGGACTCGTCTACAGTAGAGCTGTTGAGAGTAGCAGAAAAGCAGATTCTCAAGTATAATACTCCCAACAACAATAGCATTGCAGCGAGAGATTCTGTATGAACTGGGAAACACACGAGATATTGCATGCTTGACTTTTCATGTGATAAATGGGAAGACTTGAAGATGTCCGAAAGTCTAATTAAAATTGGTTTATTGAGATTGGACTAAGGGTGGTAGTAATGGTAAACCTAAAACAATAATTTCAATACTGCCATATTAGCGCCACATCAAAAATTAAAACCTAAATTTATCTCTATAACAACTAATCGAGAATAAACAACTTCAACATGAGTCCCACTAATATACATATCTATTTCTATGTATGAGTATGTTTTTTCTTATACTATATTTATTTACATGATATTCAATTATATGATTAATTTAATTTCATAATTCAATAAAATGAAGAAAAATATTATTTAAAGAATGCTACGTTAAAAAAAAAAGATTATATCAAATAAATTCAACATTGCTTTAATAAAAAATGTAAATTAAATAGTGTAATACAACCAACCAATCCAACCTACGCTTTGATAGTTGCAACCTATAAAAGTCTCTATTACAAGCACCCTAAGTCCGTAGTCTAGAAGTAACTGGATCAGATTATCGGTATCTTATCGTGTTACATTACGTGTGTCATAATTAATTTATTTATTTTTAAATAATTTTTTTATATACCCGAATTGGGATGGATGAACCATAAATAAAAAATTTAAATTAAACCAAATCATAATAAATTGAATATAAAAATAAAAATTAAACACCTTAACAACGGCAACCATTGTGTCTGAAATACACCCCTTGTATACTGAACCAGAAATCCCTCTGCCAACCATGTTATCTTCATCAAGGTTGCTTGTGGCACGAAGGATGTCGTAATACGAAATCCTTTTTTTTTCAAATGGGGCGGGTCAGCCCACGAATTGGGCGGGTTCACCCGTGAATTTTGACTAAAACTTGACCCTTGACCTAATAATTCAGTGCACCACATGCACTAAAAAGTTTGCGTATTAATTTCATCTGTACGACATTGCCAGTGCGTGCAACAAGACTCTGCAGCTGCTGTTATATTTGCCCTCTCTTGTGGTTTAGTTTTCTCACATTTATAGTTTATACTTTACACACAAAAACTTTTTTACTCGCTGTAATTAGAATTTCACTGTTTGGGTAAAAATACATAGGTCGGATACAATGAAGAACGAACATGGAAATTGAATCAAAGTATGCAATACTAAACTTTTTGGGCAACTCTCCCGTTGGACCGCCTCATTGATTAAATTACAACTGTTACAAATTGTAATTTAATTGTGAGTGGTAAGATTGTAATTTCAAAATTATAAAGTTTTTTTTGTATTATAACTTGTAACTTTATAACATTTGTAATTTAATTGTATGCTGTAAGTTTGTAATTTCAATTTTATAAATTTTTATGTATTCAATTGTAAGTTGTAAGTTTATAACAATTATAATTTACTTGTAAGTTGTAAGTTTGTAATTTAAAAGTTTATAAAGTTTTAATTTGGAATTATTGTTGTCAGTTGTAAGTTTGTAATGATGGTAATTTAACATTACCTTCTATTTTTGTATTTTGTAATTTCAATATTATAAAGTTTTGTCATCCAAAATAAAGTTCACGTATTTATTTTTTAGTCTCATTAATTATTTCATTCTATTTTTAAAAAATGAAAAAAACTCATATACCTCCAAACCGTCCCGGAACTGGAGCAAACCAGCATGCAATTACGGTTAAGGTTTGTTTTGGTCGAATCTTATAAGACTGTCCGGTTATGGTGTTCTCCAGTCGAAACTTAGACGATCCGATTAAGGTTTTCTCCAGCCGGAACCGTGTGGCTGGTGATTTGTTGCTCGAGACTCGAATTTAAAAAATAAAATAAAATTCACTTTAATTATAGAGTTCACTAATTTCATTTTATGGTATATATTTATTTAAAAAAAATAATCCCTAATACACACATATTTAAATAATGACCCTATTCTAGTGGGACTAAAAGTGAAATTATCCCTAATACACACATATTTAAAAAAAAAACAAGTGCATTATTTAAAAATTATTGAAGTGTGTGATTGGTGTAGATGTGTGTAGTGTGTCATCATATGACATATAATTTTTCCTATATATACTTCATTCAATTATAATATAACGAATATACAGTCTACATAAAAAAAGGACAATAGGTTTGCCGCCGTTTATTTTTTTTTGTAATTATATTGATTGGTCAATTTCCTAAAAAACGATGGAGATTCATATATGGAAATAACTATTTGCTATGCTTAATGTTACTAGAAGAGAATACTTATGATTTAATTTATGCAATTGTTTTTATTTAGGCATTGCATGGCACTCGATCTATTCAAGTTCTAAATTTCTTTTTCTATATTGAATAATTTTTTTTTTCATTTATTCTTCACTAGGGGCGCATCGTTGCTCCAAATCGGACATCCTGTAAAAATTTAAGTCAAGAACAATAAATATCTCAAACTAAGTAATTTAATTTGCAATATTATAAAAAAAATTAAATTCAAAAGATTCGGGGTATTAGAATTTAGGCCATCCAAATAGACCAAATCAACTGATAATAAGCATCTAATAGATGTATAAGATCTGCAGCCACCTCTTTTTTCATTTATTACAGAGAAGCATGCAGCCTTTCCGAAGGATTAAGTCTTCCTCTAGATTGTTTGCATCCATTTTAATGAATCAAATGCGCAGAACAGATCACAGAAGGAGAATACAGACTAAAATGCTCATTATTTTCCAAATAATACACGTTATAAGCAGATAACAAAGAGCATTGCAGCGAGGAGTTTTATAGCGAATGGTCTTACCTTTTTGACAACTTTTAGGCTAGGAGAGCTGCAATAAGCACAAGATTATATTAAATACATTCCTACAGCAGAGACATGCTCAAGGCCTGCCTCATGCTCATCTGCTTTTATGCATGATCAGACCAGCCACGTACACTCACTACTAGAAAAAAGACCTATCACTACACTAATCTCATGACACTTCAATGTGGATGTCATCACAGGGACTCTAAGCAGACATCAAAAAGTTATATGCCTAAAACTACACTTTTTCATTTGAGGCCCCCTAAGACTACACCTTTTTAATTAAAAGAGTATTCTCAAGATATGCAACGAAATAAAAATAGAAAAATGTGTAAGAGAGAGAAAAACCATTTCAAATATTTACCCACTAAATACTCAATTTAAATTAATATAGTAATTTCTAAAATACGTAAGGCTTTTAAAAAAAAACTTAAATTAAAAGACTTGTTTTTAGGAAACACCAAAACACTTATGTAGCCAATTCATCGGTTCTCTCCCTTTTCATATTATTTTTCTCTCTTTTCAATAATTAATTCGTGGATATTCCTATCAAGAAATTTGAGTAGATTATTTTGCTCAATAAAATGAAGGTTTTTTTTTTTGGTAGTGAGCCATGGACAAACTTCTTTATCAACCAATGGAGTCTTACTCGGTTTTGAAATTCGAATAAATGCTACATAATCGGGACGGAGGAAGTACCTTTTTAAATATAATTAAAAAATAATAAATAATAAAAAATCAAAAGTGTTTTTAGAATTTTTATGCTCTGTGAAACTATTGAAGTGAAAGAAATAGAGTTATTTTCTTTCATGTTATTTAAATATTTATTTTGTTATAATATATATGTGTGTTTTTTTATTCTATGTGATGTGATGATAGTTTTATCAATAATTTTTACAACATTTTAATTTTCCTTTTTTTCCACTATTTCTTAAAAAACAATCTTATTTTTTACTCCACACACTAGTCACTATTGCAAAATACTTAAATGTTTTTCTCTGTAAATAAATTCCCAATAAAAGTAAAATATTAAAAAAGAGAATGAAAAAGTTGAAAACCAAAGTTCAACCCGGGAACATTAAAAAATGAGCGCGGTTTGGAAGAAACCGCTACACACATTCACCATATCTAGCGCACGTCTCAATTCTCAAACCTTCATTCATAAAAATGATTCCTTATTTTTTCCCCCTCATATTAGCTTAGAATTTCAATTCCCTGATGAAGGTTCTTTGATTATCGTGGGATTTTTTCCATTCCATTCCAAAAGGTGAAATTGAATTTTATCTTTGGTGCTCTTGAAAAAGGTTCTTAATAAATTTGGTATTTTTAGGTGTCGTGTATGGAATTTTTCCAGAAATGCTATTATTATGCTTATTGGTTGCAATTATGGATTAAAGGATGTTTCTATGATTGAATTTTATATTTCCTAGGTCGTATATCAGATTTCTAATATAATGTATTTCAGAATTAATTGTATCTTTGCATCTTGTTAATTTTTGAAGTTTTATGATATTATATTTATTGGCGTTTATGTTTTCAAGCTTAATTTGCAACCGAAAACTGTCTGTTCCTAAACATATAAATGTGAGTCTACTCATCCATCTCTTTTCCTTTAGTATTTTTTATATTTGATCGAATGTTATATCTATATGTAATAAACAGTAGTGCAAAGTTTCGACATACTTCATATTGCATTAGTCTCGAAAGTTGTTTTCTTAATGGTTTCATTGATTCTGTTTTTATAAATTGATGGCTAGAAACTATTATTTGTCGTATTGTTTAGTTGAGATATGAGAGTTAATGGAAATTTTTTCTTCTGCTTTGTTTTCCAACTAAAAAAGACTCAGGTATCAAGTTGATGAATGCAAATTGAGAGTTTCTTATGCTCCAATCCCACAACCTCCTTCACATGTGAAAGAGCGACAAGAGGAATGCTACTCTGCGAGAGCCTCGATATAAGACTATGAGACTGTGAATCAGATTTCTCAATTCAACAATGTAAGTATCTATTGTTGACTTCTACTATAAATATTTTCCATTAATCATATTCTTTAGGAATATCATGATTGTTCTGTTTTTTTTTTACGACAACAGTTGTCTAAAGAGTTTGCGTAACATGAGAGCTCATTATACAAGTTACATCATTAATTATTCTTGGTTATTCCATATCTCATTCTATCTTGATTTATACTAGTGTATCCATGTTTTTCCTGGTCTTTTATGAGTTGTGATTAATTAGTATTAGAGGATCACAGAATGGATCATAATTCTTTGATGAAACTACTTTATGGGAACGCATAATCATAAGAAACTCTGAATCAACCTAATATTTGGTACTTGGTACATATAGAGGCATCTGGTGGACAATCTCTTACTGATTATGGTGGAGATGTTTCCAAAGAAGTAGATATGTGGTTGCAATGATAAAAATTGTGAGATAATTATCCAATTCTGTTGATTTTCACATTATCCTATTTTTTCCATCAAATTATACATGTACTCTATATTTGCTTAGTACAATTTTGACACGATTCTCACACATATCTACATTATATTTGCAGGTGATAACATTGATAATTGCTCCACTGTTCAATTTGAGAATTTGAAGTCCAACTCGCTACCACAAATTAATATAAATTATCAAGTTTCGATACTATTAGTTTATGGCATGTGCAGACTGCAGCTGTTATATAAGATTTGTATTTGCTTTTGAGTTTGGAGAAGTATGACTCTGAATACTGGGTACAATACTTTTTGAAAGTAGGAATTATTTAATTTTAGAATGTAATTATGTTTCTGTATAATATTGTTTTATTTGAGTTGAATTATTTTAATAGACATTTCATATGAGTTTTTTTAGCTTTTGTATTTTTAGATATTGATAAATTGTTAAAATTATGCAAAAAAGAATTTATATTAAATATAAAACAATAAAAAAATGAAAAAAATAAGTAATACACTAAGATCACGAGGAAGTGTCGTGAATATCGGAAAAAATAATTCCTCCTACGACACCTAAAAGATTAATTAAATTTTAAATAAAAAAGAAAACGTGGAGAATTTTTATGAAGGCACTTTTAAATGTCATTATATATTTTATATTACTGCACGTTGAAATGTAGTAATGAAACACCTTTACACACACTTTAGCTATCATTACATTAGAATAGGCTACACTTATGTGAAATGTCATGAAAGGCAACGTGTAACAATAACCTATCCACTATGACATTTTCAGGTGTCAGCAAATCTAATTTTTCTAGTAGTGACTTCTACAGACAGTCATTAAGAGCCCTATTCACACATTCATTGTTACCGTGTAGGCTTACTCATGATAATCAAAAATCACATATTGTTGCATTTCTCTCGTTTAACTCACAATCATGGCATGTAACATACAAAATAGAGGAGCAGGGATAAAGAACAACCATTTGCAGATTAGGTTCTCCCATTTGCAGACATGTTGGGTATCAGCCTAGCCAGGGGTTCAACACTTGTTTCCCTCCTCTTCTGTTCACCTCACGGTTGCTCAAGCAACCTTGAACGCCTCAGATACTTGGGTTTCAAGATCTTCTCTTCACAGGCGCACACAGAGGATCAGATTTAAGGTTGTTTCAGAGAGTACGTTCTCTTCACAGTCTTCTTCTTTTTTCTTAGATCTGTAGAAACAAGGACAAGTTAGGGGCTCACAGATGGCTATATAATAAAAGAGAAGTAACAAGAGAATAAAGTGAGACATGGTCATAACAGCAGCCAACTCTAGATCATGAGTGGGATAATTCAACTCATGAGGCTTCAATTGTCTAGAAGCATAAGCAACTACCTTTCCCTGTTGCATCAAGACGCATCCTAGTCCTTGTTTTGATGCATCACTGTAAATGACAAATCCCTTTGATCCATCAGGGATGGTCAATACTGGGGCGGTTACCAATCTCCGTTTCAACTCCTGGAAACTCTTCTCACATTTTTCTGTCCATTCAAAAGGTACCCCTTTTCGTGTCAATTGCATGAGTGGTCCAGCTATCTTGGAGAATCCTTCAATAAACCTCCGGTAATATCCAGCCATTCCCAGAAAACTCCTCACTTCTCCCACATTTGTTGGTGGACTCCAATTGTTGACAGCTTCTACTTTTGTTGCATCAACCTCAATACCTTCAGCAGTCACTACATGCCCAAGGAATGCTATCCGATCTAACCAAAACTCACACTTTTTGAACTTAGCATACAATTTCTCCTTTCTTAGAGTTTCCAACATAACTCTCAGATGTGCTGCGTGTTGCTCCTTATCTTTTGAATAAATCAGGATGTCATCAATGAACACAATGACGAATTGATCTAAATATGGATGAAATACTCGATTCATTAGGTCCATGAACACGCCTGGTGCATTAGACAATCCAAAAGGCATCACCACAAACTCGTAATGACCATATCTCGTCCTGAAGGCCGTCTTAGGAATATCGACTTCCTTCACCTTCAATTGGTGGTATCCTGATCTCAAATCTATTTTTGAGAACACGCTAGCCCCTCTAAGCTGATCAAATAAATCATCAATTCTTGGTAAAGGGTACTTATTCTTTATTGTGAGACGGTTTAGATCTCGATAATCTATGCACATTCTCATACTACCATCTTTCTTCTTCACAAATAGAACTGGTGCTCCCCATGGCGAAACACTTGGCCGAATATACCCTTTGTCAAGTAGCTCTTGAAGTTGGACCTTCAACTCTTGTAACTCTGATGGTGTCATTCGATATGGTGCTTTAGACATTGGTGTTGCTCCTGGCATTAAGTCAATTGTGAACTCCACTTGTCGATTTGGCGGTAATCCGGGTATCTCTTCAGGAAATACATCCACAAAATCTCTAACTATTGGCACATCATCCAGTGTCGGTTCAGTTGGCGTAGTCCCAATAATACTTACTAAGAATCCTTGGCAGCCACATTTCTTCAACATCTTCATAGCTTTCATTGCTGATATGATTCTTGGTCTTCCACCTAGCTTAGCTCCATGGAAGATAAATTTTTCCTCGTCTGGCTTTTGAAATACTACTTCTCGTTCACAACAACGTATAGTCGCAAAACTTCTACTTAACCAGTCCATTCCCAAGATTAAATCAAATTCTTGCATCTTAAGAGCATGTAAATCAGCTACAAGCTCTTTCCCCCCAAAATCCAATTTAACATCTTTAGCAAGCCTATCAGTTTTCAATATCTCTCCAGCAGGGATTCTAACATTAAGGGCTAAGTTTTCTACTTCTAAACTTAGTCCTAGCTTAGCGCAAAGCTCAGTTGAAATAAAAGAGTGTGAAGCACCAGAATCAAACAGAGCTAAAGTTGGCATTCCAAGAATTGATATCATACCTGACATCGTGCCACTATTCTCCCCAGCTTCTTGTTGTGTGAAGGCAAAAAGTCGCGCATTACCACCTTTCTTCGGCTCTTCACGCCGCTTCTTGGGACAATTTGTTGAGATGTGCCCTGGCTCATGACATGTATAACAAACTCCTTTACCCCAAAAACAAGGTCCTGTATGAGGTTTCTTACATTCTGGACATGGAGGAACTCCTGTAGGTGCTCTATTTACGGGACGTGCTTCTGTCCTCTCCGTCCTCTCCTTCTTGATGGGAAAATTCACATTTCCCCTATTTCGATTGTCCCACTTTCTCTTCCCACGAGGATCCGCATTTCTTGGAAGAGCTTTATCTACTTCTAGTCCAGTAGCTACTTCATGAGCTTGTTTGACAGCTTGCCCATAGTCAACAATCCTCTGTGCCGCTAGAATTCCACGTATTTCTGATCGAAGACCTCTCATGAACCAGTCAGCTTTTTGATCTTCAGTGTCTAGAAGACGTGCTGCGTAACGTGAGAGCTGATTAAACCTTCGCTCATACTCTGTCACAGACATATTTCCTTGCTTCAATTCTAAAAATTCAGTTTGCTTCTGCATACGAAAAGCACGAGAAAAGTACTTGTCCATAACGATCTCTTTAAACCTATCCCAAGTCAAGCCTTGACGTTCCTCTTCGGTCATGCTGGTTTTGTACGACTTCCACCAGTGGCCAGCATCCTCAGTGAATTGAAAGACTGCACATGAGACCTTGTGTGCATCATCGCACTCTATGTGTTCGAAAATCCGTTCGAGCTCCATTATCCATTCTTCGAGAACGAGTGGCCCACTTCTACCATTGAATCTAGGTGGAGTGTAACGACGGAATTGCTCGATCACCTGATTAGTGGTTGGCGGGACAAGTGCATTAGGTGCTGCATTTTGGTTCACTGTAGCATGTGTTTGTTGCTGTACGAACCCCTGTAGTGCTCTAATCAATTCTGGCACAAAATTGCCACCATCTGCATTTGGTGGTTGATTGGCCTCGGGATTCGGTGGTGGATTACGATTAAGAGGCGGTCGTCCACGTCTCATACTTCTGTAATACGTATAAATAAACGAAGAAGAACATACTACTAAGTTCAAGCCAAATGATAAGTATCTGAATGTTTTGAATCTAAATAGGGAAACCATCTATTGAAAAATATTTCTATGTTCACTCTAAATGTCGAGGACTAAAATAATTTCTTTCTCATTCATCATATGCATTTAAACATAATAAAACTTTCCTGCATAAATCATTTCTCAACATTTCTCATCATTCACAGAGTATCTAAAATTTTTCTTAATGCTCACCACATTAAACAACTTTGCAAATAAATAAATCAAACAAAGTACCTTGGAGCAGGAGCATGTGACAGAAATGGGTGGCGTACCATAAAATCAACCAATTTAATTCTTTCATGTGACAGAAATGGGTGGCGTACCATAAAATCAACCAATTTAATTCTTTTAAACACATTGAGTCTACAGGAAGGTAGACCTGCTCTGATACCACTAAATGTAACACCCTAAATTCTATAATTAAAAATGTTACTCTTTCTATTCTTTAAAGCGGAAAATGATTACCAATAATAATTGGTCAAGTAATTTTTTTTTTCTTTTCTAACATAATCATGCTAGAAATCCTAAGAAGAAAATAGAACCATATATTTTTAGAAATATATGTACTTAGATCAAAATACCTGCATTTCGTAAACACCAAGTTCATTTCAAAAAAGTAACTCATAAGTTCAAAAATATTAAATTCAAACTTGGAACATTGATAAAATCATAATATTCCACCACTACATTAAGTTAGTTCAAAAACAACTAAACAAGCACAGAATATCAAGTTCAAAATAGTTTACTTTCAGAAACTAGTGCAAAAGTTAAGGTCAAGCGTTGGAAATATTTTGAGAAAGTTCACCCCCATTTCCATCGTGCTGCTCCCAGCTCACTGACCTGAAAACATTTTAAAATGTGGGGTGAGCACTTTTAAAACTTACTCAGTGGTGGGGATTATGGACATTTCTTTCTATTTTATCCAACCTAAATAAATCGCAGGAATAATGGATTTAGGGTACTCTTCTTCTGATTTTAGAATACATCTTGAACTATGCATAGGACATATTCTGGTGCGTACAAAACGCTATTCTGATCTGATGCGTATAAAACGCTATCCACATTCCATCCACGATAATTCAAGTTGGATTAAAACATTTCTGACTCAAAAAGCATATAACATATATTTTTATTTCAAAAATAATAATTTCACCCACCTGAGAATAATGAGCACGTAAAATTGAGCAGAGCGTCACAAAATAGATGAGGGTCCTAATTGCGCCGTACCTAATCAATTAAAATAAAAATAACCACTTAAGGTCCATTCTATTCAATCTTAACTAAATAAATTAATAAACTGAACTAAAACATAATTTGTTACATTTTGGCTTAAAATGTTAAATCTAAACAATTAAGTTTAAACCTAAATAGCAATTCCGAACTAAGAAATTTTGAAAATTATTCAATATATAACAATTTAGACAACTCCTATATTTAGTAAATATGAGCCAAATGGATATGCTAAACTACTATGGGCTAACATCTAACTACAAGTTTCGAAACAACATGATTTATTAAAATTAAGTTACTAAAATGATTTAACTTTGTTTAGAATTAATATAATTTTAAACTTCACATGACCAAAGCTAATATATAAATATTCGTGAATTAAACGAATTTTAGAAGTCAGAATATATGTAATATCAATTCAGACACTTGTTTAACAAAAAATTAGTTTCATAAGTTAAATATATAAACTATTAGATCATTACATCCCTAACAGCAACTTTAAGACATTTGCTGCATAATATTTATTTTATTTTCTTTCCCACTAAACCCTCTTCCGACTCAAATCCAAAAATTAAACCACCTTCATGTCTTCAACAATTTTAATATATCCTTAACTAGCTCAAAATTAAATCTTTTAATTTCCATCAACGCACTCTTATTGCCGAAGATCGAAAACGACTCGACTCAAATCCAACATCTATATATTCCTTCTTTGCTCTAATAATCTTCTATTTTAGTTTTCTATAAATATTAACAATCATCTCTTAATAAGTAATCTGTGAATGAAAAAAAAAAAAGGTTACCAACAGTGGATGAGAAATTCTTGAAATTGCAGGCTAAGAGTTCTCTTCACATGTGAGAAACCACCAGATAGTTTTCATATATAAGTACTGCTAGAAATTGTGTTATGAAGGAAAATATGATGTATTTATAAGCAAGAGAGTATTTTCGTGTATATATTGAAGGTTGGATAGCTAAAAAAAAAAAAATTGTTGAAGCATCATAAGCTTGATTAAGAAGTAAAAGACACGTGTACACCATTTTGCTGATATGGATCATATATGTATTATACGTGTACAGTTAATAGGTAAAGAAGGGAAAATACTCATTATCCTAATCTTTTTTTTTTATTCCTAGCATTAATGACCCAAATTCATCAAAATATAAATAAATCATATCTAGCTATACAAGACCCAATATTTTAAGACTCGAAAGTAAACTTCTAAAATTTAACTATTAATTCCAAATATTTCTATTACTAAGGGCGCAATTTTGGACTATCTCAATTTCAACTAATTATATCGAACATTACCAAATAAATTAAAACTCAAATTTAAAGCAATTTAAATAATTAAATAACTTAAATCACGCATAAGTGGGTTGCTACAAATCTCCTAGGATATATAGACATCTTAATTGCAACACATAATAAATGTATATATATACTACTTCTGTCCTGATTATATAGTCCATTTTCTACTTATATGTAGATAAAAAATATTTATGAAAACATGAAATGAAAGCTAAACTTCCAACTTTATGCTTATTTAATGAAAATTAATAAAACTTATATTTTAGCTCAAATTTAATGTATTTTTTTGAAACAAGAAAATACACAATTAATGATATAAATCAAAACTAACAATATCTAAAAGATTTTATACTATTGAAATTAAAAAAGAATCTTCATAAATCACACGGTCACTCACATCCTATAAATTTTCTATGAAATTCAATTTAATTTTTTTATAAACTTTGTGCCAAAATTTCTCTCTTTCTTAAAAAAAAACTATGCACCAAAAACCACACATGTATGGAAGACGAAAGAAAAATATTTTATTTTTATTTTTATTTTCATGAAGTGCAAATACAATGAATATCAATAGAATTGATTACAATTTACATGCAAATTAAGTTAGTCAATTTTAATTAATGTTTCTTTTTTTTTTTTGAAAAATAACATTTAAGATTTATAACTTTCCAAAAACTTAAATGTTTAAATTTTTAAATTTTCAAAACCTAACAAGGGTATAATTGTACATTCTTATTAAAAATAACACTATTTATAGTAATTAGACTATATAATCGGTGCATCTCAGAATAAAAATGAGGACTATAAAATCAGGACGGAATGAGTATAACATTGTTTTATCCAAAATGCAAGTAATTCACAACAAGTAATTAATAATGATCGATGACGTATATGTGCGTGCAGTTGCGTACAGATTAACATTAGATGAATATTACAGTCTCTTTGTGTAAACCTGAGCGGCAGATTTTCTATCACACAGAGAGAGAGAGAAATTTTGAATTTAATCTACCTATCATTTCAACTTCTTTATTTTTTTATTTTTATGGGATTATATTTGGAAAATGCACGGGATAAATAGACTCAATAATTAATTAATTAGATCTCAAATATGACGTGAGGTTAACAATATAATTTAACACTAATTATTAAAATTGAATGCATTAATTACAATAGCAAAATTCACATTATTTTTCATGGAAATGAAAGACATGCAGTAGACAATATTAATCCACTGCATATAGCAATCAAACACAAATATTCAAAATAACTTTTTTAAGCCTTTGCTCAACTACGTACTATCCAACATGCTAGAGCGTTTATCATTGAATGTCACATTTTGAATCAAATTAATTATTGGAGATAGTGTGCATTAATTAATGTGATAAGATATAATAAATTTCTCAATAAATTGATTGCAACTTTCACAAATATAGGCCCTATATCCCTTACACAACCCAAATCAGAAAAAAAGTTGTTGCACATGAAATATATATCTTCAAAGCATCTTAATTAATATTCAACACACAAATAGTAAAAGTAAAAATAAAATCATAAAAAGCTGAAAAACTACATAGTTACATTGAATTGATTTGAAGTCGAGATATATTAATTACCTCTGAGAATCTGGTAACCAAACTCAAACTTTAGAAATAATTGTTACAATTTATAAATATAGGACATTATTCCATATTTTTTCCCACAATCATCATCTCTCACTTTTTCTTCAACCTCTTCCTATTTTTTGCTTTCTTCTCCCTTAACCCCCCCCCCCCCCTCTCTCTCTCTCTCTCTCAAAAGAAATGGCCGATTTCCGAAACGTGCCTTCATCCTTCTTCATGTTCTGCACCGACGATTTTGCAAACAAACTCGTAATATTAATTTCTTGCTTTCCATTCAATTTTTTTTTCCCTATTAATCATGTTTAAATGATTTTAATTTGTTGCAGAGCATACCATTGGCATTTGGGAATCAATACAAAAAATTTCTTCGTCAACCCTACCTAGAGCTCAAGACTGAATCGGGAAGATCTTGGATGGTGAAGGCGAGGAAGACGAGTAAGAAATGGTTCTTCACAGATGGTTGGTCTCGATTCGCGACGGACAACCAACTCAACCTCATCAACCTCCTCACTTTCCGCATCTCCGGTGAATCAGCTCTCGACGTCTCGATTTTCAGAAACGATTGCTGCAAGGAAGTGCCGTCTCCTCCACCTTCTGCACCCGCCGGTCTCTCTCTCTCTCTCTCTCTATATATATATATATATATATATATATATATGTGTGTGTGTGTGTGTGCCTGTTGCTTAAATTTCATCAATATATCACATTACTCTCACTCACTCTTAGCTTGTTGCTTAAATTTCATCAATATATCACATTAGTCTCTCTCTCTCTCTCTCTATGTGCCTGTTGCTTAATTTTCATCAATATATCAGATTACTCTCACTCTCTCTTAGCTCTTTCTCTCTCTCCATTTTCATGAGTGTTTTTATCAATGCTTCTCTCTCTGTCTCTGTCTCTCTCTCAAGTATGACAATTTTACGGCATTGAACAGATGATGAAGGTGAATCAGCGAAGACTTGGCGATTCGTTAGGAAACTGATGGATCACAATATTTCAAATCTAAGAATGGTAATTAATCAACACGAGTGATATTTGCTTTATTTCTTTTTGATAATGCATGCAGTGTTTGATCAAATTTCTATGGTGAATTATAACAGGACATACCAAAAGCGTTCGTGACGGCCACCGGAATAAAGGCGAAACAGAATATAGAACTAGAGAACGAACAAGGGAGGAGGTGGACGGTTATTGTGACTGACCGGAATATCAAGGTGTTCGCTCTGACGGCGGGATGGGTCAACTTTGTGACAGGCAACAACTTTCAAGCCGGGCAGATTTTGCTGTTCGAGTCGGTCCAGAATTCTCGAAATGTAGTGAAAGTTGTGGCGGTGGAAAATGAAGCCGGAAAAGAGTTGCTTGCTCGAGCCCGAAAGGGAGGCCTTCTTAAGTAGATTTTAGTTTGAAATTTTTTGTGTTTATTTTCTATAGGTGGCATGTATTATCAAATTAGAAATGAATGAATTAATCACTTTCTTTTGATTGTGTGCATTTGTATCGTTGATTATAAATTTCTAAATATTGCTACTCAAGAAATCGTTAATTATGTATCTTAATTAATACAGTATATAGGTGAATTTTATTAACCAAATTGTAATTAGGCTACTGTATTATGTATATATAGGATAGTGATTTATGCAAGACACATAAATTGAACATTGAAAAAATTGAAAAAGAAGAGATAAAAACTCATTATATTCTCGTTGTTTCTCAATTAACTTGAATTTCAACTAATATTATATATATTTCCTAAAAAAACTAATATTATATCTCTTTCTTACAAATAACCTGAATTCTTAATCGTCTTCTCAATTTATTATTATTATTATTATTATTATTATTATTATTATTATTATTATTATTATTATTACATCAAATCTTTATTTCAAGTTAAATTAAGAAAAACAAAGCTCTACGGTATTTCAAAAAAATATACTTTATAATTATCATATAAAAATTATATATACAAATGAACTACTCATCCTATTGTCTTCACAAAGGTAGTTTTAATGGAGGTTTAATTTTCTAATGTATATGTATATTAATTATAAATTATTATGGACTTTTGTCGAATATTAGTTACAAATTGCAATAAATTTTTTGCATAAATTTATTATTTATAATATTGAAGTTTTAAAAAAGTAGTTAATTGGCAGGGTATACAGGATATCATTACCTTAGTTGTTGACATATTTTTGTTATTCTATTAAACGTATATTTTTTTATATTAAGACTAAAATTAATCAATGAAATTGATAAATTCAATAAGAAGAGATTCTAATAATCATGCCAAATTTTATCGGTCTAAGATTTGAGAGACTTGTTGTTGGCTATTACGTACTAATATATATATAGATTTTTTTTTTAATATTTGAGGAATAATTATTCGAAACTATCAATTGAAATAGTATCTAAAACTCATTTAATATCCCTCCCTCCCAAAAAAAACAGTCATTTAATAGGAAAAGTGTTATTTGGTTAAAATCCAAATGAGGCACAAAGAATCAAAGATATATAGGAAAAGTGAAAATCGAGATTCCACTAATAAAATTAATGATATATATGTAAATATAATCTAATTGTATCCCCCTCTTCATGCAAGATTACTTTTTTTTCCCAAGGATTTTGAATAGAAACTACTTTTAAATGTGTGTATTTGCGTGTTGTGTAATATAATGAATTTAATGATACTAATCAATGCTCATGTACAATTGTATCCCAAATTTCTAACCATAAAATAATTTATGATTCTTGCATTAATGATTTTCCTAGAACTAGAATCATCCAAATATCTGCACATCGTGAGATCCCTTCAGCTTCAACAAATTTGCATTCAGTTTCCTTTATTGCTTCTGCTAAAAGTCTGCATCATTCTCTCTCTCTCTCTCTCTCTCTCTCTCTCTCTCTCTCTCTCTCTCTCATGTTAATATCAGCGGCAGGGCTTGAGAAAAGAATTAAGATATTTAATTAATAATTAATCCATCTTTTAAGTGTTACATGGATATATATATACACGACTCCTAATCATAAGTGTTATTTGCTGCTGCCTGGTTAAAATCCAAATGAAGCACAAAGAATCAAAGATATATAGGAAAAGTGAAAATCAAGATTCCACTAATAAAATTAATGATATGTAAATTTAATCTAATTGTATCACCCTCTGTGTTGAGATTGGCCCATTTGGCCTTTTCTTTATCCCCAGGCCCAGTTGTCTTAAATCCTACCCGGCCCACTACCCTTAACCCCAAACCCTAACCCGACATTCCAACTCCCCCATTACCTCTCATTATTGCTATCTCTCATTCCCTATGTTCTGGAACCCTTTATAATGGGCGAGAGAGCCCCCCTTCTCTCTCAAGTCACTCACTGTATTCCCAACCCTAATCTGTAAAGCTCTCTTTCTCTCACCGTGTTTTAGCCGCCGGTCTCGGTTTCACTGGCCGGAATCTGTCTGTGATTCCTGTTGACCTATGAGTGTAGACGGCTGGGCTGTTCTCTGAGAAAGGAAGCTTGAGTGCGCTTCGTGAGGGATCATTTCACCATCCCCGACTTGGTCTGGGTCTTTTCTGGTCGCCGGAGTTGCTGTTGCCGTCTCCAGTGGGAAAATCTGAGCCACCGTGCCCCGAGCACACTTTTCCCACCTCTGCCACCTCTCTGTCTTTTCTTGTCACTTTGATCCACGGCTCTCTCTCTCTCTCTGAACTTACTTGGCTTGTGTTCTTTGTTCCAGATCTGTCGATTGGTGCCCTCAAGCCTGTGAAGAACTTTGAAGGCTCACCTTGCCTTCTCCTCTGAGGCTTTCTAGTGAAGAAGTCATCCCCATTGTGAAAGCTCTGAAGCCTGCTTCTTACTGATCTTGTTGTAATCGATTGTAATAGTGTTTTCTTGTATCAAGCTACTTGAGTAGCTAGTGTGATAGACCGCAAGGGGTGGGGAAATAAGTAGTGAATCCCCTAGCTAGGCCTGTACCACAACAGTGGTATCAGAGCCAGGTTGGTCTAGCCGGGGGCACTCTCCTGCCTCCATTTATCACACCCCGCCGCCGGTAAGGGCCGCGTCTCTCTCGCCCCCCTCGGGCTCCTTAAAAAGGTATAACCGGTTCTTCCCTGCCTGGAAGAACCGACTCTGGTATAAACCCTAACCCTAAAACTTTGTTGTGTGGTACTTTCAATCTTGTGCCTTGCTTGCTTCTACTCTTGACTCTGACTTTCCTTTGGCATTCCAAGCTATTTCTCAAAACTTGCTTACGGTCGGGACCGTCTGGATTCCCCTGTGGGTCTCCTCAAAGCGGCTTGCCCCGATAGCAATTTTGAGTAAGGGATTTTCAGTAGAAAAAGGGGGTTCTGGGTTGTTCTTGTGTTATCTGAAAGTCTTACTGTTACTTTGGCTTGTGTTAAAGTTCTCTGTGAATTTGTTGAAGTTTTCTGTTTGTTGTGATTCCTGTTTTTTGCTGGAATCTGTATTGAAAACTCTGGTTTAAGAGTTCTTGAGAATAGACTTAGTGATCTAAAGTCTAGTTTATTGGTCTAGTTGGATTTTGGGATTGACCTGAGTGAACCCCTGCTCCACAGATCAATCTGTGCTGAGAACTAGGCTAGCCTCAGCTCTAGATTCCCCTGGTACATCCATCTTTAGACCTGTGGAGGTGCTTCCTCCTGATTTGTGTGTTTTTTGTGATCTTGTTATTCTTGTGGTAATATCTGAGTGTTTGGTGAAGTCCTGAGCTCTTTGTGTGATTCTGAGTGAATCTGTGAAAATATGAATAATTTAAGTGTTGTTCCTTTCAATGGAAATGATGATTTTGGTGATTGGCAAACAAGAGTGGAATGTATTTTAACAAAAGAAAATCTGCAAGATGCTATTTTTGAAAGAATTGATGAAAATGAGGCAGATAAAAATCTTGTTAAAATGAATGCTGGAGCAAGAGCTACAATCTTCTTAAACCTAAGTAGTGCTGTTGTCAGGAAAGTTTCTCACCATAAATGTGCTAAAGATCTATGGGATGCTTTGACTGCCTTATTTGTTGCTAATTTTGAAGAATCTGCATATTCTCTGCAAAATCAGATTATGACTTTTCAAATGGATCCTTCAAAAGATATTGATTCCAACATGCATGATTTTAATAAGCTTCTAAAAGACTTAAAATTAGCTGGAGATGATAATTTGAAAAATATGCTCCACAAATTCTCCTTGGTGCTCTACCTGAAGCTTTCTCTGAAGTTAAGTCTGCTTTAAAATATGGGGGGTCAAAGGTCACATGTGATATGATTGTGTCTGGCTTAAAAGCTAAAGAAAATGAGATAAAAAAGATGAATTCCAAACCTCTACAAAATGAAATCTTATATGTCAACAGAAACACTGCTAGGAGACCCTTTAATTGTGTTAATCCAGAAAATCCAAGTGTTTTAGCTGCTGAGAGGCACAGGAGGGAATTTAATCATGCACACAATCTCCCCAGTAATACTAGAACCCATAATCTGGTTGGAATTCATTCCCTGCATCCCAGAAATCAAAGCCAAACCCAAAACTTTGGTCATAGCCCCTCTCTTCATCCTCCCAGAAACCAAAGTTTCCCTCCCCAACACCAAAACCCTGATTTCAAGCCCAAAAAGACTTGCTGGAACTGTGGGAAACCAAGGCATTTCTCAAATATATGCAAACAACCTAAAAGGGGCAGGGGGTTTGGGAAAAACCATGCTAATAATGTAATGCACTTTGAACACCCTGAAAATCATGTGTATAAAGATGAAGATTATGACTATCATGAGAATGGTGAGTTTTATATGGTACATTCTGATTGTGATTTCCAATTCATCAATTTCTCAAATGATGTGTCAAAATCTGTGCATGAGTCTGAGTGGCTAATTGATTCTGGCTGTACCTTTCATGTCATTCCACACAAGCACATGTTTCACAACTTGCAACTTTTGAACTCTGGATTTGTTGCATTAGCTGATGGACAGCACTGTGATATAGTTGGAAAAGGAGATGTGTGTCTCAGATTTGAAAATGAAAGCATGATTACCCTCCATGATGTTAGATATGTTCCCAAATTAAAGTTCAACCTTCTATCTGTCTCTAAACTAGCTGATCAAATGCTATTTGGCTCAGTGAATCATAAAAGCTTTCAATTTAAATTAAACTCCATGATATGCTTTGATGCCCCCAGAAAGGGAGACCTATATGCTGTGCATGCTTACTCTGTGCCTATCCAATCTGCTAACTTGGTTCAAAATGAGAAAACTGCTTTGTGGCATGCAAGATTAGGGCACATGAGCAATAAGGGGTTAGAAATCTTGAGTAAGTCTGGTGCATTCAAGCATGACAAAGTCTCTAGCATGTCTTTTTGTGAACCATGTTTGATGGGAAAGCAACACAAGTTGCCTTTCTCTGTGTCTAGTCCCTATCCTAAAGCTCAATTGAGCTCTGACATACTTGATTACATTCATGCAGATGTGTGGGGACCTGCAAAGGTCCCAACCTATGGTGGAAACATGTTTTTCTTATCTGTTATTGATGATTTCTCAAGAAAAACCTAGGTTTTCTTAATGAAACACAAATCTGATGTATTTCAGAAATTCTCTACATAGGTTGCTGAGATTCAAAATCAAAGCAACAAAAAGATTAAGTGTTTAAGAACAGATAATGGTTTAGAATTCTGCAATCATGTTATGGACAATCTGTGTGCTGAAATGGGAATAAAAAGGCACAAGTTTGTGCCTTACAACCCCCAGCAAAATGGGGTTGTTGAAAGGATGAACATGACTCTCCTTGAGAGAGTCAGAAGCCTTTTCACTGGTTCAGGCCTTGATAAGAAATTTTGGGGAAAAGCTCTAATGACATCTTGTTATTTGGTTAATAGATCTCCCTCTGTCCCATTAAAAGGCAAACTCCCTGAATCTGTGTTCTATAACAAACCTATTTGACTGTCTAATTTGAGAGTCTTTGGCTGCAGTGCTCAAAAACTCAGTAAAATTGAGCCAAGGGCTAGGAAATGTATATTCTTAGGATACCCTGATGGTGTCAAAGGGTATAGGTTGTGGGATAAATCATTACCTGGCTTCAAAACCTGCATCAGTAGGGATGTCTCATTCAATGAATCTGATTTTCCATGCTTAAATGAATCCTCACTCTCTGCTGCTCCTTGTGGGGTGGAGAAAATTGATACTCCCTTGTTCTATCCTGCTTTGTCTAAGGTGGACCCTTCTCCACCAGTTTTACCTGAGATTAATGTTCCCAATGATCATCCTCATGTGCATGATAACATTAGTCCTACTGATTCTGCATCCAACCATGAGTCTGATCCTGACATGCATGCTCATATGAATGTATCTGAATCTGAACCTGATCAATCTGCTGTGCATGATTCTGAGCATGTGAACTTAGAAAATTACCAATTGTCTAGAGATAGGCCTAGGAGAACCATCAAGGCTCCCTCTAGGTATGATGGCTGTAATCTGTCCATGTATGCATTCAATGTGTTCAACAATGTTGATTCTTCTGAACCTAAAACCTATAAGGAAGCTGTCTCTTGTGCTGATTCTGATAAGTGGATAGATGCTATGAAATGTGAAATGAAATCCTTACATGACAACAAAACTTGGATTCTTGTGAAAAAATGTGAAATGAAATCCTTACATGACAACAAAACTTGGATCCTTAAATGGTTATTTAAAATAAAGCAAGAGATAAATAATGTAAGGTACAAAGCTAGACTTGTTGCTAAGGGTTTTACCCAAAAAGAATGCATTGACTACACTGAAATCTTTGCTCCTATGGTGAAATTCACCACAGTTAGAATAATGCTTGCTTTAACTGCGCACTTTGACTGGGAATTGAAACAAATGGATGTAACCACTGCCTTCTTGCATGGTGAATTAGAAAATAACATTTACATGAAGTAACCCGAAGGCTTTGAAGATAAAACTCATCCTGATCATGTATGCTTACTGAAAAAATCTCTTTATGGTTTAAAACAGTCCCCTAGGCAATGGAACATCAAATTTGACACATGCATGAAAAGTTTAAACTTCTCCAGAAGTAAATTTGATCATTGCTTGTATTATATGCAATCCTCTGTGACTATGTTCTTATTGCTTTATGTGGATGATATGTTGCTGATAAGTCCCTGTCTAAAAACTGTGAAGCATGTTCAATCCTGCCTAAGTGATAATTTCAACATGAAAGATTTGGGAGATGCAAGAAAGATTCTAGGTATGAACATTGACAGAGACAGAAGTAAACACACTCTCTTACTTCATCAATCTCCTTATGTTGAACAAGTGTTAAAAAAGTTTGATATGGATTTATGTAAACCAGTAATTGTCCCTCTTGCATCACATTGTCAATTGAGTAAAGATCAGTGTCCCAGAAGTGACACTGATTTGAATGATATGTCTGGAATGCCTTATGCTAATGCTATAGGGTCTGTGATGTACCTAATGATCAGCACCAGGCCAGACATAGCCTATGTTGTATCATGTTTGAGTAGGTACATGGCTAACCCTAGGTTGCCCCATTGGGAGGCCCTGAAATGGTTGTTAAGGTACCTAAAGTCTACTGCTTCTCATGGTCTAACCTTTTCAAAATTTCCTGATGGAGTCAAGTGTATTGGCTATGTTGACTCAAACTATGCCAATGATAGGAATCAAAGAAAATCTACCACATCTTATGTGTTCACCTTGTGTGGGTCATGCATTAGTTGGAAGTCTCAGTTACAAAGTATTGTTGCCCCTGTCATCCACTGAGTCTGAGTACATTGCAGCTATTGAAGCTGTGAAAGAAGCAATTTGGTTAAATGGTGTCCTATCTGAAATTAATTTCATTGATGATAAACCTTTGCTTTTTTCTGACAGTCAGTCTGCAATCCAATTATGCAAAAATCCTATTTTTCATGATAGAACCAAATACATTGATGTGAGATATCATTTTATAAGGGATATTGTTGAAAAATGGGAAGTTTTACTGGACAAGATCCCTTCTGAGTTCAATCCAGCAGACATAGGCACTAAGTGCCTCCCAGTTGCAAAGCTGGAAGCCTGCAAAAAGTTTTTGAACATGGACTTGGGTTGAACCAAAGGAGAGATTGTGCTGAGTTATCCTGACCTGATGTCAGGGTAATCATTGAGCTCTAAGGGCTGAGTAATATATGGTGAATTACCCTTGGTACTTAAGCTAGGTGATTTAAGTCTAGGATGGTCAAGTTGTCCAGACCTGAGACTTGTTTCAACATTTGGGTTGGTCTCTTGTGTTGAGACTGGAATGAATGCGCATAGTATTTATTCCTCCCTCTCTAATTCTGTCTTTGTGATAAAATTAGAGTAAAAACTAAAGGCAATGATGATAATCTCTTATGTTCATTTTTGGCAGGTAACTCCTTGGTGATGGAAAAGACCAACAGGGCCAAAGGTGAAAATGTTGAGATTGGCCCATTTGGCCTTTTCTTTATCCCCAGGCCCATTTGTCTTAAATCCTACTCGGCCCACTACCCTTAACCCCAAACCCTAACCCGACGTTCCAACTCCCCCATTACCTCTCATTATTACTGTCTCTCATTCCCTATGTTCTGGAACCCTCTATAATGGGTGAGAGAGCCCCCTTCTCTCTCAAGTCACTCACTGTGTTCCCAACCCTAATCTGTAAAGCTCTCTCTCTCTCACTGTGTTTTAGCCGCCGGTCTCGGTTTCTCTGGTCGGAATCTGTCTGCGATTCCTGTTGGCCTATGAGTGTAGACGGCTGGGCTGTTCTCTGAGAAAGGAAGCTTGAGTGCGTTTCGTGAGGGATCATTTCACTATCCCCTTCCTGGTCTGGGTCTTTTCCGGTCGTCGGAGTTGTTGTTGCCGTCTCCAGTGGGAAAATCTGAGCCACCGTGCCCCGAGCACACTTTTCCCACCTCTGCTACCTCTCTGTCTTTTCTTGTCACTTTGATCCACGGCTCTCTCTCTCTCTGAACTTACTTGGCTTGTGTTCTTTGTTCCAGATCTGTCGATTGGTGCCCTCAAGCCTGTGAAGAACTTTGAAGGCTCACCTTGCCTTCTCCTCTGAGGCTTTCTAGTGAAGAAGTCATCCCCATTGTGAAAGCTCTGAAGCCTGCTTCTTACTGATCTTGTTGTAATCGATTGTAATAGTGTTTTCTTGTATCAAGCTACTTGAGTAGCTAGTGTGATAGACCGCAAGGGGTGGGGAAATAAGTAGTGAATCCCCTAGCTAGGCCTGTACCACAACAGTGGTATCAGAGTCAGGTTGGTCTAGCCGGGGGCACTCTCCTGCCTTGAAAGGGGTCGAGTTGCGTTTCCACGCGCGCGAGACGGTTGTATTAACGGCGGTCCGATTTATGTACTGTAAGAGAGATATATGGTTCTGATTTTTCATCTCCATTGCATGGGGATAATGGTTCTTCGACTTGAACAGGAAAATGATAAAGCCTATGATTAGATAAAGTTTGCACGATTTGCAATTTAGACACCTAAATTTTAAAATTTTGCAATTAAAATACATAATTGTATTTTATTTTATTTTTTTTGCAAAATAAACTCCTATTTTTTTCGGGCGAATGAACCTTCGCGTGTCATAAAAATCATGTGGTTTATGTCTGAATGAACAAAAGAAAAATATATAATTTTGAATTTTTTTTTACTTTTATATATTTCTCAGATACAAAACGATGTCGTTTTGTCATTTTGTGATGGGATGAAAATATTTTTTGCAATTTTTTTTTGCAAAAATAAAAACTCCTAAATTTATGACACTCTCAAATATCCTTATAATTAATCTAACATCATTAATTTTAACATGAGTTTTTCGTTATACCATTTTCATATTTAAAGAAATAAACATTAAAAATACTACAAAACATGAAAATTCTCACAATAGAAAAAAAGTAGTAGTTTGATCAAAAACTCATTTGCAAATAGTATATAAAATATATTTCTATTTAATATAACATTTAACACGATCTTTTTGTACAATAACAATTGTATATAGATCTCTTTGTCACTTTCTTAGCGAGTGTGATTCATACATAGTTACATATTTGACGAAAGTAGTATTTTTTTTTATGAATTTTACTATGTATAATAGATGACGGTTTTAAAACTATTTATAAAATGAGGTGTTTTTATTTTTCAGCAAAATACAAGGGAGTCATATGAATTTCAACCTTACATTTTTAAATTTTGGGAAAAATCTCATGAAATATTAATCAAATCATGATGTTGTTGTTGTAAATCCCGAAATGATGAGTTTTTGAGCCAAAAATCTGCATGAATAACACATGAGATTTTCTGGTGCACTCTCTTTATTACACTCTCACTTTTTAATTACGAGTTTATTTTGTATTTTTTTCTCTTCAATATTTTATGTTTTTAAGATTTTGTTTAATTTTATTTTTGTTTATTAGGGTTCCATCCAATTTGAATTTATACTTATTTTTTAGTATTTAATTTTTGTTTAATAATTCATTGTTGATTATTTCAAAATTAAATTTTAGTTTTTTAATTCATTTTTGGTTGATAAATGTTGACTGTGATTATGTATGATATAATTAATTTTTGTTTTATGATAAATATTATTAAAATTATAAATCGATAGTGAAACACATATGATTGCAACAATAAATTTTAACCGAACTAATTAGGGTAATAAAGGATATAAAATTAAAAAAATTTAAACTTAATTATTTGTTTGAGGCATGCAGTTAATTAAGGTTAATTCTATTAACAAGTCAAATCTTTTTTCTTTATAATAACCTTGAAATTATTTAAATTATAATAGACATTTTTGTCCTCATAACATCAACCACTTAAAAACTCAAAATAAAAAGAAGCCACACTTAAAAACTCAAAATCAAAAGAAAGCATTCCAAGAAAATAATGAGAAAAGATCAAGATCTATTACTCTCTAACTCATGCAAAAGCGAAAGAATTTCAAGAAAATATTGAGAAAAGTTGTAGTCATAAACCATCTTGTCAATACATTTAATGGATAATTTATATATATCGAGTCGTACATTCTATAGAACCTTAGAACATTCATCATAAATTCCAAAGAAAGATAAAGTTTAGATTTGATCTTTGTTCAAGATTTGTTAGTGCGATTCTTAAGCATTTTTTTGTTTTCGCAATTTATGTCCGACCATGACGAACCGATAATTTATACATAGCAGTTTTCTTGTGAAAAAGATCCTGAATAATATTTTTTGGTGTGCGAGGAATGATTGATTCATTGACTTATGGAGTAAATGTTATGCTGATTTGAACCCTCACCAATAAGAAAAGCATCTACATCAACATGAAAATATGGAAAAAAATCACAAATTAATCTTAGATCAACTTGCAATTAGTCAAAGATTGAAGAGACTTTTTGGGATGGTTGAATTATAGGAAGGCCGATTTCATTCACAGTCAGTGTGCGAGATATTATTGATTCACTCAATGTGGAAAACCCAATAGGAAGATTCTCGATCATGAGGCTGTGCTTAATCTCATCTCTTATTCCAACTATTGGTTTAATTGTTGACTATATATCTTTCAAAATCTCAAGAGTTGTAGGAATGATAACTAATTGATTAAATGGAGCTAGCTAGATATATAATCATCCACAACTTATTCATTGTTGTATCCATTTCCCTGGTTATCTTAAGACTCGATGTACTCAGATATTGGACTAATTGCATGCTATTAGTTAAATTTAGGGTTTCTTGTGTTTTTCAAGACCATAATAAAATTTAGTTTTCTGTTATGATCTCAGTAGCTTCCTTATATTTTTTTTAGATTTCTTCTTCCCTATATTTTGTAAATTTTCTAAATATATATGTATTATAGAATTATCGGGTATTGTATAAAATTTAAACCTTGACATATTTTGTGAAAGAAATGGGGAATGATCTCAAGAAGAGAAATTAAGGAGTAAGTATTGAGGGAGAACTTTACGGTAACATTTTCTATTCCAATAATGTGAAAATTTGCTATTTGCTATTTATTAAGCCTTAATTGGAAGGGCTGGATCCAAGAAACAATCATAAAATTAAATTGACTCACAAAAAGATAAAATTAAAGAAAAAATATAAGAAAAATTATAATTGAAATGTGTAACACACAGAGTGCAACAAGATATTTCATGTGCGCTACAATTTGGGCACATGAAATATTCTATTACACTCTACGTGCTACACTCCAATAATTCAATAAAAACTCAACTTAGGTTTATTAAATAATTGCAAATCCCTTTTTTTTTACGAACATTCAACAATGAGTTAAAAACTCAACAAGTTTTTATTAAATAAAGTTTACACGATTGATTGACAAGCTTAACTGAAATTTAACCTTTATTTTATTATCTTTCTAATAACTACAGATTATGATAACATAATACATGATGAGTTTATGAAAATAATCATTTAACTAGCTGCGAAGGCCTCTTAATTACACTACAACAAAATTTGGCTATAAGGACGCTTATAATGGGACGATTACACAATAAACGTCCTATTATCAGTTTAATGGGACGCCTTTCAGAAATGTGTCCTATTAATCTCTATGAAGTATAGCAGGAGCAGACCATATAAAAGTCTAGTTCTACTAAATTAAAAAAAAAAAATCACACTTGAAATCTTACTTTAAAAGCGTCATATAAATATATTAAGGCCTTGTTTACTTTGATGGATAAGGGTGAATTAATAGGTTATCCTATGTTTACTCTGCATGATATTAAAATAGTGGATAACTCAAGGCCCGTGATAAATGTTTTGTGTGCCTATTTGTGGGATATGTATCCCACCTAAAGAGGTGGGATAAGATTTATCCATCTTCTCATCCTCTAAATTATCTATCCACTCAATTGTAAATCATTGAAGTAAACAAGTCGTACACAACCTGGTGAAGGCTAGATCTTTACCAACCCCATGCAACTCTCTCTCACTTCCAAAACACTCCCAAAGCCTGAACAATCTCTTTGTTCCAGAATTTCTCTATCTTCAACTATCACTTAGCTAAACACTCCAAAGCCTGAATCTCTTTGTTCCTAAATTCCCAGGAAGACCGTGAACAATGAAAACCTAATCCGTAATTATTCATTTATGAGAAGATCGATGTCTCGTTTTCAGGTATTTAGGGTAGTTTGCATTAAAATTGCTCTTTGTTTATGAATATTTGAGATGAATTATTTGATTGATTTTCGTGAACTTCGATTTTCGTTATTTTTGTATCCGAGTTTATTTCTAGTTTTCTCTTAATTAATTAATCATTTGTCTTAAGAGGCTTAATGTTGATCCGAGGCGTGCTCCTCCACGATCGATCACACGGGTCCGATGGAACCCGCCTCCAGTTGGTTAGGTCAAGGTGAATACTGATGGCTCGTCTCAAGGCGCACCGGGTATCATGTGTACGGGTGGGGTCTTTCGTTGCCCGAATGGTTCAGTTCTTGGGTGTTTTCATACTTTTGAATGTGTGGGATTTGCCTTTATTGCTGAGCTTTTGGCAGTTATTGTAGCATTGGAATGGGCTCGTGCGTTGTCTCTTGATTTTATTTGGCTCGAGGCTGATTCTACTTATGTGACTTATCTCTTTGCTTCCAAGAGTCTTTAGGTTCCTTGGAGCTTGAAGGGACGTTGGCGTAGTGTGCTCAATCTTATTAGTACTATTCATTTTACTGTTTCGCACATTTATAGAGAGGGTAACAGAGTTGCTGACCTGTTAGCTTCGGTTAGTGTAGATGCTGGGTTTTGGTTTCATGGCGTTCCTTGTATTGTGGATGCTATTCGACAGGATTTATGTAGTCCTGGTTTTTTCCGTTTTCATTAGAGGGGTACTCTTTTTCCCATATGGCTTTTCCCACTTCGGGTTTTCCATGTGGGTTTTGACGAGGCTCCGGTCCTCTGAGTTATCAGCATGTGATTTCCGGGATTTTTAGGTTTGTGACGTTTCTTTTCTTTATCTATACATTTCAACAAAAAAAAAATTAATCATTTGAAAATGGAACATTTATGATGATCGAGATGGAGAATTTGTTTCTCATAGTTCGTGTGGTTTACATTAAAATTGCCTTTTGTTTATGAATATTTGAGAGAATTGTGGGATTGATTTTGGTGAAATTAGATTGTGTAGGGGTGCGACGCCGCCTCAATTTTGATAGATTCTGTTGCTTAGATTAAGACTGAGGAAAATACTCCCCAATCTCTTTAAATAGATCGACATTATCAAATTGAAACTAGAACAGGCGTGCTCTGGCGTTGTGTCTTGCCCTGATATTCTTGTTTTGGCCGCAAGAGAGTGTTGTCATGGTCTCTCTCTTTGCATATATATCTATCTCTATCTATCTCTCTATATATAATATATTTGTGTGTGTAGGCTAAGTGTCTAAATCTTTTTTTAAATCATGGTGATGTTTGGAGTTTCAGGCTGGAGCCCAGTTCTATCCTCTGTTGTTAACTGGTAGGGAGGACAGCAAAAATGCTTTTCCAATAAATGTACTTCGAGATATTCCTCATCCTAACTTCGATCTCAATGAAGCAATTCATTCATTTGCATCAAAAGGATTTCATGATAGAGAAGCAGTGGCTCTACTAGGTATAATATCTTGATCTGTAAATAAACTTTCATTGTGTATGGAATTCAGTCAAGGAAACTGTCTCGCAATGCAATTAGCTCGGCTTTGTACATGCTGTGTCTCGCAATGCAAGTTGTGAATGCAGATTGGTTGACAAGAAATCTGAGCCCAGCAATATTGATTTGCTTATGAATGAGGAAGATGCTCAATTGTTCATAGGTTGTATCTTCAAGTGGATCAACGAGCAGAGTTAGCTACAAAATGTTAGATGAGGACTAGTGCGAAAGAAGCTCTCAATCGATTTCTCTTGATGTTCTTCTCTCATTTGGTGACCATTAATGGGGCTCTCTGCAGCCAACTAAGTAACTCTTCCTCCTCTCGCTTCTTTTTAAATCAGAACACTAGGTTTGCCTTAAGAATTTGTGTGCCTCATAACAAGCTGCATTTTCTGCCATTACACTTAATCAGTGGTAAAGGAGAGGTAACTGGGGAAATTAGGCGAGTGAAATTTGAGCACTTAGAGCAACAAAATGATAAGGATTTGGTGAGATATTGGTTTTATTTTATTTCTATATTGAATGAATTAAATTTTCTTCACAAAACATTTCTATACTTAATCTGACTGTGCACCCTTCCATGAAGACTGAATGTTTTCTTCATGTCTCTTGTTCAATTATGATGAGATAAATGAGAAGTCAATTGTTTTATTTGGGTTTGTGATTTTCTATCATTCATTCTGCTCTTGTTCCTTAAAAAAAATCTTCACTAATGCTTTTTGCTCCACTCATCATTTCAGGTAGTTGGGTATCTTCTGTGTGCATTATGTCCAAGCTATTTTAGGTAAAATCCATCACCAAAATCAATGACTCTTTTATTTCTTTCATTATTTATATGTTATAGTTTAGTTTTTGTTGCATTCATAATCATGCACGTACAAACTTGACTTTGCATATGCAGCACGTACAAGCAGAACCCTTCTAACTCTGTTGAATTTGACTATAAATGCTCTTGAGGTACGAGGTACTATTCCAGTTTAGTTTTCAAATTAATCCTGATATAATTTTCTTGCATTGATCAGTTGTCAATGAATTTTACTCTTTTAATTAATAGGGGGAATTCTCGATTCCTTGAGACTTTTCCCATAGAAAAAGAAGACTGTTAGGATACTGGCAGATGTATCTGGAATAGTGAAACCATCAAGGTATGCATACAACGATTCTTGAGGTTAAATTAGTTCACATATTTTATTACAGCTGATAGTTTTAGTATTTAGTATATATATGTTTGCAGTAGTAAGTACTAACTGATTGTTTGAAGTTTCTTTCATAGTTATATGCTATAACAAGTCTATTCTTTTCATAGTATGTAGGATATATGATTTTATTACATAGTCTAATGAACAAAAAATATTTCTGGTTCTGATTTCTCAGCATTGTACAACCTGGAGAGTCATCCTCTTCAGTCCTTAAGGAAGCTGTTATCTAAGATTAGTCACCCTTTTCATTGTGGAGGTTTCACTTGGTGAACTTTTATTCGAGCAGAGAATCTCTTGAGGCTACAACGTGAGCTATTTATCTCTACTTATTTACATTTTGTTTAGTATATTAGGGAAGTAATTTATACGTGCCTTTATCGTTATTAGCTACTTGTTGTATGTTCTTATGATAGTTGTCAATTTTCTTGATGATGAATTACAATAAAGATGTCTTAGCAAGTGAAGTTCTTAAGTATAGGAAGTCAATAATATTTGGGTCCTTTAAATCATCATTTTTTTTGGGATTTATCATTTCTTGCAGTTAACATCTCTTAAAAATGTCGAGCTGTTTCATAAAGTGTATGGGACGAGGCACTAAAATCTGGTGAAGCTTCTAAGTAAGTATTATACATCTTCACTTATGGACTCCATTGTTTCTTGCAGTTAACACCTCTTCTTCACTTTAACAGATAATTTGTTTCCATGTCATTGCAGTCGTCATTAGTCTGTTATACAGAAGTCTAGTTTTCTCTAATGTGGTGGATTACATAATTTGAACTATATTCCAATTGTAGGACTTAAAGATTTTGGATTTGAGTCTCTCTCTAGCACTTGGTGGTGTATTTGGTAATGTATCTGTATTTTCTAGAATAGAAATTTATTTCATTGGTTTCGCAGCTTGACATTTGAAGTACTGCTCCTTTGTAGTAGTATCTAAAATGTAAACTTTTACACATGCTTTGAATTACTTTTAAATTCTACCTCTAGCTATTTTTGTGGTCTTTTCCCTTGATACATAAGTAGAGTAAAATGGCTTGTTGGGATCATGTTGAAATGATGATAAGTTAAGCTATTGAACTCGACTTGTCTATTTTTATTAGCTTTAACTTTTAGTGTTATATTTTTATTTTTGTTTTAAAAATATTTGAAAATAGTTTATCAATGTCCTTCTACAGTTGATGGACTTGTTCTCGTTTTTAGATCTAGAACACACTTACATATCTCAATTTGGTAGACTTTACTAGTTATTTTAGCAAAGATGATATGTTTTGGTTGGTAGTGTATTATGAATGTTTTTTTAGCCCATTATGCTCAGGTTGTTGGGTTTTTTTTTTAGTTTTATTTATTTTATATTTTTAATATAAAAAATATATTTAGCAGGGAACCGCGGTTTGTGCAATGCAATTATAATTTGAATTCTCGTAGGTAATAGGACACTTTTAAGCGTTATATTAGCTGAGAGCTTGTAAGGGCTCTTGAAAACGTCCTATTAGACATATATATGGTGTTCTAGAAATGGGAGTTGTTAGGATGCTTCAAAGCGACCTATTAGGGAAAGCATCCTATTAGGTCTATTGTGACGCGCAGAAAAAGGATGCTTTATGGAAGCGTACTATTACATGACTTAAAAGCGTCCTATTAGATGAATTTTGTTATAGTGTAACAAATCTTAACAAATTGTGATTCCTTTTTACGAGAGGCATTGATGTACATGAAATTTTAGATTTTATTTCCATTGTGTTCGAAAATATGGGGTGTAAAAATTCCATAATTTTTGTTCTATATTTTTCACATTTGTCACTGAAACAGGCTAAATATTGACCTATGGGGGCTGAAATTGGCACATAATTCAACTCTTTGATTTCCGGCGATCGGAATCGGAAAGTGGTCGGATTTCATGGTCAGAGCGGTGCTTACCTCGACGAAATAGACCTACACACTCAAGATTTCTGACTATTGGAGTCTGAAATTATGTTTCACATTTTGTGGCCAGTTTGATGGTTTGAACTATATTTTCAATAATTTGACTTGTTTAAATTGTATTTGTGGGGAATATTTTGTTTTATTTTACCAGTTGCAGGGATTAATGGCTTTTTATATATGCTATTCAATTTTTATTTTAGTTCAACATGATATGTCACGTGCTTTTTTTACGGTTCTAATTACCTAGTCTTTTTTACACTTTATTTAATGTGAATATGCGGTGTGTGTGTGTGTGTAGCGCCCCGGTCCCGAGAGACCTTGGAAATGAGCGCCACGGGGGTGGGGTTTAAGAAGAGGGGAAAGAAAGGGGATTTCAAGGATGATTATCAATGAACGATTCCAAATTAGTTCAATAAAAGAGCACGATCATCGTAACAAATTCAGAGTTATATATATATATCCAAAACATGAGTTTTTGGTCTTGCGGAAGCTATGATACATCAAAAGAAATAATACGATGATCAGAGATTGAGATGAGCTAAGACAACGGGTTAGCTACAAAAGTACACATATAAGCCCCATCACAGCTCATCGTCTGCACGCTCCAGCTCATTGTCCTGAAACCATTTGAGAAAATATTTGGGCTGAGTACTAATGTACTCAGTGGGTTTTCTGAGAAAAACCGAGTTATCAAAAACATTTGATAAAATAATTATCTGTGAGTATGCAGATGAATCTTAGAAGGTTTTGAAAAGGGAAATGCATCTAAGTTCATCAAAACATTTAACATGAATGTGTTCACCAGTAAACCCTGAAGTGAACCTTGATCCATCAGTAAACCCTGAAATGGACCCACTCACCAGTAAACCCTGAAGTGAGCTAAGTACGACACCCGCAACCACCACTACATCATCATGCGCAATTACCGAGTAAACCCTCAAGGTAATTAAAAGTTCTTTTAGCTGAGAACAGCCAGGGATTGGGTGCGACTCAAACCAAGCAAGACTGTAGCTACTCACATTGACACAGCGCTGGTATATGAGACTCCGACAACCACAGCAAGCAGAACGAATCATTTTGCACAGATAATCATATATGCACATTTGTTTCAAAACGAGCTTAATAACTCAAACATAGTATTTTGAGAAAGATAGTATACGCCCACCTTTTGACTATAATAGTCGAAGCTTTTCAGCTCCTACGGAATCGAGCAACACCACAATGATTACGTCTTACGGCAAATGATCTACAAGTATCAAAATTCGTCTTAGAACCTCCACGAGGCCAAGACTCTCGCAATTACATAGTTTCACATAAATGAGAATCAATCACATCATAGTCCTATGGGAGTTTATTAAAATAAAAAGACTCTTTTTAAAACACATTATCTCATTCGAGCATAAATCAAACACTTGGCGTGCGATTTTAAATGACACAATTTAAATCCACGTTAAAACCGATCTTAGCTCAAGGGTCCTCACAACCCTAGCTACTAACTGATAAGGACACTCCTTAGCATCATTGAAGGAGTTAAAAGATCCCTTAATTGATTTCGAATAAGGGCGATTTGAAAATTGAAAATTTGTTGAACAATCTGCACAACAACTGACTTTGATGATTTATCAAAATTTATCCAGAAGGAATTAGGGGCTGGGCCCTATACCATTAGAAAGACACTTAAGTCTAGTTTTCGGAACACTTTTCGGTGACTCCATACGATAACTAACGAAAAAGTTATGACCGTTTTACTAGAAGGTAGCAAATCTGCCACGAATTTCTGAAAACCGAAACATGACCCAACTTTGCCGATTTTTCATAATTTACTCAGAAAGAATTAGAGATTGAGACCTATACCGTTGGAAAGCCAAGGAAGTCTAGTTTCCGGAAAAATTTACGGTGTCTCAATCGGACGTCTAACGAGGGAGTTATGTTCGTTTTACCGAAGGGTGGCAAAACTGCCGACCCGCGCGCGCGAATGCGCGAACTCAAACGAAACTCCATAACAATTATCATACTCGATACAAAAGCTTTCACCACACCAAAACACATCTCAAAACTCAACTAACATGCTTGCATATAACCAATTCATTTCTAAATCATCAAACATCATTTGAAACATCAAAATCCACACATATAATTCTTAAGCTTAAATATATCATCATTTTCGAAAATACCTTTGAACAACAATGGAGAGAAGCTTTAGGAGGTTGAAGATAGTTGGATGAAGCTTTGATTATGGCTCCAACTTGAAGTCCTTGCCTTACTTTCTCTCAAAAATTTGTGTGGAAATGAAGAAGAAGAAGAAGAAGAAGAAGAAGAAGAAGAAGAAGTGAATGGAAAATGATGAGGTGAAGCACTCTCTCTCTATACTATGCATACATATCCATTTACTTATTTTGTTGACAAAAGTGACGTGTGGAAGCATGGGGAAAGGTGAGGGGAAGGCATGGCCTCCCATGCCTTGGGTTGACCAAGAAAAATACCCGGTTTAAATACCGGTTGTTCGGTTATCGTGATATTTTCCGTCTCCGGAAAAATCCCAAATTGGACCAAAACGGAAGAAATAATTCATTGATTTTAAAACCATAGATTAAACACATTTTCTTAAATATTTTAAATACGCCAAGTGACACAAATCGATAAATCGATTAATACTCATATTAAAATATATTTCGATTCTCATCGATACGACACATTGCAAGTTCGGTTAAACCACCGAATTACGAAAATTTTAAAATGACGCGACTCCCATAGTCTATGATTACAATTAATTATATACAAAAAGGTTCGGGGCACTACATACTCTCCTCCTTAAAAGGAATTTCGTCCCGAAATTCAAGCATCCTGAAACATCTCGGGATACTTCAGTTTCATCGAGCTCTCAAGCTCCCATGTTGCCTCGTTTCGGTCATGGTGATTCCATTGCACAAGCACTAATGAAATCTCCTTGTTTCTCAAGACTTGGACCTTTCGGTCGATAACCATGTGCGGCTTCTCTTCATACGACATGTCAGGTCGCAATACAAAATCATCATCTCGAATCACGTGTTCAGGATCGAACACGTATTTTCTTAGCATCGATACATGATAAACGTCATGTGCTTGGGACAGATTTGGCGGCAACGCAAGCCGATAAGCAACCTCACCAATTCTTTGCAGAATTTCAAATGGACCGATAAATCTTGGTCTTAACTTGCCACGTTTCCCAAATCTCACAACACCACGTGTTGGAGATATCTTCAAAAACACCTTATCACCAACTTGAAATTGCAAGTCGGTCCTTTTTTTGTCAGCATAAGCCTTCTGACGATCTTGTGCTTCTTTCATCCTTGCCCGGATTTGATCGATCTTTTCAATGGTCATTTGCACAATTTCTGGCCCCAAAATTCTACGTTCTCCAACCTCATCCCAATATAAGGGTGATCGACATTTGCGTCCATACAAAGCCTCGTATGGCGCCATTTTGATGGTGGATTGATAACTATTGTTATACGCGAACTCCACCAACGGCAACATGTCCTCCCAACTGGTGTTTCCATCAAGCACGACTCCTCGAAGCATGTCTTCTAGAATTTGAATTGTTCTTTCCGATTGGCCATCAGTCTGTGGATGAAATGCTGTGCTGAAATTTAGTCTCGTGCCCATCGCCTCTTGAAGGCTTTTCCAAAATCTCGACGTGAATCGGGTATCACGATCCGACGTGATAGAAACTGGAATCCCGTGCAATCTAACAATGTCTCTCACATAGATTTGAGCCAACCTGCTCAAATCTGTCGTGGACTTTATTGGAATAAAATGTGCTGACTTTGTCAGTCGATCCACGACAACCCAGACTACCGTGTTTCCTTTTACCGATCTAGGTAAACCAACAATGAAATCCATCGTGATATGCTCCCATTTCCATTCAGGAATCTCTAAAGGTTGCAACAAACCCGAAGGTCGTTGATGAACGGCTTTCACTTGTTGGCACGTCAAGCATCTTTCCACAAATGTTGCTATTTCACGTTTCATATTGCTCCACCAAAAACTCTGCTTCAGATCTTTATACATTTTTGTACTCCCGGGATGGGCAACATACGGAGTACTATGAGCTTCCCTCATAATCTCCAACTTCAATTCGTCAACATTTGGAACACACAGTCGATCACGAAACATCAACGTTCCGTCATCGGCTTCCTTGAACTCCTTTAGTTCGCCACTCCTGATCTTCAGTCGGATTTTTTCCAACTTATCATCTTTTGGTTGTGCTTCAACGATTCTTGCTCGCAGTTCAGGTTTAGCTACCACTGCAGCTATCGAACTTGTCGTAGAGTCGGGTGCAACCACCACCTCTAACTCTAGTTTTTCCATTTCCCGTACGAGTTCTTTCACATCTGAGATGTGACCTTCAGATGCCCCTGGCCCGCATCTGCTCAAGGCATCTGCAACCACGTTTGCCTTGCCCGGGTGGTAATGAATCGTGCAGTCGTAGTCCTTTACTAACTCTAACCAACGTCTTTGCCTCATGTTCAACTCCTTCTGCTCGAAGATATACTTCAAGCTTTTGTGGTCGGTGAAGATTTCACATTTTACCCCATAGAGGTAATGCCTCCAGATTTTGAGAGCATGCACGACTGCGGCAAGCTCCAAATCATGGGTTGGGTAGTTTAACTCATTCGGTCTCAACTGACGAGAAGCATAGGCTACCACCTTCCCATTCTGCATCAACACGCAGCCCAAGCCCAACTTAGACGCGTCTGTATAGATTACAAAGCCTTCTACTCCTTCTGGCAGCGTTAAGACTGGTGCAGTGGTCAATCTCTTTTTGAGTTCTTGGAAACTCTTCTCACATGCATCAGTCCACTCAAACTTGACCTTTTTCCTCAGAAGTTGAGTCATCGGCCTCGCTATCTTCGAGAAGTCCTTGATAAACTTTCGATAGTATCCTGCCAATCCGAGGAAACTTCTTATCTCATGAACATTTGTTGGTGATTTCCATCTTTCTACCGCTTCGATCTTTGCAGGGTCTACTTTGATTCCTCCTGCTGACACGATGTGTCCGAGGAACATCACTTCCTGGAGCCAAAATTCACACTTGTTGAACTTTGCGTAAAGTTTCTCCCTTCTTAGTGTTTCTAACACTATTCTCAAGTGTTCTTCGTGCTCCTTCTCGCTTTTCGAGTAAATTAGAATATCATCAATGAAGACCAGCACAAATTTGTCTAAATGCTCGTGAAAAACTCGATTCATCAAATCCATGAAGACTGCAGGAGCATTGGTTAGACCAAATGGCAACACTAGAAACTCGTAGTGGCCATACCTTGTTCGAAACGCGGTCTTAGGTATGTCTTCTTCTCTCACCTTGACTTGGTGATATCCAGATCGTAGATCGATCTTGGAAAATACCCTTGCACCGGATAACTGATCAAAGAGATCATCAATCCTTGGAAGCGGATATTTGTTCTTCACGGTTAACTTATTCAACTCGCGGTAGTCGATGCACATCCTCATCGAACCGTCCTTCTTTTTGACGAACAGGATCGGTGCTCCCCAAGGTGAAACACTAGGTCTTATGAAACCCAGTTCCAATAGTTCTTCCAGTTGCACCTTCAACTCCTCTAACTCCTTCGGAGCTAAACGATATGGCGCTTTGGACATCGGTGCTGCACCTGGTTGTAGCTCGATGGTGAACTCCACTTGTCTATCTGGTGGCAATCCCGGCAACTCTTTTGGAAATACGTCATAGTACTCTCGTACCACCGGTACTTGATCAACTGTCAGCTCCTCTTCCTTCTTGCTCGATAAGTGCACTAAGAATGCTCGACACTTGCCCTTTCGAATCATCTTTATCGCTCTCAGCATTGATATGATGGGGATCGCGCTTCCCATTCTTGTTCCATAAAACTTTGTCTCCGCCCCACCCGGCTTTTGGAGTATAATCTCCTTTTCTTGGCATCGAATCGTGGCACATTCTTTGGTCAGCCAGTCCATACCGAAAATAATATCGAAATCTCGCATCTCAAGTACATAAAGACTGACTATGAAACTCTTTTCACCTATAAGCACATCTAGGTTCTGGCACATGCAATCAGACAAAAGCGTTCGCCCTGAAGGAATGCTTACGGCTAAAGGTTCTTTTGCTAACTCAGGTTCGAGATTCATACGCCTACATGCACTTCTAGAGATGAATGAATGCGAAGCTCCAGTATCAAACAAGGCAAGCACAGGTACATCACACATACTGATCATACCTGCCAAGTTTCCAGGATTTCCGGCAGCCTCCTGCTGATTCAGCGCATATGCTCGGGCCTGTTGAGGTGCCCTCTGATTCTGGTTCTGGTTTTGCTGAGGCCTCTGGTTACCTCGGTTGTTGCCATTGCCTCGACCACCTCCTCCCTGTGGTCCCTGTTGTCTCTGGTCTGGCGCTTCTGACTTCTGCTGACACCGATTAGCAAAGTGACCCGGTTGGCCACAACGATAGCAGGTAAGGCACTTTCCAAAATGGTGTCTATGGCAGGTGGCACACTGCGGTGCATAACCTTGGTAGCCCTGAGGCCCCGCTGCCACATTACCTTGGCCAGCCGGCCTTTGTCCATAGCCTCCTCCGCCCTGATAATTGGGCTGGAAACTCTTTTTCTGGTGCCCATGCTGAGGACCTTCCCATTTTCGCTTTCCCTTAGGGTCAGCCGTAGGCGGATGAGATGCCGACCCCTTCGAGGCTCCCTGCATCGCCTCAATGCTCAGTGCCCAGCTCAGAAATTGGCCATAATTAGCTCCGTCCTTCCCGACTAGAGCGGTCCCGATCTCAGGCCTCAGTCCCATACGGAACTTTTCAATTCGTTTCTCTTCGGTATCTACTGTTTGAGGCGCATACCTCGATAGTCTATTGAATTTCAGGTCATAGTCGGCCACAGAGCCACTACCTTATTTCAGATTCCAGAACTCGTTCGCCTTCTGGTGCTGATAGTGAGCTGGAATGTATTTCTGGTACAGAATGGACTTGAAATCTTCCCAAGTGAATATCTCCCAATCTTCATCGGGAATCGTTCGTCTCACTGACTCCCACCAGAAGTCAGCATCATCAACTAGCTGGTATAGCGCACATGCTATCTTTTCCTTGTCATCACATTGGAGAAATCCAAAGATTTTCTCCAAGGCACGGATCCATCTCTCAGCCGCGAGTGGGTCACCTTCCCCATTGAACACCGGGGGATTATGATGTCGAAATTCAACTTCGATTCGCGGTCCTTGGACCGGCGGCTCCACCGGCACCTCTGGCATCGCTAGATTAACGTTTCTCGGTCTTCTTCCCCTCGGAGGCATCCTGCACTAACCGAGTTCTAATAAGAATCATGATCATAAAGATCATTACGTATCGCCATTCAATTGATCAATAAAGAATCTCTTGGGTACAACCTCTCCGTTGATCCTAAACACGCATGATCTAAACCGATACATGCTTAATGAATCAAGAAGTCTCATAAGACAGCCTATGTTCAGCAACTATAGGCTAGATTCATCTATGTTCTCTAAGTCATACCATACTGCTCTATCCGAGCGTACCAATAATCAGATTCCAACAATCAAAATGCACAATAACATGGATCGAATTATTAGGGCCTCCCCGCCCATAAAATCATTTTGAAATTTTTAAAAGGTCACGTCATATAGAATCTAAGAATCATGGCATCCCTGCCAATAGTTAAACGTATATGGCCCACATACCAACATGAATACGTCCAAATGGCACTCATGCCCACGTAATCATAAAAATGGCTCACCCACCAAATTTAAACATATTTGATTCACTCGTTAAAATTAATCACAAATGTGGCTAACCTGCCAACAAAGAATCATGTATATGACCTACCCGCCAATATACAATATAAGTTTCGGCTCATCCGCCAATTTTAAAGCATCATTCGGCTTTTCTGCCGGTATCTAACACATGTATACGACTAAACCGCCAGTATACAATCACATATATGGCTAAACCGCCAGCATCAAACATATATACGGCTAAACCGCCAGTATATAATCACATTTATGGCTAAACCGCCATTATCAAACATATATACGGCTAAACCGCCAGTATATAATCACATAACTCACAATTGTATCCAAATAACAATGAATCGTTTCATAATATCCAAATAAACAATGCATCTCATAATTGTCAAATATTTGATATTCCAAACGCATAAAACATGCGTACCTTTGCTGTCGCGTGAGAGACGAGCTGAGGGCTTATAAAATAATATCTAAAGACTTAACAAGGGAACAAACAAGATGACCCAGCAGGCTGCAGAGTTGCAAACCTGCTCTGATACCAATCTGTAGCGCCCCGGTCCCGAGAGACCTTGGAAATGAGCGCCACGGGGGTGGGGTTTAAGAAGAGGGGAAAGAAAGGGGATTTCAAGGATGATTATCAATGAACGATTCCAAATTAGTTCAATAAAAGAGCACGATCATCGTAACAAATTCAGAGTTATATATATATATCCAAAACATGAGTTTTTGGTCTTGCGGAAGCTATGATACATCAAAAGAAATAATACGATGATCAGAGATTGAGATGAGCTAAGACAACGGGTTAGCTACAAAAGTACACATATAAGCCCCATCACAGCTCATCGTCTGCACGCTCCAGCTCATTGTCCTGAAACCATTTGAGAAAATATTTGGGCTGAGTACTAATGTACTCAGTGGGTTTTCTGAGAAAAACCGAGTTATCAAAAACATTTGATAAAATAATTATCTGTGAGTATGCAGATGAATCTTAGAAGGTTTTGAAAAGGGAAATGCATCTAAGTTCATCAAAACATTTAACATGAATGTGTTCACCAGTAAACCCTGAAGTGAACCTTGATCCATCAGTAAACCCTGAAATGGACCCACTCACCAGCAAACCCTGAAGTGAGCTAAGTACGACACCCGCAACCACCACTACATCATCATGCGCAATTACCGAGTAAACCCTCAAGGTAATTAAAAGTTCTTTTAGCTGAGAACAGCCAGGGATTGGGTGCGACTCAAACCAAGCAAGACTGTAGCTACTCACATTGACACAGCGCTGGTATATGAGACTCCGACAACCACAGCAAGCAGAACGAATCATTTTGCACAGATAATCATATATGCACATTTGTTTCAAAACGAGCTTAATAACTCAAACATAGTATTTTGAGAAAGATAGTATACGCCCACCTTTTGACTATAATAGTCGAAGCTTTTCAGCTCCTACGGAATCGAGCAACACCACAATGATTACGTCTTACGGCAAATGATCTACAAGTATCAAAATTCGTCTTAGAACCTCCACGAGGCCAAGACTCTCGCAATTACATAGTTTCACATAAATGAGAATCAATCACATCATAGTCCTATGGGAGTTTATTAAAATAAAAAGACTCTTTTTAAAACACATTATCTCATTCGAGCATAAATCAAACACTTGGCGTGCGATTTTAAATGACACAATTTAAATCCACGTTAAAACCGATCTTAGCTCAAGGGTCCTCACAACCCTAGCTACTAACTGATAAGGACACTCCTTAGCATCATTGAAGGAGTTAAAAGATCCCTTAATTGATTTCGAATAAGGGCGATTTGAAAATTGAAAATTTGTTGAACAATCTGCACAACAACTGACTTTGATGATTTATCAAAATTTATCCAGAAGGAATTAGGGGCTGGGCCCTATACCATTAGAAAGACACTTAAGTCTAGTTTTCGGAACACTTTTCGGTGACTCCATACGATAACTAACGAAAAAGTTATGACCGTTTTACTAGAAGGTAGCAAATCTGCCACGAATTTCTGAAAACCGAAACATGACCCAACTTTGCCGATTTTTCATAATTTACTCAGAAAGAATTAGAGATTGAGACCTATACCGTTGGAAAGCCAAGGAAGTCTAGTTTCCGGAAAAATTTACGGTGTCTCAATCGGACGTCTAACGAGGGAGTTATGTTCGTTTTACCGAAGGGTGGCAAAACTGCCGACCCGCGCGCGCGAATGCGCGAACTCAAACGAAACTCCATAACAATTATCATACTCGATACAAAAGCTTTCACCACACCAAAACACATCTCAAAACTCAACTAACATGCTTGCATATAACCAATTCATTTCTAAATCATCAAACATCATTTGAAACATCAAAATCCACACATATAATTCTTAAGCTTAAATATATCATCATTTTCGAAAATACCTTTGAACAACAATGGAGAGAAGCTTTAGGAGGTTGAAGATAGTTGGATGAAGCTTTGATTATGGCTCCAACTTGAAGTCCTTGCCTTACTTTCTCTCAAAAATTTGTGTGGAAATGAAGAAGAAGAAGAAGAAGAAGAAGAAGAAGAAGAAGAAGTGAATGGAAAATGATGAGGTGAAGCACTCTCTCTCTATACTATGCATACATATCCATTTACTTATTTTGTTGACAAAAGTGACGTGTGGAAGCATGGGGAAAGGTGAGGGGAAGGCATGGCCTCCCATGCCTTGGGTTGACCAAGAAAAATACCCGGTTTAAATACCGGTTGTTCGGTTATCGTGATATTTTCCGTCTCCGGAAAAATCCCAAATTGGACCAAAACGGAAGAAATAATTCATTGATTTTAAAACCATAGATTAAACACATTTTCTTAAATATTTTAAATACGCCAAGTGACACAAATCGATAAATCGATTAATACTCATATTAAAATATATTTCGATTCTCATCGATACGACACATTGCAAGTTCGGTTAAACCACCGAATTACGAAAATTTTAAAATGACGCGACTCCCATAGTCTATGATTACAATTAATTATATACAAAAAGGTTCGGGGCACTATATACTCTCCTCCTTAAAAGGAATTTCGTCCCGAAATTCAAGCATCCTGAAACATCTCGGGATACTTCAGTTTCATCGAGCTCTCAAGCTCCCATGTTGCCTCGTTTCGGTCATGGTGATTCCATTGCACAAGCACTAATGAAATCTCCTTGTTTCTCAAGACTTGGACCTTTCGGTCGATAACCATGTGCGGCTTCTCTTCATACGACATGTCAGGTCGCAATACAAAATCATCATCTCGAATCACGTGTTCAGGATCGAACACGTATTTTCTTAGCATCGATACATGATAAACGTCATGTGCTTGGGACAGATTTGGCGGCAACGCAAGCCGATAAGCAACCTCACCAATTCTTTGCAGAATTTCAAATGGACCGATAAATCTTGGTCTTAACTTGCCACGTTTCCCAAATCTCACAACACCACGTGTTGGAGATATCTTCAAAAACACCTTATCACCAACTTGAAATTGCAAGTCGGTCCTTTTTTTGTCAGCATAAGCCTTCTGACGATCTTGTGCTTCTTTCATCCTTGCCCGGATTTGATCGATCTTTTCAATGGTCATTTGCACAATTTCTGGCCCCAAAATTCTACGTTCTCCAACCTCATCCCAATATAAGGGTGATCGACATTTGCGTCCATACAAAGCCTCGTATGGCGCCATTTTGATGGTGGATTGATAACTATTGTTATACGCGAACTCCACCAACGGCAACATGTCCTCCCAACTGGTGTTTCCATCAAGCACGACTCCTCGAAGCATGTCTTCTAGAATTTGAATTGTTCTTTCCGATTGGCCATCAGTCTGTGGATGAAATGCTGTGCTGAAATTTAGTCTCATGCCCATCGCCTCTTGAAGGCTTTTCCAAAATCTCGACGTGAATCGGGTATCACGATCCGACGTGATAGAAACTGGAATCCCGTGCAATCTAACAATGTCTCTCACATAGATTTGAGCCAACCTGCTCAAATCTGTCGTGGACTTTATTGGAATAAAATGTGCTGACTTTGTCAGTCGATCCACGACAACCCAGACTACCGTGTTTCCTTTTACCGATCTAGGTAAACCAACAATGAAATCCATCGTGATATGCTCCCATTTCCATTCAGGAATCTCTAAAGGTTGCAACAAACCCGAAGGTCGTTGATGAACGGCTTTCACTTGTTGGCACGTCAAGCATCTTTCCACAAATGTTGCTATTTCACGTTTCATGTTGCTCCACCAAAAACTCTGCTTCAGATCTTTATACATTTTTGTACTCCCGGGATGGGCAACATACGGAGTACTATGAGCTTCCCTCATAATCTCCAACTTCAATTCGTCAACATTTGGAACACACAGTCGATCACGAAACATCAACGTTCCGTCATCGGCTTCCTTGAACTCCTTTAGTTCGCCACTCCTGATCTTCAGTCGGATTTTTTCCAACTTATCATCTTTTGGTTGTGCTTCAACGATTCTTGCTCGCAGTTCAGGTTTAGCTACCACTGCAGCTATCGAACTTGTCGTAGAGTCGGGTGCAACCACCACCTCTAACTCTAGTTTTTCCATTTCCCGTACGAGTTCTTTCACATCTGAGATGTGACCTTCAGATGCCCCTGGCCCGCATCTGCTCAAGGCATCTGCAACCACGTTTGCCTTGCCCGGGTGGTAATGAATCGTGCAGTCGTAGTCCTTTACTAACTCTAACCAACGTCTTTGCCTCATGTTCAACTCCTTCTGCTCGAAGATATACTTCAAGCTTTTGTGGTCGGTGAAGATTTCACATTTTACCCCATAGAGGTAATGCCTCCAGATTTTGAGAGCATGCACGACTGCGGCAAGCTCCAAATCATGGGTTGGGTAGTTTAACTCATTCGGTCTCAACTGACGAGAAGCATAGGCTACCACCTTCCCATTCTGCATCAACACGCAGCCCAAGCCCAACTTAGACGCGTCTGTATAGATTACAAAGCCTTCTACTCCTTCTGGCAGCGTTAAGACTGGTGCAGTGGTCAATCTCTTTTTGAGTTCTTGGAAACTCTTCTCACATGCATCAGTCCACTCAAACTTGACCTTTTTCCTCAGAAGTTGAGTCATCGGCCTCGCTATCTTCGAGAAGTCCTTGATAAACTTTCGATAGTATCCTGCCAATCCGAGGAAACTTCTTATCTCATGAACATTTGTTGGTGATTTCCATCTTTCTACCGCTTCGATCTTTGCAGGGTCTACTTTGATTCCTCCTGCTGACACGATGTGTCCGAGGAACATCACTTCCTGGAGCCAAAATTCACACTTGTTGAACTTTGCGTAAAGTTTCTCCCTTCTTAGTGTTTCTAACACTATTCTCAAGTGTTCTTCGTGCTCCTTCTCGCTTTTCGAGTAAATTAGAATATCATCAATGAAGACCAGCACAAATTTGTCTAAATGCTCGTGAAAAACTCGATTCATCAAATCCATGAAGACTGCAGGAGCATTGGTTAGACCAAATGGCAACACTAGAAACTCGTAGTGGCCATACCTTGTTCGAAACGCGGTCTTAGGTATGTCTTCTTCTCTCACCTTGACTTGGTGATATCCAGATCGTAGATCGATCTTGGAAAATACCCTTGCACCGGATAACTGATCAAAGAGATCATCAATCCTTGGAAGCGGATATTTGTTCTTCACGGTTAACTTATTCAACTCGCGGTAGTCGATGCACATCCTCATCGAACCGTCCTTCTTTTTGACGAACAGGATCGGTGCTCCCCAAGGTGAAACACTAGGTCTTATGAAACCCAGTTCCAATAGTTCTTCCAGTTGCACCTTCAACTCCTCTAACTCCTTCGGAGCTAAACGATATGGCGCTTTGGACATCGGTGCTGCACCTGGTTGTAGCTCGATGGTGAACTCCACTTGTCTATCTGGTGGCAATCCCGGCAACTCTTTTGGAAATACGTCATAGTACTCTCGTACCACCGGTACTTGATCAACTGTCAGCTCCTCTTCCTTCTTGCTCGATAAGTGCACTAAGAATGCTCGACACTTGCCCTTTCGAATCATCTTTATCGCTCTCAGCATTGATATGATGGGGATCGCGCTTCCCATTCTTGTTCCATAAAACTTTGTCTCCGCCCCACCCGGCTTTTGGAGTATAATCTCCTTTTCTTGGCATCGAATCGTGGCACATTCTTTGGTCAGCCAGTCCATACCGAAAATAATATCGAAATCTCGCATCTCAAGTACATAAAGACTGACTATGAAACTCTTTTCACCTATAAGCACATCTAGGTTCTGGCACATGCAATCAGACAAAAGCGTTCGCCCTGAAGGAATGCTTACGGCTAAAGGTTCTTTTGCTAACTCAGGTTCGAGATTCATACGCCTACATGCACTTCTAGAGATGAATGAATGCGAAGCTCCAGTATCAAACAAGGCAAGCACAGGTACATCACACATACTGATCATACCTGCCAAGTTTCCAGGATTTCCGGCAGCCTCCTGCTGATTCAGCGCATATGCTCGGGCCTGTTGAGGTGCCCTCTGATTCTGGTTCTGGTTTTGCTGAGGCCTCTGGTTACCTCGGTTGTTGCCATTGCCTCGACCACCTCCTCCCTGTGGTCCCTGTTGTCTCTGGTCTGGCGCTTCTGACTTCTGCTGACACCGATTAGCAAAGTGACCCGGTTGGCCACAACGATAGCAGGTAAGGCACTTTCCAAAATGGTGTCTATGGCAGGTGGCACACTGCGGTGCATAACCTTGGTAGCCCTGAGGCCCCGCTGCCACATTACCTTGGCCAGCCGGCCTTTGTCCATAGCCTCCTCCGCCCTGATAATTGGGCTGGAAACTCTTTTTCTGGTGCCCATGCTGAGGACCTTCCCATTTTCGCTTTCCCTTAGGGTCAGCCGTAGGCAGATGAGATGCCGACCCCTTCGAGGCTCCCTGCATCGCCTCAATGCTCAGTGCCCAAAAATAATATAACGAATTCACAAAAATTAAATATTAGTTGTTAAATCATTATTGTAAATGTAAGGTAGTATATATATGGTTCCACATGGAATTTCCTGTTACACTCACGGTGTTACACTTCGTGTTACATTTTCAAATTAAGAGTTTTTCTTGTACTTTTTTTCTTCAATTTTATTTTTATTTGATTTAGTTTAATTTTGTGATTATTTTTAGGGCTCACCCCACCCAATTAGGGTTTATAATTATTTTTTTAATGTTTAATTTTCAGTTTTCAATTAATAATTCATTATTATGGTTGTTTTTTTCAAAATTATGTTTTCTAATTTTTTTAATTCATTTTTTTTTGTAGATAAATGTTGATTATGGTTATTTATGGTATAATTAATTTTTATTTTATAATAAATATTATTAAAATCATAAATTTTATGATGAAACATGAAGTGAAATACGAAATAGTGTAACAGGAAATTTCAACCCGTATGGTTCTAGTTTTCCTAATATTTTATTTGGACATGATAATAATTTGGGTCTCCACTGGGCCCCGGGGTGTCAATCCATCCCCACAACCTCATAGAGATAGCAGCTTCAAATTACGTGGTTAGTCCAAATTGTTCGAATTATGTCTAAAAAATGTATAATCTGATGATCATTGTCCAGCAATTGTGTACTTGATTCGAGACAGATATGATGAATAAAAATTGTATGCGCACACAATCATTTTATACATATAAATATATTGCGGATTATATTATATTCTGGACAATTTAATTAAAGGAGTCTGTATGGTGCTAAAAATTGTGAAATAAGAATCATATAATTGAGAAATAATAAGACTGCTAAAATTTAATTTTTTTTCCATACTACAATCGAAAAGGAAATTGAAAAACACAAAATTCACACAATCTATATCTATACCTATATAAAAAGTGTGGATGTTTCTTACAAAATATGATTTGCCTATCATATCCACAATTTGCAGTTAATTTAAGGGTAAAAAAGTAATATAATAAATTACAATTTTTTTGCAAACATTATATATTATATTTATTTCAATAGTTTTGTTATAATTGAACTCTACTACATAAAATTATCCCTAATATAAAATATTATAAATAATTATTTGTAAATATAATGTATTATATTATTTAATTTCTTACAAAATATGATTTGTCTATTATATCCATAATATGCACTTAATTTAAGGGTAAAATAGTATTATACTATATTAATATAATTAATTATTCACATATAATTTATTATATTTATTTCAATAGCATTGTACTATTTCAATTCTTTATCCACATCATATTAATTTTTCACCAATTATTTCTCTATCATATCAACCATGCATAGCAAATAAAAAAAAAATTAAAAAATGTAATCCCGCAACAATATAATATAGTATATAATCAATTCAACACATATAATATATTATATTTAATTTTATAATTTAAATATTTATTCAATATAATTGTATTATTATAATTCTTCATTCATCCACATGAATTAATTCTTCATCAATCATATAGTCTATATAAATTACGTTCGAATGAAGAGATTGAAAAATAAATGCTTGAATTTATAGAAAGATCATAAACTAACCTAATGATACTTAAGAAGTTCTCTATCAAAAATCAATAATTTCTTATCCATCAATCATTATATACTTAATCATTATCACGTGTAATATATTATATCTATTTCATTAGTATTGTACTACTACAATTCTTCATTCATATCAATTAATTCTCCACCAATTATTTCTTCATCATATCAACCATAGCAAATAAGAAAATAAAAATAAAAAACATAATCCTACAATAAAATAATATATTATATAATTAATTCTCCACATATAATATATTATATGTTATAATTTAAATATTATTTTAATAGAATTGTAGTATTACATAGTTTATATAGATTATGTTGGAAAAATAATCGATCAAATATTTGATGAAATGTCAAATAACTTAAAATAATCAGTCGTGACAAACTCGACTGAACGAATACACAATTGTCATAGAGACGAGTTGATAATCAATAAAGATGTCACGCCATCAGTTGTCTATAGCACAACTGATCTATACAAAGGTAGAGAAGACGTAGAAGTTTTAACTTCGGACCTCTATAAATCTTATGTGTTGTACATTACTCTATTTTAGATTGACATATCTTAATTGCAACACGTTCATTCAAATCAGATGTACAGAGTCATATTCACTAACGGCTGATTACCATTATTTTATCTTGTTTATTAGATATTTCATCCTCTGAAATTATTATTCTAGACTATCTCAACGATAGTTAGTACAAATCAAGTAACGAGTCAATACCTTATATTTCCGCACTTTAAATAGAATTTTGAAAAGAGTTTATTCAACCCTCCTTTTAAACCCTATTTGACTCATTCAGGACCAACAAATTACATCCCAATGAAGTAGATTGAAAAATAAAAACTTGAATTTATGGAAAGATTATAAACTAATCTAGCTCATTGTTCTTAAGAAATTATCTATCAATAATCAAGAATTACATCAACATTCAATCAATGATTTGATTCATTTAATACTCCCTCATATTCAAAATAAATGTCATTTTGAGCTCAAGCACACAAATTAATAAAAAAAAAAAAAACTTCCCATATTAACCTCATTTATGATAATTAATTAGCCAAAAAAAAGAAAACAAAAAATATGAAAGGTTGGGGGGAAGAAATGAGTGGTCAAGTGTAGATGAAATGTACATGGAAGTAATTAATGTAAAAGAAGTAATTAAGGTTAAATTGGGTATTAAAAGTCAAAATGACATTTATTTTGCAAATTATTAGAAAACCTAAAGTGACATTTATTTTGAATAGGAGGGAGTATAAGTTATTTAAATAGTTCTTTATAGAAAATATGTAATTTAGTTGTGGTAACTACAATGTGTGTGTGTGTGTGTGTGTGTTCTAAATCATGTTATATGGTATATGAAAGAAAAATGAAAAAACAAATGGTTCTAAATCATGAAAAGTAGTTCCAATTAAATTTATTGAAACTAAATTTCAATTTCTTTATTATGGTTAGGCTCGGATAATGTTGACTGCACCAAGAAAATATGTTAGATAATATATGTTGAACTATTAGAATATATATCTATTAAAGTGAATGAAGAACACTTAAAAAAAGTCCATGATGAAGATAAATATAAAAATTGATTAATGTAGAAAATTTTGGGGGCTCTATTTTGAAAGTTAGATAAAGTTTTAAAAATATGGTTAATTGTAAAAAAAATCACCAACTTTATACGAATTTATAATTTATACATGACTTTTAAAACATTACAATAATAAATGGTTGATTGGAAAAATGAATTTTAAATTATGATTCAAATGTTACATTTTTCTAGCTTATTAATTTATAATTTGAGAAATTTAGAATATAATATTGGTTGGTTTTATAATTATATATAAAATATTTTATATTAGATTATTCAGTTAATTAAGAATAGCTATTTAAATTCATGGGGGGATGAATATTGCATAATTTTTTGGAATATGGATTATATTGACTACCTATAATCATATGACTGAGAATAAACACAGTTCAATTACTTATAAAAGAGTTCAAATAGAAGAATTGAATATTTTTCCCATAGATTGAACTACTAATTATTTAACATAATTCTCAAACTATTTAGTTAAACATAATACATATAGAATTATAATATAATTCGTAGTTATATGTAGAAGTGTTGTACATTAGAATTTTTTGTATAGAATGATATATATATATATATATATATATATATTTGGTGTTTTGGTTGAATGAGAATAATTAAATTCCTCGGGTGGAAGGAATTTATATTGCACATATTTTGGAATAGAGATTTCCACGAAAATGGTGATTACCAATTTTAAAACATATCAATCATAAGAATGAGAATGAACATTCTCTGTTAGTTGATGAAATAATTGAAATTGAGAAATTGAATAATTTTTTGTTAGATTTGTATTACTAATTAAATTAGTTAATCATTGAATAAAGAATTACAACGAAAATTAAATTATATTTTTCATAAAAAAATTGTGAACAATGTATAAGATTTTAAAAATATATTGAAAATGAAACCTTGAATGCATTTTACCACAACAAACTATCAACCAAACGTTGAGATTTTGACATTTCTTTATCATTGAACAACACATGTTGCTATAATAATGAAGGTTTTTTTTTTTTTAATATTTAAACACATGATATTTATACATTCAACACCATTTTAATTTAATTAAGTTATTTTTATTAAAATACTTTATCACGTAATTGATATAATTTCTTTTTTCATTGCATAAGTGGTACAAAGTAATTATGCAATAAAATATTAACAATTATATAATAAATTCATATATAAGATATATAACCAACAAATACATTAAGTAAAAAATTTATATACATTAATAAATAATGAAAAATTAATTAAATCAACATGTCGCCTTCTTTCACAGTTTCATCAACTCTCACGGCTTTCCATTAATTAATTATTATTTTTATGTGATCGTCCATCATTTAGTAATTTTTTAAATACAAATATTATAAACATGATTGGATTTCTCAAACTTCTCTGGCCGTTTTTAATCTTTGGAGAATCTAAGATATAATGTATCCATATTTCATGTAGCTAATAATTTCTTTCCATAATGATTTCATAGCAGTTTTATAATATATAACACACCTATAAGAATTAATCTACATTCATCACGGCTAATTGCACACAATTAAATACCAACCATTGATCAAGAAAAATAAATCGATTAGATTTATTCTCATTTCTCACCTGAGGGTTCTTTCTCATCAGAACCTAACCCTATGTATATATACATATACATATCTATGTGTGTATATATATTAAAACAACAAAAATATAAACAAATTAAAAGGCTATAAATTCTGAGTTCGTGTTTGAATAGTTATATTTAATTATATTTTATGTTTATATTATTTTTCTGATCATTGATTAATCTAGAATTTTTAGATATTATTAAATTTATAAATTTATATATATATATATAATGAAATATATTTTTTAAATTGACTACTCAAATATAATATAGTAAAATTATGCAAACTTCAATAATTAATTTAAGCAAATTAGTTGAATTGCGTGCAATGCACGCTTATTCTGCTAGTAGAAGAAAAAGGAAAAAGAAAAGTAGTGAAACAATAAATAAAAGCATTAGTTACAAGCATTAGTAAGAAGAATTAGTTATAATTGAGAAATAATAAGACAATGCTAAAATTTAATATTTTTCATTACAATCGAACAGGAAATTGAGGAACACAAAATTCACAGAATAGAAGAAAAAAGAAAAAGAAAAAGAAAAAGAAGAGTAGTGAAACAATAAATTTACAAGTTGATGTTGGGGATCAACTACGGATATTCATCTCCCAGCGGAAGTTTCACGAATTTTCCATAACATTCTATTAGCTTTGTGGACCCAACAATTTTCAACGTTTCCAAAGATTGGGCCTTACGTAGGAGGCGATGCGGCAGCAACTTCAATTCTTCACAATCATAGATACCCAAGACCCTGAGACATGGCATGATGGAGACGACTGCAGATTCTTCTTCTCCCGCTGTAATGTCCTCCCACTCCTCCCATTTCTCGCACGATACAAATTCCAAGTATGTGAGTTTAGGAAACGCAACAACGACATTAGTAGCAGATGAAGAAGAAGAAGAAGGAATGTGGTCGTTCTTCATCACTTCTCCTTCTCTTCCTCTTATTCCCAACCACTCCCTGCCCACCAACTTCAATTCATCCAGTCTATACAAAATGAGCCTTTCCAAGAACGGTAGTTTTCCCAAAGGCGGCAATGATGACAGCTCACTGCAACTCACTAGATCAATTTCTCTTAGATGGTTGTGGGGCAATGAGATCCAAAGTGGAAGTTTCGATCCCTTATAAGAAATGATTTGAAGTCTTTCAATGATGATGATGATGACCGCTCCTCCTTTTTATCCCTCCTAATATTATTGTTCCTAAATTGAAGAGTGAGTGATTTTAGACATATCTTGTTCTTTAATTCTGCTTGTTGAGCATCCTCAACCAACTCTTCCAAATCACTTATTGTACTACCATTGCTGATTTCCAATGTTAGTGATCCAGTAAGACGATTTAAGTTTTTCAACAATCCCAACTTGTTCCTACCACTTCCTCCTTTGAACTCGCTCATTGATATATGAAGCCCAGTTAACTGAGCTATTCCTTCAGGAAGTCTATAGAGATCATAACAAGCTTCGATATCCAAGATTTGCAATTCAAGCAAACTACACAAGCTCTCTGGCAACTCCTTTAGTTCTTCATTGTAACTTATGTCAAGGTGTCTCAACTTAACTAAATTACCAATTTCTCCCGGAATCTCTTCGAGGGAGCACCTTTTTAACAAAAGAGTTTGCAAGAAATAAAGCTTACAAATGATTTTCAGGTCTTCCTTGGAAACTCTACGATGACTTATGTCCAACCATCTCAAGTGAATCAACTTTTTCATTCCCCGTGAACTACCATTCAGGTCGCTTCCAACTTTTAACACCCTAAGACTTGTGAGACAATCACAAATATTTAGGGGAGTTCCTTCGTCCCAAGATAAACCACGATATTCTTTGACTCGAGAAATTAAATTTGTGTTGCAAACTTGGCATGTACTCATTGACATTCCAGGGGACTTCCTAACATATTCAGCAAAATCATGTACTATATCATGCATTTTACATGACATTATTTCCCCGTTGTCACCATCTTCCTCAAAGTCTTGAAGTAGAGATCGCATTGCAAGATCTTGGAAGTACTCGCGCCCTTTAAGTTCCATATCCTCTTTTACACTCCCCATATTCGATCCAAGATAACCTAATGCCATCCACATTCTTATTAGATTATCCACCTCGAGATTCGCATCCTTAGGAAAGAAGGCACAATATGAAAAACATCGCTTGAGTCCTGGTGATAGCTCATGATAACTCAAAAGTAAATGAGGAAACAACTCCACTTTCACTTGTTTCAATCCCCATATTTCACTCTTCAATACCACCTCCCACTCTTTGCGGGTGTCCTTAAAACGCAAAAGACTTCCCAATGTCTTTGCAGCAAGAGGCAATCCCTTGCACTTTTCAGCAATGCCCTTACCAGTTTTTTCAAATCTTTCTGGTTCACTCTTTTTAGAAAGGGCGGCTGAGCGGCTCAACAACAACCAACAATCTTCATCCGAGAGGAGTCCCGGACGAATGATGTCTTCATCAGTTGAGCCCATGATTTCAGCAACTCTTTCATCTCTTGTTGTCACCAAAATTTTACTACTTGCTCCAGCACATTTAAGGGCGTTTTCCAAAGGGTCCCACTTTCTTATTAGATTATCACCTTCTTTGTTCCAAACATCATCTAGGACAAGAAGGATTTTTTTTGCCTGAAATACAGCCTTTCAAATCATTGAGTAAGGCATCTAATTGGGTTGCATCAGGAGAACTATTCTTATCTATTCCCTTGATAATCCCTTTGGCAATATCAGCCACATTAAAGGGATCGTAAACACATATCCAAATAGTGAAAGCAAAGCATGCTTTAACTGAAGGATGATTATAGACTAGCTGAGCAAGAGTAGTCTTCCCAAGTCCCCCTCCACCCACTATGGAAAGAATACGGAACCCTGATCCCTCATGGCTACTACTAAGTTTGATCACCATTTTATCCCTTATGTCGTCTCGGCCCTGTACTTGTGCTAAGTCAATCAAAGAAGTAGATTGAACTCGCCAAGATGATGCAGGGGAATGATCACTTTTGGGTTGGGATATGTCAAAACTATATCTAACTTTCTCGTTCAATATCTTATCAAGTTTTGATTTCAGATCTTGAACTTTGTTGGCGATGTCATGACGAACTGCTAGTTTCTTGAAACAAAAACAGGAAGATGGGATGAAAGAGCATACCGTTTGGTTATTGGGAGACTCAGATTCGAACTTATGTTCGAGAATGGCGTAGTTCCATTCCTCCAAAACATCCTCCATTTCGTGCGATGTTTGTTCCAGCCTCCACAACCAATCCTTGACAGCTTCGTCCGTGAATTGCTTCCTGTCTGCATCACCCAACACTTTTGTGATCGTGTTCAACTCTTCCGAAAGATCCTGAAGCTCCTTATCAACGCCTCTCACCAGTTGTATTTCGCTTTGAATCTGGTCTTTGAGAGTGGTCAGAATCAGTTCCGCCACAGCGGAAACAATAGCATCAGCCATTAATTATGTATATTGATCACCGGCCTTTTTGATTTCTTCTTTTGTGTGTGTGTGTGTGGTTGGTGTTTGTTGTAGACTTGTAGATGATTGTGATCCAAAGCCAATGCAATTGCAGCTTTCTTTCTTTATTTCACCTTGGTTTTCTCTCTCCCACTTGTATTCCAATTATTTTAATTTAAGAGGAGGCCACGACACATGCAAAAACTGAGGGGTTGCTCATTCGGTGGGTCCCCCACTTGCAAAAGTAAAATCACCGGTGACTTTTTCAATAATTGAGACGGGGAAGTTAAAACGTGTGAATATATGATTTAAAATTAAAAAAAATCTTTTATAATTTAATAATATATATTTAGGATGGAACAAATTTCCACAGTTGATAAACTAAAGGTTACGGGTTTGAATCTTCTCAAAACCACAGGTCGGGTGTGTGAGTGTACAAAAAAAAAAAGATAAACTAAATCACCTATTAAAGTACAATTTGAATTAACTTAATTTTGTGTCTCCATAAATCACTATTTGCTATCTATGTAATTAATGACCCATTTACATGCGTGAATGTAAAATTTGGACATCTATTATATACAGGAAGGTATATTTTAGTAATCCAATTTAATTGGACATATAACAATTTACTTTTATTTACATTTATTGTACCATTTTAAAGATAAATAAAAAATAAATTAAGAGTGCTCTAATATTTTTTTCCATTCTTTATTTTGGAATATATGGGTAAAGTATTAGAGGAGGACCATGATCTGATTTATTATTTATTGATAAATTTATAATACATTTTTTATGGTAGGTCGTGATCTTAAATTTGAGAGATGATAAATATTCGATAAAAATTATTGTTATTTTTTGAACTATATCGCGAGTAATCTATATAAAAATAGAGAATGGTCGCCAACGAAGCAAGGGTAAAGCTAAGGGCAAGGGAAAAAGCGGGGGCAATGGTTTAGGTTAAAGGCAAGGATAAGGGTTTAGGGTAACGAGAACATGACAACGGACAAATTAAATAATTAAGGAATGAATTTTTAATTTCATAATACATGATATATTCTAAAAACGTTTAACTATTACCACTATCTAAAGAATTTAATGAATGATTGTGAATCGGATTTATTTGTCACCCTTTGCATTTAGTAAGTGATCTAATAAGTCATTGTTTAAAATCATATTAGTCGCACATGCTTTATAGAGTATATATAGTTCCAGAATAATTAACCTATTTAACTATAGTGTTGAATTATATTGAAATTTTTAAACATTAGTGCCACATCCATGAATGTAATAATATGATGCCGATTAACGATTGAGTGTGATGTGTGGTCACAATTTATTATATTGTACAATTAATTTATTCGTTCTTGTTAAATCGGTAATTAGTGAATTTATAAATGACAGTTGTGTATCTTACAAATTTTTATTTATGAATTTCATAAGTTGGGTGCTTAAATAGTTCTCATTCAGAATCGTTTGGTTGGTAATTGGCATGAAAGTAAAAAAATTTGGGAATATGATTAGTAGGATTGTGATTCTGAGTAAAATGATTGCAAACATATTATTTATTATGATCGAATAATATTTTTTTTAGCATTAACGTGATTAATTGTATATTTTTTAATGTTCAAATTGTGTTGGCTCGATTTTGGAGCTTTCTCTTGAGTTTTTTGAATTTTACACATCTAATTGTGAACCATCTTTGAAGCCTACATTGGGCAAAACTTTTCTTACTTTGGATGTTGGTATAACCTTTTACAAAGTTTATGCTTCATCATGTAGATTTGATATTCGTTTGTCTACTACAAAGAGGTCTAAAGATGTACTATAGTTTGGAAATATGTTGTGTGTAATCGCGAGGGACTTAAGAATACATCGGTTGATTTTGGTGAAACATCGAAGAAAAAAAGACGTTGTGTGTCGAAGAGGACTTGTTATATGACTAGGACAGGGTTGAAATATATTGGTTCTAATGGGTATACTGTTGGACTATTTGAACAAAGTCGAATACATTCTTTTATTTTGGATACACACAAAGAGTTTATGAATCTGAATAGAAATATAGACCCTTCACATCAAAGTTTTATTCTGAATTGTGCAAGGGCGAACATTGGATCTATGAAAATATTTAGGACTAACATGTCTGTTTGGGTAACAGAATTAAGTTAACAAGAATGATCAGTTGAGGTGTCTGTTTTGGGTTGATCCAATATCAAGAAAGAATTTTTTGTTATTTGGGTATGTTATATTATTTGATGCAACGTATAGGACTAACATGTTAGTCTACTTATTATTTAGATTGTTATTCTGTGATTTTAGCATTAAAAATAAGTGAAAAGAGATTTGGTACTAGTAATGTGGGCAGTGGCACCAGAATCCCACATCCAAGACTTATCCTGAGACACGGTAAACGCACCTACACTGGAAGATGCAGCAGTAGTAGAGGAAACAATAGAGGAAGTCTCGGCAGCAGAGGAACTTGGATCAACAGAGGCATTGTCGGGCCTAATCAGGTTTACCAAACTTGTCCCAACACTTCTCAGAAACATGGTTGGAACGACCACAATGAATGCAGTGACGACCACGGCCTCGACCACGACCACATCCACCACCACACCCATGATGAAAACCACGACCTTGAGCAGCCATGGCAGAGTTATCAGTGCAGCCAGTAGAAACACAGAGAACCCGAGAAAGAGCATTAGATAAGGTGGGAACGTTGTCGCTGGACAATAAGCTATCACGAGTTTGTCAGAGATCAACATCCAAACCGGATAAAAATTTGGCCACCATGAATTCCTCCCATTGCTTGGCTCGAGTAGTAGCATCACAAGATAAAGGATGATAAACTAAAAGTTCATCAGCAAGACCTTTAAGAGTAGAGTAGTAGTCATTAACAGATTGACCAGCTTGAGTATGAGAAAAAAGTTTCTCATACAATTCGAAAACACGATAAACATTTTGGTTATTAGAATAAATCTCGTGAAGAGCATCCCACATAGCCTTAGCATCGTTCAAGAACATGATGTTCTTACTCGTCGATGGTTCCTGACTATTCAGCAGCCAAGTCATAACACAACAGTCATCAGCAAGCCAGGCCTCATACTTGGGATCCTTTTCATCCGGAGCAGAAGAAAGAACATGATGTTTTTTCTTCTGTGATCCCAAAAACAACAAAAAAGCCCGGGACCAGAGCAGATAATTGGAACCATAATCCAATTTAATGGTGGTACCAACAGTAGGTTTAACATCAGACATAGTGAAAAAAATATAAGGCAGAAGACAGATAGCGGCAGCGGTGCAGGAGGCAGCAGAGAAAAAAAAATAAAAAAATTAGGGTTTAAGGCAGGTAGGCAAAAACCCTAAAAAAATAGGGTTTAGATAGGGCAGGAATCGTATTGCTCTGATACCTTGTAGAATGGTAAATCTGTACACATATAGAGAAAAGTAGTATTTTGTATATATTCACAAGTGAAACAGCTCCCATATATATATGAAGAGAAAATAGAGTTACAAAGAAGAAAGTAAAACCTAGACCCAATATAGTAGGCCCAATAAAGATGCAACTATACACTAATAATCACATATATTCTATAACAATAATAATTTCAAATTAATATAATAATTTGAAATAATTTTAATTACTTAATTACTACTTCAACTATAATTGAAATCTCAAATATAATAAATGATAAAAATCTCATAAATATCAGATTTGTCGAAAACTAACCTTCATTGTCAAAAAAAAAAATACAATTCAATTTCAAACCTTCAAAATCATAACCTAATTACTTGTAGGAGAAATCTTAAAATACACTATTCACTATTCCTCAAAAAATATTCAAATAAACAAGATTGACTAACAATTTCCCACGGGCCGACAAAGAGTCATTTTAGTGTTTATTTGAATAGTGTTCAAATATTAAAATACTGTTTCAGTATCAAAATCATGACACTGTTTCATTTCCTCTGTTCAGCGGAAGACTAAAAAGTCCAAGTCTCCTACGATGACTTTTTAATTAATTTTTCTATTTCAAAACAATCAATGAGTATACGAGTGCATTGCGCATCTATGAATAAATGACTATGTTTAAATTACTGAGCATGAATTTTTTTCTACATGCTATTTTATGTCCTTAAGGTTGGTGAAATGATAAATTTGCAAATTTTTTGAAAAAATAAGTACATTTGTGTTAATTTTGAAAAAGTTTGTCATTTTTTAAAAAGTGCCCAAAATGTAAGTATCAAACTATAATTTCCTTTTCAAAACTAGCTAGATGTAACATATTTCTTCACATTATGTTACGCTAGACCCGTATGCCCATAACATCCCTTCTTTATGCCGATTAATTGATAGAGAAAATCAGCCTTACCATTAATCAAACTGACTAGAGGAGTGGTTGGCCTTCTTTAGATTAGTTTCATATGTTTAAATTTAAAAAATTAGTTTAAAAAATGACAAACTTTGTTAATTTATCATTTGTTAGTTTAAATTTTAAAAAATAGTTTAAAAATTAGCCTTAACAAATAATTTAAAAAATGACCAACTTTTTCCTCAACCACGTAGAAAATATTCATCCCATCAAGTATGAAACTACAAATCAATTTTTAAAAGTGTCGAAACTGTAGTTATCAAAGTGTGACCCACCGAAACAATAAATTGTTTTAAAAAATGACAGCTATTTTATTAGTTTTTCAAATATGACAGCATTAATGATTGTGAATGGAATAATTTTGGTTTCACATTAGGTCTACCTTAATATATAGGTCCTTGTTTAAACATATTCTATATCTCTTAGCCGGCTGTCTTACCAATTAATCGCGTGCAGTGTGTATATATAATAATATAAAGTTTTGCAAGCTTAATTTTGCAAAAAAAAAAAAAAAAGATTAGAAAAAATGATTGGAGCAGCAGAAAAGAAGCTTTATGATGCTGCATCAAAAGGAGATGTAAGAGCATTTCAAGAGGTGATCAAAGAAGATGCGTATCTTCTTGAAGAAACGACATTTGCATGCTCAAAAAATCTGCTACATATAGCGACATTGCGAGGACAAACTCACATCGTGGATGAGGTGTTGAAGATGAATCCACAGCTTGCTCGGAGTTTAGACTCCCAAAATTTGTCGCCACTTCACATTGCAGTGGCGAAAGGGGACGTCGAAATCACGAAAAAATTGTTATCAGAAGCCCCGGAGATGTGCTGGTCGATGGACTGTCAAAATATGAACCCGATACATATTGCAGCCATGAAGGGGCATGTTGAGATATTGGAAGAGCTGCTTCGAATCGATTATCTGCCTGCTATGGAGAGGGTGCATCACGGGCAGACTGTGCTGCATTTGTGTGTGAAACATCGTCGGCTTAGGGCTTTGCAGGTTTTGGTGGAGAAGTTGGGTGAGCTTGTGGATGCAAAGGATGAAGATGGGGAGACAATATTGCATTGGGCTGTTAGGACCAAACAACTTGAGGTAAGACTCGAGTCTTTAATTATTGTTTTCATTACCCACTTTTACTTTATTTTTTCTTTCGCCAATTCTCACATGTAGTAAGTGCACATCACAAGGTCAACGTGTTAACCCAATCAACCAGGAAAAAAAAATGTCAGAACAGATGATATTTTTTAAGAATATAGGTGATACTCTTTGAATTTTGAGTGATACTTTTTAATGTTACGGTGGATACTGATTTTGAAGTTTTTTTTTTTTTTTTTTTTTTTTCTGACCGAGATACATTATAAGATACAAGTGATACATTTAGCCTTTTGAGTGATATATTTACATTTTAGCAATACATTTTAGTGTCACGATTGATACTTTATAAGATACATTTTAGTATTCTAGTATATAGTCGATATTAGTTACAATGTTCATGGAATAAAAGAAAAAAAGAAAAATAACAAGAATTAAGACTAATATAATATTGACAAATTTATCATTCTCAATTCATTAAGTAAGAAATATGAAATGAAATTAATTATATACATAATAATTTCTCAAAAATTTCTTTTCAAAATTAAGAAATTAAATTTTCAAGAGAAACAATATTTTTATTTTTTAGCAGTTAGCACTAATGTCATATGGTTAATCTTAAACTCTTAGTTATATATACTATTTGTATTATATTATATAGTCATTAGGTAATATGTACATAGCAATAAAAAAATAACAAATATTACGAATAGCTTAAATAAGCTAAACTACAAGAATAATAATTAAAAAAATTAAGAATTAATAGTCTCTTAAATAATATAGAATCATTAATTTATAAATTATCTTAATATCTTGGAATAGGATATGACTTATGAGTTATGATTTATGAATCTTGCGACACAGATTCAATGACTAACACACACACACATACACATATGTATATATAATATGTGTGTGTGTAATAGTAACTAATAGACATATAGTATAAATTAATATATATATATATATATATATATATAAGAAAATTCGAGTTCAAGCTCGAATTTTAAACAATCAAGCCGAGCTCGAGTTCGGGCTCAAATTTCAAATAATCGGGCTGAGCCCGGGTTGAGCTCGAGTTCGGGTTTGAATTTTAAATAATCGAGCCGAACCCGAGCTCGATTTTTTCTTGTCGAGCCGTGATCGAGCCCGAATTCGAAGCTTGAGTCAAGCTCGAGCCCATGAATACCTAAATGAGCCGAGCTCGAGCTCGGTGGTACTCTGCTCGGCTCGTTTATACCCCTATATATACTTATAAAAATGTATAACTATATATTCTTCCGTGCGTATTTAAAATTCTACAATCGAAAATATGAAATTAACAAAAAACATAAGCATCAATCAAATAAAAATTACAACTTCAATTGGGTCCGCCAAAATACACAACATTCAAATAAAAACTATAACTTCAATTGGGTCCGACATCCCAACGTTAACATAATATTGTTATCTTATATCTTAAAAGACATCATAATTAAATATAATTATTAAATTAATCTTATACCATATTGTTGTATTTTTTAATCAATTAAGATCTAGTATTGAAATATTGTTCAAGTGAATTGAAGGGGCCTTTACTGATCTCACCAGCATGCATGAATAATTTAATTATCGGTAAGCAAAAAAATGTTAGCTACTTTATTTTGGTTCAAGCAGTACTTTTGATATCAACTTAAAAAAACAAAAAAGACATTTTTTGTCCCATGGCGCGAATCACCTAACGGCTATTGGCTGCATTGTTAGTATTGTCACTAAAACTATAGATTTTTTTTTAAAAAATCGTAACCAAAAAAGTTTAAAAAAATAAAATTTGCGGAACAAATGTTTGAATCAAATTCTTACAGCGACCAAAAGTGAAATTTCTATCGAAATGGATTAATTTGTGTATGAAGTTCTATGTAGATCTAGCTAGGCTAATTCAACTCCCACCCCCAAAAGATCCAACTGATGAAGAAGGTATATTATTAATCTTGTATCAAAATCTCTCTTCAGATCATACGATACTTGGTGGAAGGCAATAAGATAAAAAAGCTAACAATGAATTCCATGGACAAAACACCGTGGCAAATCTTGATAGAGAGCCATCGAGACACAACTGGTGACTATTCAGAAATCAAAAAACTCTTGTTAAGTAACAGGTTGTCGGATGAATCATTGATCAAAGTCCTCCCAAAGATGACTGAGGTCACGATGGTGGTTGTGGTCCTAATAGCCACCATGGCGTTCCAGGCCGCAGTCAGCCCCCCCGGCGGCGTTTGGCAGGACGACTCATCAACACATAAAGCTGGCGAAGCTGTGATGGCATCTACTCATCCCAAAATATACAAACACTTTGTGCGTGCTAACACAACCGCGTTCGTTTCGTCTATCGTCACCATCTTCCTGCTCACCACCGCATTTCCATCCAGGTCCATTTATTTCCTGGCAATTGCTTATTACGCAATGTTGGCGTCGTTGGCATCTATTGCAGTGAGTTACGGAGTTTCCGTAACGGTCATCAGTCCCAATACAGAAACACAATCAGGCCATCACATTATCAGGATGGTAGTCGCTGTGTCCCTCACCATCTTCGGAATGATTCTTGTCGGGTCTTGTATATATCAATTGTACTCCTCGAGGAAGACCATAATCCAACAATGGGGAGTTTTTATAGCCGATCCTGTAGGCTTTATGTCGTCTCGCTTTGTCCGATGGCGCAATTCTCAGATAGAAGACTGGAATTCTTTCTTACAAGTATGGCAAGAAAAAATTCCATCATTAAATGTCCAAAAATTCTCATTACATGCTTTTAGTGACGGGAACTAGAAAATTCATTTCCTCTCCCTTGCCTCTCTAGTTAAAGGCAAATAATGAGGGTATCATGATATCTCATTATTGGTATAATACAATAAGTGTGCTTGTTTGCTAGCTAGGCAATATGATATAATGTTTGATATATTTGACTGAGATGTATTTTAGTATATGAAATATCAATATTATGTTTATTTTGGTGTATTAAAATATATGTATCGTATATGCATTAATAATATATTATTTTGGTTTCAAAAATATCTTTTAATTAGTTGACATGTATTTGTGTAAATGTTATATTAGAGGATTGTAATTAATATTTGGTAAGTGTATTTTAGTATGAGATTTTTTAATAATTATACTCCATCCGTTTCTAAATAAGTGTTATTCTAACATTTTAATTTTGTTTCAAAAAAAGTGTCAATATACAAATTTGAGACAGAAAAATCACATTTTTCACACATTTGCCTTATTTAATGCATTCAAATATCTATATTTAACTCATTTAATATATTCACATAATGGTATATTAGGTAATTTATTTAATTTATTAATTTGTGTACATTCATCCAAAATGACATTTATATAGAAACGGGGGGAGTATAAAGCATTAATATCACACCTACAAGGTGTGCTATACAATCACGGATAAATTTCACATTTGGTCCTCAATTTTAACTTTTTTGTTCCCGAAGGAACTTTACCGACTTTTTGGTCCCAAATGATATGTTTCGACAATTTTGATTCCAAAACTAACTGGACACTTACAGCCATTAAATTTTGGACTAAAAATATCAAAATATATCATTTGGGACCAAAAAAGTTAGGAAAATTAAACATGGGACATGAACTTACGATTGGAACAAAAAAAATGTACATTTCATTTTTTTTTCTTCGATTTCTATTTCATGTGCGTATTTTAATCCAGACATATTATTTAGGATTCATCATACCCAATCAGGATTCAATAAACTTTTTTCCTAATTTTTTTGAAATAATCCATTATCTTTTTCAAAATATACCAAATAAATGTTTAAAAATAAAATTTGCAGAGAATTTTTGTAGAGTGGCTAAATTAATTTTTGAAATCAATAATTAATAATTGAAAACTAATATTAAATGATAAAAAATATAACAAACTCTAATTTGGTATGATGAACGCTAATATAACAATTGAAAAGGTAAATTAAAGCACTAAAATATAAAATTAAAGAAAATAAGTGAAGAGAAACCTAAAAAAAACATACAATGCAATAGAGAAATGCATTAAGTGATTTCATCCAACTAAAAATATTGGGATAGAGGATTCTCCTCTTTTTTTTCTTATTTAGGTTGGGCTTGGTCTCTACTTGATCGGCAGTCACGTCAGATTCAATTGTCTGGAATTTGAAAATCATGTAAAAATCCAAACAAGGTGTAATACCCGAGCCTCTTATTGTATATTCGTGGTGAATATAATTGCTTATATATGTGTGTTTGTATATGTATTGATTTATGTGAGTTCATATCCTCGTATAATTTTGATATAGTTTATTTTATTTTATTAGAAACGTTAATTTAATAAATGTGAATATTAAGATTGTTCCCAAGACATGAGTTGTTATACTCATACTATTATCATTAGAGTTATATATTTATATAGTAGATGGTCAGTTTAATGTTTAAAAGTAACAAGTGTTGATATAGATATACATACATATGTATCAAAAAAAATATCTAGCTAGCTTTATAGGTGGCAAATAATTGAGTAAACACGTATGCCTATAACTACTAGACTAATGAGAGTTATTTAAAAGTAAATATATATAGGATATATATGCATAAGATAAATTAAAGAAAATGGAATAAAATAAATGAATAAAATGATAACATTCCACCTAACTTACACATGGCTAATATAGGACTTACTAATCAAATTATAGTCATAGTGGTGTGTATAAATAAATGAAATATATACGAGTTAAAAAGCAAGAAAAATGAAAAGACGAGCGATGAGAAAACGAAGACAAGGTTAGTGCTTTCATTTTAAATATTAAGAGCAAATTAATTCTTATGCCTCTAGATATAATTAGCTAAAAAAAAATATAACAAAGTACAAGTTTATTGACTAAGAATAAAATCATATGCTTTAAGATTTGTGATTCAATCACTTAATTTGTGTTAATTTAATTCTTTATTCAATAAATGTGTAAATTAGATTAATGTTTTATTTAGTGAATCTCTATTGTTCCATAATATTATTTTGGTGTAGAACATCTTGTAATTTATAATTTATAATTGTTAATCTATACTTTAAAGAAATATGGTTTATCGTGTATGATTTAATTCCATTTAGTATATATTTGAGAATTGATTAAACAGTAACATGACATAGAAATGTGAGGATTATGAGAGTGGATCAAAAGGTTGACTAAGAGTAATTAGAATTACATCAATCACCGATAAGATAAATTATTAATATTTGATAAAATAAATAGATTGTATACATAATCTAAAAGAAATATTAATTGTGTGGCTGTATATATATGTGTGCGTGTGTATGTATATAGTATGAAAATTATGCGTGAGCAGTACTAAATATTTAAAAATAATAATAAATTAAAGATCAGCTATATATATATATATATATAATTTGTATTAGTACAGAGAAGGATTGTTTATGCAATCCGGACATATGATTTATCATCTTGATCATCACTTAAGGTTTTACATTGGCCAATTATAGTTTTAGTTAACTATTTTATTTCTCTTAATACATAAGTGTGGCAACTTTAAGAAGATGAGATTGTTTATTGTAAATAGAAATAGAATTGAATTAGTAAATACATATGTATGGAATAACTATATCATATTATATTAATCTCTATGTTTTAGTCACCATTATATATATATAGATATTGATTTGTTGTATATGTTGGTTAGATTTTATTGAGAAAACACGGGTTTTAGGATCTCAAATATTATAAGCTTTGGATTCGAGGTAAGTAGAAATCCATCTGCAACTACAATGCATGAACATTGTATATTATTCGTTTATATGTGTTTATTATTTAATATTTATTATTGTATTATTATATAATTGTGTGATGTAATATGCTTGTGGTATTGTATTATATTGCATTGAATATCTTGTACATGAGCACGAGCATATATGCATTCACGTCATGTAGATATTATTGAGGCTGCATGCATGAAATAATTTTCAGAAAGAGAAAATGTTTTCTTTGGGATTGGTCACCACTAGCCCGTGTTGTGCTGTGTTGATATTTGTGCTTCGAGTGGGATGACTTCCATGCGGAATCAAAGGGAACAGGCAGGGGGCGTGTCCCTTGGGGTCCAGGGAGGATGGTCCACTTCGACTGCACCTTTGAGGTGATGAGTGGCTGATGTGGGATGACTTTCATGTGGGGATCAAAGGGAACAGGCAGGGGGCGTGTCCCTTGGGGTCCAGGAAGGATGAGCCACATGAGTGCACTAATCACAATTTGGCCAATTGATATTGATTATTTTATGAGCTCATGTCTCATGTTGGTGTCTGGTGAAGGGAGCCAAGTTCCTAAACGATGAAAATGCTTTCGAGATGACATAAGAAAATTACTTTATTCACGAGCATTTCACATTTGCGGTGTTGTTGTGTGTTGCACGAGTTGTGATTGCCAGTGAACATGCATGAACATGATTTCTGCTTACTGAGCTTTAGTTCATGTAGTTCATGCATTGTAGGAGAAAGTGATAGCGTGTGGTGCATCAAAGCGGGGATATTTAGAGCTTTGACAAGTTCTTAGAAGTGTATACATGGATGACGACCTGTGTGAGGAGGGCAAGAGCTTCTTTTATTTTATTTCTTAGGTGTCATTTTGAATTCAAATTTATTTGTATATTCTTAGAATTGTTTCTACAAAGAAAGCAATGATTTCTTTACATTCTTTAGTAAATTTTACTTTTATAATTATTTATAACTTTAAATGCACCACATTTTAACCTAAATTTTTAATGTTAACACGTTTTATCGGAAAATACATGCTTATATTTTAAAAAGAAGTCAACTCACCCACATTTTTACATTACTTTATATTTTACATTTATTTTATTGGGGTGGGTGTTACACAAGGGCTAAGTTTATGTTATTAAAACTACATTTTTTTCAAATGTATGAAAAAGACAAAGACAACCCAAAATTTGTGTATTTTAAAGCAATTAACCTATATTATCATCAAACTCAAGTAATTTAATTCAAAATACACACATTTTATTATTATCAAATAAATTATTTTAGCCACCCTTACTAAAATACTCCTTAGTTTTTGGTTTTAATTATTTAATTTGGTATATTTTGAAAAAATTAAAAATAAAGAAAACAAAAAAATTTAATTGATTAATTGAAAAATAAATGCGAAGTACATCAAGAGATTGCATGAGGAAGTTTGTCAATAGATTATAAAAAAAATGAAAAATATCAAAAGAATGCAAACAAACATCAGAAGCAATTGATTTTTAAGAAAGGTGATTTGGTGTGGATTCATTTAATAAAAGAGTGTTTTCCTCTGAGGACAATCGAGACGAGCACGGGCGCGCGAACGCGCGCCTGTATGGGCTCATGGCCTACATTCTTGTGCACATTAAATAATACACTTAAATACACTTCTTAACTAGGTTAAGAAATTAATGTGGGATCATTAAAACTGCCTTAAGCACCTTTTTCCACACATCATAAATGCCCAATCGTATGATCAATTTCAACCATTATTAATTTCTCACTCAATGAAAATTGGATTTAAGAAAATAAAAATGCTACGATTATCTACTCCAAATATAGAACAATTGTATGTTATTTAATTCCTCCAAAATTAAATAACCTGATCACCAAAAATCGGATAAAATGAGTCACGGCTCAATTTATTACATCCAATTTTCCAACAACTTTCCAGTTTCAAATGATGGGTTTCTTTAATTCTTAAGTTTGTTGACCAATTAAATCTATTTAAGGATTATTGTGGGTTGTTAATCGATGAGAGTTTGAATAATAAGGGTCCTTTTGTTCAACAACAGTTAAGCAAAAATGACGAATATACATAAATCAGCAACATATTTAACAGAACGAGGGGACAACTTATCCAACCCAGGGGTAAAATCATGCACAAAACATACACATCCAAATATACGAGGAGGAACATGATAAAGGGATTTATTAGGGTGAAGACAAGAAAAAGGAATATCTCCAAGCAAGACACTAGACGGCATCCTATTGATAAGGAAGCAAGCAGTAAGAACAACATTAGACCAATAATATTTAGGAACATGCATGTGAGACATAAGTATACGAGCAACATCTAAAATATGACGATGCTTGCGTTTAGCCACCCCATTTTGTTAAGAAGTATGAGAACAAGAAGTTTGATGAATAATCCCATGAGAAGCACAAAAAGTGGAAACGGACATTTGTGTAAACTCAAGAGCATTATCAATGCGAAGAATACGTAAATCAGCAACATATTGAGTTTTTATTTCATGATAAAAGGATTTCAGTACATTAGGGACTTCATTACGCTGTTTAAGTAAGTACAACCACGTCATTCGAGAGTAGTCATCAACAAAGATCAGAAAATACTTGAAACCCTCTCAAGACTCAACCCGACTAGGACCCCATACATCACAATGAACCAACTCAAAAGCAGAAGAACTACTTTTATCGACTTTAGAAGGAAAAGATGTGCGATGGTGCTTGCCCAACTCACAAGACTCACATTGAAAATCAGTGGACGCAATACGAACTAAACTTTTAAGGCTACTAGGTGAAGGATGACCAAGACGACAATGCCATTGAAACGGAGACACGACAGCAGAAAGAGCTCGGGAAGAGGCAGGTGCAACCAAATCCAAGTAATAATTTCCAACTCACTTATGTCCTCCACCAATCGTCCTTTGCGTCTGCTGGTCCTGAAGAACATGAAGAACATGGGAAGAGAAAAAATGAATAGAACATTGGTGAGATTTGGTGAGACAATTCACAGATAATAGATTAACAGAAAAGTGAGGAGCAAAGATAACATTATCAAGAGTGAGATTGTTAGGAAGTCTCACAACACCTGATCTGGTGATCGGGGAGTATGCGCCATTGGCGACACGAACAGGAGGCAGAAAAGGAGAAGGAGAAAAAGAAGTGAAAAGAGATTTGGCACCAGTAATGTGGGCAGTGGCACCAGAATCCAACATCCAAGACTTATCCTGAGACACGGTAAACGCACCTACACTGGAAGATGCAGCAGTAGTAGAGGAAACAATAGAGGAAGTCTCGGCAGCAGAGGAACTTGGATCAACAGAGGCATTGTTGGGCCCAATCAGGTTTACCAAATTTGTCCCAACACTTCTCAGAAACATGGTTGGAACGACCACAATGAATGCAGTGACGATCATTGGGACCACGACCACGGCCTCGACCACGACCACATCCACCACCACACCCATGATGAAAACCACGACCTTGAGCAGCCATGGCAGAGTTATCAGTGCAGCCAGTAGAAACACAGAGAACCCGAGAAAGAGCATTAGATAAGGTGGGAACGTTGTCGCTGGACAATAAGCTATCACGAGTTTATCGGAGATCAACATCCAAATCGGATAAAAATTTGGCCACCATGAATTCCTCCCATTGCTTGGCTCAAGTAGTAGCATCACAAGATAAAGGATGATAAACTAAAAGTTCATCAGCAAGACCTTTAAGAGTAGAGTAGTAGTCATTAACAGATTGACCAGCTTGAGTATGAGAAAAAAGTTTCTCATATAATTCGAAAACACGATAAACATTTTGGTCATTAGAATAAATCTCGTGAAGAGCGTCCCACATAGCCTTAGCATCGTTCAAGAACATGATGTTCTTACTCATCGATGGTTCCAGACTATTCAGCAGCCAAGTCATAACACAGCAGTCATCAGCAAGCCAGGCCTCATACTTGGGATCCTTTTCATCCGGAGCAGAAGAAAGAACATGATGTTTTTTCTTCTGTGATCCAAAAAACAACAAAAAAGCCCGGGACCAGAGCAGATAATTGGAACCATAATCCAATTTAATGGTGGTACCAACAGTATGTTTAACATCAGACATAGTGAAAAAAATATATGGCAGAAGACAGATAGCGGCAATAGCGGCAGCGGCGCAGAAGGCAGCAGAGCAAAAAAAATAAAAAAATTAGGGTTTAGGGCAGGTAGGCAAAAACCCTAAAAAAAAGGGTTTAGATAGGGCAGGAATCGTATTGCTCTGATACCATATAGAATGGTAAAGCTGTAGACATATAGAGAAAATTAGTATTTTGTACATATTCACAAGTGAAACAGCTCCCATATATATATGAAGAGAAAATAGAGTTACAAAGAAGCAAGTAAAACCTAGGCCCAATATAGTAGGCCCAATAAAGATGCAACTATACACTAATAATCACATATATTCTATAACAATAATAATTTCAAATTAATATAATAATTTGAAATAATTTTAATTACTTAATTACTATTTCAACTATAATTGAAATTTCAAATATAATAAATGATAAAAATCTCATAAATATCAGATTTGTCGAAAACTAACCTTCATTGTCAAAAAAAAAAAAATACAATTCAATTTCAAACCTTCAAAATCATAACCTAATTACTTGTAGGAGAAATCTTAAAATACACTATTCACTATTCCTCAAAAAATATTCAAATAAACAAGATTGACTAACAATTTCCCACGGGCCGACAAAGAGTCATTTTAGTGTTTATTTGAATAGTGTTCAAATATTAAAATACTGTTTCAGTATCAAAATCATGACACTGTTTCATTTCCTCTGTTCAGCGGAAGACTAAAAAGTCCAAGTCTCCTACGATGACTTTTTAATTAATTTTTCTATTTCAAAACAATCAATGAGTATACGAGTGCATTACGCATCTATGAATAAATGACTATGTTTAAATTAGTGAGCATGAATTTTTTTCTACATGCTATTTTATGTCCTTAAGATTGGTGAAATGATAAATTTGCAAATTTTTTGAAAAAATAAGTACATTTGTGTTAATTTTGAAAAAGTTTGTCATTTTTTAAAAAGTGCCCAAAATGTAAGTATCAAACTGTAATTTCCTTTTCAAAACTAGCTAGATGTAGCATATTTCTTCACATTATGTTACGCTAGACCCGTATGCCCATAACATCCCTTCTTTATGCCGATTAATTGATAGAGAAAATCAGCCTTACCATTAATCAAACTGACTAGAGGAGTGGTTGGCCTTCTTTAGATTAGTTTCATATGTTTAAATTTAAAAAATTAGTTTAAAAAATGACAAACTTTGTTAATTTATCATTTGTTAGTTTAAATTTAAAAAAATAGTTTAAAAATTAGCCTTAACAAATAATTTAAAAAATGACCAACTTTTTCCTCAACCACGTAGAAAATATTCATCCCATCAAGTATGAAACTACAAATCAATTTTTAAAAGTGTCGAAACTGTAGTTATCAAAGTTTGACCCACCGAAACAATAAATTGTTTTAAAAAATGACAGCTATTTTATTAGTTTTTCAAATATGACAGCATTAATGATTGTGAATGGAATAATTTTGGTTTCACATTAGGTCTACCTTAATATATAGAAGGTCCTTGTTTAAACATATTCTATATCTCTTAGCCGGCTGTCTTACCAATTAATCGCGTGCAGTGTGTATATCTACTACTATATAAAAAGGGCCTTGTTTTACAAAATTTAATCTACCTATTATGTCCATATTATAACTTTAATTTAAGGATATTAATGTAATATAATATGATATAATATAATATATTTATTTTAATGTGATAATATACCATATTATAATTTCCATATATGTATAATAGTATTTAAATAGGATAACATACACTAACCATACGATATAACTTACGATTGGAAAAAATATTCAACAAACTACGTACCATGTAGAAAAAATTTATTAAACAAACTCTGCACTGACCCTGCAATAGAAAAAAACAATATTCAACAAACTTCTGGAAAAATTGAAAATGGATAGAGTTATGATAATTTCATATTAGATTTTGTAATTAAGAATACCCATTTTCGATTCTGTCTATTTTTGTTTCAATTTCATGTGATCTAAATAAATTACATCATTTGCTCCATAAAACATTATTCATTCAATTTTTTATTTCATCATTTTGAACTCAAGATATTCTAAAATAATCATTACAGGTTTAAACTATATAAATTTTACATTTACCTACTGATTTTATTTTTTCACCCTTTTTGCCTGTTTTGAACACTTTAATTATTACTCCCACAGTTTTGTTTTCATTGTAGTTTTAATATTTTTTTTTATCTAGAATTAACAATTAATTTTATGGACTAATATACTCATCCATTATATATAACATAAAATCTTATTCACTTATATTTTCCTAGAAATAAGACAATATTTTATATCTCCATATATTTTTAGGATTTGGAATAGAGTTAAAATAAATCTTATTTCTTTATATTTTCCTAGAAATAAGACAATATTTTATCTCTCCATATATTTTTAGGATTTAGGATAGTATTAAAATTGGAGGAGGGATTGTGAAAATATATAAAACAACAAATATTTTAACACAAAAAAAAATAAAAAAAGCTAAAACAACAATCAAAATGAAGCAGGGGGAGTAGTAAACTAAAAATTATAAATAAACTCTAAAATAAAAAAAAAAATTTGAAAATAAACACAACAAATTTAAAATAATCATAAAAATTAAAATAAAGCCTAGAATTTAAAATTTTAAAAAGTCTAAAAATAAAAAATAAACTCTTAAAATCTTGACAAGAAAAAATGAGAAGATTAAAATTAAGTTATATTTGAAAACTAAAAAAAAGTCTAGACTATTAAAAAATAATGTATTATATTAGTTTCCACATTAATATTAAATAAAGTGAGCCATAGTCTTGCAAATGAAACAATGAATTATATTCTATTATATTAAATTTTAAAAATAATTAATTATTCGTGGCTACATATTCTACATTTCTTATAAAAAAAACCTAGAATATTGAAAAACAAAATCAAACCAATAATTATTTTATTTTATTTTTATTTTGGTTTTCCTTACCTAGAAGAGATGCGTATTCGTGTATCCATATATATGAATTTTATTGAGCTCAAAGGCAGAGAATCAAAGCTTGACCAAAATGAAGAGTCTGGTAATTAAATACATGTTTTTATTTTTAAATATTTATAATTTATTGCATATATTAAATACTTATATGTATAATATGCTCGTCATACACATATATTTAATTAAGGAGATTTGGTGAGAGTTCAACCAATTAAGTTGAATTATTATAGTTAAAAGTAAATTAATGATTTTTAAAGACTTTGATAGAAATAACTCTCGATCGTGAACAAAAAGTAGGTGTTCTATATCATTAATTAATGTTTTATTCAACAATTCAATTAATTATTAAATTTAATTTAATCAATTAATTAAATTTTCTATTTTTACAGATCTCAACTTATACTCATATTTCTCTAAGGAGATCTGGTGAAAATGATGGATACAAACTACAACAAATAGTAGCACAAATTAAAATTGAGTATTGTCATCACAAATGTTATTAGAAAAACGTACTTAGGTAACACATATATTATGCATTTATTTTATGAAAATAATACACAATTATATACTTTTCCAACTATGTCTTATCTTGTTACGTTAGCTAATTTACAATTGCAAAATACAATGAGATCTGTATTGTAGATCACACCAGCAAATCAAGAGATTGAATAATTCATATAAAGTTTATATGATACTGATGATATATTAAAAATTGATTAGTTGTCAATGATTAAAGAAATAACACCTAACACCCACGCTGGAACTAACTCTTGAATATCTTAAGCAAAATCAACATATATATTATCTAAGGTACTGTTTCTATCGTTTTCCTTTCTATGTGGGTGTGGGGGATTCATATCGTTAATAAATTATTGCTTGCATTTATGCAGTTATTTTTAAATTTATTTAATAATATATATATATATAGTATTTATTTATAATCTAAACAAAATTACAAAGTCGGCCAACTGCATAGATCTCTTAATTAATAATTTCATATTGCTCAGCCAGTATTGATTTCAATAAATTCTTAATTATTCTAGATTGATTTCAGTTCATTTTTTTCAATTGTAATTAACAAAGCAAAATAATAATAAAAAAAAAACCAATAAAGTCTCTATAGACCAAAGCTACATCACATGATAAAACTATGCAATATATAATTAACTCGTGTGCATGTTTAATATTTTTATCTTTTATAAATTTTAGGATGATTCTTATACTTGAATTATTAATAAGGTTGAAAATAAATTATAAATATGGTATGATTAGTGTAAGACATGATATAGCTCATACCATAAGAATGATGAAATTGCAATATGTAAAAAGTGCAAAAGGAAAGTTCTTGAGACAACACCAAGGTAATAATTAAAATACAAGTATAAATATACATATTTTCATACACTAATTATTATTTTACACAAGTCCAAATACACGATAACCATATATGGAATACAACGCGCACATTACCATTTTCGATGAAGTATGTAGGATGTTATGTACATGAGTATCTTTCATCAATTAGTAATGTGACTTATGATTAAAAATAATCGTTCCTATAACACCAACTTCATTAAATTTTTAAAATTCAATTAACATTCTACAATTCTAATAAACTAATTTCCTAAGGGCGAAAATGAATTTACAAACTATAGAGGTCTGAGTTTGCAATCATCGACTGGAATGTGTTTTATGTTCACAATCAAGAAATCAATAGTAGATGAGAGGAGAAATCTAAATATTGTAGCCAATGCAATTCAAAGGATACAACAACTGGGCCAAATGAATGCAAAAGAAAAAATATATATATTACATGATAAAGTTTAAGATTCAAAGTTAAGTGGAACAAATAAAAGCTTTATCTCAAAGGCCGAAACAAACCAAGGTGGGAGAAAAGAAAAAACCGATCATAGAGTCATACTTTATAGAGGTGCAAGGAAAAAAAGAAAGAAAATCACAAAGCATAAAATTGAAGACTGCATTAGATTCCAAGTGATGATGATCAGCCATTGGCCAAGCTTATCTCTCAAACAAAAAAGAAGAAAAAAAATTCACAAACCATCAGGATCAAAAAGATAAAAAATAGTCATAATATAGATGTATATTTATAATAAATTAAACATCCTTGATCAATATTTAAACAATTTTGTAAATTCATTTAATACTTCGACACAAATTTATATGCAATGATTTTTTATAGTATATAATATCATGTGTTTCATTTTATCTTTAAATTTTAGATAATATAACTATAGATAAAATGTGACTCTCGATGTGATTATCCAAAAATTGTCGAAGAAATATTATTTGGGACCAAAAAAGTAACTTTTGCTAATGGGACCAAAAGTAAAATTCACTTTCCAAATAATTAATACTATTTTAAAACAACCACAATTACTATGCATGCATACAAATATTTTAAAAAGATAAATTAAACTTATAATGTAGCTTATTATGCATTCATAAAAAAAATTCCATTTTTGGTCTTTTCTTGCTCTATTATGATTGCTTTCATTGATTATTTTATAATTATTATATGTATGGATTATATGCCCAATAAAATTATTTTTTTATGGATTTATAGTACTAAATAATAGGCAAAACGTGCAACGCACGTAATCTATACTAGTATAATAAAAAAGATTAGAAAAAAATAAAATAAAAAAGATTAGAAAAAATGATTGGAGCAGCAGAAAAGAAGCTTTATGATGCTGCGTCAAAAGGAGATGTAACAGCATTTCAAGAGGTGATGAAAGAAGATGCGTATCTTCTTGAAGAAGCGACATTTGCATACTCAAGAAATCTGCTACATATAGCAACAATGCGGGGACAAGAAGGCATTGTGGAAGAGGTATTGAAGATGAATCCACGTCTAGCTCGGAGTTTAGACTCCCAAAAATCATCACCTCTTCACATTGCAGCGGCAGAAGCGAATGTTGAAATCACCAAAAAATTGTTATCAGTAGCCCCGGAGATGTGCTGGACGTTGGACTACCAAAATATGAACCCGATACATATTGCAGCCATTAACGGGCATGTTGAGATATTGGAAGAGCTGCTTCGAATCGACTATTTGCCTGCTATGGAGAGGGTGTACCGCGGGCAGAGTGTGCTCCATTTGTGTGTGAAACATCATCGGCTTAGGGCTTTGCAGGTTTTGGTGGAGAAGTTGGGTGAGCTTGTGGATGCAAAGGATGAAGATGGGGAGACAATATTGCATTGGGCTGTTAGGACCAAACAACTTGAGATAAGACTCGAGTCTTTAATTATTGTTTTCATTACCCACTTTTACTTTATTTTTTCTTTCGCCAATTCTCACATGTAGTAAGTGCACATCATAAGGTCAACGTGTTAACCCAATCAACCAGGAAAAAAAAATGTCAGAACAGATGATATTTTTTAAGAATATAGGTGATGCTCTTTGAATTTTGAGTGATACTTTTTAATGTTACGGTGGATACTGATTTTGAAGTTTTTTTTTTTTTTTTTTTTCTGACCGAGATGCATTATAAGATACAAGTGATACATTTAGCCTTTTGAGTGATATATTTACATTTTAGCAATACATTTTAGTGTCACGATTGATACTTTATAAGATACAAGTGAAGATTTTCACATGTTGACCGCATGATATGCACTTAGTGCACACCTGACCTACTCTTTTTCTTTAATTTCATCTTCATGGATCATTTTACTAAAATTACATTCGACTTTAGTTGCAACGATGGATATGATCTACGCAGAATAACATTAATTGGGATCATCTAATTGAAAAATGTGTGCAAATTAGTTACTATATTTTGTCGATACATAGTTTTTTCGACATATTATTTTTCATTGTAGATGGATTCATTAATCGGTGAATTAATATATATATATATATATATATAATTTATTTCTATAAAATGATTTTGTTTGTTAACCAAATATAATCATATTCGTAATAGTTAACTTTATTTCTAGCCATATATACTTGGTAAAAACTTTAGCCACCAACTTATATAAAATACTCTCTCCGTCCTAGGGGTGCACAAAAACTTGCACAAGAACTATGTTAATGTGCATTTCATGAGACAAACTCAAAATGTCTTGAGATCTATCTTTATGCCAATGACATAAGATGCCTCACCCATATCCTTCATATCAAAATTCTTTGAGAGAAATTGTTTCGCCAAATATAGTAAATCCTTATCATTAGTAGCAAGCAAAATGTCATCTACATATAGAACTAGAAACCAAATGTGACTTCCACTAACCTTCTAGTATATGCATTCATTCATGACATTCTCTTCAAAATTGAATGAAGTGATGACTTCATATAATTTAAAATACCACTGACGGAAAGCCCACGTTGGTCCACATATAGATTTATTAAGGTTACAAAGTAAATGATCACCATTACTAGAGGGAAAACTTTATGGTTGTTTCATATAAAAAGCCTCCTCTAGATTACCATTTAGGAAAACTGTTTTAACATCCATTTAATGTAAATCAAAACTAAAATGGGCTACCAATGCAATTACTATACGAAGTGAACTTATCTAGATACAAGAACAAATGTATTCGTATAGTTGATTCATTCTCTTTAAGTGAATCCTTCTTCTCATTGAGTGAATCCCTTGGTAACAAGTTTTGCCATATATCTCTTGATGTTACCTTTTGAATCTTTATTTATTTAAAAGACCCATTTACAACTAATGTTTTTGCACCATCAGAAAACTCAACGAGATGTAAAACTTTACTAGATGCCATGGAATCCAACTCATCTTATATAACATTATATCATGTATTTGATTCCTTAGAATTTATAGCATGTGAAAATGTGTCAGGATCATTTTTGTCTCCAACATTGTAGTCATTCTCTTGTAAATATATACAATATAGTCACCTGAAATTGTTAACCACTTTTGTCTAGTAGATCTTATTAAGTCTTGATCATCATTATCTTCAACATTAGGATTTTCTTGTTGATCTTGTTGATCAATGCTATTTTGAATGTCAAAATTATGTTGTTCTTCATGATCTACATGATTTGGATCATCATTTTGTGGAATATCAATGATTGGTTGTTCAATATGCATGTGGTCATGAAGTGCAGTGTTAACAACATTAATCACTCCATGACTTAAAATGTGTTAGTGCAATCGGAGTGCACTAGCTTTATTATCGTTCATTACGGTAAATCAATTTGTTGTGCTAATCGTGGCTTTACAGAAATCCAATCCACGAATTTTTCCGCTGTGTAACTCAAGGAACATTTTGACCTAATGTTTCAGACTTGGAGAGAATAATGTTCCTCAGGATGTTCAGGATGATGGTCCTGCCAATGATTTATTGCAGTTTCTTTCTAGAGAAATGGAATGTGGGCTTCTGATTCTTAATGGATCAAGGTATGTTAACTAACTGTTGTATTTGTGAAAATTTACCTAGGAGACTCACCCTAATATCTAAAGGAAGGCTTCAACTCAAGAAGATAAGAAATCTTATCAATATGGTAACAAACTTTATAAAGCAAACTTTATAAAGTAAGACTCAAAAGAGGTAAGTGTTTGAGGTGCTATATGAAGACTGTTAGAATTTGTTACCTGAAAATTTGTGAATTTTGGATTTAGACAGCAAAGTTGTACTTGAAGTTTAAGCAAGTATTTCCACTATGCCTTCAACTTGCAGTAGAAGAATAAATAACACTTTGCACAAAATAAGTTTTAAATCACACCTCAGGGAGAAATTCACTATAACAAGTGAAATACAAAAACAATGCAAGTGCTATCTCGGTTCACTCCATTGACAACATCGCATACATCATACAAGAGATCTATGCTAGCTTCACTCACTTGAACAACCTCTCGAACAATCACTCTATAAACACATAGAGAGAAACAATATGTCAATCTAAATCCTAACACTCTCAAATTTAATTATCTAAACTATACACACAACTGAATCTATGAGACTTTAGTTGATTGAGATGCTAGACAGATGTTGGGAAGAATGTCTTGGATCTTCGAGACGAACACTAGATGCAAGTTTCAGAACTTCTCACAACCATAGTGATAACTTTAGTTGCATAAATAATTTTAAGGTCTAAGGAGACCTTAAATACTTCTCATATCTTGTTCCAGCAGTTGCCCATGAACACATGACATGGGGCCTTGAATCAACTGCTTTCAAATCCCCAATACTACAATGGACTTGAGATAATTGTTTCCCACTATGAGCTTCACACGTTCTTCAACATTGTGCAATAGTATCAGCTAGTTACTCTAGTCAGCTACATTCACCTACAGTCGTTAATGTTCAAGATAGAGGGTGTAACAGCCCGGTCCCGAGATATGGATTAACGAATGGGGACGAGGTGTTTTTAAGGGATTAATATCAAAGGCGGAAGATTAACAAAGAAGGTTTGTGAGTAAAGACGGAAGATTAACAAAGATGGTTTAAGAATAAACATATACTTTTGAAAGATAGGTGATGATATTCGGGTTTACTCGATTACGAAGGAAACATGCTTTAGCGGAATAAAACAGCTAACTAATAAGATGACAACAAGTATAGACCCATTCATATGTCAAAGCAAATAAACAGATGTCAACGTGCACAAGCCTCTTCATAGGTGAAAGGAAAATATACTCGAGAAGCAGAAATAAAACTGAATATGCATCTTTATATATAGATAACCATGTCTGGGCAATACTCATAGAATCTCGATAATCATAATAGAAATTAGGAATTATAAAGAGTGTATCAGAGTAGCAGAAACATCATGGGATTTCAAAAGAAACTTATATAATAGCAAGATAATCTTGACAGCCAACCCACATCCACAGCCACCAACATCCTCAGCATCTCAACATGTAAACATTTGAAAAAGAGGGGGCATGAGCACTAATGTACTCATTGGGTTTTAACAAAACACTTTAATAACTTCAAGATATCCAATAATTAACTGACGGTATATGGAGAGCAAAATGCAAAAGCCCTCTCTATATCCGTAAAACCTTTTCTTTTCTTTTGGGCCCATCCTGGCTCAAACCTGATGTCAACTGCACCCTTAGGCATGCCTTAGAACACAAGAGGGGTTACCTCGAATATCCTTATGATTTTGCGAGGGATAAACCCAGCAATGACTCACTTAATAATCAAAAGATCACGAGTTCTCTGAGCTCAAATCCTTCTTAAGCAAAATGCTAAGTTTCTTCCTTCTTTAACCTTACTAGCAAAACCAAACTTAGAGCAAAGTCTAGGACTAATCCTTTAATATAGCATGATCTCGGCCTATAAGGGATTTATCACTACCCTAGAAGGCAATCCTTAATCCTTAACTATAAGAGCTTTAGCAAAGTATCAACATTCAAATACGAAGAAATGAACGTACATAAATACGAATTACAACTAAAGACAATTCTTAAATATCTCATGCTAAGCATAATTAACACTTAAACATTTCTAGCATATCTAAACATGCTTGAGAGCTCAATTAACATATAACATCTTCCTTTCCTTCCTTCCTTGTACAGAGATCAATTAGACAGAGCAAATTATTTTATTGGATATCTCCTTTGCCCTACATGCTTCTAGAGCTTATTAGCTTAAACTTTAGATGAGTATAGATTTACGCACCTCGACTACTGAGGAGAAGATGAAGCAATGAGTTGATGATCTTTTTTCGAGTTTCCACGGAGATCACTACCTCCTACAAAAGTCGAATCATCGACTTAGCGGCCTCCTTCGGACATTATAACAACTAATATGAAAATAACTAATATCTAACTCATCTACCCTTAACTAGGACTTAAACATAGATAGTACGACTTTAGAACCTTTAGAAGGTTAAAGCATGTAGATCCAAACACAATATCAGTAACATATATTTGTGCTATAGTGATGTGCTTATGAATCTTCTTGATGAATAACATTTTATCAACTTGAACCCTAGAGAAACCAAATTCAATTAAAAGCTTTGTTAGTCTTGCATACCAAAGCTCCTGGAGCTTGCTTAAGATCATACAAAGTCTTTCAATTTTAAGATATGCATAACTTTCTCTTGATATTCAAAATCTTTCGATTATTCTACATAAACTTCCTCATTAAAAAAAAGCATTTAAAAATGTACTTTTTACATCCATTTGATGTAAGGTAAATCCTACATGACATGCAATGGCAAGTAGAAGATGAATAGACTCAATTCGAGCAACGGTAGCAAATGTTTCATCATAGTCTATGCCTTCCACTTATGAGTAACCTTGTGAAACCGATCTGACTTTGTTTCTTACAACATTGCCTGACTCATCAGTTTTGTTCTTAAAAATCCACTTAGTTCTTACAACATTTTTATTTTTGGGTCTAGGAACCAATTGCCATATATGATTTTAAACAAACTGGATAAGTTCATCATGCATATCTTCTATCTAAAATTCATTCTTTAAAGCTTCTTTTACATTCCTTGGTTCAACATTGGATAAGAAACATGCATTAGACACATAGTTACACATTAATGACATACATACAAGTTTTACCATTTCAACAATGTCTATCGAACTCTTAATTCTGATCTGAACAACTTGAGACTCATCACCTATGATTTGGGATTTAGGATGGTCTTTCTTGATTCTTCTTGGTGAGTCACGTCTTTATTCCTTAATTTTAGAAAGAGTATAGAGTTTTTCATCACTTTCTGAAGTTACTTCTTTTCTTGAAGATGAGGAAACATCATTTCGGATATCAAAACTTCCTAAGTTACTACTACTATCATCAATTTGATCCATCTCTGTGACTTTACACTACAAAAAAATTCTAATTTAGCGACGGGGTTTTTCGTCACTATACCCGTCTCTAAACCCAGTAGCGACGGAATAGCGGAAAAACTCCCGTCGCTAATCATGCGCGACGGTGGCTCGCCCGTTACCAGGGCTTAGCGACGAATATAGCGACGGAAAATCCCGTCGCTATATCCGTAGCCTGGGCGACACGTTTGGCAGATAGCGACGGGGTTTCCATCGCTAGATCCGTCGCTAAAATTATAATTTAAAATTTTGAAATTATTGATTGGCTTGGCCCGTGAATGAGCCCTCAGGTCGGGGGCCCGACCCGTGAATGAGCCCTTGACCTGACCCGATGAAAGGCCCGCACCCAAGCCCGTCGAGAATAATTATGTATAATATGTATCTAAGAGGATTTGAACCTGTGACCTCCTAGAAGGAGGGCCAAGCACTTATCCATTGGGCCAAGTTCAATTGATGTTATATTGACAGTTTAAATAATATATATACTTATACGATTTTTTCATAATTTATTTTTCTTTATCTCTATAAATTAAAAGTGTTATATTATTATTAATATATTTATATCTATTTGTGCACAAATATATATATATATATATATATATAATATTGATATTATATTGTATCATATATCTATATATAAGAATTATAATTTAAGTTGATACTTATTAAGTATCCATGCATACAAAAATTATATCTCTAATATAAATTTAATATGGAGAAAGATTATAGAAGTTTTTAATTAAATTATTTTAAAAATTATATATACATATCATGGTGAAAATGTAGTTAAATAGTCTTACTTTGTGTTTCATACTAAATATCATAATGAATTAAATTATAATTACTTACATAATAAATAACTTTAGTTTATAATTAAAAATTAAAATCCATTATATACTATATTATGTATATATTTTCATAGTATATTTTAGTTTGTTAATATATAATTGATTAATCTTGTAGTAGTAACTATAATAAATAATATGTTACACTTAATACATTTTTTAAATATATAATAATATACTAATTAGTTTATTTATAAGAATAGTAATAAAGCTAATTTGTATAGATTTGTATTTAATAAGGAAATAATATAAATTTAAAGATGTGATATTAATAAATGTGTATAATTGCGATATTATTTTTTCAAAAATTAAAATAAATGAATAAAAATATAAAAATGATTTTAGTAGGGAGAATATTTGTATTAGAATAGATTGAAATCATGTTTAATTATTTTAAAAATAATTAAATAAAATTTAAAAATAAATAAAAAATTAAAAAAAATTAAAAATTAAAAAAAAAGCTACGGGGAACTCCGTCGCAAGATTTCCCGTCGCTAGTGGCGATCCGTGTCGGCCCCGTCGCTAATTCCCGTCACTAGAATGGACTTTTTTTGTAGTGTTAGGTCTTGTAAGGAGATATGAGACATCGTTCTCTTCTATTCTTGAAGCCAGCCCCGCATGATCATCAAATACAACATTAATAGACTATTGAACAACTTTAGTTCTCAAGTTTAACATTGGATATGCTTGGTTGTTTTGAGCATATCCTAAGAAGAGTCCTTTGTCTCTTTTGGAATTAAACTTTCCCAGATGATCTCTAACATCCAAAATGTAGCGCACACAGCCAAATATGTGGAAGTATTTGAGATTTGGCTTTCATTGCTTAATTCATTATCTCATATGGAGTCTCTTTTCTACCTGGTCAAATATAGACTCTGTTCTTGATGTGGCATGTAGTATTAACAGCTTCAACCCACAATTTCTTTGATAGTCTTTTTGACTGCAACATCGCATAGAACGTTTCTATAGAGCTCTATTCTTTCTCTCTATAACTCCATTTTGCTCTAGAGCCTTTGGGGCTGAGTACTCATGAGAGATGCCTTTCTTCTTATAGAAATCATCAAAGGCAATATTCTCGAACTCTCTTCCATTGTCAGTTCTTACACAGACAATGTTAGTGTCGAACTACAAGCACATTGTGCGATACAACTTTATGAACATTTAAAATATTTCACTTTTAATAGGATTAATCACTTTTAATTAATTTAAGTGTTTTAAATTAAATGAGAGAGTTCACGTATTTCATATATATATATATATATATATATATGTATATCATAGTTAATCAAAAAGAGGTAAAAGTCTTTGGAAAATAAATGTTATAGTTTAAAGAAGTTTTTCGGATGACTTGCGAGAATACAAAAACACTCATTTGTCATTACAATTTGATAATCTCAAATATAAATAGAACAAAGAACCTCTTAATTAACACCTCTATTATCGACAAAATTTTGAAAAGAATAAAATACAGTTTAAAATATCCAATGCCAATTCTTTCCAAAATCATCACATGATAAATTAATCTCTAATCCCCAGAATACTGAACTCGCATTATTGCAGACAATTATGCAAATAAATAAAATAGTTTGTATTTTTTTTTTAAACAAGACAATAAAATTTGAATAGTGAAAATGAGGATTCTGGATACATGATTCTGGATCTTAGTTTTAAATTAAAATCGAACCTCTGATTTAATAAGGTATATCTATTAAGATAATGAGAAAGAAATGGATTACGTGTTAGAACACGAATACTACAATTTGGTGATTGAAAAGAATTTGAATTTTAAATGATTTACCTTAGTGGTCGAACTAGCAGGAGGGTCTCATTGCTTCAACAAATGAATAAAAGCTCTATAATTGAAATGTTTGTAGAGATGGATAAATGTTCAAGGTTTGAATGAAAGATTGTTAATTCGTAAATGTAAGGGATCAAAGAAACAAATTAACTTGCGGTTGGGCAGTTAGTTTTACATGAGTTGAGGGGAAATTTAAAGAAATTAACTTCTATTTGGATTTATTATTATTTAAAGAAATTAACTTCTATTTGGATTTATTATTATTATTATTTAAAGAAATTAACTTCTATTTGGATTTATTATTATTATTATTATTATTATTATTATTATTATGGGGCAAACTTGGGTGAGACCGTCTCATACATGAGACGGGTCAATACTCACATGTGGGGATCATTATTTATGGATGAAGTATCATTAACTCACATGTGAGTATCATTATTTATGGGTCAAGTATCATTAACTCACATGTATCATTATTTATGGGTGAAATATCATTAACTCACATGTATTGATCCGTCTTATGTATGAGACCGTCTCATACAAGTTTTTGTCTATTATTATTCAGCTTCTAAATTTTAGAATAATTATTGGATTATAACTGATTTTATTCCATAAGGATTTATGGATTTAATATCTTATTCCAATATAAGTAATTGGATATTAAAATTTAAATTTTCTGTTCCTACAATATTTAAAAATGAAAATTTTGAGAAACGACATCTTTCAACTCCCACCCCCAAAAGATCCAACTTTTGAAGAAGGTATTATTTATAATCTTGTATCAAAATCTTTCATCCTCAGATGATACGATACTTGGTGGAAGACAACAAAATAGAAAAGCTAACAACAAATTCCGTGGGAAAAACAGCGTTGACAATCTTGGAAGAAAGCCCTCGAGCCACAACTAATAACTATTCAGAAATCAAAAAACTCTAGTTAAGGTTGTCGGATGGATCAATGCTCAAATTCCACCCACAGATGACTGACATCACGATGGTGGTTGTGGTCTTGATAGCCACCATGGCATTCCAGGCCACCGTCAGCCCACCCGGGGGCGTTTGGCAGGACGACTCAACAACACATAAAGCTGGCGAAGCTGTGATAGCATCTACTCATCCCAGAATATACCGACACTTTGTGCGTGCTAACACGACCGCGTTTGTTTCGTCTCTCATCACAATCTTCCTCATCACCACCGGACTACCGATCAGGTTCTCTCCTAACCTGGCAATCACTTATTACGCAATGTGGGTGTCGTTGGCATCTATTGCAGTGAGTTACGGAGTTTCCGTAACAGTGATCACTCCCAATAAACAAACACAATCGCTCCGCCACGTTGTTGGGATAGTAGTATTAGTGTTCCTCACCATCTTCGGAATGATGGTCGTCGGGGCATTTATACATGAATTGTACTCCACGTTATTGTCTCGCTTCATCCGATGGCACAATTCTTGGGTACGAGCACTAAAAGAAAAGTGGAATTCTCTGGTACAAGCACTACAAGGAAATTGAGGAAATTATGTCATTAAATGTCCAACAATTCTCATTACACGCTTTTAGTGAAGGGAACTGGAAAATTCCTCTTACCACCCTTGCCTCTCGAGTTAAAGGCAAATAATGAAGATATCATGATACCTCATTAGAGTTATAGTTTTTTTAAGGACAACAACTCAGGCCGATTTGGAAAAAAGGACAAATTTATTGCGGGCCGAAATTTAAGGACACTAACATTTAAGTGTTGCGTCCGTAGGCCAATTTTCAGCCCGAACGGTCTACGGACGCAACACTTAAATGTTAATGTCCTTAAATTTCGGCCCGCAATAAATTTGTCCTCTTTTCCAAATCGGCCTAAGTTGTTGTCCTTAAAAAAACTCTAATTCTACCTCATTATTAGTTTAATACAATAAGGCTCATTTGCTTATCATATAATGTTTGAGATGTTTACTACATAAGATATAAATATTATGTTTATTTTTGTGTATTAAAATACATGTATCGTATATGTATTGATAATATATTATTTGGTTGGATTTATTAAAATGCTATATAAAATTACAATTCCTAAAATATCTTTTGATTGTTGATCGACCATGTATTGTTTAAATGTAATATAATAGGATTTTAATTAATATTCAATAAGTGTATTTTAGTATGAGATTTTTAATAAACTTCATGTATATATAATAGCACAATGATCCTAGCTAGAAATAGATACTCTATTACTTCCCCTTAAAATGCACCTTCCAGATTTAGTAAGTCTATTATATAATTTATATTATCACATTTAATATTATTCTATACATTGGTTTTAAAATATTATAAATCCGTTAAGTTTGAATTAATTAAATTTATTTGTTTTGTTATCCATTACTTTTCTTATTTCTTTTTCGTAGTTTCATTTTCTTTGATTTAAATATGAAAAACTGCATTAATGATCTAATCTTTAAAATTTAATCCTAAAAAATTATTAATAATAATTTAAAATAATATATACGAATCACAATATAAAATAATTGACCCTAATACAAAAACTATCAACTTACAAATGAAACTAAAAACGGAAACACAATAATCACAATATACGCCGTCAGGATTTCCCTTCGTCTCTCATCACCACCGGATTTCCATCCAAGTATCCCCTTGTCCTGGGAATTGCCATTTACGCAATGTGGGTGTCGTTGACATCTATTGCAGTGAATTATCGAGCTTCCTTAACGATAACTCCCAATACGGAAACACAATCACTCGGCCATGTTATAACGATAGTAGTCGCTGTGTCCCTAACCACCTACGGAATGATATATGTGGTGGACTCGTGGGTGGTATAATCGACGTCACCTCTCCCGACGGCTGGATTCTCAGTCACAAGACCGTGCTTAATCTCATCCCTTAATAATTCCTACTGTTGGTTTAATTGTCGACTGTAATTCAGAAGTTCATGAGATGTAGGAAACTAGGAATGATAAAATATTTTAAATGGAGATAGCTACATATATATAATTATTCACAATTTATTCATTGTTGTAACCATTTCCTTGGGTGTCTTAAAGCTCGCTGGACTCAGATATTGCATGCTACTATTTAATTTTGGGGTTATTTTCTTGTGCTTTTGGAGAATGTAATAAAAAATTTAGGTTTCTTAAGTCTCGCAACAAGGTAATAAAGAGGCGGATATTATGGCAATGGAGTTTTTTTGTAGTAAAGAATTTTTGTTTCGATCTTTTGGTGGGATAAAATCATCTATTGCATTTTTTGTGTTGTATTTTCAATTGTTCAATCATTTTTTTTTTAATATTTTTCCATAATAATTTTTTGTACTTTAGTTTAGTTTTTCGCTTTTATTTAGGATTCATTATACCAATTAAAGTGTATATTATAGTGTTTTAGTGGTTAATTTGTAGTTTTTTGTCTTTGATTGATTATTTGAAAAATTAAATACTAAAAAATTATAATACACTTTATGAGAATTAATCATTCAGTCTCTTCTCAATGGTATTATGCGTTCCTAATCATCATTTAATAAATTTTCTTTATTGTTTTACAAAATTATGCTTGTTTATTTTTTATTTTAACAAATGTAAATTCATATCCTTAAAAAATAATTTATGAAATATAATGGTATAGTAAATTTAGTATTTTTCTAGAAAATATAAAATAAAATAAATCATAAAAGACTGTGTAGAATTATATAAAAACCCAAAAGTCATCAATCATAAAAGATCGTGTGCACGTTTAAGAAGCAGAAGAGGGATGATCAACTTGTGTGCATTCCTCAAGATGCTTGGGACTCATGGCTGGCGTACTGAGACAGTCTGGAGGTCACGAAGAAGGCTGAGATTTCATCGAAGAACAGAATGTCTGAACCGGACGGCCCTCGTACTGGCATAGTAAAGCACAAGGGCGGATCCTAATGTGCTCATGCGCATGCTGCAGCATTCGTCCGTAATTTATTTTTAAGTTAATTAATTATTATGTTGAAATTTTATATAAGTACTAATATCTTGGTTTTATTATGTAGGCGTCAGAGAAGGGTCTCAAGGCTGGTGAGGTCGGGTGGGAGACCTGTATGAGACTGCATGGCAGCAAGGACGCCGACTACTCTAATCAGAAGTCAAAGCGCATCGCTGCAAGTGTATTCAAATTATATGTTTAATTGTTGTAAGTGTATTTTCAGATTGACATGTTAAGTTTATTTAATTATTTAATAAATATAGAGCGAGGTACATCAGCCGATTGAGCAGAGGAGTCAGGTGCCTCTTGACTCATTTGAGGTGCCGCCGGACACGACATCGACCTATATCGATATCGTGAACGTGGAGAAGAGATGCGTCTTCAGGCTAGGTAATCGAGCTGCTGCCCACATCGGACGTAGTCAAAAGAGTAGCAGTGTTGATTCAGTGGGCTCTCAGTACTATGACTCTCAGGCTGCTATCGAGTAGCTGTAGGCGAAGTTGCAGGAACAAGAAAAGTGATTTCAACATCGAGAGCTGACCTTGAGAGATGATGGATCAGCAGCTTGCTCTCCTCCAGCAGATGCAGGAGATGCATCGTCGGTTCGGGAAAGCTGGTGGGTCATCTTCTCAGCCTCCTCCTCTAGACATGTAGGATATTTTTATTTATCTTTGATTATGGATGATTTTAAAATCTTTATGTTTGATATTATCTATGATTCTAAAATTGTTATGTTTTGTTATGTATGATTTTGGATAACTATTTTTATATGTTTAATTTCTTATTCCAACTAAATATTTATATAATAATTTGCATCTATTTTATTCTACACAAAATATTTTCAAATAAATAAAATAGAAAATGCAAAAAGAAAAAATAACGACGGACTAGTCCGTCGTTAAAAATAAAATAAAATAAAATAAAATACCTGACCTTTTTATCGACGGACTTATCTTTACGACAGATCTAATGACGGATTTATCCGTCATTAAAAAGTCCCCACGACAGAAATGGGGACCGATATAACGACGCATATATCAGTCGTTAGACCTGTCGTAAAGATCTAACGACCGCCACAATGCGTCGTTAAACCTATTCTTGACTAAAGGTTTAACGACAGACCTAATCTATTATTAGATCTATCTAACGACGGAAATGTGAAGTTTAACAATACATGAGTCCATCACTATATCGCAATTTTTTTGTAGTGTGATAGATACTTATAACATCCTAATATTGTATTTGGTTTCAAAATCAAAACATATGATTATGTAAAACGCCTGACATGTGCTAACCATTAATATTTTGTATGTGATTATACATCACACCTCAGAGGTGTAATATGTAATTCCATATATAATTATTAAAAATCTCATACTAAAATACACTCACCAAATATTAATTAAAATCCTATTCCAGAACACTTACTAACATGGTAAATAATAAAAAGATATTTTAGGGAATGTAATTTTAATACACTAAAACAAATATAATATTGATATCTTATATTGTACAATACATCTCAATCAAACATGTCAAACATTATACCATACTATCTAGCTAGCAAACAGGCTCTTATTGTATTATACCAATGATGTTCATTATTTGCCTTTTACTAGAGGGACAAGGGCGATGAGAGGAATTTTCTGGTTCTCGACACTAAAAGCAATTAATGAGAATTTTTGGACTCTTAGTAATAGAATTTCCTGTTACTGAATCTCAATTTCCTTGTAGTGCTTGTAGCGGAGAATTCCATTTTTCTTGTAGTGCTTGTATCTGAGAATTGTGCCAGTGCACGAAGCGAGATGAATAAAGCCTATAAGATCGACTCTAAAAACTCCCCATTGTTGGATTATGGTCTTCCTTGAGGATTATGATTCTTGTATAAATACCCAGACAACCATCATTCTGAAGAGGGTGAGTGTAACGCCCCAATTCCTAGTGAATAGGAAAGTTATTAAAAATCCATTTCTTTAAATCAAATATTTTAAAATATAACGCGGAAGCTAGAAAATAATCAAGAATGAAAAATAAAAGAAATTAAAATACCTATCTATATTTATATATCATAATGAAATGGAAGAGAACTTACCTAACCTACCTAATAGATATCATATAAATCAAGAGAAATTTCAAAAATTAGAATTCATATAGTAATTCATAATCATTTGATAAATTTTACAAAATGAAATATATACATCCTAGCTAGGTAACAACCTGTCACAACATAAAGTAGGCGAAAGCAGGATACTTGGGTCACAGCCCACAAACTCAAATACGGGTCTTAGCCCTCATCAAACACATATTTCCAAAATCTAAAAGATAGGGTCACAACCAACCATAATAATCAACGTTTGTCAAATATTCCAAAATATGATCGAGATAACTTAGTAATAGCAAAAGTTCTAAATGTGTGTACACTACTAAAAAAACGCTCATAGATAACGGCTTTTATCTGTTATGTATGTAAAAAAAACTCTGTTACGTATATTGGTGTTATGTAAGTTGCGCTCATACGTAATGGAATAATATCCATTATCTATATTGTTATACATAACGGTTGTAGCAACAAACATGACATCGGATATTACGTTATCTATAACTCTTATACATAACGTTTGCTTCCGTTATGAAAGTTTAACTTCCTCCGTTATCTATGCACTTTTACATAACGATTTTTTTCATACATAACACTCTTCATTGCGTGATCTATTATTGTTATATATCATTGTGCCGTTATGAAAATTCATTTTTCTCTGTTATGAAATATACCACATGGATTAATACATAACGTTGTTTCTAGTTTAGATAACGCTTTTTTACGTTATGTATATTTTGATACATAACAGATTTTTACCGTTATTAAATATTTTAGTTTTCGTTATCTTTAGGTCTTATACATAACGGTCTTTTAGTTTCACTGTCGTTATGTATGTTTCCAATAAGTACCGTTATGTACGCTTGCTACAAATTTTTTTATAGATTTTCAGCAATTAAAATAATTATAAAACAATAAAAATAACTGAAATTCCCATAAATCATCGTATATCTAATACATAAAATGTATACTAAATACATAATATATCATATAAGTTCTCTAAAATAACATGATCAAATCTGAAATAAACTAATATTAAATATCTTGCATTCAACATGCACATAAGTTCATTAGTTCAAGAAGTAAGAAAAAGAAGTTCGACTTTAGTTCGACTTTTATAGCCTTCTGCTCCTTCCCTTGCCTCACTAAGCTATATTTATAAATTCTGCATTTCATCCGGTCTCCACAAAGAAATGACAGCAACCAACCTTCAGGGAGAATGACAACAACCAACCTTTAGGATCTTGAGGAGTTTCAGTAGCCTATGAAAGCAAGTTCTACATTCCGACTTAAATCAAGGTATCTCAACTGAACCAAATTCCCAAATTTTCCCGGAATCTGTTTTAGTTCATTCTCACATAAGTTTAGGTGTCTTAAGTGAACCAAATTCCCGATTTCCCCCGGAATCTCTTTTAGGTGGCACTTTTCTAACAAAAGAGTTTGCAAGAAATAAAGTTTACAAATGATTTTTAGGTCTTCCTTGGAAAATCGACAAAAACTTATGTCCAACCATCTCAAGTGAATCTAGGGCTGGCAAAAAATACCGTCATGCCGGAATACCGGCCATACCGTACCGAAAATACCAATATTTACGGTATACCGGTTTTTCGGTAAGGTATGATACCTTTACCGGAATTTTACGGTAAGGTAAAGGTATGGATTTTCAAATATTAAGGTATACCGGCGTATACCGAAAGTTCAGTATACCGTTATATAAAGGTATATACCGTACCACGGTATGTGCCGAAGTGAAGGTATATACCGTTGTATACCTTCACTTCGGCACATACCGTGGTATGGTATATATCGTACTTCAAATTTAATAAATATAATATATATATATATATATAAGTTTATAAAAAAAAGTTATATTTGATATTTAATTTAATATCTAAATTATAACTAAAAATAAAGTATTTAAAACTAAATGCAATAAATCATAATCTTCTATTTTTCTTCGATCAATAAAATTAAAAGTTAAGATGAATAATCAATAAAATTTAAAAAAAAATGATGTGTACTTAACTTATAAGATATAAAATTATTTCAATAGAATAGAAGATATATTAAAGGGTTAAGGGCCAATTTGGCCCCTGAACTATATTGGGGGGGCCAATTGGGCCCTTAAACTATTTTGGGTCTCAATTGGGCCCCTGAATCGTGATTTAAGGCTCAATCAAGCCCCTCCGTCAATCCTCACTTAACGCCCGTTAAGTGATAGCCAAAACGACGTCGTTTTGGCCAAAACGACGTCGTTTTGGCTCTGATCCAAAAAAAAAAAAAATTTAAATGAATGAAAATCCGAACCCGCCCCGCCCACCCATGGAGAATCCGACCCGATCCCTTCTAATTTGGGGATCGATTTCATATACTCCCCCAAAACCAAATTCATTTCAAGAACCCTAAAACCCCAAAATTCTCTTGAAGCTCCCCAACTCACCTCCAATCTCTGAAATTGAAGGTAATCTTCAAGCTTCGCACGCAATCATGGAGGCTCAATCGTCATCGAGCTCAACTTCATATAGAAGGAGCCAAAGTTTAAATTTGAGTGGAGGCAGCAGGTTATGCGATTGTGGCATTCCAGAAGTGATGAAGACGTCCTGGACAAATGCAAACCCGGGAAGAAGATTTTATAGTTGTCGAAACTATAATGTAAGTATGAATTGGAGAACTTCATGTCAGATTTTGGATACACTTTTAGGAAAATTTGTTAAACTCTTATAAAATTTGATAATTGCAGTCACCAAATGAGAGGATTTCAAAACGAGGTTGTAATCATTTTAGGTGGTTTGATGTTGAGCCTATGAGTGATAGGGCAAAGGAGGTGATAAACACATTGAAGATGGAGAAGAGGCAACTATTGAAGGAGAATAAGCAATTGAATGAAAAATGCAGTGAAGATGGAAGGTCTGAGGAGATTGAACTTCTTTCTGCCAATATCAGTGAGCTGCAAATGAAAGCTAATGTTGAAGTGAAGATGATGAAGAATAGGCTTAAAATATTGTACTTTGCTTTAGTTGTATCTTGGTTCTTGCTAATCTATGTAAGTTTGAAGTAAAATGCAGCTTTAATCATTTGTAGTGTATGATCTCAGAAGCTGTATTAGTTAGTCCATCATCTGTAGGCTATCATCTTTTATGAGATCAATGTATCTACCACAGTTTATTTGTTTTGATATTAATATGAATTCTTGATTTTTATGACAGTTACTACAACTCTTTTAAAGTGATGATTGGATAAATTTGAACAACTGCACATAACATAAATTATAGTCCATCAAGGCTCTCAAATAATGTTAACAAAAAAGTGAGTCATAGCTCACTTAGAACCCAATGCATTCAATGATCAAGCAACATTTACAAAAGATGAGTCATAGCTCACAAAGAACCCCCATTGCATTCAATGGTCAACCAACATTTACAAAAAAATGAGTCTTAGCTCAGAACCAACCCTTCAACAGCCACTAACATATGCAAAAAATGAGTGACTGCTCACAAACAACACCCACAAAATAAGTGACTACATATCCCAGTCATCAACCTCCCAACATGTACAAAATAAGTGTCTGCCCCATATCAGAATTCATCTCCAAACATTTACAAAAAATTATGCAGTTTCCAGGATGTCACTTCTTCTTTTTGTCTCTCATTTCCTTCTGCTTCTTCTCAAGGGCACTCCTTGTTGTGCAGGGTTTCCCTTTCCAGGTTGGCCCGGGTGGTTTGAATGGTAGATTAGTAGCTTGGATTGATTGAATCCCAGTAGCTGCAAATGCAATCCTCCTAGTGGCATTGCTTTTACCACTTGCAGAGGTTTGTCATTCTCTGCGTAGCTCTCTCTCATTCGGGATTGGATATCTTGTGGTTGGATCCGGATCACAGCTCAAGGGTTGGCTTGCAATGGGATCTCTCTGAGTTATAACTGTCTCAGAGCTCATTCCAGGCTACAAGCAGTGTATTCATTGTTAATTTAGAGAAGGATAGATGCATAGTGAGAATATAACAAAAAAAATAGTACTTCACTTACATTGAATGTTGAGTTTCCAGTGTTTGAATCAGTGTATAACCCCATGCCAACAATGCTTCTGTTTTTCCTTTTGCATTTTGGATTGGTTGATGCACTGCTATCAATCTTCCTTTTACCCTTATCTACAGTGTGTTTTCCCTTTCCCTTCTCATCTTGTTCCTACAAGAAGAAATTATTAGTAAATGATAAACTTAGTGTGAGTAGTAAATGGTAGACTTAAAGAATATTCAGTAGTATAATATTAAGTTTACCTTAGCCTTTTCCTTCTGTGGACATCTTGATGCATTGTGGTCTTCTAGATGACATATGGAACATTTCATGACCAAACCCTTCCTGCCCAACGACCCAGAAGTATGCCCTCTCCTTGACTCTTTTGAGCTCCTGATCCTCTTAACTCTAGGCCTACCAGGCTGCCTAATGATGGGTGGGGGTTCACAGGGCTCAAAACTATTAACATTCATGAATTTCAGATTGGGCAGAGGCTCCATTGGCATCTCATATGTTGCCATATATGCTTCCTTACTGTACCAGGCTGAGATGAAGGATTTAGGATCCTTCTTTGCATGATTGATGGCCACAATAGCATGACTACAAGGGATCCCAGTTAGATCCCATCTTCTGCATGTGCACAATCTTGAATCTACCCTCACAACGTGCCTATCATCACCATCGCCTACTTCATACCCATCATTTCCATTGAACAACACTTTACACCCAAAAGCCCTCTCTAGATTCTCTTGATACATATCCATACATGAGGGACTCCAATTACTTGCCCATTTGTGAACAAATTCTTTGTTTGAAGCTAACCTAGTCATAGCTAACTCCCTAATCTCCTCTAACATAGAGACAATGGGCTTAAATCTAGCATTTCTAATGCTAGCATTGAATGATTCACAAAAGTTATTGTCAACACACTCAGTCTTAGACCTTGAGCTAAAGAAAGCTCTACAGAATACATGTGGATTGTAGGACACAAAGTCCTCTGCAGCATCCTTACTCACTGCTCCCAAAAGCTTGAGATTGTCTTCAAATTCTTCTCTAAAACTGCTCCATGCACAACTCCAGAACTTCTTCTTCAATTCTTCACTGTGCCATTTCTTGCTCCAGTTGGCATGCACATGCCTAGCACAATATCTGTGCTCTGCTAATGGCAGCACCTCCCCAACAGCATGTACTAGTCCCTACATACAAACAATAAATCACACAATGAGTTAGTATCTTTTAAAGAAAAAAAACAAACTGAAATAAAGGCCATGTACCTTCTGCATATCTGACATCACTGTAATTGATTTGCCTCTGTCATTGATCTCAAGATCCATCACAAGCAACTCCATGAACCACTTCCAATTCTCATTGTTCTCCTTGTCTGCTACTGCCCAAGCAATAGGGTAAATTTGATCTGCTGCATCTCTCCCCACAGCAACCAACATTATACCCTTCACAGTCCCTTTTAGATGGCAGCCATCTAACCCTATTATAGGCCTACAACCAGCTTTCCAGCCCCTCTTCAAAGCAGCAAAACAAATAAACAACCTCTTGAATACAAGTCTACCCATTCCCATAGCTTGTTCATCTAAATCCAGCTGAGTGGTTGTGTGCTCATTTGTCACCTTCAACAGCCCTAAGTAAGCACCTATATACCCAAACTCCTTAATGTAACTACCTTCTAACTCTTCCCTCACAATTCTCTTAGCCCTCTTAAGCATAGTGCTAGACACATACAGGTGCATTTTCTGCTCAGCAAGTCTTCTTAACTCCTTCACAGTCACAGTAGGTTGATCACATATTAAGGCTCTGAACTCCCTGGCTAGAAACTTGGCAGAAGCTAACTGATTTCTAGAATCTTTTAAACAACTATGCTCACTGTTAAAAGTCTTGACCACAAGCCCTGTATCCTTACCAGTTTTGGACATGAACAAGACAAAAGGACACCCTGCACTCTTGCACTTTGCTCTAATTCTGTGTTTTTCATTAGGATTCAACTTTAAGGGAGTACACTTTGCTATACTGTATTTAGCTATAGCTGCCCTAGCCTCTTCAGCATTACCAAATGTCATCCCCAACAAAAAATGAGGATTCCCATAATCACATTCATATCTAACATGCCTTGAACTCTGAGTGAGTATTTTAAACTCAACTTCACTATCATCCCCACTGCTTTCATCACTAGAATCAGACTCACCTACAGAGTTTTCCTCTCCACTCTCTAAATCAAACTCACTCCCAAACTCTTGCTCACACTCTTCCTCAATGCATATTCCCTTACCCTTGTTATCCATTAACTCTTTACCCTTCCTAACATCTAAGTCTTCAGAGACATTCTGCTCAGCAACTACCCCCCTACTTAGAGACTCATCCATCATATCAAACACAACATCATCTGGGATATACTCTACATTTGCAGAAGACTGTGTGCCTATAACATTCTTCCTCACAACAATATCATCATATGGATAAATGTGAACACTACTATCATCCTTGCAGTCCAAGACACTAGCAACAATATCATTGATACCATCATCATTCTCAAGCAATGACACCCCATCAACTAAGTTTTTCCCAGGCTTGATGTAACAAAGTTTTTTAACTTCTGGCATTCGAAATTGTTGATTATATTTCTTTATCATATGAGTGAATGACAAAAAATCCATATCCCCCTTCTCAACTACCTCCCTGCCCCCTACATATTCTAGTGAATCTTTCAACACCCATCTACCACCCTTGTGATAAACTAAATTTATTATCTCACAATCCATCAAACCAAATGCTATATACAAAAAAAAAGGAACACAAATCAGAGACAGAAGAGGCAGATCAAAAGAAAAAAATCAGAGATTTTTGCAATGGCGCCAAGTTTGGAATAAAATCTTACCTCCGTGTGCTTTACGCGCTCGCCGACGTGGGCACCCAGAATCCGACGTGGCCGGCGACGTGGACTGCCACGTTGCTTCTTCCAATCCTACGTGGCGAACAGACCTGGTGACGTGGATGCCCTAAACCTCCTAAACCCTAATTTTTTTGGTTGAATCTCTCAATACTTACAAGAAATCTGCAAATTTTTTTGGTGTGTTCGGTTGAATCGCTTGAAGGTTGAAGAACCCTAATTTTTGCAAAGTGTCGATTAATTTGGTTTTGGGGGAGTATATGAAATCGATCCCCAAATTAGAAGGGATCGGGTCGGATTCTCCATGGGTGGGCGGGGCGGGTTCGGATTTTCATTCATTTAAATTTTTTTTTTTTTTGGATCAGAGCCAAAACGACGTCGTTTTGGCCAAAACGACGTCGTTTTGGCTATCACTTAACGGGCGTTAAGTGAGGATTGACGGAGGGGCTTCATTGAGCCTTAAATCACGATTCAGGGGCCCAATTGAGACCCAAAATAGTTTAAGGGCCCAATTGGCCCCCCCAATATAGTTTAGGGGCCAAATTGGCCCTTAACCCTATATTAAATTATATAATACACAATAATCTTTTATTCTTCTTCAATTTTGAAAATTAAAAGTTAACAATAATGGTTGAAAAAATTCAAAAGAAAATTATGTTTATTGAGAAAATTAAAAATTATGATTAATTATTGAGAAAATTAAAATAAAATGAGATGTGATATACAATATTATAATACTTAGTATATGTTTATCATAAACATTTAGAAAAATATTGTATTTCATATAATTAATACAAAACTCCTAATTAACTAAAATTTGAACAATGTGATATCATATGTAATAAATAATAATTTAATATTCATCTTTAATTTTTAGATTTAAAATTATGATAAATTATTGAGAAAATCAAAATAAAAATTAGATGTGATATACAATATTATAATACTTAGTATATGTTAATCATAAATATTTAGGAAAATATTGTATTTCATATAATTTAATACAAAATTCCTAACTAAAAATTGAACAGTGTGATATCACATGTGATAAATAATAATTTTATATTCTTCTTTAATCTTTAGATTAAAAATTATGATGAATTATTGAGAAAATTAAAATAAATTTAGATATGATATACAATACTATAATACTTAGTATATGTTAATCATAAACATTTAGGAGACTATTGTATTTCATAATTTAATAAAAAAACTCCTAATTAAAATTGAACATTATGAAATCAAATGTAATAAACAATAATCTTACATTCTTATTCAATCACTAAAAAGTTATGATAAATTATCGAAAAAATTAAAATAAAATGAGAAATGTTATATAATACTATAATACTTAGTATGCTCATCATAATCGCTTAGGAAAATATTATATTTATTATAATTTAATACAAAACTCACAACTGAAAATTGAATAATTTAAAATCAAATGTAATAAATAATAATCTTCTATCTTCTTTAATTTTTTACGCTAAAATTTATGATGAATAGTCTAGAAATTAAAAGTTTAGTAAAATATTATATATCATAATAAATTTCTATTTTTATTTATTTTCAAAACTAAAAATTGATAACATGTATTATTGAACTAATTGATAATTAGCAATTTTACACTTTATTACAGTAATTACTAATATAAATAAAACTCCTAAACTAATTAAACGAAATAAAAAAGAAAAGTAAATAAGAATAGTTAATATGAATGAATATAATAATAGGTATATATGATCCATGGATTAATCTCTCCGTCCCTAATCATATCTCTAAAATCAAAATTATCGATATGGTACGGATCGAAATATCGATACGGTAAGGTACGGTACGGTAAGGTATACCGAAATGAAGGTATGGTAAAGGTATGGATTATATGTCATACCGAACTTAAGGTATATCGAACTAAGGTATACCGGAGGTAAAGGTACGGCAACGGTATGATTTTTGTCATACCGTAGACTAAGGTAAGGTATAAGGTATGACAGAAAAAGTAAGGTATGCCGTACCGTGGCACCCCTAAGTGAATCAACTTTTCCATTCCCCGTAAACTACTATACAGTTTGCCTCTAAATTCTAACACCCCCTAAGACTTGTGAGACAATCACAAATATTTAGGGGAGTTTCTTCGTCCCAGTATAAACCACGATATTCTTTTACTCGAGAAATTAAATTTGTGTTACAAACTTGGCATGTACTCATTGACATTCCAGGGGACTTCCTAACAAATTGAGCAAAATCATGTACTATATCATGCATTTTACATGACATTATTTGCCCATTGTCACCATCTTCCTCAAAGTCTTGAAGTAGAGATCGCATTGCAAGATCTTGGAAGTACTCGCGCCCTTTAAGTTCCATATCCTCTTTTACACTCCCCATATTGGAGCCAAGATAACCTAATGCCATCCACATTCTTATTAGATTATCCACCTCGAGATACGTACCTTAGGAAAGGAGGCACAATATGAAAAACATCGCTTGAGCGTTGGTGATAACTCATGATAACTCAAAAGTAAATGAGGAAACAACTCCACTTCCACTTTTTCCAAGCCCCATATTTCACTCTTCAATACCTCCTCCCACTCTTCGGGGGTGTTCTTAAAATGCAGAAGACTTCCCAATGTCTTTGCAGCAAGAGGCAATCCCTTGCACTTTTCAGCAATGCCCCTATTTCATCCCTTATGTCGTTTCGGCCCTGTACTTGTGCTAAGTCAATCAAAGAAGTAGATTGATCTCGCCAAGATGATGTAGGGGAATGATCACTTCTGGGTTGGGATATGTCAAAACTATATCTAACTTTCTCGTTCAAGATCTTATCAAGTTTTGATTTTAGATCTTGAACTTTGTTGGCAATGTGATGACGAACTGCTAGTTTCTTGAAAGAGAAACAAGAAGATGGGATGAAAGAGCATACCGTTTGGTTATTATGCTTGATCTTATGCTTGAGAATGACGTAGTTCCATTCCTCCAAAACATCCTCCATTTGGTGCGATGTTTGTTCCAGCCTCCACAACCAATCCTTGACAGCTTTGTCCGTGAATTGCTTCTTGTCTGCATCATCCAACACATTTCTGATCGTGTTCAACTCTTCCGAAAGATCCTGAAGCTCCTTATCAAAGCCTCTCACCAGTTGTATTTCACTTTGAATCTGGTCTTTGAGAGTGGACAGAAGCAGCTCCACCACAGCATCAGCCATTAATTATGTATATTGACAACGGGCCTTTTAATTTCTTCTTCTTCTTTGTGTGTGTGGTTGGTGTTTGTTGTAATTTGTAATTTAAATCTGGTCTTTGAGAGTAGACTTGTAGATGATTGTATTCCAGTTATTTTAATTTAACATGAGGCCACAGCACATGCGAAAGAGTGGGGATTCTCAATCGGTGGTTCACGTGCCTGCAAAAGTAAAATCTATTGAGATGTCTCCACCGACCCCTCTAGAAACATGGAGAAGCTACAAGCACTAGCTAGAGTATCTAGAACCTAGGAGACTTAGTCTATAGAATAAAATATTGCTAGTAGGTAGTAGAGGATTCTAGAGCTAGCTTGAAAGCTCTTAAATCCACCGTCATTCACTACTATAAATAGGCCTAGATACTAGCCATTTTGTAGCAAGTAAGTGAGCTACAATTGAGTGTAAGAAAAGCAATATATTAGCTACTCTAGAGAGATAGTCGAGAGTTGCTAGTGAGAGTTGTAAATTGAGTGTGATACTTTGCAATAATAAATTCTTCTTTATTATATTAGAGAGCTTCCTATATTCAACAGCGTGGTATCAGAGCCAGGTTAATCGATAGCGTGGTTAAGCAAGGTCGTGGGTTCGTCGTCAACACAAGAGGAGATTATTGAGGTCGTGCACAATCTCAGATTGTGAAGCGAGGAGGCTTACTTTGTTACGCGGAGGTAATCAAAGTCACGATGGCCGAACTACACGTGGTAGGCGGAATGAAGCAACTCAATAATCATAACTACACCACTTGGGAGACTTGCATGGAGTCCTATCTTCAAGGGCAAGATCTGTGGGAGGTAGTTGGTGGAAAAGTGATGACGCCGCCGGAGGAAGCCGAAGCCTTGAGAAAATGGAAGATCAAGGCGGGGAAAGCAATGTACGCGCTCAAGTCTACAGTAAGCGAAAATTTGTTGGAGCATATTCGGGCAGCTACCACTCCAAAGGAGGCGTGGGACAATTTGGCGACACTGTTCAGCAAGAAGAATGAATTCAAGCTGCAACTCTTGGAGAATGAGCTCCTATCACTCAGGCAAGGAGATATGCCAGTTCGCGACTATTTTAACAAGGTACGCACTCTTTGCCGTGAAATTTCGGAATTGGATTCCTCTAGTAAAATATCAGAAGCTAAGATGCGTAGAATAATTATACATGGGCTAAAACCCGAATTTAGGGCAATAATGACCTCCATACAAGGATGGTCAGAGCAACCTTCTTTGGTCAATCTTGAAAATCTTTTGGCTGACCAAGAAGCTCTGACCGGACAAATGGAGGAGGTTTCATTTAAAAGAGATAATGAAGCCTTATTTAGCCATAATAAAAAGAAAGGATTCTCGCATCTTAAAAATGAATATAAAGGAAAAGAAGAAAATAGTTCTAAGGCTAGAGGAATCCAACCGAATCGTCAAAAGAAGGGTCCACCGTCCAAGGGCAACAAGAAGGAGAATTGCAACGTATGTGGCAAACCAAATCACTATGCCCGAGATTGTTGGCATAGGATGAATGCTGCCGAAGGGAATATAGCCACATCCAACAAGAAAGAAAATTGTAGCAATGAAGAAGAGTGGGTCGTTGAGGCATCCACTGCGATAGTTGAGAAAGCTGAGCCGAGGCCAATAGAAGAATTGGCGCTAGCAGTTGTCCCCGTTGGGAAGATAAACTACGAGAAAGATTGGATAGTCGATTCAGGCTGCTCCAATCATATGACGGGAGACAAGGAGAAGCTCCAAGACACAAAGGAGTATCGAGGAGGCCAAATAGTGGTGACCGCCGACAACTCAAGATTGCCGATAGCACACATCGGCAAGACACTCATCACACCGCGGTTCAGTCCCAGTCAAGTGCAGCTGCAGGACGTTTATCATGTTCCGGGAATGAAGAAGAATCTCCTGTCTGTGGCGCAAATGACAGATACAGGTAAATACGTACTTTTCGGACCTAAGGATGTTAAGGTGTATCAAAATCTTAAAGTTATAGGTACACCTATCATGGAGGGTCAAAAGCTAGAGTCTATCTATGTTATGTCGGCTGAGTCGGCATATGTAGATAAGACTCGAAAGAACGAGACTGCAGACTTGTGGCACGCGAGGCTAGGACACGTGAGCTACCATAAGCTCAAAGTGATGATGAAGAAGTCGATGCTCAAGGGACTCCCTATGCTGGAAGTTCGAGAAGACACGGTGTGTGCTGGTTGTCAATACGGTAAAGCGCATCAACTACCGTTTGAAGAATCAAACTACAGAGCAAAGAAGCCGCTAGAGATGGTTCACTCCGATGTGTTCGGATCGGTCAATCAACCATCAATTAGAGGGATGCGCTATATGCTGACGTTCATCGATGATTTCTCAAGGTATGTGTGGGTTTTCTTTATGAAAGAAAAATCAGAAGTCTTTGAATTATTTAAAGATTTCAAAGAAAATGTGGAGAGAGAAATCGGAGATAAGATCCAGTGTCTTCGCACGGATAACGGGGGAGAATACACATCAAAAATATTCTCCAAGTATCTCAGGGAGCAAAAGATACACCACCAGTTGACGTGCCCAAATACACCACAACAAAATGGTGTAGCTGAAAGGAAGAATCGGCACCTTGCTGAAACGTGTCGAAGCATGATACATGCTAAGAATGTACCAGCAAGATTTTGGGCGGAGTGCATGAACACAGCAGCACATGTGATAAATAGGCTACCACAAGCAAAGTTGGGCTTTGTGTCACCGTTCGAGAAGTTATGGAACACCAAACCGGTAGTCAGCCACTTCAGAGTGTTTGGATGTGTGTGCTACGTGTTCGTGCCGAGCCACCTTCGAAGCAAGTTCGATAAGAAGGCGATCAGGTGTATCTTCGTGGGATATGACAACCAGAGGAAAGGATGGAGATGCTGCGATCCAACTACGAACAAATGCTACACGTCACGCCATGTGGTCTTCGACGAAGCATCCTCTTGGAACACACAACAAGAGTTGGAGTTTCAAGGATCAAAGGAGATTAAAGACAGGCTCGAAGAAGAGTTGGTGAAGCTTCCAGAAGCTCAAGAAGGTGACAAAGAGATCGGAGGCGCTGAAGAGCCGAATGTCGGAGGAGACTCTCCAGAAATAAGAAGGCCAAGCCAAATTGAAGAGATCCAGGTACCGCAAGAAGAAGATGAAGAATCTCCAAGTCCACCACAACTAAGGAGGACTACGAGACAGAGGAAGCCCAATCCCAGGTACGCCAATGTAGCCGTCGAGGAGGACGCAAATATGAAAGAGCCAGAGACATTTGAAGAAGCAGCCCAACGCAGTGAGTGGAGACAAGCGATGGGGGAAGAGATCATGGCTCTAAGGAAGAATGAGACGTGGGATTTGGTGCCCAAACCAGCCGGAGTTAGACCCATCTCGTGCAAATGGGTATACAAGATCAAGAAGCGGCCTGATGGATCGATAGAGAGGTACAAGGCTCGACTTGTGGCCAGAGGATTCTCACAGCAATACGGGTTGGACTACGAAGAGACCTTCAGCCCAGTTGCGAAGATCACCATAATACGAGTGCTGATCGCATTAGCCGCTAGCAAGGGATGGAAGCTGTGGCAAATGGATGTCAAGAATGCGTTCCTACACGGAGAGCTCGACAAAGAGATATACATGGTGCAGCCCATGGGATTCGAAGATGAGAAAAATCCAGGCCACGTGTGCAAGCTGAAGAAGGCCTTATACGGGTTGAAGCAGGCACCCCGAGCATGGTACGGTAAGATTGCTGAATTTCTAACTCAGTGTGGTTATTCAGTTACACCAGCAGATTCAAGTCTCTTCGTCAAGGAACGTGGAGGAAAACTAGCAATAGTGCTAGTGTATGTGGACGATATCATCATCACCGGAGATGACGAAGAAGAGATTCAGCAAAGCAGGAGAAACCTATCTGTGAGGTTTCAAATGAAGGAACTCGGAGAGCTCAAGCATTTCTTGGGGCTCGAATTAAAGAAGACAGATAAAGGGTTGTTCTTGTACCAGCTGAAGTATGCTAGTGACCTACTGAGGAAATTCGAGATGCTGGATTGCAAGCCGTCATCAACACCGATCGAAGCAAACATCAAGTTGTGCGGCGATGAAGGCAAAGACTTGGAGAATGCCACTATGTACAGGCAGTTGGTCGGGAGCTTAATCTACCTAACTCTGACGAGGCCAGACATCACATACGCAGTAGGGATCGCGAGTCGGTTTATGGAGAAACCGAAGAAGCCACATCTCGAGCTAGTCCGACGTATACTCAGGTACGTAAAAGGTACTATTGACTATGGATTATTTTACAAGAAAAATAAAGACTTCCAGATTATTGGATACTGTGACGCGGACTACGCCGGATGCCGAGACACGAGAAGGTCCACTACTGGCTGTGTCTTCAACTTTGGATCAGGGGCAGTTTCTTGGTGCAGCAAGAGACAACCAACGGTATCACTGTCCACAGCAGAAGCCGAGTACCGAGCAGCAGCGATGGCAGCTCAAGAGAGTGTGTGGTTGGTACAATTAATGAAGGATCTACGCCAACCAACTAACTATGCGGTCAAGTTGTATTGCGACAATCAGTCAGCTATCCGCATAGCAGAGAACCCAATCTGTCACGCAAGAACGAAGCATGTGGAGGTGCACTACCATTTTCTAAGGGAAAAGGTGCTCAAAGAAGAAATCAAGATGGAGCATGTGAACACAGAAAGACAAATAGCTGACGTGTTCACCAAAGGGCTCAACGTTTCCAAGTTTGAAGAATTTCGAGCACAACTCGGATTGGTTCGGAAGGAAAGCGTGGAGCATGAAGGAGTCAGTGTCGAGGGGGAGTATTGAGATGTCTCCACCGACCCCTCTAGAAACATGGAGAAGCTACAAGCACTAGCTAGAGTATCTAGAACCTAGGAGACTTAGTCTATAGAATAAAATAATGCTAGTAGGTAGTAGAGGATTCTAGAGCTAGCTTGAAAGCTCTTAAATCCACCGCCATTCACTACTATAAATAGGCCTAGATACTAGCCATTTTGTAGCAAGTAAGTGAGCTACAATTGAGTGTAAGAAAAGCAATATATTAGCTACTCTAGAGAGATAGTCGAGAGTTGCTAGTGAGAGTTGTAAATTGAGTGTGATACTTTGCAATAATAAATTCTTCTTTATTATATTAGAGAGCTTCCTATATTCAACAAAATCACCCGTGACTATGGGGAAATTCTATGACGTTTAGAATTTATTAATTGACTGTTGGTTGTATTTATTATTTCTCTCCCTCACCAGTTGTATTTCGTTTTGAATCTGGTCTTTGAGAGTTGACAGAAGCAGCTCCACCACAGCCATTGATCACCACGTCGAATATATCTTAATATCACAACTTAATAGCTATTAATTAATTAATTAATTAATTAATTAATTAATCCTTATTTTGAAGATTATTTTGTATTGTATGTTCATACAAAAATTCTTAATTGGTTAATTTACTATAGACATACAATGGTTTTATTATTGTATTAATTTAGAAAATCGTGCATGTGCATGTGTTTAGGCGGAAATTTAGGATAGGAACATAGCAGATTTATCTGCTTTAATATAAGGGAGGGATTTTAAAATATTTAAAATGGGAATAATAATTTTATTTTATTCAGATCGCATAATTCATTAGTTTTTATAAAAGAGAGGATATAAAAATCTTACATATCAAATTTTACTAACATTAGTTGAAAGTCAATTTCACTATTTCTTAGTCTCATGCATGTGATGTGGGTAAACAAATACATAATAGTATACTACTTGTGCGATGCACATGAAATATTATTAAAAAATTAAATACATGCAATATAGTTATATGAGAAAATTTCAATTTTGGTCCCATAGGACATGCCCTAGTCCGATTTTGGTCCCAACCATATCACTTTTGGTCCTATTTCAAAAATTGATATCAAATCTGGTCCCATAGGATGTGGACTATCAATTTTGATCCCACGATTTAAAGTTGTAATTTGATGAATTGGTGAGTGTATATATATATATATATATAGATGCATGTTAGTGGGAAATTTGGAACCAAATCAGGTCATTTTTGCCTCCAATTGAATTGCAAAAAAATTTCTGGCATTTTTCAGTTTGGGACCAAAATTGATATCAAAATGGGACCAAAATTGATAATTTTTTTAACGGAAAACATTACGGCGGGACCAAAATTGATAATTAAATCGATTTGACACCAAAAGTGATAGGGATGGGACCAAAATCGGACTAACCCATGTCCTATGGGACCAAAATCGAAATTTTCTCATAGTTATATCAATTCATGAATTTATTAAATAAATGTAATGAACGGGCTTCCAGACAACTGTCCCTGATAACAATGCAAGTCTTTCCGGCATGTTTTTTGTGCCATTATTGTTGTATTTTAATTTAGAAAATCGTGACATGTGCATGTGATTATGTGATTATGTGAATATGCATGTGTTTTAGGCGGAAATTTCGAAAGAAAAACTAGCAGATAAGTTTAATATTAAGAGAGGAATTTTAAAATATTCAAAATGGAATAACAATCTTTTTTCTACTCAAATTACACATTTATTTATTTTTTATACAATAGGTGTTATAAAAGTTTTATATATAAGTTTTACTAACATTAGTTGAAAGTCAATTTCACTCTTTCTTAGTCTAGTCTCATGTCTGTAAACAAATACTTACTAGTAAGTGATACAGGTAAAAAGATTGAAAGTACTTTAAGAGAGAAATAGGGTAATAAACGACTGTTTATTTCACAAGTGAACAATAATGTTCCTCATGAATAATCCTGCCTAAGCGACAACGCCGATTTCCCAACAAAATCCTAGACAAAAACCCTCAATGACCCAAAGCGACTCTTTATTTGAGAAGCTATAAAAGCCCACAACTTAAGATATAATTAAATAACAAAGTAACGGTAATGTAACAGAAACACACTCTTGAGTTCCACCAGACTTCTTAATTGACTCATGTAACTACTACTCTCCCTCATGTGACTTCTGCTTTCCTCGATGTGAATAATCGTGATTCGTAACAATTCCTCCCTCCTTCCAAACGGCCTTGTCCTCAAGGCGAACACGAAGAAACTGACCACGCTGATCTGACTCATCTAACAAAAAAGCTTCATCAAAAAATTCAAGTACGAACTTACATAACCAAGGTCCAAAAACTGTTGCTGGAGCATGTGCCAAGCCAGAAGGCATGACGAGAAACTCATAATTCCCCGAATGAGTTCTGAATACAGTCTTCATAATGCCCTCGGGGACGATTCTGATTTGGTGATAACTCGAGTGTAAGTCAAGCTTAGTAACCCACTTCGACCCAAGCAATTCATCAAACATTTTTCTGGGATCACAGGAATATGGTATTTATCAAGGTTGTTCAGCTCCTGATAATCCACAATCACTAAGTCCCATCCTTTTAAACTAGTAACACTGGAACTATACATTGACTAGCACTTGTTTGTATAATTCCTGCCTCTAGCATCTCCTCAACCAATCCGTTTCATCTAAATGATAGGGACTTACAGAAACTGGTGGTAAACCCAGCTGTAGTAGAATATGATGATCTATCTCACAATGCTGAAGAAGCACAGGCAGACTCAAAACAGTAGGAAATTCTGCTGCCAATGCATGCAAGCGCCCAAACTGTGTGCTGTGATCTTCACTAATACACTGTGACGTAGAAATAGAGTTCAACACTGCTGAATTTTTAACTTTGGAAGCCCAAATTAAACCGACCAACAAGCCTCAACATCATTTATTTCGCACAGTCTTTCCACTGCAGCTTGCTTGCGCATCAGAGAAGGTTCACCTCTAAGTGTCACAGCACATCCTTCTAGCACGAATTTCATAAACATGGTGCCCCAATTAGTGTGCACATCACCCAAATTTGAAAGCCATGAGACTCTCAAGATTACATAGAAAGTTACTGAAAAAGACACCGAATTCAGCTGAATGGTGAAATTTCTACAAACTTCTACCACCGGTAACCGACGCCCATCTCCCAATCAAACCTCTGATCGCACTGATATATCAATTGGCAAGCCCAGTTGCTGCGCCAATTGTTCTGATATGAAGCAGCAACTCGCCCCACTATCCACCATCACTACCACGGTTCACAGCTCTTTTTTTTCTCTTAATTTAGCATTTAGCCACCACTAATTCGTCTAATTTCAGCTAAATTCCCACTAATCTGGAACCTGACAAAAGCCTATTCTAGATTGAAAAATATCAAATATTTTAATTGACAATATTAAAACACTATTCAACAAACGATATGACTACACAGTTTATGATACACTATTAAATCACTATTCTCACTAATCTGCATTCTGAAGAGGCAAAACAAATTTACGATCTACAATTAACCCCTCAATTATCAATAACAGATTGGTTAATCCGCCTATTTTCCAAAATCAATATTTTTACACCATAAAATTATTGAACTCAACCTAAGCTGCATATCAATTATCAAGTAAGAGAAAATCAAAGAACCCAAAAAACAAGACTAGAACTGAAATCCAACTCTTAAAAATTCAGAGCAATGATAAAAATGGAGCAGAGAGAGGGAGACTGGAGAGACAGACAGAGAGTGAGAGAGAGAGAGCAGAGAGAGGGAGAGCAGAGAGAGAGGGGGTGGCACTTACGGCGAAGACGGTGGCTGCGGCGGAGATGGTGGCTGCTATCGCCGAAGGGGGAGAGAGAGGGAGAGAGAAGGGGGATGTCGGCGACAAAGTGGGGGGAGAAAGGCAGTCGGTGGCACGGCGGAAGGTGGAGAAATCGGGGGTTGATTATCAAAATTAGCGCTCAGAGTAAAATAAGAAAAGGGAGGAAGAAAAACCCCATATATTGACATCTAACGATGGACTAATGACCCATGCAATACCTCCAACGTTACATTTGAATATTTTAATAAAGGGCAGAGGTTCATTTTGATCCTGTAACTATTTGTGTAGGAGCGCTTTGATCCCTATTTATTTTTTTGGTTCAAAATTATCATATAACTATTTTAAACGTTTAATTTGGTCCCTATTTTGATCCTCCAACTATTTTAACACATACTTTTCTCATATAATTAGATTATTTCACATATTAACACACACGTTTTACACACATATGGATTGAACACAAAATTTCTACTTAGATTATTTCATACACTAACGCACACTTTATTTTTATCATATTTTTATGTTTTCATTTATTAATTATATTTAGATACTTAGATTATTTCATACACTACGCACACTTTTTCCATGAAATAAATGAAATTATCTAAGTAATATGAATCATTATTATATTATAAAATAAAAAAACAACTAAAAACATACAAAAATAATTATTTATGATATGCTAAATAAAATAATTATGATTTTTCTATACAAACATAAAATAGTGGAGGATTCTTTGTGAAAATGGAGAAAATTTCATGTTCAATCCATATGCGAATTCTTTGTGAAAATGGTGGAATTTCGTGTTCAATATGTGTGTAAAAAGTGTGTGTTAATGTGTGAAATAATCTAATTATGTGAGAAAAGTGTGTGTTAAAATAGTTGGAGGATCAAAATAGGGACCAAATTAAACCTTTAAAATAGTTATAGGATCATTTTGAACCAAAAAGATAAATAGGGATCAAAACGCTCCTACACAAATAGTTATAGGATCAAAATGAACCTTTACCCTTTAATAAATAAAGTCCCGAAAATGTTAACAACAGAACGTATTTGTTGTTAATAGTTTGTTTTTCAATTAATTAAATTGGGCAAATATCTAACGACAGGCCATTTCCGTCGTTAAATACAGATATTTTATTTAATTAAATCAGATAATGTTAACGATGGATTGATTCAGTCGTTAAATGTACATATTTTAAATAATTAAATCGGAAAATTCTAACGACGTCCTTAAAATTTTATTTTTTCATTAATTAAATAGACGGAATTGTTAATGACGGTTGTGGTCTGTCGTTAGAGTATTACTTTTTAATTATTTAATTCTATGAAAAATATAATGACAGAACAAATACGTCATTTCGCGTAACGACAGAAAGTCCGTCCTTAAACTTAGATGCGAAAGAATTCCGCCATTTTGAATCCCTAAAATGGTTAGTGATAGACCGACCATCACTAGTCCATCACAAAGGCTAGATCACGAATTTCTTGTGGTGCTCTACACACCGAATTAAAGTAAGCAACACAATCACAACTCTTTCTTTTCCTCCCAGCAACACGCCGAAACCACCAACAAATCAATCCAATTTCAATTAGCAGCTTTTATTTTTAACGACTACTTTCATTTTTTTTTCTTGGCCTCTTTCACGCCATCAATCAACACAAGTACCGGGATGATAAATAGCCTCAATTTCATTTTCTTCCTTTTTTTGACTTTTTTTTTTTGTCACGACACCAAAATTTCGAACAACAAATTGAATTTTTTTTAAATAATGATTCGATACTTATTGATAAACCTAAATTTTGGATCGTATCAAATAGGGTATTCTTCGAGCTAGTGAATACAGACTCAAAAAAAATTCTTCGGAGTGAATGGCGAACTCCATAAATAAAAACACTTTACAATGAATATTTCTGATGATAAATCTGATTAATTAGAATAGGTAAAACCTAGAAAAATTTATAAGCTAGAAATCCTAATAATCTAAACAAGGCAACTAATCGTAATAATGCAAACTGCCTAAAGTAAAAAAATCAAACCATAAATAAATACTATTAAATACTATAACTATGGGATGTACCATTGTATGGTTTTGTCAAAAATTATAGGAATATCCACCATTTGAATTTCAATGCAGAAGATGCCGTATTCTTTCTGGAGCCAATAAATGGAATTATGAGGAATGGGAAATAATTAATAGCTAGAACAAAATAAGAACACACCAAGGATTTGAGTCCATCGCCCTTAAAGAAATGGATACAACAATGAATAAGTTGCAGATAACCATATATCTAGCAACATTTAAAATGATTATTTATCATTCCTACATCTCATGAAATTCTGAATTAAAGTAGACAAATTAAACCAATAGTTGGAATAAGAGATGAAACTAAACATGGTCTCATGACCTATAAGTTGTCCATCCATTTGCTTACGCGATCTTTGAATAACACATATATAGAATGCCCGGCATACATCATTACGAAGATGGTGAGGGACACAGCGACTACTAACACGATAACATGGTGGAGTGATTGTGCTTCTGCATTGGGAGTGATCACCGTTACGGAAGCTCCATAACTCACTACAATACATGCCAACGACACCCACATTGCGTAAGTGGCGATTCCCATGACAGGCCCGTACGTGGATGGAAGTCCGGTGGTGATCATGAAGATTGTGACGACAGATGAAATGAACGCTGTGGTGTTAGCACGCACAAACTGTTTGTATATTCTTGGATGAGTAGATGCCATCACAGCTTCGCCCACTTTATGCGTTGATGAGTCGTCTTGCCAAACACCGCCAGGAGGGCTGACGGCGGCCTGGAACGCCATGGTGGCAATCAGGACGACAACCACCATTGTGGTGTCACTCATCTTAGGGAGGGATAAGAACAAAGATTCAACCGGCGAGTAGATTTGGGTTTCTAAATAGTTATTAGTTGCGTCTCGAGGGCCCGTGGAATTTGTTGTTTCCTTTTCTATTGTCTTGTGTTCTTCCAAGTAGTGTACCAACTGATGAGATTTTAATGCAGGATTAATAATACCGTATATTGAATCAGAGGACTTGTAATTAGTATTAGGTTATTATCTTTTCTCTTTGTACAATTTTTTTTACCAATATTTGGTTCAAAGGAACATTCGTTCATTGTGTGCAAAATTAAAAAAAATTAGTTGATCATGTGAATGCTTAGCAAAATTGATAGTAATTGAGACATTAGTTGTATGAAGGGGTTTTTTTTTTTGGCTATAAAATATTGAAATATAAACCGTATATTGAAAAAACAACATCATTGCAATTATTTTGCACACATTTTTCAGTTAGATATATATATATGTGTGGTCCCGATTAACATCGTTTACGTGGATCGTTGCAACTAAAGTCCGATGCAATTTTAACAAAGTGATTGATGAAGATAATAAAATAAAGAAGCAATAAAAAGTTGGTAATGAATAAATTATTCATAGACGATTGGTCTTACCTGAAGTTGTCTGCTCCTAACAGCCCAATGCAATATTGTCTCCCCATCTTCATCCTTCGCATCCACAAGGTCATCCAACTTCGCCAGCAAAACCGACAAAGCCCTAAGCTGACGATGTTTCACGCACAAATGCAGCACAGTCTGCCCTCGATGCACCCTCTCCATAGCAGGCATATAATCGATTCGAAGCAGCTCTTCCAATACCTCAACATGCCCGTTAATGGCTGCAATATGTATCGGGTTCATATTTTGGCAGTCCATTGACCAGCACATCTCCGGAGCTACTGATAACAATTTTTTCGTGATTTCTACGTTCCCTTCCGCTGCTGCAATGTGAAGAGGCGACGATTTTTGGGAGTCTAAACTCCGAGCTAGCCGCGGATTCATCGTCAACATCTCTTCCACGATGCCTGCTTGTCCCCACATTGTTGCAACATGCAGCAGATTTCTTGCTGCTCCATGAAGAAGATATGCATATTCTTCAACCACCTCTCGAAATGTTGTTACATCCCCTTTTGATGCAGCATCATAAAGCTTCTTTTCTGCTGCTGCTGCCCCAATCATTTTTTCTTTTTTCTTTTTTTTTTTTGCACAAAAAAAAAGCTTGTGAATCTTTACATAGACACACGCATGCGATTAATTGGTCAGACAGCCAGCTAATAGATCTGGAATAAGTTTAAACAAAGACCTTCTATATATTAAGGTTGACCTAATGTGAAACCATTTAAAATTAATTATTCTTCATTAATACTATTACTAATTATATTCTCCAGCTAACTCGCCCGGTGCATCTCGGATTTATTTTTTATTTATTGGTAGGAGAATTATTTAATCTATAAAATAATATGATTGCTGTCATTATGGTATAAATTTTTTGTTTTTCAAAAATAGTCAGCTTGATCACATGATCTAAGAATGTGAACCCTTTTTAATTAAATGATTTCTCCTTGATTAATGCTTTTTAATTAAGCTGACCAATAATAGTTTAGCATATAGTTAGTGTTTTGTTATATATATATGTAACAAAAAAATATGACCTTTGACATTTGGTGTAAATTTTTTGTGATGTGTAATATTAGTGCCCAAAAGAAAAAGAAAAATAAAAAGTACGAAGTCCAAAGAAAGAAAAAATACAAAAAATGAGCTATATATGAATCAAGCTTTCTCAGAAGCTCTAAAGTAGCCATTCCCGAACAAATCAAAATCGTCTAAAGATTGAATCTCCGGGATAAAGTACATCCACCGTTCCGCAGCTCCCGTGCAAGTAGATAATTATCCACCACTTGATTACATTCCCTGTAAATATGTGAAACCAAAAACTGAATCTTTTCAAGATAATGAGTGATTCTCTTAAAACGTGGTTCTGCCCGCCAAGGAGCAATGCACGATCTAAAACAACCTAACCACCAAAGAAGAATTCATCTCCATCAAAACATGCGACATATTTCTACTCTCTGCAAATTACAGAGCAAAGATCGCCTCGCATATCTATGCTTCATAGGAAAACCAATTCCCAATTTCTCGTGGAAACATCCAGGGAAACACCAGCAATCACCCCCTAGAACACCCAAAGCCGACCCATTCGAATTAATTTTTATCCGTCCACATGGAGGCGGCTTCCAGGAAACAGAAATAAACGTCTTAAGTATTATCGGACGTCCCTTGACTCCAACCATCCTAAGAATTAATAAATTATCAACTGAATTCTGCATATGACCCATCTTTACCGAAACACGGCAGACTCGATCTCTAAAAGTTGTCTACATACCAGAAATTAGAACAAAGGTTGGAGCCATAGTCCTTTCAAAATTGCACTGTTTCGAGTATTGCCAAATACCCCAAACAAGCGAAACCACACCAATGCGCCAAAGGATGAGAATCTGGGAGCTGAAAGTACATGCCAAACAAATGACAACCAAATCATGAAAAGAGGAGAATTCTCGGAATTCCAAATGAAAAGCCGCAAATAACCAAGCCCAAGCATCTCTAACGGTAGAGCAAAAAAAAAAACATGATGAAAGGATTCATCCTCTTCTCTAGAGCTTATAAGGGTATCTAGCATATTCAACACAAACCTAACTGGCACGCTATTTATTAACAAAATAACACATACCGCAAGTGCACTGTGTTATTGTAATACCTAGGTGAGCAAGAGTATCGTATCCCACAAGGACTGTATTAACTAACTCTTAAACATAAGTTCTCACTTAAAATCTAGACACAAATGCTCATGTAAAAGAGAGCAAAAATAAATATCATAAAATAACATAAAAATTCGTAAATATAGAAATAAACAATAAATGAAAAAACCTAGGTTTTAGGAATATTGAATTTATTATCTCATTTAACATAATCATTGACTCTTTCAATCGGACTTCTTGTCTTTAATCAATCAATAGTGGGAGATCACCAGGTTGTTATCAAGCTTTTTTTTAAGGCATAAATCATAACATAGATATAATGAGCACATGCTTCACTGCGGTCGGTTCTTCACATATGTCATTACTCCTGATCTAGCACACGAAGATCTATTCAACCCTATATGATACTTGTTCACTTGGTACTACTCAAGGAATAATATATTAATTAATTATAGCTTTCAAAGGCTTACATAATTAATTAATGGGCATTACATTTTAAACATGGAGAATGGCTGAACTAAAGGAGAAAGCATGTTCGTAAATATGTATTAAATTGGTAGGTCAGTGTTACTTCTTTAGTGGAATAAAAGTAATACTTAATTTATTTAATTATATCCTAAGTTTATCGGATATTAGAAATTAAATAAATTAGCAGACCAATAATATTCTTCTAGATCCTTATTGTAGCCCAGTATGACTGAAGTGGACTGGAGATGGAACATGAGCTAGAGGCCCAAACCCAGTAGGGTCAGGGCAGTTATTTTCGTCCACCTCCCTATATATATTAGAGAGGGGGACGAAAATATTAAGTACACATATCAGCCCTCTTTTGTTCTCTTGATCTCCATAGAATCCACATCCGTCTTAGTAGATTACAACCCACCCTGTATCTGAAACACAATTCAGGAATGCAACAGAAGATCAAGGAGTGGAATAGCACAGTGGGGGCGCTGATTCTGATTCATTCAATAGCAAGATTAGACCTGTAATCTTGTCCTCAACCTGACATTTAATTTATAAGTTTTTTTTCAGTATTCTATGTCTCTGCGTTTAGTAGAATCAAAAAATCGGATTGCATGTTAATTAAACTCGGCTAATTAAATACATACGAGCTGCATAAAAGTATGATTTGCATGATTGAGGATTAATGAACAACCAATAGATCCTGCGTTGGTTTATTTTGAAAAAACCCCAACAGTTCTAACATGTAGAAAGGAGTTTTGGAGCACAAAGACAAGTTGAGATGGTTCAATGCCGTTTTCAAGACTTTTTTTTTTTTTCATTTTACCACTGTGAGTTCGTTCCAAACACATCTTTTATTTGGTTCCCTCCAAACTTATTCTCTTTGCATTTGAATAAGTTTGGGGGAGGGGGATAAATATTATGTGTTTGGCACGTTTATTTTTGTTTAGTTATTTAAGTTTTTTTTTCTTTTAAGTCAGTATTTGTTTAGTTGTTAGTTGAGTTGTGAGATGCCAATAATATGGAATTGAGTTATTTTTGAAAAAATTGAATGGATATGATTTCGGTGATTTATATGATTTTAGGTGTGAAATTTATCTCAGTATTTGGAGCATTGAATATAACTGGTGAGTTTTGAGCCTTAAACTGTTTAATTATCTATATAGGTATATTCTTTATTGAATGTTGCACATGCCTACTTTGCATCACTAGGACTTGCCTTGAATTCTGTTTCAGGATTGCAAATGTGCGAGTATTTTGATATGATTTTAGACCATTTGTTGATAGCCACGTTATATCTCACATTGAAGTTTTAACTTAATTAATACTTATGTTTAAGTGTTTAATCGCTTAAGTGAAATATCTTATATGTTCAAGCATGTGAGTTTCTAGCCTAGATGTGCGCGCCTGTACGAGGCCTGGCCTGGGCCAATGCCAGGCCTCTACTTAGTCAAAAGAATATTTAGTTTGGCTTTAATTAATATTTTATTTTCTTTAATACTTATTATAACGGGAAAAATATTATGCATCACAGAAAATTTACACCAAATGTCAAAGGTCATATATATTTTTTTAGTACATATAGCTACTCCTAAAAAAATGTACTGACTATATATCACATGTTTCTACAATATTATTGGCCAGCTTAGTTAAAAAAACATTAGTCAAGTTGAAATAATTTAAAAGGGTTTTCACATTGTTAGATCATATGATGATCCAGCTAGTTCATTTTATAGATTAAATAATTATAAAAATTATTATACGAATAAATAAATAAAATAAAAAGGAGAGGCACCAGCGAGTTAGTTGCATAATTATTAATTAGTATTGTAGAAGAAATAAATTTAAAATATGGTTTCACATTAGCTAGGTCAACCTTAATATATAGAATTAGGTCTTTGTTTAAACATATTCCAGATCTATTAGCTGGCTGTCATGCCAATCAATCGCCTGCGTGCGTCTATATAAAGCTTCACAAGTTTCATTTTTGTGTAAAATAAAATTAGAAAAAAATAATAAGAGCAATGTAAAGTTTGCGCAATTTTTTAGGAAATTATCCTTTAAAAAAAAAAAAAAAAAAAAATTTATGCTATTGGAATTAGGTTTTTTAAATTATCTGAAAACCCAATATTATATATATATATATATATATATATATATATCAGTGCAAACTCTGTGCAATTTTTAAGGCAATAATCCTTTTTGAAAAAAATAAATATTAGTGGAATAAATTAAGCATCTTTTCTTATTATATACTAGACTCCATGGATCGATCTTGTGATGTGTGACAAATAGGAAATTATATATTCTAGAGTAGTTGGCTATCTTACCAATTAATTGCACACACATATATATATACAAGTGTGTGTGTGTAAAGGTTCGAGCTTAGTTTCTGTGTAAAAAACAAAAAGTTACAAAAAATGATTGGAGCAGCAGCAGCTGAAAAGAAGCTTTATGATGCTGCATCAAAAGGGGATGTAACAACATTTCTAGAGGTGGTTGAAGAATATGAATATCTTGTTGAAGAAGCGACATTTGCATGCTCCAGAAATCTGCTACATATTGCGACAATGCAGGGACAAGCAGGCATCGTGGAAGAGGTGTTGAAGATGAATCCGCAGCTAGCACAGAGTTTAGACTCCCAACAATCGTCACCTCTTCACATTGCAGCGGCGAAGGGGAACGTAGAAATTGTGAAAAAATTGTCTTCAGTAGCCCCAGAGATGTGCTGGTCGCTGGACTGCCAAAATATGAACCCGATACATATTGCTGCCATTAACGGGCATGTTGAGATATTGGAAGATCTGCTTCAAATCGATTATTTGCCGGCTATGGAGAGGGTGCATCGAGGGCAGACGGTACTGCATTTGTGTGTGAAACATCGTCAGCTTAGGGCTTTGGAGGTTTTGGTGGAGAAGTTGGGTGATCTTGTGGATGCAAAGGATGAAGATGGGGAGACAATATTGCATTGGGCTGTTAGGAGCAGACAACTTGAGGTAAGACCAAGTCTTTGATTAATTTCTTTATTACCCACTTGTTACTTCTTTTTTTTCTTTAATTTATCATGTTCACATCAATCACTTCACTAAAATTACAATCTACTTTAATTTAGTTGCAATGATTGAAAAATATGTGCAAACCATAGTACTTCTCCGATCTTTGTATATATCTACATATATATACATACATACACTCCGAGAGTTTGAGAAAGATTTAGATTTCAGATTTAAAAAAAAAAAAAATATGACACACCCTCTCTCTCTCTCCTCCATTAAGTTATATTTTCATAACATATTTTAAACATTCAACAATCCATTACATAATTAATTAGTCCTAAAGGGAGGAGACTAATTTGTTTAGCTACCTATCCTATACGTAGGCTTCTCTAACTTCCCGTGCGAAGGAAAATATGAAGACTTACTTTTTTACCGGTCCTTTTAGTGTGGAGAGGTGGCGATGATTTCTTCGGCTCATGGTTCGATACATAGAGGATCGGAAAAGTGTGTTGTTTCCGGACGTTTGACTCTATTCCATATTTAATATTTAAAGTTTACTATAATTTTAAAATGGAGTCACACTAATTAGAATCCCAATAAAAGACAGTCACTACTAGAAAAAAGCTAATAGACAACGGGTATTACTCGTTGTCTATAGAGAAACCGACCGTTGTTAATAGAGGTGTTGTCTATCAGTGCACGCTGATAGACAATGGTCATTACCTGTTGTCTTTATAATAATAGACAACGGTTATATTGAGCGTTGTAAAATTAAGGCAACGCACTAAAAAAAAGACAACGGCTATCATAAAAATCGTTGTGTATCATTTTATAGACAATGGTTTTTTATGATAGCTGTTGTGCTTTCGCATGTAGACAACGGTTTTTAATAAAAATCGTTGTCTATCTTTAAATAGACAATGGATTTTTGACTAACCGTTGTAAAATTTATTTTGAATCAGACAATGGGTATCATTGACCGTTGTCTTTTTTTAAAATAATTTTTTTTAATTTCGTGCAGCTATTTTTATTTATAACTAGCCCTGCTTATGTACAAAATTTTTCAAAATAATAAATAATTGAAACCGAACAATAACTCATTACATAATACATAAAATATATACAAATACATGATACAACATGTATGTTCTCCAAAATAACATGATCACATCTGAAATAAACTAATATTAAATATTTTGCATTAAACGTTCGCATAAGTTCTTAAGTTCAAGTAGTAAAAAAAAAAAAGTTCAACTTTTCTAGCCTTCTGCTCCTCACTTGCTTCACTTTGAGAATGGCCACTTCATCATCAATTCAACTAAAAAAATAATTGTCTAATTAAGTATCAATTTTATTAATACATGTCATATTAATGTAAATAAATCAGTTGCATAATTGGTTGATTCAAATTAACAGTTTCTTCATCAATTCTCTCCCTAAAAATTCTTCATATATCCTCTTTAATAATAAAGTATACGTGCATATCGGATTTGGAGGTGGAGATCATTTTCTTAGTCTTCTGCTTAATTCAGAGAGCTTATGTGATCTTTGTTTCCACAAGGTATCAGAGAGTTACGATGTAGCTAACATAGGATATTATTTTATTTAGTTCAAAACAATGTATCTGCTTGCATATCCTCAATATTTTATTCACCCCGAAACTGAAACTAACTTTTGATGCATTTTAAGAGGCTAAAAAATTCTTTTTTGATAGATTTTCTTCTATTATTTGGTAATAACCGGCTAAAAATGAATACCTTGTGACAGAAAGAAAACTATAAAGTTGCGGTATCAGCTATTGACTGCTGACAGATCCTGAGAGCTTCAGCTGCCAAGCATAAGGCAAAAAAAGAGAAAAAGATAAATCATAGATTTACAGTGAAGTTCTAATGAAAATGTCATTTCCCTTTCGAAATTAGTACTCCACCACTGCACTCATTATGACAAATGTCATTTCACCACCATTCCACTGCACTCATTATCCTGCCATCACTACTCAGCCACCTCTTTCTCCTTCACGCACTTCCATCCACACCGCCAGCTAACTCCCCTACCTTCCCCTTCAAATCACTGAAAGAAAACCTTTAAAAGATCCAAGTGAAGTTAAATGATCAGCAATGCTAAAGACAAGATGTGCAGAAGAATAGTGCAAAAGAATAGAGAAAACTTAATTGAACCAAAAAGACAATGCAATTACTCTAAATTTAAATCAACGGGTCTAATGTTCACCAATTACAATTATGCACGTAAATTTACAAACAGTAGATGCAGAAAACAACATTATTCTTTAAAGAGTTAGCAAAAATCTCAACTTTGATCAATAGAAAGATGAAGAAAAACATAAATTACCCTAAAGATCACACCTCCTAAAGAAAAGTACTAATTTTCACACCATCACAATTCCACTGCCCTTATTATCATACCACCGCTCTGCCACCTCTTCCTCCTCCGCGCACTACCACTTACACTGCCACCTAACTCCCCTACATTTCCCTTAAAATTACTGAAAGAAAACCTTCAAAAGATACAACAACAAAATCATCACCTTCTCTCTCTTACAGACCTGGAAAACCTATCCCAAAAATAATGGTCCTCGAGTCTCCCTTCTCCTAAAGCACTGAAGTCAAAATAAGTCCTCCGACCTTCTGATTGAGAGTCCGGCAAAATGGAAAATTCTGTCTTCAAGCGGTGGTTCCCAGTATTTTGACCGGCTCCTGCGATGCTAGTGAAGATGGTTATTTAGAGATAATGAAAGAATGTACGTAGATAAAGCTATGGTGAAAAGAGAGAGGAGAAGGTGGATGGTGTCTTGCGAGCAACTAGACGCCAAAAAACAGCAACCGCCATGAAAGAATGGCGGAGAAGGCATAGTCGCATCAGAGAAGATGATAACGAGTAGCTGAGAAGAAGACATGCGAGCGGAGAGCACGCAGAGAAGGCTCACGGCGGCGGTGCTAATTCGATTTCTATTTTAATTGGGGAAAGTTCCATTCTATCAATGTTTTGTGTCAAATATAATATAATTTGGTGATAAAATCTAATTAATTGTGAATCTACACAAAACGATGTCATTTCACCCAATTAATCACACAACGGGTAGTAAAAACCATTGTAAAACCACAATGGCTCGCGTTGTCTATCAAAAAATGCTGAGCTAGACAACGGCTGCTGACCCACTGTTGTCTATTAATAAATAGACAACGGTTATGGTAACCCTTGTTAGAAAAAAATTAAAAATATATAAAAAATACGGAGATAGACAACGATTTTGTATCTAGCCATTGTCTATTATTGTAAGGACTACGGTTTTGTAAAAACTCGTTGTCCATAGCGTGTTGTCTATCAACATTTTTCTAGTAGCGTGGGATATCCTTAAAAATGGATTAGGAAAAAAAATTGTACATTGATAATCAAAGACATAATATCCCATAATGGGATATTTTATTTTCAAAGTTGGTATTTAAGAGTCTTAAGACATTATTTTTTCAAGCTCACATTAATTTTATATCAAATGTAATAGTTAGACTTAGCTTAGGCAAGAATATTGGTCATTTTGTTATGAATATACCGATATTTTTTTTGAATTATCAGTTTTTAATTTTTACCCAAATTTGGATATTAAACCATCTATAAGACATACACTGGGCATGGTAAAACGGGCCATGCGGCCCAGCCCGACACGTGCTCGTCGTGCCAAGGATAAAATTTGCCCAGCTCAAAATCCTTTTCAGACTGAAATGTTGAAAGCCCAGTCTTACATCATCTATAAGATATACACTAGGGATAGTAAAACGGGCCATTCGGCTCGGCCTGGCATATGCTCATCGTGCCAAGGATCAAATTTGGCTAGCTCGAAATCCTTTTGGACCGAAATATTGAAAGTTCGGTCTGGCCCAAAAAACAGGTCGGGTGGGGGGAGCCAAGGAGTGTGCAATCGGTCGGTTCAGCTATGAACTGATCAAAATTTCCATAATCGATTGCACTAATGAAGGCGACACTGTATGACCAACCACCGACCGATGGAAGTCACCCACCAAACCGACGGAATGACCAATTCAATTTCCGATTTCAAGCTCAATCTCTATCAACTTTACATGAAATGATTTCAAGTTGTTGCCATTTGGTTCGAAAAAAAGATGGTGCCTTAATATTCTTCTTGTATTTAGGGGTAAAATCTATTTTGTTGTGTGAATGATCATGTATGATGAGAAGAGAGACACACAAAGAGGGAGATGATGGATATGGTGTGAGTTTCAGTCAAGTAAGAGGTAGAGAAAAGATGGATCAAGAGAAAAAGAGAGAATGTGGAGACGACGAATGTGAGATTCATATGAGAGAGAGATTAAGAAGGGGGAAGGATGTGATGATATTAGAGCAAGTGGAGCAATGTATTTGGTAGAAGTTTGGTGAAGGTTGTGATAAGGAATGAAGGCTTAAGAGGACGAGATGTATATATCAAAGTTAGCAAAGAGATGGAGAGAGAGTAGGATTATGGTGGAATGCTTATTGCTTATTTGCTTCTTGTTATCTTTAAAAATGGTAGAAGTTTACATATATATTACAATGAGAATGTTAGAGAATTATGTAAAATTCTCTATTATACTTTATACAATAATATTTGAGATATTTAAGAGATTAGTCATAGACTCATAGTGAATGTTTTGGAATTTTATTAAAAAGTGTAGTAAGAGTGTTTAGATAGTGTGTATAACGAAAGCTAGTTATGCCAGATGATGATCCAACCAGTCTCTGATACCACTGATGATATTAGAGGAAGTGGAGCAATGTATTTGGTAGAGGTTTGGTGAAGGTTGTGATAAGGTATGATGGCTTAAGATGACTAGATGTATATATATCAAAGTTAGCAAAGGGATGGAGAGAGAGTAGGATTATGGTGGAATGCCGCTTATTGCTTATTTACTTCTTCTTACTTTTACAAATGGTATAATGTTATATATATATATATATATATACTACAATGAAAATGTTAGAGAATTCTATAAAATAATTTCCTATAATTAAATAATATTTACCGACCCACCCACCCATTCTCTCTTTCTTACTTTTTGGAACTCATCCCACCTCCACCATGCTGATGAAAGTTGATACACATTTTAGAATAGTATAAAATAGTTTAGAAATTATTAGATAAATAATCTAACGAGAAATCTAGTGATAAATATACACATTTATTAGATAAATGTGTATATTCTAAAATTAAAATTTGCGATATGATAATATTATTTGGAACAAATCAATTTGAACATTGGATTAATGGGTCCGAAATCTAATATCATTCATAGGATAATTAAGTGTAGTAATTGTATTTGATATAAAATCAATGTAGACATTGCGAACTTGGTGGAATCAGACTTCTTTGGTAGAGGACATTTTAAAATATGTGATAAAGACTGAATTTTGTAATTTTTTTTATTTTTGTGTTTATTCACCTGTGCAGGGTGGATTCGGTATAATCTTGTTTTCTTTTTTTTGGTTGGGTAATAATATTCAGCTCATTTGATATAAAATCAATGTAAGATTGAGACATTTTGTTTGAGACATTACATTTTTTTTTGTTCAACAATTTTCTTATAAAAGGATATTATATCTTTGATTAGCATTGCATCAATTCCTCTTTATAATCTCTTTTTAAGAATATCTCATATTATTTTGGGGTTCCTAATATGTGGGTTTGGTCCAAGTTTTGTACAAATGTAACATAGTAAAATTAAAAAAGAAAAAAAAGAAGTTCACAATTAGAACCGTCAGTTCCCGATCCCTATTTTAAGAACCAAAACAGCATCGCCGGAATAAAGTTCTAGTTACGGTTCTGAACCATGGTGCACGGTTGCGGTTCTGGAACCACCGGTACCTATTCCACCAAATATGAAATTTTCTTTGAAAAATATTAATATAGATTAACTAGCTAGGGTCATTCCCACCCCAAAAGATCCACCTCAAAAACCACTCCCGCTCAGCCCTATTCTCAACTGACACTACTGCATAGCACAATGGATATGGATCATTGTTTGGATCCATGGCTACTGCAGTCAATAGAACCCCATTATTCATTCCAGTTAGGTGGCAGCCATCCACCCCAATCCATGGCCTGCACCCAGACTTGAACTCTCTCTTCACAGCCCCAAGACAGACATAAATCATCCTAAACTTGTTCTCACCAGCTACATGCTCACACTGCAATATCACTCTGGATCCTGGGTTCTTTTTTAGCAATGCATCTGCATAATCCCACAGTCTTGAATATTGGTCAGTGGTACTCCCTTGCAAGCTCTTCAAGCTCTTCTGCCTTGCTCTGATAGCTTGTTGTGGAGACACATACTCTCCTAGCTCAGCAATGGCAGCCTTCCTAAAGCTCTTCACACTCAGCTTAGGATCACACATGAAGTTCCTCTCAAACTTCTTTGCCAGCCATCCTGACTTGGCATTAGTTCTATGGAACTGCCTTGCACATGTGTGTGTAAAGTGTAGCTCCCTGATTTGAAAGGAGGCTTCATCCTTGACCTTCAAGGCATTGATATGCCAGTCACACCCCTCCTCAGCCTTCTTACATCTTGCATACACCCTTCTGGTGTCATTCTTGATAAACTTAATAGCGGCCAGTAACAGTATCCTTGAAATCATTCTTTGTGCTAAACACTTGACCTAATTGAAGTGCAGGCACCCTTGCTCTTGATCCCCCTACACCCCTCACATTGGTCTCTCCGTCTTCCTCTCCAGAATCTGCACTGTCAAAATCACTTCCCTCCAATGCCTCACCATCTTCAGAATCTGAAGTATCTGCCTCTTCATCATCATCCATTCCCCCTACCCACTCAACATCTCTATCTATGTTCTCACTGAAGATGATATCATCTAATAACTCATCAGAGCTATCATCATCAGCTGTGAAGTCAACATCTTCATCAGAAGAGTCTGAAACATCCTCTTCAACCAATATTCCCTTCCCCTTCCCCCTATCCATCTCTCCCACAACCAATATTTCCTTCCCCTTTCCCCTATCCATCTCTCCCTCAATCCCATTCTTTGCATCCCCTGCATCAGTCCCAAGCCCCATCTCACTCTCAGTTCCAGGCCCCATCTCACTCTTAGTACCCAATCCCCTCTGAACAGTTAGATCAATAATGCCCTCATCCAAGCCTACATCATCTGCCTTAGTTTCCCTACCCTTCATCTCTGCCTCAGTTTCCCCACCCTTCATCTCTGCCTCATTCTCCTTCCTATCATACAACATCAACAATATCATCTAGCTCAACCACTAACTGATAGGTTTTCAAATATCTTTCCTTCAACATTTTGGCAGTGTCATCCTCATTATTGTCAATATTGTCATTCTCTTCATCCAAATACTCTATCTCCCCTTCAACACCTTCCCCAATCTCACCCACAGACTCCTTCTTACCCTCCAAGTATATCATAAATTATGTCCATAAAACCTCATCTCACCCGTGTACCCTAACTGCTCACAAAGCCCCTCTAAGTACTTCATACTCCACTTACGTTTATCAACAAAATCAAAAACACTAAGGGTGCCTTCTAGATAGCTGTACTCACCGTCATCGTTGATTGCCATTCCTCCATGCGTCAGCCTTAGGGTATACCAGAAATCACACCCAACTGTCAAAAAACCATGAAAAACGTTGTTACAGTGAGAATTGAAGTAAAAATGAAAGATGAGTGATGAAATTCTAACTGTGACCGAAAAAATGAGAGAGGAAGAAGCTTACCGTAATTTGGGTGCGGTAATGGCAAGAAAATCTTCCGTTGAATCATGCTGGGAACTACTTTAGATGCAATTTCAAAGTTTGGTTGAATTTGGGGGTCAAATTAGGGCAAAATTAGGGTTTGGGTTTGGGTCGAATTTGGGGATTTCTTGAGGGTAGGGTTTGAATTTGGGAAATTCTGACTGTAGATCGACTTTTGTTTAACTCCCGCTTGTTTAAGCCACGTGTGCCGCACGTGCGCCGTTTTCGTCAATTATCCTTTAACAGACGTTTAAAACCCTGGGACTAAAAGTGATATTTTGAATCCTATGGGACTAAAAGTGAGCGATTTTTTTCAAAAAGGACCAAAACAGACAGCTCTGGGACCAACAGGGGAGAGGGGCGTGTCCAATGGGAGCAAAAGTGAAATTTTCTCCCACCATTAAGGATAAATTTCCAATTCCAACCGCAGACGATTTATTTGATGAATTGGGGGATGCTACCTTCTTTACAAAATTGGACTTGAGATCAAGATACCATCAAATCTGACTCCATGAGGAAGACATTACAAAACAGCCTTTCGGACTCATGAAGAACATTATGAATTTCTGGTAATGCCATTCGGGTTAACTAATGCTCCGTCCACTTTTCAAGCCGCTATGAATTTTTTTTGAGACCATATCTGCGGAAGTTTGTTCTTGTGTTCTTTGATGTTATCTTGATTTATTCAGCTACTGTGGATGAGCATGTTAAGCACTTCCAGCAAGTTCTAAAATTGTTGGAGCAAGAGCAATTTTATATTAAGTTAACAAAGTGTCATTTTTGTCAACCTTCTATTTAATATTTGGGGCATATAATTGATTCTCAAGGACTACACATCGATAAAAACAAAGTGGAAGTCGTGATTCAATGGCTGCAACCCACCAATGTGAAACAGTTGAGAGGATTTTTGGGATTAACGGGTTATTACAAGATTTATTTGTGGATATGCTCGATTGGCAGTACCGCTAACAGATTTACTTAAAAAGGGTGAATTTCGGTGGAAATCACTAAATCTTTTGAATAGCTGAAACGAGCTATGGTGGAGGCTCCAGTACTAGGCCTGCCCTATTTTAATGTCGTTTGTAGTTGAAACAGATGATTCTGGTTCTGGATTAGGTGTTGTGTTAATGCAATCAAATCGACCTTTGTCTTATTTTAGCAAGAAACTTGGAGAGGGGTTGAGGGCTTCCTCAACTTATATGCGGGAGCTACGTGCTATTGTGGAAACCGTGCAGAAATGGCGTCAATATTTGTTGGGTCGAGCCTTCATCATTCGCACGGATCAAAAAAAGCATCAAGGAATTACTCCAACAAGTAGTTCACACACTCGAGCAGCAAAAATATATTTGTAAGTTGATGGGTTATGATTTCCATATCGAATACAAACCCCGGGTACTCAACATGGCTGCTGATGCATTATCTTGAAAGTTTGAGAAGAGTGAACAAGTAATGGTAGAGATGCCAGGGAAATATTTTTTGATAGATTCGAAACCTATGTCTGATATTTTACAAGTCTTAGAGATGGAGAACATAACATACATTGATTTGATCGAGCTACATACAAGTCTTAGACCTTCTCCTTTCTTGATCTTCTTAAAAGAAAAAACATGTCTAAAACCAACTCTAATGAAAATTTCCAAAAAACAAAGCATGAATCTCTGTCTAAAACCAACATCTAGCAGTTTTATCCTTTCGTCAAATATACATTTCTAGATTTCATCATTAAAAGGATTAAAAAACCGAATTACTTGGGTGAACAAAAACTATTCGGAAAAATGATGAGCTTCTATAAAATGGGCAAAACTTCATCTACAAGGCTCTAAATGACCTGATAAAGCTCCAAATGACAACTAAGACACATACCTACCAGTATGGAAAGGTGTTGAGGTCCAAAAATGGCACAAAAAAATAAAATAAAATAAATCATGCGTTTAATTAAATGAGGATATGTGTGATGTCTGGAAAACTGAAGATAATAAAAGAAGAAACCTTTTATTATATGCTGAGATGGACAACAGTCAATCCACTCTAGCGGAAAGCTGGGATGAGGGGAAATTCTATGCCGCACCTATATGTAATGCGTCATGTGTCATTATAGACCTAATATGACACTTTCATGTGTCACGATAGGTCTATTGTCACTACAAGAAAATCACAAATCAGCGACGGAATTTTCCATCACCAATTTAACAGGTGACAGAATGGCGAAGGAAAATGTTCGTCTCGTAAATTTAGTCGCTAAAAAAAGAAGGTGACGGAATTAGCGACGGAATATTCCGTCGCCTTAAAGTGTCATCGTAAATGGTCATCAAATTGAGGCGACCAATAAGGCGACAGACGTGTTCTGTGGCCTTTAGTGGCGACAAACAAGGTGACGGAATATTCCGTCGTGAAATTGAAAATATAATTTAATTTATAAAATAAAAAATCGAGCAACGGAACATTTTCCGTCGGCATTCTTGTTTTTTAATTTTTTTTTTCTTTTTAAATATTTATTTGTACTCAAATATAATAAAAGATCATACAACTAATACAGTAAAACCTCTATACAGTAATATCGTTGGGACCAGAAAAAAGTATTACTATAGGGAGGTTATTCTTATATAGAGTTTACATATAAAAATCATTATTTTTTAAAAAAAAATTAATATATATTATACAACACTTGAAAATGTCCCTTCATATTTAAAAACATGAATTTAAAAGGTATATACGATTCATTCATGTGTTCTAACCGAAGAATACATCATATAGGAATCATGCAAGATGCGCATGGTGATAATCCAGAGAATGATAGTGTAAAAATAGAACAACTATTGTGTCAACAAGCTTCAAACATGTTAGACAAGCTGGAAATCTTTTAGATTCAACAAGAAAGTGATTGTGTTGATTAATTACTTTGAACGTACAAATTAAAGGGTGTGATATTAACCCAAAAAAATTAAAGCACTGCCATAAATAACTTTAGATGAGTATTTCATACAATCTTAAGTTTAATATAACATATGTAGTTAAAATAGTTCTAGACATTTTAAATAGATATTTAAATATATATGAAATTTAATATCACTTTATTACTATATGGAGGTAAATTTCTTAAGGATGGTCCTAAAAAAATACCGGAATATTACAATGTAGAGGTTATTCTTATTTATAACTGGTCCCAAGTTGGGACCACAACTTTTTATTACTTTAAGGAGGTTATTCTTATATAGAGGTTTTACTGTGTGTGTATATATATATATATATATATATAATTGTATAGAATTTAATACAAATATATAATAAATATAGATTAATATCTAAATTGTAGCATAATAACAGTAACAGAACAACTACGTGCCCGACCCACCATCCTGCCTTCCGGAACCGCTACTAGACCCTCCGGATCCATCACCAGTACCACCCGGCTGCTGACTGAGAAAGCGCTCAAGCAGGGACTCCACCCTTTTCCAGCACCTGCTGCACAGTCGCCTGCTCGATTTTTTCCCCTTTTGTTCTTTTTTTCTTCCTTTTGTTTAGTCTTTTTCATTTTATTCAAATTTTCTTTTATTTTATTTCCACAATAAATTCATCTAATTATTTAATTAATCATTTTTAAATTGAATTTTGAATGCAAAACTATTGATATTGATCGCTAGCTAGCTAGTCACTCCAAAAGCTTAATTGGTACTTAAGTTTTTTTAATTTTTCTAACTGTTTTCTTTCATTAGTTTGACTTATTGATTTATCATATATTAAGTTGAAATAATTTATTTGAAGTTAAACAATCAACTGAACATATATATAACAAAACATCAAATTAATTAAAACAAGCTCGAAAAACTCTCCATTTTTGGATTATCCTCAAGGAGTACAATGTATATATAATAGGCCCGACAACCAGCATTCCGTAGATGGTGAGGGACACGGCGACCATTATCCTGATAACGTGGCCGAGCGATTGAGCTTCCGTATTGGGAGTGATCACCATTACGGAAGCTTCGTAACTCACTGCAATAGATGCCAACGACACCCACATTGCGTAAGTGGCGATCGCCATAAATGGAAAGTAATTCATTGGAAGCCCGGTGGTGATCAGGAAGATTGTGATGAGAGACGAAATGAACGCTGTCGTGTTAGCACACAAAAAGTGTGTGTATATTCTGGGATGAGTAGACGCCATCACAGCTTTGCCCGTTTTATGCGTTGATGACTCGTCCTGCCAAACGCCACCGGGAGGGTTGATACCGGCCTGGAAGGCCATGGTGGCTATCAGGACCACAACCACCATCGTGATGTCAGTCATCTTGGGTAGGACTTGGAGCAATGCTTGCGATGCTTCATTCAAACGGGTAACATCCGACAACCTTAACAAGATTCTTTCAATTTCTGAATAGTTACTACTATTGTCTGGAGGGCTCTCTCTCAAGATGTTCAAAGCTGTTTTGCCCGTGGAATTTGTTGTATCCGTTTTTATTACATTGTCTTCCACCAAGTATTGTATCATCTGATGATATTTTGGTACAAGATTATTAATAATAATATCCTCTTCATCTATTGGATTTTTTTGGGGTGGGAATTATTGAATGTCCATATCTAGTTCTAGATCGAATTTCTTGAAACAAACTAATCCAAAATATTTTTCGGTGAAAATTTTCATTTCGACTCTATAAGAATGTGGTGCAACTATGGCCCCAATTTTTATAATTAGCACATGGCCGTAAATTATTGCAACTATAATTAAAACTTGGTCTTACCTCAAGTTGTTTGCTGCTAACAGCCCAATGCAATATTGTCTCCCCATCTTCATCCTTGGCATACGCAAGTTGACCCAACTTCTCAACCAATACCTTCAAAGCCCTTAGCTGACGATGTTTCACGCACAAATGCAGCACAGTCTGCCCTCGATACACCCTCTCCATAGCAGGCAAATGATCGATTCGAAGCAACTCTTCCAAAACCTCAACGTGCCCGTTAATGGCTGCAATATGTATCGGGTTCAAATTTTGGCAATCCCTCGACCAGCACATCTCAGGGGCAACTGATAACAATTTTTTCGTGATTTCGATGTTCCCTTCTGCCACTGCAATGTGAAGAGGCGACGATTTTTGGGAGTCTAAACTCCGAGCTAGCCGTGGATTCATCTTCAACATCTCTTCCACGATGCCTGCTTGTCCCTGCATGGTTGCAATATGCAGCAGATTTCTTGCTGCTCCATGAAGAAGATATTCATATTCTTCAACCACCCCTTGAAATGTTGTTACATCCCCTTTTGATGCAGCATCATAAAGCTTCTTTTCTGCTGCTGCTTCTGCTGCTCCAATCATATTTCTAACAATTTCACACAAAATTAAGTTTAATTTCTTTTCTGCTGTCGCTCCAATCAATTTTTTTTTTTTTTTGTTATTTTTCGCACAAAAATGAAGCTTGTGAATTTCGTGAATTTCTTTTCTGCTGCTTTTTCAATCATGTTTTTAAAAGATAACCAAAATTCCCATATATTCCTAAACAGAGAGGATAAAACATGAATAAAATAAGAATCAAAATATCCCCTAAAAAAGTTAAAAAAAGAAGTTGCAGAGATTACCTGCAATTCAACCAGTGGATCTTAAACCTATGCTTCGATAATTTTGTAGAGAGAGAGAGACGATACCAGTTTACGAGAGTCGGATAGATAATGAAAATGAGGCTGTGGAGACTTTTTTTTTTTTTTTTTTTAAAATCATGGAATAGAGACCTGACTTGGAGTACAAAATTAATTAAAAAGTCACTGTAGGAAACTTGGACTTTTTAGTCTTCCGTTGAACAGAGGAAATGAATCATTTGTCTACATTTGCAACAACTTTCTCCATTTGCGGGCCCCACTACCCCAATTAGTCTTTGCTTGGCAAAAGCCACGGATACATGGAATTATGACACATCAATTAATATTTGTAACATACCCAAAATTAAATGACAAAGACTTGTGTTAGACCGTCTAGCGGGTCATAAACTGTTAGACGGATATTAAGATCCGACCTGGACACGGGTCACAATGAAGTGTATTAGATATGAAGTTAAGTATTACCAATCATAAACTGAAGTGTCATCATATATGAAGCAACATAAGTCATAATAAATTTTAATACTTTTTTAGTAATATCTCTAACTATCATGTGAAGCCCTATGAATTATAACGTGAAGTATCACTAACATAACGAGCATGTACAACGAACTATCACGTTGAATTATTAAAGCAAATAACAATGAACTATCACCAGATATGAATCTAGGTATCACCAATCTTGAATTGAAATGTCACATACTACGAACTGAAGTGTCACCAGATATGAAGCAACATAAGTCTTAACAAATTTTAATATTTTTTTAGTAATATCTTTAACTATTATGTAAAGCCCTATCAAATGTAATGTGAAGTATCATTAACATAACGAGCATGTACAACAATCACGTTGAATTATTAAAGCAAATAACAATGAAGTGTCACCAGATATGAAGTTAGGTATCAGCAATCATGAACTGAAGTGTCACATACTACAAACTGAAGTGTCACCAAAAATGAAATAGTATAGAAAAGATGGGTAGGATAGCGGGTCGGGTTATGATCCGTCTAACGAAAGCAACCCGTTAGACCGTCTCACAGGAGACCACCCCAAATTAAATATTTAGAAATTTTTTAAATATTTATTTAAGATATAATATTAGAAAATTTAGACCGTGATATGGAAGAAGACGTGAAGAGGATCCATTTTGACACCTAGATCACTCAGTTTAAAATTTGTTTGACTTAGAATAACAATTTAATTTATTCAAAATTATGAAGCTTATATTGTGTTTCAATTCCAACCATTTCCATTTATTTCTGCTCAATAAATTGATCCACCTAACCATGTGAAGATACTCACACGCAACTATACATTTGTATTTGATTATATATAACCTAGAGTTTTAATAGGAGGAGGCCATGAAATGGAGCATATATATATATATCATTTTAGATTAGTGTATACATGTGCCAATTAAAGGGCCTTGTTATTGAAAGGAATCAAGATGAAGATAATTAATTCTTCGGAGTACCAGGCCTTTTCAAATCTGGGTATTTTGCTGAAATATTTCAGCTTGTTTATGTCTATTTGGCTAAACAATAAATGATTATATATAAATGTTGGGGTACCCAAATATATACAAAATTAAACTATTCAGCTTTCTGGTACACATAAAGTGTAATCCGAATTACTTAATTAATACATATGCAGTCATGACCATGAACTGTTGAGTACTGCAATTTCAATTGCTACACTTAAAAAATTAACTCACACTTTATCATAATCAGAAAACATGCATGGGATAATTGAGGTAGAAATATATGTTTCTTCAAATTTTTTCTATCTAGCTCGCTAGGTTTAATTAAATAATTCGTGTATAAAAGCATACGTATATATATAAAGACAGAAGTGTGGATATGGTAAGGATTATTATTTGCTTTAATGTATATATAATTCGTTTTAAAGTTTGCATAACTTATATATATATATATATATATATATATATATAATGTATAAATAGGTTTTTATTAACGGAATTTATTGTCCTTCTTGCGGGCTTGCATCGTCATGAACATTCTGCTCATGAGACTCATAGTGGTGCGTATCGTCACCAAAATCATCTCTAACCGGATCTCTTTCTTCTGGCACGATGTCAGGGATGACCCTAGAACTGCTGCATACAACTATCTCTGAGCAATCTTGTCTTGATATGTCTGCTACTGTTGGTGCTCGACAACCATGATAACTGGTACTTGACAGATGTGGGATCTGTCTCCAATAAATCATGAATCTCTCTGACTAGTGACCTAAAATAAAAATCCTCCGATGACATGATGATCAGCTCCTCATCACCATCTAGGTATTGAGCTCTCTCCCACCGGCCACTATGGCATATGATAAGTCCATTTATTTCGCATTTTCTGGGCATTTTAGTCGCTCTAAATGTCATTTTTAGTGTCTTTTGTGTCGAAAAAGAACCAGGAAAGTGGTTTGGGCATGACAGGAGTGAAATCTGGCGAAAGAGGCATTTTGGCCTTCAATTTTACTGAAATCGATGAAATGGGCATTTTAGACCTGAGCAGAAGATGTCGTGCCCACAGTACTCGTGCAGATTCAGAGGAGGCAGTGAAGAGGGCATTCCCGGAAAAAGTGGGATTCTGTTGAAAGAAGATAAAGATGGCGTGGAAACTTGATTGATTTCGAAATCTGAATGGAAGAAGAGAAGGTTGTTCGTAGATGGACTCTTGGGAATCAATTTGGAAGATAAGGATGGCATTCCTAAAATATCGGGATTCATTCCACCACCTAAGGAAGTTTCCTTATTCAGTCAGAGTCCAGTGGGCACGGAGATCCAGCAGATAAGGAAGTTTCCTTATCCAAGCAGATTCCAGCGGGGCATAGCGAATCCGACAGATATTGAAGACCCCCATTTTTTGGGGATTTGAATTGATCTTTTGTACTCTTTTATATACTAGTTTGATAGTTAGAACAAAAGAACTTTGTACCCTATTATTTTCTGCACTTTTATTTTCGCAATTAGTTTAGGTTAGACGCTGCTCCGGCAGCAAGATAATCTGGGGCCTTATGCCCACAGAGGTTAGGATTTATATTTAATGTTGTTGCTGTTCATCGTTGGTGTTGGACTAGTTTTTATTCAATTCCAGTAAGTTTTTCCTATTTATCAAGTCTTTAATTTATGTATTTACAATTCTTTATAGTATGAGTAGCTAGATCTATATTCCGAAATTTGAACTAAAGGTGAAGGGTTAACAAAACACTTAAATACTCGTGAGGCCGTGTGGGCACATTACTGCACGATTAGGTTTCTGCCGATTTTTGTTCTTATTCCTAGTAAGCGTGAGTTTAATATAACTAATGTGGCTGATCACTCTTTAGTTGTAGAGGGCACACCAGGGTTAATTAGATTAGCGAATCGTGACTGTGTGTTAATTCAAATGGTAACTGGGAAATCGGTGGGTTACTGTGGGCACACGAAGAATCAGTAAACACAGTAAACTTGGGTTCGTCTAGGGCACACTGCTTCCTATTCATTTACATCTCTTTGGGGAACCGGGGAATGGGTGATAGGTTAGGGATTTAATGGACGAGGAATCACCTTTAAACCTAATCTGAACGGATGAATAAGGAGACGTAGCGAGGAATCCGGTCTCCATAACTAGGTGACTTAATTGTGTAGGAAAATCACTGTGCCCATGATCGAGTGAGTGTTAGTTAAACTGGATTCTAGTTCAAGTTCCGGAACCTTTTATTATTTGATATTTCTCTAGTTTCTTTTTGCAGATTTAATTTCATTGTTGTGACCACGGTACAAAACCCCCCTTTTTTGTGATTGGTGACTCGAAAGTAAGATCGCATCAGCTCTCTGTGGGATCGACCCTTACTCATAGCTAGCTACGCTCGCTGTGGGCACAAGAGCATACAAATTCATTTTGAGCGCGAAACGACCGCGCGTCAAAATTGGCACCGTTGCCGGGGAGCTGATTTCCAGTGATTTTACTTTCCAAGCTGGTGTGCCTGGAAGTTGATGCCCAGGAGCTCTTCAGAAGAAACTCTATTGTACGATCCGGAGATAGAGAAGACTTTGAGGAAAAACAGGGTAGCAGTGAAGAGGGCACGACGAGCTACAAACAGACCTCCTGAGCCCACACCACCACCACAAGATCAAGGAGATACAGGGCACGAGGAGGAAGAACATTTTGAGAACGGCCATATCCACAACATGGCCGCAGCAAACGGAGAAGAAGATAACCGGACTCTAAGGCAGTTGGTTTTCCCAACCAACATGAATCTGCGCCCGATGGGCATTAAACTCCCAGCAGTGACTCAGAACTGGGATATTCATGCAAACTTTATCCAAATCTTGCCGAAGTTCCACGGAATGCCCGGAGAGGATCCACAAAGACACTTACAAGATTTTGAGATGGTTTGCCAAACTCAACCATCCACCCATGGACGAGAGGAGTATGTGCGGTTGGTCTCGTTCCCTTTCACTCTTCAGGATGGGGCACGGGACTGGCTGTACACATTACCGACTGGCGCTGTGACCACATGGAGACAACTTCAGCAGAAGTTTTTGGAAAAATATTTCCCAGCATCCAGAGTGCAAGAAATGAGAAGAAGGATAGGGAGCCTGAAGATAGGAACTAATGAAAGTTTCTATGACTATTGGGGAAGATTCCAGGCGATGCTGGCGAAATGCCCACAACACCAGATTACTGAACATGACTTGATTCAGTATTTTGTCGGAGGATTGAGACCACATGAGAGGACGACCGCGCGTCAAAATTGGTCATGTGGAGGGTCTATACTAAACAAGCAGCCTGTTGAAGCATTCAGAATTCTCACGGAGATGGCTGAAGACAACCGAGACTTCGGCGGAGAGGGCATTCGGGTTGCCAGTGAATCAGAGAGGGCACCGGACCAAGACAGCAGAATTGACAGATTGTGTGACAAAATCGAAAAGATCTTGTCTAGTGTGAGCATGGCGAAAAAGCCCAGACCTTGTGGAGTATGCAAAAGTGTATCTCATTTTACTGATGTAGGTAGCCAGAATGGGCATTCCAGAAGATATGATCCCAATTCCCAGACTTATAACCCAGGCTGGAGAGACCATGAAAACTTCAGATGGAGAAGGCCAGAGGATGGGCATCCTGCACGCCCATTGCCACCACCAGAGGAGAAAAGGAAGCAAAGGCTGGAAGATCTTGTGTTTGCTATGGCTGAGGAGAATGAGAAGTTTAAGCAAGAGACTCGAGATGGTCTCTCGCACATGAGCAAGCAAATCAATCAATTGGCTCAAACCATGCACAAGATGGAGGAGAAAAATGGAAAATTACCCTCCCAGGTCGAGAATCCAAGAGAACAAGTGAATGCAGTAGCATTGAGGAGTGTAAAAGAGCTTCCGGAGATGGTCAGGCTGAGAGAAGAAAAGAATGATGTGCCCTTGGAGGAAGAAGTAGAAGAAATTCCCACAGAAGACAAGGCACAAGAATCTGAGCAGACTGATGTTGTGCCCATTCCGGAAGTAAAGCAGCCTGCCAAAGTGCCCATTCCAGAGAGACGGAAACCTCCCTTTCCAGGGAGATTGACACAAAAGAAGAGAAGAGGAAACCAGGGAGATGCTGAAGGTGTTCAGTAAAGTGGAGATCAATATTCCACTAATCGAAGCAATCAAGCAAGTGCCGCGGTATGCCCGATTTCTGAAGGAACTTTGCACAAGAAAGGTGCGATTCAATGATGATGCAAGGTTCCTAGTTGGGGAGAATGTATCAGCTGTGATACAAAGGAAGTTACCCAAGAAGTGTGATGATCCAGGGATGTTCATGATTCCTTGCATTATCGGAGATAAGAAAGTTGAAAAGGCCATGCTGGATTTGGGAGCATCAATCAACGTAATGCCCCTGTCGGTGTTCAAAGAATTGAAGATTGGACCTTTGAAGGAGACCCGTGTGGTCATTCAGTTAGCTGACCGATCTAATGTGTATCCAGAAGGCCTCATTGAAGATGTATTGGTCAAAGTGGACGAGCTTATCTTCCCAGCAGATTTTTATGTGCTTGACATGGGCACAGCGACTTCAAAATCTTCAGTTTTGTTGCTGGGAAGGCCCTTCATGAAGACAGCTCGAACCAAGATTGATGTGGACAAGGGCACACTGACGTGTGAATTTGATGGGGAGAAGGTGACGTTCAACATTTTTGAAGCCATGAAGCATCCCCGGATACAGAAAATTGTAATTTTGTGAACACATTTCGTCACCCGAGTCTATCTACCCTATCCATGGTGAGCAACAGAGAGCCATTGGAATGGGCATTGTGGGATGGACTAACTGACCAGGATGCCCTGGAAGAAGATGATGACATCGAGGAAGGAATTATGATGCTGTATTCATTAGAAGAAATGCCATACGGCTGTGTGGACTATGGTGTGCCCATTCGGAGAAATGATGACAGGATGATGCCTTCTACTGTTAGAGCGCCCACGCTGGAGTTGAAGGCATTGCCAAGGCATTTGAAGTATGCCTACTTGGGAGATAATGAGACACTCCCAGTGATAATTAGTGCGGGGTTGAATCAAGCTGATGAAGACCGCCTTTTGAGATTGTTGAGGTTGTACAAAGAGGCAATCGGATGGACATTGGCTGATATAAAGGGCATTAGCCCAGCGGTTTGCATGCACAAAATATTGTTGGAAGATGATGCAAAGCCCGTTCGTGATCCACAAAGAAAGCTCAATCCGGTGATGAAGGATGTGGTGCTAAAAGAGATAATTAAGCTGCTGGACCAGGGCATTATATACCCAATTTCAGACAGCAAGTGGGTCAGTCCAATCCATGTTGTGCCCAAGAAGTCGGGCATTCAAGTTGTGAAAAATGAGAAAGGAGAGCTTGTGCCCACATGACTGCAAACTGGCTAGAGAGTTTGCATTGATTACCGAAAGCTGAACACGATCACGCGGAATGATCATTTCCCACTTCCGTTCATTGACCAGATGCTGGAGAGGCTCGCAGGAAACAAGTTCTTTTGTTTCTTGGACGGATATTCTGGATACATGCAGATAGCAGTCAATCAAGAGGATCAGGAGAAAACAACATTCACGTGCCCATTCGGCACGTTTGCCTATCGCAGAATGCCCTTTGGTCTCTGCAATGCTCCGGGCACATTTCAGCGTTGTATGATGAGCATATTCTTCGACCTACTTGAGAACTGCATTGAAGTATTTATGGATGACTTCACGGTGTATGGAAGCTGTTTTGATCAATGTTTAGATAATCTGGAGAAAGTGTTGCAGCGGTGTGTGGACAAATGTCTGGTGCTGAATTATGAAAAATGCCATTTTATGGTCAGAGAGGGCATTGTACTGGGCCACGTGATTTCTGAGAGGGGCATTGAGGTCGATAAAGCCAAAGTGGATATAATTGAGAAATTGCCATACCTCACTTCGGTGAAACAAGTGAGAGGCTTCTTGGGGCACGCTGGATTCTACAGGAGGTTCATAAAAGATTTTGCAAAAATTGCCCAGCCCATTACTCATTTGCTGCAGCAAGATGTCCCGTTTGATTTTGATGAAGACTGCAAGAGGGCATTCGATACCCTAAAAAAGCAATTGGTCACAGCACTAGTTATTCAACCACCAGATTGGGGAATGCCCTTTGAGATTATGTGTGACGCCAGTGGCTACGCTGTGGGCGCTGTACTGGGTCAGAAAAGAGGAAAAGAAAGCCATGTAATTTACTATGCTTCCAAAACTCTGAATGGGGCACAGTGTAATTACACCACTACTGAGAAGGAGCTGCTAGCAGTAGTTTTTGCATTCGAGAAGTTTCGGTCCTATCTCTTGGGCACGAAGAGCATTGTTTACACAGATCACGGTGCCCTGCGGCACTTGATGGCCCAGAAGGAGACTAAGCCGAGACTAATTAGATGGATCCTGCTCTTGCAGGAGTTTGATGTTAAGATAAAAGATAAGAGTGGGGCACAGAACTTGGTAGCTGATCATCTAAGCCGGGTGCTGAATGAAAAAGGCGATGCAATTCCCATTACGGATCATTTCCCTGATGAGCATCTGTACTGAGCATGGGGCACACGAGAGCCCTGGTATGCAGATATAGTAAACTTTTTAGAGTCTGGAGAGCTGCCAATTGGGTACTCGAGGTACCAAAATAATAAACTGGGGCATGAGAGCAAGTTTTATGCATGGGACAGCCCTATTCTATGGAGGAGATGTGCTGATCAAATCATAAGAAGATGTGTCCCTGACAATGAAATTGAGGAGATTTTGAAGCATTGCAACAACTTTGCTTGCGGAGGGCATTTCGGACCAAACCGAACAACAAGAAGAATTCTGGACTGTGGGTTCTTTTGGCCCACGATTTTCAAGGATGCCCACAACGTATACAGGAGATGTGATCAATGCCAGAGAGTTGGGAACATCACAAGAAGGAACGAAATGCCCATGACACCCATCATGCCAGTAGAGATTTTCGATGTTTGGGGAATAGATTTCATGGGACCCCTCGTAAACTCTAGGGGGAACCATTACATTATCCTGGCAGTGGACTATGTGTCCAAATGGGTGGAAGCCAAGGCTACTCCTACCAATGATGCAAGAGTAGTAGCCGCATTTCTGAAATCTCATATTTTCAGCCGGTTTGGTGTGCCCAGGTCCATCATCAGCGATCAAGGAACACATTTTTGCAACCAAGTGCTGGAAAAATTGTTGAAGAAATATGGGGTGAACCATCGAGTTACAACAGCCTATAATCCACAAGCGAATGGCCAAGCTGAAGTCTCAAATCGAGAAATTAAAGCCATTCTTGGGAAGATAGTTAACCCAAGTCGAAAGGATTGGAGTCAACATCTGGATGATGCACTGTGGGCATACCGAACTGCTTTCAAAACTCCAATCGGGATGTCCCCATATAGGATGCTGTTTGGGAAATGCTGCCATCTGCCAGTAGAGCTGGAACACAAGGCACGATGGGCACTCCAGAGACTAAATATGGATAAGGATGCAGCAGGGCATGCCAGAAAATTTCAGATTCAAGAACTGGAAGAGATGAGGGTGGAGGCCTATGACAATGCTGTTCTTTACAAGGAAAAAATGAAGAGGCTCCATGATCAAGTGATTAGAAGGAAGAGCTTCACTCCGGGGTAGCAAGTTCTTTTGTACCATTCAAGATTCAAACTCATGGGAAGGAATCTGAAAACCAAGTGGGTTGGTCCATTTGAAGTGTACGCGGAATGCCCCAATTGAGTAGTTGAGCTGAAGAATCCAGATACTGGAGGGCGTTTCAAGGTTAATGGCCACAGACTGAAACCTTACCTGGGGCACACAGACCAGGATGTCAGAGTGGTCTGGCTCGTGGAGCCCATCTATATCTGAATTGGAAGGTGTCGTGCCCACGACAGTAACTAGGGCGCTACTGGGAGGCAACCCAGGTTTTTAATTTATTTCTTTTTTCAGTAGTTTTAATAAGTTTTTTTTTTCTGATTTATCAAACTAGACTAGGAGAGTTTTTCTTTTATCTGCCTGAAAAAAAAAATGCAAGATGTAGTTGAGGATGAGAGGAGAGCAACCCTATTTCTTTTATGCCGAAGGCATACCCTTCGAGCATTCTGTTTTCATTTTCTATAGGGACAAGCAGAAAGACACCAGGCGGAAGGGCACAGCAAGAAGAGAATGCTGCTAGAATGACCATGAAGAGGCTGGATAGCATGGAGAATGCCCTGTATCAAACTGTTGATACCCTCTTGAGGAATATTGAGCAAACTCTCACTGCATATTTCAAACATGTTAGGTTTACTTACCCGACATCCGCCCCGAACTAACCTGGTTCAATTCCTTTTCTTTTTATGTTCTTTTGATTTTCATTTTTTTAAGTGCCATCCTTATTCTACCCACTTTGCCTCAAGCAAAGTGTGTGGGTGGGGGCATCTGGGTTGTTGTCTTTTGTTGTTGAGTCTGTTTGAACACTTTACCTCGTGCAAAGTGTGTTGGTGGGGTCGTTTGAGTCAGCATGCTATTTGTTAAGATTTGGGGAGCACTAGTTTCTAGTTTATGAATGTTGATAAAATTGCTAATCGAGTCAGCATGCCCACACTAAAAGCAGGAATGATGAATGAGTTGAGCATTAACCTGGTGAGATTTGAGCCTGTGCTGTTATGCCCATTTTACAGCATTTTCTTTTCATGTGTGTACATTCTATGCTTAGAATTTCTAGAACTTTCTTTTGCTCTACTTTAAAATCAGAAAGTTTGAAATGCATGTGTAGATGATTTAGGCATTTTCTTGCTTGAGCCCACTAAGCCAAATAAAACCGGCCTTTGACATAGCTTTGCAGCCCTTTTGAGCCAATAAAATGCCCATGGCAGTTTTGTTGATATACCTCACTATATAAAGCCAGGGCATTACAAAAATCAGAAGTAGAAGGAGTCTCTGGACAATTTTGAAGAACTGAAAATGCAAGAAGAAAGACAGGGGGAGCGAAAAAAAAATGAAAAAATATATTCAAAAAAAAAAAAAAAAAAATTCCCCCTAGTCTGAATGTTCGGAATGCCCATGATAAAAAATTTTGTAATCTGAATGATAAATGAGGGCATAAGGAAGTAAGTTAAAAATAAATGGTGGTGTGTCCAGTGAACGCTTCTGAGAGTTTTAGCTCAGTACCTAAAGAACCCCACCTTACCTAAAGAGCCCCATTACAGCCCATAAAAGTCCTTTTGATACTTATGCATTTTTCCACTTAATGAAATTGAAGAAAGAGCACTTGCAAGCTTATGGAATGAATAAGTATGGAATGAATGAATTTGAGTGTAAACACTAAGCCTAAACACTGTGTGAAGAGAGTGCGGGAGGACCTATATGCTCAATTCAATTTTGACTTGCTAAGGCATGGTGATTACGCAATTAATTTGAAAAGTTGGTTGTTGAAACGCTGTGCCCACACGGATTGACAGGTTGCATGTTTTATTTCTTTCGTGTCTGTTTCTTTTCATTTCCCTTTTATTTTTCTTTTCTGGGTTCTTCGTACCCCATGCTTGAGGACAATCATGACTAAAGTGTGTGGGTGTGATAAGTCCATTTATTTCGCATTTTCTGGGCATTTTAGTCGCTCTAAATGTCCTTTTTAGTGTCTTTTTTGTCGGAAAAGAACCAGGAAAGTGGTTTGGGCATGACAGGAGTGAAATCTGGCGAAAGAGGCATTTTGGCCTTCAATTTTACTGAAATCGATGAAATGGGCATTTTAGACCTGAGCAGAAGATGTCGTGCCCACAGTACTCGCGCAGATTCAGAGGAGGCAGTGAAGAGGGCATTCCCGGAAAAAGTGGGATTCTGTTGAAAGAAGATAAAGATGGCGTGGAAACTTGATTGATTTTGAAATCTGAATGGAAGAAGAGAAGGTTGTTCGTAGATGGACTCTTGGGAATCAATTTGGAAGATAAGGATGGCATTCCTAAAATATCGGGATTCATTCCACCACCTAAGGAAGTTTCCTTATTCAGTCAGAGTCCAGTGGGCACGGAGATCCAGCAGATAAGGAAGTTTCCTTATCCAAGCAGATTCCAGCGGGGCATAGCGAATCCAGCAGATATTGAAGACCCCCGTTTTTTGGGGATTTGAATTGATCTTTTGTACTCTTTTATATACTAGTTTGATTGTTAGAACAAAAGAACTTCGTACCCTATTATTTTCTGCACTTTTATTTTCGCAATTAGTTTAGGTTAGACGCTGCTCCGGCAGCAAGATAATCTGGGGTCTTATGCCCATAGAGGTTAGGATTTATATTTAATGTTGTTGCTGTTCATCGTTGGTGTTGGACTAGTTTTTATTCAATTCCAGTAAGTTTTTCCTATTTATCATGTCTTTAATTTATGTATTTACAGTTCTTTATAGTATGAGTAGCTAGATCTATATTCCGGAATTTGAACTAAAGATGAAGGTTTAACAAAACACTTAAATACTCGTGAGGCCGTGTGGGCACATTACTGCACGATTAGGTTTCTGCCGATTTTTGTTCTTATTCCTAGTGAGCGTGAGTTGAATATAACTAATGTGGCTGATCACTCTTTAGTTGTAGAGGGCACACCAGGGTTAATTGGATTAGCGAATCGTGACTGTGTGTTAATTCAAATGGTAACTGGGAAATCGGTGGGTTACTGTGGGCACACGAGGAATCAGTAAACACAGTAAACTTGGGTTCGTCTAGGGCACACTGCTTCCTATTCATTTACATCTCTTTGGGGAACCGGGGGGTGGGTGATAGGTTAGGGGTTTAATGGACGAGGAATCACCTTTAAACCTAATCTGAACGGATGAATAAGGAGACGTAGCGAGGAATTCGATCTCCATAACTAGGTGACTTAATTGTGTAGGAAAATCGCTGTGCCCATGATCGAGTGAGTGTTAGTTAAACTGGATTCTAGTTCAAGTTCCGGAACCTTTTATTATTTGATATTTCTCTAGTTTCTTTTTGCAGATTTAATTTCATTGTTGTGACCACGGTACAAAACCCCCCTTTTTTGTGATTGGTGACTCGAAAGTAAGATCGCATCAGCTCTCTGTGGGATCGACCCTTACTCATAGCTAGCTACGCTCGCTGTGGGCACAGGAGCATACAAATTCATTTTGAGCGCGAAACGACCGCGCGTCAACATACAATGATACGACGTCTAACCATCTGCCATAACAGATAATTCAAAATAAATCATAACGATAATTAAATTACAAAAATAATTCAAAATAATTCATAACGATAATTCAAAATAATTTATAAAATAGGCCATAATGATACAATAATTAAATTAAATTAAAACTAACGATACTTTAAAAAAAGGAAAAATGATAATGCCTAACGATAATTAAAATATGAATAACGATATTATTAGGCATTATCGATATTGCCTAACGAAAATAAATTACTTTTTAAGGAAAATGATAATGAGTAATGCTAATTAAAATATGAATAACGATAAAAAAAGGAAAATGATAGTTTAATATTATAATAACGATAATTTTAAAAAGAAAAACGATAATGCATAATGATAATTAAATAAACAATCGTTATGGATTTTTTTAACCATTTAATATTATATTAATCGTTATTCGTTATTCTATTTTCAAGAATCGTTATTATAATTAAACAAAGAATATCGTTATGGGTTTTTTAACCATCATTATTAATCGTTATTCCTTATTCTTTTTATTCAAGAATCGTTATCATTATTTTTTAAATATTATTCTTTTTTAAATGAATGTTATCATATTTAAACTATCGTTAGTATTATTAATTATTATTCGTTATTCTTTTTATTCAAGATTCATTATCATTATTTTTTAACTTTCGTTATTCTTTTTTAAATAAATGTTATCATATTTAAATTATCGTTATTCGGGTTTTACTTATCGTTATTCTTTTTTCAACAATCGTTATTATAATTAAACGTTATGATTATTTTTTTAACTTTCTTTATTCAATTTTAATTAAACGTTATCATATTTAAATTATCGTTATTCGTGTTTTACTTATCGTTATTCATTTTTATTTAACGTTAGGTATTTATCTTAATTATAGTTATGACTTTATTTCTAATTACCGTTATGACTTTAATTAAATTAAAGTTATGGCTTTATTTTAATTATCATTGTGTCTATTTTAACTAATTATAGTTATGACTTTATTTCTAATTACCGTTATTGCTTTAATTAAATTAAAGTTATGGCTTTATTTTAATTATCATTGTGTCTATTTTAACTAATGTTATGGTGTATTGTTAGGCTTATTTTTAATTATTTTATGCCCTCTGTTTAATTGTTCAAGCTATCATTTATGTCTTCTATTTCTATCATTATCCTTTTAGCCTAAAGTTACATAATTAAAATCAAGACACCACAACACTAGTTCATAAATTTAGATATTACTTTAGAACTAGAAACGTAACAATAGATAACCTAATCTAAAAAAATCATAAGTTTCTTGCAGAAATAAACTCGAAACGTACCTTTCAAAATTTAGAAATTTTTACACAGAAATGCCGAGGGCGTTTTGTTGATGAAGACCACGTTGTTTTCTTCAATAATCTTCTGTATCAGGCTTTCAATATATTTCTTCCCTTTTCTTTGAGGTAATTCAACATATTTTTTGTGTTTTTGTTTTGGTGTGTTCTGGATCAAACCCTACCTTCAATATATGCACATTACACCACCAACCTTTCTTACACAGAAATAAATGCATTAAATTTAATTTAATTTCGGTCAACTAATACCTACCTATACAAATACATATTTATGCATTTTACCTACCTTGTTTTGCCGAAGCAGAAAGAAAGAATAATGCATTGATATAGGGTTTATATCATTTTCAGTTTGTTTATATCATTTCGTAATCGTTTCATTTTTTAATATCTAGTTTTATATTCAATCATTACTTATTATCATGAAGCATTTTAAATTATTAAATGCATTTCGTTATTCATTATTAAATTTTCGTTATGCCGTTTTAAATTATTAAATGCATACGTTAGTTTTTAATAAATTTTCGTTATGGCAATCGTTAATTTAACGGATTTTCGTTATGTTCAATTCGAGTTTGCATAACGTTAGTTCTTAAAAAAATTCCGTTATCCTTCTTCTGTTTTTAAAAATTTCGTTATTTTAGGGTTTCGACCCTTTCTAACTCTAAAATACATGAAATTTGGATTTTTATATGTTAGGTGTGTGTGCATTTATTGGGTAGTTATTACCTACCTCATTTTGGTCGAAAAAAAAGAAAGTAAAAATGCATAAAAGTTCATTTAATGTTGGCCAACTAATATCTATCGACATATTTAGGCAAAAAAATAATAATCGTTAACTATACCCTTAATCGTTGTAGTTTAGAGAAAAAAATTAATCATTATGCATTAGATTCACATTTATTGGAATCGTTATGCATTTATTATACTGTTAACAAATGATAATTGTTATCCATTCATTAATTCAAAACAAAGCATAACAAATGATAATCATTATGTAATAAATGATAATTGTTATGCTAAAGATTAATCGTTATTTTATTATCATTTCGTTATATTTTTTTAAAGATTAATCGTTATGTTATTATCATTTCGTTATAATTTTTAAATATTAATTTTTACATTATCGTTATGTTATTATCATTTAATTACAATTTTTACTGATAAATCGTTATACAATATTTAGGATTTCGACCCTTTCTAACCCTAAAATACATGCAATCTTGATTTTTATTTGTTAGGTGTGTGTGCATTTAGTGGGTAGTTATTAAAAAATGTAAATAGTACACTTACACAATAATTGGGATGTGGGGACAAGTGTGTCATAGGGATAATTTAGACATTTACACTTTATTTTATATCACCTTTATAGCAACTAAAATTATAATAACGCAATACACGATGAGGTTATGAAAATTATCATTTTGCAAAGACCTCTTAATAAATCATAAACAAATTCTAATTTCTTTTAAGAGAGAGGCATTGAAGGCATCTTTCATACCCAAATCTTCGATCATCGATTATTTATCCAATTAGGCATTTCCTAATAAAAACCATTGAGAAGGTTAAAATTCTCCTCCCAAAATCAAATGTGTGTTTTCAAAGATAGGTTTTAATTAGTATTGGGAATTAATTAAGGGTCAAAAACTCTTATCCTGTTAATATTTATATTTTATAAAATAATGAGGGCTGTAAGAAGAAAAACGGGGACCGTGCTTAAAATTTTCCTTATTTTATTTATGAAAATTTTAATTATATTGCTTCTAGAAGTACGGTTGTAGTCCAAACTGTTTATTTTGGGTTGGAATTGGCGAATGAGAAAAGATAAAGTAAAAAAATTGTCCAAGTCAATTCTCTCCCATTTCTTAGTTGTAACATAAATTACATTATACCTAAAATATAATGTATAATGTTTTTTCATTCTCTTGTGAAACCGTTTAATTCTCTCCCATTCCTTTTTTCATTTATTTTTTTTTTCAGTGGTCCCCCCTTCCTTTTCTTATTGGTTTTTCAATGGTCCCCCCTCCCTTTCCTTTTCTTATTAGTTCTTTTTTTAATTTTTAATTTCTTCTTTTTTGATTTTTTTATAAATATATATATTTAATTTTTTTGAATTAATTTAAATTTTTGTGAGTGATCTCATGCACTGCACTCAATAATTAATTTTTTTTAAATAAATATATATCCTAAAATGGAATTAGTAAACTTTAAAATTAAGTTGAATTAATTTAATTTTTTATCTGGTGTCTCGTGCATTGTACTCGGCCGATGCTACACGTAGGCTCGTACTACACTCGAAAATTAAATGGGGGCGAAATAAGTTTTTTTTGAAAGAAATAAAAAAATTGAAACCAAAACAAAAAAGAGAAAAATAAAATGAGATAAGAATTGAGATTTGGGATGTATTGTTCTTGGGCTCAATTAGGCTAAACTGCTAATGGGCATAGTTGGGCTGAATTAGGGAATGTCCAGGCTCATTTGGGTCTGGATGAATTTTGAGTCGGTTTTACTTTTTTAGCGGATTGTAACCTATTAAATCATGTCATATAGATTTCTTACAATATAAAAAACAAACAAACTTTAGCTGGATTCGTACCTAGAGCATTGGATACTTGGAAGATGCCGTTAGTTATTTATTCAATCAAATGACTTTATGGCTTCCAACTGTATAACTATGAAATGACAATTAACCAATTTAAATAATCACATGTCATTTGTTTAAAGAAATTACACACTATCCCCGTTTTTATATTAATTAAGTGTTATTATGGAGAAATTCATATTATTAATAAGATAATTAAATTATCTAATATATTCTCATTTAATTTTATTTAGTAGTTTTTTTTTTATTTAGAGGTTATTTTTTTTAGAAGACTAAAATCAATTAGAATTTAATTTGATATAAGTTGCAACCCGTTGAGCCATTTCATAGAAAATGTCGATATGAGCATGTGAGCTTTTGAATCTCCAAAATTTCAAGTTTGTCTGACCGTCCAATGGAATTTATTTTATTCAAAACTAGTATTTCTCCTGTTTGATGCACAAATAATCATAATATTTTAGATTTGTAATATTATGTATGATTATTTTTAGAATTCTATATGTTGCGTTCAATTTTTAAAAATTAATAAAATGATACGCACATACATTAATTAATTAGATAAGAAGATCAATTTTGTGTAGTTATGTCAAATAAAAAGAAATTAAATTTTAGGAATTAAATGAAAATCAAAGGACATGATTTTTTAAATAGCAATATTTGTGCACGATTAAAGAACATTTGATTTCTACGAATATATGACATGCATAAAAATATAATTATTTAATTGTTTTAAATGATGAAATTGAAATAGAAAATTAATATATTATTACAAATTATGTTATACTTATGTGATCATCATCATTATTATTATTATACAAATGAAAATAATTTGTTAGGTGACAAACGTAGAGTACTACAAATATGTGCATAAAAAATAAAATAAAAAATATTTCAAATCCCAAATTTTCAAGTAAAATAATAACTAAGATTGCAAAAAATTATTAAAAACACAACTGTCGTAATCTAAACTATCGTGAAAAAAGCAAAAAAAAAAAAAAAAGAAGTAGAAAGTTCACAACAGTAAATATCACTATTGTTGTCTATTAACTCAAAACTGTTGTCTATTGTTACACATCTGTTGTCTAAACTATAATGGCTAAATTGTGTGATAGACAACGGTTTATAATAGAACCGTTGTATATCACATGATTTTGCCTTAATATATATAATATAGATATAGATATAGATGTTGAAGTTTGCCTCTTCACCAAGCTATAAATACACACCCGCGCGTGAAAAAGAAAAAGAAAAAGAAAAAAAGGAGGCAATTAGATTGGATATTTCCCTTGCCCCACTTGCTTGCCTATATACCCAGGGGGAAAAAAGGAAATTAGCTTAGATATTTTCCAAATTTCCTTGCCCACTTGCTTCCCCAAGATGTCGAAATTATTGCCGTGATGTGGTGCTGAATTCCACAGCCTTAAAAACGATTGACGGCAGCCCGAGGTGTTAAGCCAATCGCCGGATCGTTCCCAAGGTTCACATGACACTCCACCGACGCGAACACTCACGGCGGCAGAGCTGGAGTCAATCGAAGTTTGCTCAGAGAGAAAAAAAGAAGAGAGGATCAGTGGCTAGGACTTTTTTCTATATCATTTTCAAGAGACGACTCCCCATAAATAGAGCTAGGGAAAGAGCCGTTTTTCCCACTATCAAGCCCACGACTGAATCATGCCAAATCACGTCTCTAAGACCCATTCAAAACAGAAGCTAAAGATAAGGGAAAAAGGGCAAAAAATAAATCAGAAATAAAAAGAAGGCCAGAGCTCACGAGCCACACCCCACCCCCCACACGCGCGACGACCAGACCAGACCAGACCGGGCCGGGACGGACGGACGGCGCGCGCGGGGGCTTCGCCATTCTGCCTCTCCATAAAAGCCCACAAACCAATTTGAACTCAAGAGAAGGAAACAGCAATAAAAGGGCCTCCAAACTCCAATAAAAAATCGATGTGGGACAAGGAAAAGCACAAGGAATAAAAGGAGACAATTGCTATCCATTTCCAACAATCCCCCACAAATGGAAAGCAATAGGAAGAATAAGAAGGACTTTGAGCAAAACAAGGATAAATGTATAAGTGACAATAATCTTTCGATTTTGAATTGAAAATTATTCGAAATAAAGTACAATACGTGAATCCAAAAAAGTGTGTCGGACACTTGAACTTTAAAGGATTCAAGTAAAGTCCCTCAAATCATTACACAAATCCTTTAAATCGATTAAACTCCGCGATACAAAAATTGGCCATCACAACCTTGGATTCTCATGAGTGCAGTAGTAAAAACAAAGTTTTACATAGGAGACGGCCAGTTCTCCACACTCACTTAGGTGATTCCAGATTGTGCGTCTCACAAGCACAAAAATACAACAACAGTGCGTCTCAATAGCACAAATGTATTGAATCATTAAGAGCTAATAGCTCAACCTCAAATAGTCAAATATCATGTACATTAGTACAACACCATCAATTCCAACACTTAGGACCACCCACAGAGGGGCTATGGCACAACATCAACAATAATAAATCCATCAAGTCCGTCTCAACAGGACCACCTAAACATAGGCTATGGATTAAGACATTTCACAGCGATATGACAATGTCGATCTCCCAAGAAAATATCGAGTCAAATGAGATAAACTTTACAGCTTCGTTTGACCTTAGAAAGGTATCCACTAAAAGTTACCTCACAAATGACCTTACGCCCATTCCCTTGGAAGAATCCAGCACTTGATTGCCATTGAGACCTTTGGTGAGAGGATCGGCTAAATTTCTTTCAGATCTTACGAAATCCAAAGAAATCATTCCACTTTTCAGCAGCTGCTTCACACCAGCATGCCTTACCCGGATGTGTCTCCTCTTTCCATTGTAGACGCTATTCTTGGCAACTCCAATGGCAGCCTGCGAATCACAATGCAAAGAAATAGGAGCAGCCGAATTCCTCACAAGAGGTATGTCAGCCATCAAACTCCTCAACCAATCAGCTTCACGACCTGCTAACTCAAGATCAATTAATTCAGATTCCATAGTAGAGTTAGCAATACATGATTGTTTAGCCGATTTCCATGAAACAACACCACCATCCAAAGTAAACACAAAACCACTAGTGGAACTCACTCCATCATTATCAGACACCCAGTTTGCATCACAATAACCTTCTAAAACAGCAGGAAATTTTTCAAAATGCAAACACCAATCAGAAGTGCCTTTCAGATATTTTAATAAACGATAAAGTGCAGTCCAATGTTCATTACTCGGATTATATGTGTACCGACTCAAACGACTCACAGCATATGCAGTATCGGGTCTAGTGCAGTTCATAAGGTACATCACGCTACCTATGATCTTAGCATAGTCAGTTTGAGATACGGGTTCATTCAAATTCTTTTTCAGATGCATGTCACTATCATAAGGTGTTTTGACAACAGATAAAGAATCACAATTAAAGCGAGTTAACACCTTTTCCACATAATGTGATTGACTCATCAGAAAGCCATGCTCAGTTTTTTCCAGTTTGATACCAAGTATAAGATCAGCCTCATCCATATCTTTGATATCAAATGCGGAAGACAGAAATGACTTGGTTTTCAAAATCACATCAAGACTGGTACCAAAAATAAGCATGTCATCCACGTATAAACACACAATCACACAACCAGAATCATACATCTTAGAATATAAACAAGAATCAGAACCATTCACCTCAAAACCATTTGCAATAATAGTACTGTGAAATTTTTCATACCATTGAATTGGAGCTTGCTTAAGTCCATACAAAGATTTTCTCAACTTACACACTTTGTTCTCTAGACCAGCTACCACACAGTCTTCAGGTTGCTCAATATATATCTCTTCATTTAGATCACCATTTAAAAAGGCTGTTTTAACATCCATTTGATGAATTATCAAATTATGAATTGCAGCTAGAGCAACAAGTGCACGAATAGTGGAAATTCTAGTAACAGGAGAATATGTGTCAAAGAAATCAACATCTTTCTTTTGAGAATATCCCACCACCACCAATCTAGCTTTAAACCTATCAATTGAACCATCTGGTTTTAGCTTCTTTCTAAAAATCCACTTAGTTCTAATAGGTTTGCATTTTTCAGGTAAATCAACCAACTCCCAAGTATGATTATTAACTATTGATTCCAGTTCACTATGAATAGCTTCTTTCCAAAACGTGGCATCTATACTAGTCATAGCTTCAGAATATGTGATAGGATCTTCATTTATAAAGAACGCAGACACAGCATAATCATCAATCATATCAGGATTATCTACCAGAAAAGCAGTAACAAAATCAGGACCAAAAGATGTTCCGATTCTCTGTCTTTTACTTCTTCTAGGTTCAACATGATCATCAGACACGCTTACAGAGGAACTAGGCACATCAACATGATCAGTAGCGGAAGAACCAGAAGCATTTACATCATCACGAGATTTAAGAGGAAAAACATGCTCAAAAAATTCCACATCACGTGACTCAGAGACAGAATGATCATTCAAAGACAAAAATCTGTATGCAGCAGAATTAATTGCATACCCAATAAACACGCAATCATATGTCTTGCATCCAATGTTCAACATCTTAGGATCAGGCAGACGGACCTTAGCTAGACACCCCCACACTTTCAGATATTTCAAATTAGGAGCAAATCCTTTCCACAGTTCATAGGGAGTCTTATCTAGTCTTTTATGAGGTACTCGGTTCAAAATATAGCATGCAAAAAGTACAGCATCCCCCCACATATTATTAGGCAACCCAGAACTAATTAGCATCGCATTCATCATGTCCTTTAGGGTCCTATTTTTCCTTTCAGCTATTCCATTCTATTGGGGAGAATAAGGAGCAGTAAATTCATGTATTATGCCATTTTGTTCACAGAAATCCTTTAGGAATAAAGTGCTATATTCACCGCCTCTATCCGATCTTAACCTTTTTATTTTTCTGTTAAGCTGATTTTCTACTTCCAATTTATATTTCATGAACATGTCAGTAGCTTCATCTTTAGTTCTCAGGAGGTATATTCTAGTGTATCTAGAAAAATCATCCACAAATGAAATATAGTACATTTTTCCTCCTTTACTTACAGTGCTTCTAAAGTCTGCTAAATCCGTGTGAATCAGTTCTAAGAGTTCAGAGTTTCTATGTTCGATTGATTTAAACGGTTTCTTAACATATTTAGCCTCTACACAAATTTGGCACTTAGACAAATTATGCATGTTCAAAGCCGGGATTAAGTCCAATTTTCTTAGTCTTTTAATGGAAGCAGCATTAACGTGTCCAAGTCTTGCATGCCATACATCATAAGACTCAACCAAGTAGGCAGAAGAAGAAACGTTCTCATTAACAATGACTGAATCAACATTGAGTACAAAAAGACCCTCATTCAGATACCCTTTCCCTACAAATTCTCCATTTTTTGTCAACACGGCTCTATCAGCCTCCAATACAATTTTCAGACCCACTTTATTCAACAAAGCACCAGAAACCAAATTTCTACGCATAGAAGGAACATACAAAGCATTGCTTAAACTTAAAGTTTTCCCAGATGTCAATTTAAGCAGAATTTTTCCTTTACCGAGAACTCCAGCGACACTGGAGTTGCCCATGTAGACGCATTCGCCTTCTCCTGTTTCCTCAAAGTCGTGGAAGAATTCTTTATTGCTGCAGAAGTGTCTCGAGGCTCCAGTGTCCAGCACCCAGTCCCTTTTATTCTCCACCAGATTCGCCTCAACTACAACAGCAGCAACAATGTCATCAGTCTCGGTTAAATGAGCTTGATTAGGAGGTAAATTAGGCCTTTGTGATTGGCCTTGTCGTTTAGGACATTGGTATGCTTTGTGTCCTGGATTTCCGCACACCCAACACATGAGCTTTGATGGAGGCTTTTTGGCTATCTTCTTGTCAGTCGAGAGTTTCTTGTTCTTCCAGTCGGGTTTTTCCTTTTTCGGGACAAAGTGGCCTTTTCCTTTTCCTGAAGCTACACCAGATTCAACAAGGTTAGCATTAAAAGAATTTGAAGATAAAGAGAATGATTTATTCTTCAAACGGTTGGCTTCCTCAGTCCTCATATGACTGATCAATTCTTGCAGTGTCAGATCCCTCTTCTTGTGCTTGAGCGAGTTTCTGTAATCAGTCCAAGAGGGAGGAAATTTCTCGAGCAGCACATTAGCTTGTAGGATGTCGCACATCTTCATCCCTTCATTTAAGACCGCAGCAGTGAGATTTTCGTACTCATGGAGCTGCTCCATAACCGGCTTGTCATCCACCATTCGAAACTGCAACCATTTGCCGACGACGTACTTCCTTTTCCCAGCATCGTCTCCGCCATATTTTTTTCTCAAGAGAGTCCCAGATGAGCCTCGAACAGTCTTGTTGTCCTTTTTGAATTTTCTGGCGAGAGCAGATGTGTTAAGCGGCATGTCCATCAGAGCGGAGGTGCCACCCTTATCTTTGGAGGCAGCGACATCGATCTGGTCAGCGGCAGCAGCAGAGGTTTTTTCTTTTCCAGCAGTGGATTTGTCCATGATAGTATCTGGTTCGCCATTATCCACGATGATAACAGATGAGGCGGTGTCTGCAGGGGGATCAGAGAAGAGCACGTAATCTACTTCGAGCTGTTCGAAAAAGATCAGTAGCTTCTGGGACCATCTCCGATAGTTCGATCCATCGAGCGGTTCTAATTTCGACAAATCGGGTAGGACTCGCGAGGAGGACGCCATGAAATCAATCGTTTTTAAATTGATGTCGAAATTATTGCCGTGATGTGGTGTTGAATTCCACAGCCTTAAAAACGATTGACGGCAGCCCGAGGTGTTAAGCCAATCGCCAGATCGTTCCCAAGGTTCACACGACACTCCACCGACGCGAACACTCACGGCGGCAGAGCTGGAGTCAATCGAAGTTTGCTCAGAGAGAAAAGAAGAAGAGAGGATCAGCGGCTAGGTCTTTTTTCTATATCATTTTCAAGAGACGACTCCCCATAAATAGAGCTAGGGAAAGAGCCGTTTTCCCATAATCAAGCCCACGACTGAGTCATGCCAAATCACGTCTCTAAGACCCATTCAAAACAGAAGCAAAAGATAAGGGAAAAAGGGCAAAAAATAAATCAGAAATAAAAAGAAGGCCAAAGCTCACGAGCCGCACCCCAGCCCCCACATGCGACGACCAGACCAGACCGGGCCGGGACAGACGGCGTGCGCGAGGGCTTCGCCATTCTGCCTCTCCATAAAAGCCCACAAACCAATTTGAACTCAAGAGAAGGAAACAACAATAAAAGGGCCTCCAAACTCTAATAAAAAATCGATGTGGGACAAGGAAAAGCACAAGGAATAAAAGGAGACAATTGCTATCCATTTCCAACACCCCATTCCTTCATCCATAAGTAGACTCGCATAGCATTGAGCAAACCAAGGCAAAAATAATTGATCATCCCCCTTTCCTTCTCTCTCCCACCATGGATGAATCGATGCACGAACTCCTCAAGATGAGTGACACCACCATGATGGTTGTGATCCTCATACCCACCGTGGCGTTCCAGGCCACCCTCAGCCCCCCGGCGGCTTTTGGCAGGACGACTCACCAACACACAAAGCCGACAAAGCTGTGATGGCATCTACTCATCCCACAAAATACCAAGAATTCGTGGCTGCTAACATGGCGGCGATCGTGTCATCTCTCATCATATTGTTCTTCATGACCACCGGACTTCTATCCAAGTTCTTGCTCATCCGCATATTCGATAATGGTGATATGCGATAGAATTAAAAATTGATAATTTTTGGAAAATTGCGATAGAATTAAAAATTTAGTAATATGTTATTAAGTATTAACTCAAACTTTGTAAATATTTTCCATTAATTTTCATATATTTCTAAATTTTCTGACATTATCGATTGTTAAGAATGGACTATATATATGTCCCAGCACAATAATGAGAATAGAGATGGAATTTAACTTTCTATCTTATCCCGATTTTATATCATCATGTATGTCATTTTTATTTTATGCTAGAATTCCATGATGCTAATATATTCTACTTTTCATTCAATTAATTTTTTAATATTAAAATAGGATCAATTATAATTAATAAAATTGGATTTCCAAATCTCTCTGTGGATTCTGCGGTCCAACCATTTTTACAAAACAAGGATAATTTAAAGCAAACCTTAAAATCTTATGTGGGTAAACGAACACAATTTCTTGTTAACGCATGTGTTCTCCTACATGGTGACTTAGCTTTCAGTTGCCAGAAAAACTTGCGATGATAGAATTGTTAAAAAAATTAAGCGTCGTCCGAGGTAAAATTGTTACTCATCATAGGTTGATGTATATATTATTGTTATAAGTTGCAAATTTCGGAGTATCAAGTATAATTTACCTATATATATACACACACATACGTCGATATACAATAATGTGATATTATATTCAAAATTTTACATTAGAATTCATAAAATTAATATCCCACCATTAAACAAGAGAAATACTAGTTAATTACTGATTCAAGCACGTAGTGAACCGATTATTGAGTATTTAATTTGATCTCCAATATTCAATGAATATCTAGCAAATTCCAACAGGCAACATATGAAAAGTCACAAATAATATTAACTCTATATCGGAAACATAACAATAATTTATTGTAATAGGCGGACAGTACTCCAAAGGCCAAATTAAACATGCTTCCACGCTCTTATAAATATGCCATATATCCATATCTAATCTTAAATATCAAAGTTAATTAGTTTCCCAGTGAAATATCTTGCAAATGGTCTCTCTCTCTCTCTCTCTCTCTCTCTCTCTCTCTCTCTCACACACACACACACACACACACACACAGATGTGCATTAACGATGGTTGGTATTAATTTTGCAGGGAAGCGATCGCAGTTTTAGAGGAGAGATAGGAGTGGCGGCATGGGGAGGTTCAAAGGGAGAAGAATGGAGTTATATATCTACATCAGGAATTTGCAAGATAATAATCAACCATGGGGAAATCATCAACTCCATCATGTTTAAAAGCCCCCCTCATAATCATTTCACTTCTTCTTACTCATCCAAGTTTGGTGGAGATAGGAACAGTGCTCGAGATCGAACCGATGTAGTGAGTATAAGATACACTATATACAGCTTATTGCACATTTGGTGTTGCTTTCTCTATTACATTCAATTTTTTATTTTTATTTTTGTTTCGATTTCTCATGCTTTAATTTAATTTTTACACTTCATTCTTGATATTTATTTTTTAGTTTTTAGTTTTTATTTGGCTATTTGAAAAATTACATACTAACATTAAATTACACCCTAATGTTCAGGATGAACACTGAATATCAAATGTAAAATTAAACTAAAGCATAAGAAAATGAAATAAAAACTGAAAAAAATCCAAAGAAAATCGATTGTGTAGTAAAGAATACAACATCAAATGTACAATTGAGGATTTCATATGAGCTAAATTAGGCTCTTTATAATTTATACATCATCAATTTTACTTTCGAATGCTTTATATTTTTCTCTCAGATCAAGCTCGATTTCCCATCGGAGTTTCTAACGGGCATAAGTGGGACGCTCGACGGTGACTGTCGCTTTATTCGTTCACTTCGAATTCAGACAAACAGTAATCTATACCGATCTTATGGCGGGTCCGGGTCATTTGATTCGTGTACTCCGTTTTCGTTCCACGCAAAAGATGGGGTGATAACGGGGTTTCATGGACGGGCAGATGCTCGATCAATCAATGCTATCGGAGTTTATATCGTGCCGGTTTCCTCGCATTTGTCGGAGGTTGTAATGAAGCAGCATTCAGGAATCGGTTCGAGTGAGATGCGCTGTTGTATCTCGCCGCCGCCGCGAAGTGCCGGACCCTGGGGTGGTAACGGCGGCCGGGAGTGGGAAGACGGTGTTTTCCTGCCGTGAAAGGGGTCGAGTTGCGTTTGCGCGTGCGCGACACGGTTGTATTGACGGCGGTCCGATTTAGCTACGGAAAGAGTGATGGTTCAGATATTTCATGTCCGTTGCATGGGGATGATGATATTATCTACTTGAACAGGAAAATGGTAAAGCCTATGTTTATATATTATTTATGTATTTAATTTCAATTAAATACACAAATTATTTATGACACGATCTGCAATTTAGATAAAAACTATAAAATTCTGATTTTTTTTTTTTTTTTTGCAAAATAGGGAGTTTCAATTTTTTTCTGGTGAATGAAACTGGTGTGACATAAATATCATGTTGTTTGTGTCTAAACGAAGTACAAATGAAAAAATAAACAATTTTTAAGTTTTTACTTTTTAATTTCAGGTACAAAACGAGGTCGTTTTGTGATGAGATGAAAATATTTTCTACCCAAGTACAACACAATGTTTTTTGCCAGTTAATTTTCCTTTTGCCAGAAAAAAAAATTGAAGGGTGTCTATTTGAAAAAAATAAATAAATTGTATTTTAATTATAAATTGTTTCAAAATTTGTAATTAATAGTAATTAACCCATTTATATGTACATATTCAATCATCTAAGATAAGATGTATATTATTTTTGTTTATTATGCGTTGCTTTTTGAAGATTTAATAATCACATTTGTGATGATCATTCAATTTAATTATGTGTTTGGCAGATTGTGTTTGGCGAAAAAAATGAATTCTTGATAGGTATTGAAGGGTTTTATGGACCGTTGGAAGGAAGTGTGGGCGTTAATATTATAAAATCCCTAACATTTACTACAAACAAGATGAAATATGGTCCAATTGGTGCTGAAATTGGAACCTATTTTAGCTCTATGAATTTTGCTGATTGCAATCGGAAGGTGGTGGGGTTTCATGGCCGAAGCGGTACTTATCTCGATGCCATCGGCGTACACTGAATATTTCTGAATTTTGAAGGAGTTTTGGGTGGACAATCTTATTTGTTAAATTTGCAATAAATATTAAATATTGATTTTATTATGAATCTTCATTCGACTTATGTAATTTTACCGTAAAACAATCGCAATAATATTTTAGTTTGAAATTATTTATCATTTTGCAAAACTTGATACTTGATGATTGATGGTTGTATGCAGGCACGTCTAATTAAGTAGTTTAAACTTTAAACTATATTTTATCTTTTTTTAATTTGTTGCTTTAATTCTTACAATAATCTAAATGATTTTTGGCCATTTGATATATTTCAAGTGGCTAGAGAGTCCGATTAGTTTATATGAGCTTTTAAACATCGCCAAATCTCTTGGCATCATGGTGTATGGGTCGGCCCATCAAACAACCCGCTCCAACCTGGTCTGACCCGTCAAAAAAAAAAAATCGCCACCTATAGTACCATTTTGATTACTAAATAGTATCATTTCGTGTTTTTTTTGTGTTTTTTAGGGATTTTTTTGGGTTTATTTTATTTTTTGGGGGTGTTTTTAGAGGTTTCTTTTGTATTTTTCAGGATCTTTTGGTGGGTGCATAAAAGTTTGCATGATTTGCAATTTAAACACATAAATTTTAAAATTTTGCAATTAAAATACATAATTGCATTTTATTTTATTTTTTTTGCAAAATAAACTCCTATTTTTTTCTGGCGAATGAACCTTCACGTGTCATAAAAATCATGTGGTTTATGTCTAAATGAAGAACAAAAGAAAAATATATAATTTTGAATTTTTTTTTTACTTTTATATATTTCTCAGATACAAAACGATGTCATTTTGTCATTTTGTGATGGGATGAAAATATTTTTTGCAATTTTTTTTTTGCAAAAATAAAAACTCTTAAATTTATCACACTCTCAAATATCCTTGTAATTAATCTAACATCATTAATTTTAACATGAGTTTTTCGTTATACCATATTCATATTTAAAGAAATAAACATTAAAAATACTACAAAACATGAAAATTCTCACAATAGAAAAAAAGTAGTAGTTTGATCAAAAACTCATTAGCAAATAGTATATAAAATATATTTATATTTAATATAACATTTAAACGATCTTTTTGTACAATAACGATGTTATATAGATCTCTTTTTCACTTTCTTTGCGAGTGTGATTCATACATAGTTACATATTTGACGAAAGTAGTATTTTTTTTTATGAATATTTTACTATGTATAATAGATGATGGTTTTAAAACTATTTATAAAATGAGGTGTTTTTATTTTTCAGCAAAATTCAAGGGAGTCATATGAATTTCACCCTTACATTTTTAAATTTTGGGAAAAATCTCATGAAATATTAATCAAATCACGATGTTATTGTTGTAAATCCCGAAATGATGAGTTTTTGAGCCAAATATCTGTATGAATAACACATGAGATTTCCTAGTGCACTCTCTTTATTACACTCTCACTTTTTAATTACGAGTTTATTTTGTATTTTTTTCTCTTCAATATTTTATTTTTTTAAGATTTTGTTTAATTTTATTTTTGTTTATTAGGGTTCCATCCAATTTGAATTTATACTTATTTTTTAGTATTTATTTTTCCTTTAATAATTCATTGTTGATTATTTCAAAATTAAATTTTAGAATTTTTTTAATTCATTTTTGGTTGATAAATTTTGACTGTGATTATGTATGATATAATTAATTTTTATTTTATAATAAATATTATTAAACTTATAAATCGATAGTGAAACGCATATGATTGCAACAATAAATTTTAACCGAACTAATTAGGGTAATAAAGGATATAAAATTACAAAATTTTAAACTTAATTATTTGTTTGAGGCATGCAGTTAAGGTTAATTCTATTATCAAGTCCTATCTTTTTTCTTTATAATAACCTTGAAGTTATTTAATTATAATAGACATTTTTGTCCTCATAACATCAACCACTTAAAAACTCAAAATAAAAAGAAGCCACACTTAAAAACTAAAAATCAAAAGAAAGCATTCCAAGGAAATAATGAGAAAAGAACAAGATCTATTACTCTCTAACTGATGCAAAAGCGAAAGAATTTCAAGAAAATATTGAGAAAAGTTGTAGTCATAAACCATCTTGTCAATACATTTAATGGATAATTTATATATATCTCGAGTTGTACATTCTATAGAACCTTAGAACATTCATCATAAATTTCAAAGAAAGATAAAGTTTAGATTTGATCTTTGTTCAAGATTTGTTAGTGCGATTCTTAAGCATTTTTTTGTTTTCTCAATTTATGTCCGACCATAACGAACCGATAATTCATACATAGTAGTTTCCTTGTGAAAAGGATCCCGCACAATATTTTTTGGTGTGCGAGGAATGATTGATTCATTCACCAATAAGAAAAGCATCTAAATCAACATGAACATATGGAAAAAATCACAAATTAATCTTAGATCAACCTCCAATTAGTCAAAGATTGAAGAGACTTTTTGGGATGGTTGAATTATAGAAAGGCCGATTTCATTCACAGTCGGTGTGCGAGATATTATTGATTCACCCATAGTGGAAAACCTAACAGGAAGATTATCGATCACGAGGTTGTGCTTAATTTCATCTCTTATTCCAACTATTGGTTTAATTGTTAACTATATATCTTTCAAAATCTCAAGAGTTGTAGGAATGATAACTAATTGATTAAATGGAGCTAGCTAGATATATAATCATCCACAACTTATTCATTGTTGTAACCATTTCCATGGCTGTCTTAAGGCTCGATGTACTCAGATATTGGACTAGTTGCGTTGTATTAGCTAAATTTAGGGTATCTTGTGTTTTTCAAGACCATAATAAAATTTAGTTTTCTGTTACGATATCAGTAGCTTCCTTCTATTTTTTTTTTGTTTAGATTTCTTCTTCCCTATAATTTGTAAATTTTCTGAATATATATGTATTATAGAATTATCGGGTATTATATAAAATTTAAACCTTGACAAATTTTGTGAAAGAAATGGGGAATGATCTCAAGAAGAGAAAGTAAGGAGTAAGAATTGAGGGAGAACTTTACGGTAACATTTTCTATTCCAATAATGCGAAAATTTGCTATTTATTAAGCCTTAATTGGAAGGGGTGGATCCAAGAAACAATCATAAAATTAAATTGACTCACAAAAAGATAAAATTAAAGAAAAAATATAAGAAAAATTATAATTGAAATGTGTAACACACAAAGTGCAACAAGATATTTTATGTGCGCTTCAATTTGGGCACATGAAATATTCTATTACACTCTACGTGCTACACTCCAAAAATTCAATAAAAACTCAACTTAGGTTTATTAAATAATTGCAAATCCCATTTTTTTTTTTCGAAAATTCAACAATGAGTTAAAAACTCAACATGTGTTTATTAAATAAAGTTTACACTATTGATTGACAAGCTTAACTGAAATTAAACCTTTATTTTATTATCTTTCTAATAACTACAGATTATGATAACATAATACATGATGGGGTTATGAAAATAATCATTTAACTAGCTGCGAAGGCCTCTTAATTACACTACAACAAAATCTGGCTATAAGGACGCTTATAATGGGACGTTTGCACAATAAACGTACTATTATCAGTCTAATGGGACGCCTTTCAGAAATGCATTCTATTAATCTCTATGAGGTATAGCAGAAGCAGATCATATAAAATTCAAGTTCTACTAGATTAAAAAAAAAAATCACACTTGAAATCTTACTTTAAAAGCGTCCTATTATGCTTAAATATATTAAGTGGAAATCAAAATTGAGAATATATAAATTTGGGATTGTTAATATTCGAACACAACCTGGTGAACACGGAAAGTTACATGCTACCCAATGGGTAATATCCAATATGGCATAATACGTCTATTATGACACTCTCAAGTGTCACAATTGACACTTGATTGTGACACTTGAGAGTGTCACAATAGACCTATTGTGACATATTGGGTATTATCTATTGGGTAGCATAGAATTTTACGGTGAGGACTAGATCTTTACCAACCCCATGAAACTCTCTCTCACTTCCAAAACACTCCCAAAGCCTGAAGAATCTCTTTGTTCCAGAATTTCTCTCTCTTCAACTATCACTTAGCTAAACACTCCAAAGCCTGAATCTCTTTGTTCCTAAATTCCCAGGAAGACCGTGAAGAATGAAAACCTAATCCGTAATTATTCATTTATGAAGAATGAAGTTGCGATAAATTGGAGGGGCATTTGAGGAGATCGATGTCTCGTTTTCAGGTATTTGGGGTAGTTTGCATTAAAATTGCTCTTTGTTTACGAATATTTGAGAGGAATTATTTGATTGATTTTCGTGAACTTGGATTTTCGTTATTTTTGTATCCGAGTTTATTTCTAGTTTTCTCTTAATTAATTAATCATTTGAAAATGGAACATTTATGATGATCGAGATGGAGAATTTGTTTCTTGTAGTTCGTGTGGTTTACATTAAAATTGCCTTGGCGTGCTTTGAATAGATCGACATTATCAAATTGAAACTAGAATAGGCGTACTTTGGCGTTGTGTCTTGCACTGATATTCTTGTTTTGGCCGCAAGAGAGTGTCGTCATGGTCTCTCTCTCTCTCTGCATACATAATCTCTATCTATCTCTCTATATATAATATATTTGTGTGTGTAGGCTAAGTGTCTAAATATTTTTTTAAATCATGGTGATGTTTGGAGTTTCAGGCTGGAGCCTAGTTCTATCGTCTGTTAACTGGTAGGGAGGACAGCAAAAATGCTTTTCCAATAAATGTACTTGGAGATATTCCTCATCCTAACTTTGATCTCAATGAAGCAATTCGTTCATTTGCGTCAAAATGATTTCATGATAGAGAAGCAGTGGCTCTACTAGGTATAATATCTTGATCTGTAAATAAACTTTAATTGTGTATGGAATTCAGTCAAGGAAACTATCTCGCAATGCAATTAGCTCGGCTTTAGCTGTGGTTCATTGGTAGCCAAGTTTTTACTATTTAGTTGTGAATGCAGATTGGTTGACAAGAAATCTGAGCCCAGCAAACATTGATTTGCTTATGAATGAGAAAGATGCTCAATTGTTCATAGGTTGTATCTTCGAGTGGATCAACGAGCAGAGTTAGCTACAAAATGTTAGATGAAGATTAGTGTGAAAGAAGCTCTCAATCGATTTCTCTTGATGTTCTTCTCTCATTTGGTGACCATTAATGGGGCTCTTTGCAGCCAACTAGGTAACTCTTCCTCCTCTCGCTTCTTTTTAAATCAGAACACTAGGTTTGCCTTAAGAATTTGTGTGCCTCATAACAAGCTGCATTTTCTGCCATTACACTTAATCAGTGGTAAATGAGAGGTAACTGGGGAAATTATGGGAGTGAAATTTGAGCACTTAGAGCAATGGAATGATAAGGATTTGGTGAGATATTGGTTTTATTTTATTTCTATATTGAATGAATTAAATCTTCTTCACAAAATATTTCTATACTTAATCTTAAATACTTAATCTGACTGTGCACCCTTCCACGAAGACTGAATGTTTTCTTCATGTCTCTTGTTCAATTATGATGAGATAAATGAGAAGTCAATTGTTTTATTTGGGTTTGTTATTTTCTATCATTCATTCTGCTCTTGTTCCTTAAAAAAAAAAAAAATCTTCACTAATGCTTTTTGCTCCACTCATCATTTCAGGTAGTTGGGTATCTTCTGTGTGCATTATCTAAACACCTACATGAAGAGGATGTCCAAGCTATTTTTAGGTAAAATCCATCACCAAAATCAATGACTCTTTTATTTATTTCATTATTTATATGTTATAGTATAGTTTTTGTTGCATTCATAATCATGCAACATACTTGACTTTGCATATGCAGCACGTACAAGCAGAACCCTTCCAACTGTTGAATTTGACTATAAATGCTCTTGAGGTACTATTCCAGTTTAGTTTTCAAATTAATCCTGATATAATTTTCTTGCAATGATCAGTTGTCAATGAATTTTACTCTTTTAATTAATAGGGGGAATTCTCGATTCCTCGAGACTTTTCCCATAGAAAAAGAAGACTGTTAGGATACTGGCAGATGTATCTGGAATAGTGAAACCATCAAGGTATGCATACAATGATTCTTGAGGTTAAATTAGTTCACATATTTTATTACAGCTGATAGTTTTAGTATTTAGTATATATATGTTTGCAGTAGTAAGTACTAACTGATTGTTTGAAGTTTCTTTCATAGTTATATGCTATAACAAGTCTATTCTTTTCATAGTAGGTAGGATATATGATTTTATTACATAGTCTAATGAACAAAAAATATTTCTGGTTCTGATTTCTCAGCATTGTACAACTTGGGGAGTCATCCTCTTCGGTCCCTAAGGAAGCTGTTATCTAAGATTAGTCACCCTTTTCATTGTGGAGGTTTCACTTGATGAACTTTCATTCAAGCAAAGAATCTCTTGTGGCTACAACGTGAGCTATTTATCTCTACTTATTTACATTTTGTTTAGTATATCAGGGAAGTAATTTATAGGTGCCTTTATCATTATTAGCTACTTGTTGTATGCTCTTATGATAGTTGTCAATTTTCTTGATGATGAATATAATAAAAACATTATTGTTATATATTTATATACATAGATTTTAATTTTTTATTTTTAATAGAAACATCCTTCAAAAACCACTCAAGATGATTGGTTAATTGTACATGTCTTATCCGTGCATCGCACGGTGGGTCATTCTAATTTGATATAAATTGCAACCTGTTGAGTCATTTTTAAAATTTTCTAGAGTCAATTGTCATTTCAAAAATAATTCTTCTAGCCGTCCGTATTATTGTTATTTAAATCTTTTATTAATTTTATTTAGTATTTTTAGCTTTGTCATTAATTTTATTAGTTTCATTTTACCATTATTATATAGTTTGTGTTATTTTATTAGTGCAATATTTTTATTGCATTGTGTAGCTTTAGTATTACATTAATTTCTGTTCGGGTTATTAGTTTAGTAAGCTTTGTTGTATCTTATTTATTATTCTTCTGAGTGAACAATACAACCAATTAACAATAACAACTCTCGATTAATTAATTGGTAGATTGTATTTGGTGAAAAAGGTGAGTTCCTGATTATGTCCCAACACAAAAAAAAATGCGAATAGAGATGGAATTTAGCTTCATTTAGCATACATCTATGTGTATTGCGTAGTTATATATGCTCTTCAATTTTTATTTTGGTTCAAAATGATGAATGTCGCATGCTTTTTTACGGTTTTAATTACCTAGTATTTTTTACAGTTTATTTAATGTGAATATGTGATGTATATATACATATATACATAATTTATTTATGGTTAAAAAATGGAATCATAAATTAATATGTTAGAAGTAAGACCGAAGTCGGAAGAGAAAGAGATTGGACTGCTCTTAAATAGACCAACAAGATCTTATCAATAATACTATTTATTTATTAACTTGAAATAATATAACGGATTCACAAAAATTAAATGTTAGTTGTTAAATCATTATTGTAAATGTAAGGTAGTATATATATGGTTCTAGTTGGGTTGTTTTCCTAATAGTTTATTTGGACATGATAAGAATTTGGGACAACCTCATAGAGATAGCAGCTTCAAATTACGTGGTTAGTCCAAATTGTTCGAATTGTGTCTAAAAAATGTATAATCTGATGATCATTGTCCATCAATTGTGTACTTGATTCGAGATAGATATGATGAATAAAAATTGTATGCGCGCACAATCATTTTATATATATAAATATAGGATTTGGTTCAAATGAGAACACATCTTTAGGTGAGAACTAGGAACTATTTACAGCTGTTGGATCTATCAAATTTAAGGGTGGAGATTGAGATTTAATTATCTTTTTAATTATAACTTTTTTTAATTAGAGGTGGGTATAATAGGTCTTCCCATATCTATATTTATTTTATTTCCTTATTTCTCTGCCCACTACAAACGTGTTTTTAATTCTATTTTGTAGAATTTTATTTATTTATTTCATCCTATACGATTTTTTTATTTGTTTCATATACATGGTTTTTTTATCGGGATTGGATGTTTTTTAATTATTTTGTTTTATCCTCTATGATCATGGTTTCAACCGTCACTACAGACATGACAAATTTGAGGAATATATCCATAGTAATGTAATACCCAAAAAATTTATTTTCTAAATTTAATTAGAAATATATATCTAATAGTTAGATATCCAAAAATTTTTGGTATTAAAAAAAAATATATATATATATATATATAGCATATGCTAACCATAAGGATAATCTAGGAAAGAAAACGGACCCTTCTAGGTCACATTTTTAGGTGATGTGTGTCCATTGAGTGTGTTAGAAATACCCTTAGAATATTCTCATATTTAATTTAGAACCCTAGCTATGCACTTAATTTGATTATTTAAAATTTATTTACTAAGTGTAACAGACTATTGTGACAAAATACATATGTAAAAAAAAATGAATTAATATATATATATGTGTGTGTGTGTGCATATCAATTATTTGTTTATATATATATATATATATATATATATATAAAGTACACTAAAATGTATATATATGCATATATATTCCACTTTCTAAAGTTGGGAATAATAATATTTAATATGTATATATATTGATAATCAATTAGATATAGTATATTCATTTGTTAACCAATTGCTTCTCCAATTTTTACACGTGTGTTAAGGTTAAGTTAGTAGGGTGATGTGGCTTGAGGGGGGTAGTAGTAGGATGATGAGTAATTATTTCAACCAAAATTTTATATAAAAAAATATATATAGTAGGAACCCATATAGTTTCCTTTTTACTATGCATCACTCGTGTAAATTCAACAGTTTAAAAAAAAATATTAACAATAATTTCCACAACTATTGCTTCTTCTTCAAGGTACGTTCATAAGTAATTTGATATATAGAATTATATATTTTAGATAATCTCCAATTATAATGCTTTATTTTACATTTATCATATGAATTTATATATTTTAATATTGTGAAAAAAAATTATAGGTGATCCTCATCAATGAAGTTAATAAAATTTCTCTCCACAATAATAGTATTGAAAGGGTAGATTGGAATTTAATGTGGAAATTTACAAAAAAATTACTAAATATATGTGGCTGATGTATTCGTATAAGATGAAATTTGCATATAAATTTAAGATATTTGAAATTTAATTTGGTAATTAAGCTAAAAAGAGAATGCATCAATTGTCAGTTAGGTCTACTAAAACTAATTAGTAAACTTTAAGATTATTTCTAGAAATACATTTATCAAGAATTTCATGTGTACAACAATTTTTGAACATATATATATATATACATAATATAATCATACATATTGAACTATTAGAAATGAATAAGTATCGTGTTATATATATATATATGTATGTATTTATATGTATATAAGTACTTAGATTCATACATTACAAGTTCTAATTACATAATCATTTTGGAAAAAAATTTGGAAACTAGGATAGAGTAAATTTAATACCCTCAATAGGAATTGGAATTTAATAGTAGAGTTGTAGAACTTGTAATCAAGTCCCATTGACCTTAATACTTATATGCTCACCGTTTAATAATTCTAATACCATTGTAAGACCTTGAGGACTTAATTAATATATAAGCTTTCATATATGAATAAATTACTTTTATTTTTATTTTTTTTATGAATTTCAAGTAAGCTTTGTAAAATATTTTTATTTTTAAGTTTTGTCGTGCTCCAGTAATCTGAAATCTAAAATAGTTAGTAAGTGTATTAATTGGCAATAACAGTTAATGATTGTAATATATCTATTGATGTTATGAGTAAATTATAAATTTAAGGATGGATGCGATCATGGAAAATCAAATTAATGGTTTATAATAAAATTCAAATTATACTATAGAAACATAAATTAAAGTAAAAAAAAAAAGAGCTTAACAGTTGAGTTTTAATAGGGGCTTTTAACAAAACTAATCAAAGACCGGTTGATATAGGTCTACAAGGAGTAGCGGAATTTGATCGAAATCAATCCGGAATTTGAAAGCTTATCTACTATCCAGGTGGGCTATTATATTTTTTACAAATTGTATCTTTCCAGTTATTAAGCTCTGCTTTATTAAAATTGCATATGTGACTATCTGTGTTAAATATTTACGTGCTACTGTATGTTGTCGGAGTCTCATATACCAGCACTGTGTCAATGTGAGTAGCTACAGTATGCATGCATTATTTGTCCTGCCCTACTCCTTGTCGGTGAGACTAAAATGAAACACTTATGGGTTATACTCATTGGGTATACTTGGCCATACTCAACTTTACGCGTGGTGATGTAGTACGGGTTGCGGGCAGTGACTGGTTACACTCTTAAGCGCTTCACGATAAAATATTTTGGTGAACTTAGGTTGCTTTAAATTTTGAAACCTCCTAAGCTTCACTACATGCATGAACACAGATAGATTACTTTAACAAAATGATTTGCATAACTTGAATTGTAAAAATTTGCCCACTGAGTGCACTAGTACTCAGCCCAAATATTTTCAAATATTTTTCAGGTCAGTAGGCTGGCGCGTGGAGGTGACGATGCTGAGAAATGGGCTTTTGTTGTTTATGTATTTTCCCATTGTCTCTTTTTGTTAAATATTCTGTTGATAATGAGATCTCCGCGCTTGTAATATCCTTTTGTTAAACACTAAGAGCTCTGATCTTGGTGTTATGATTATGTATATATTATTATACAGCATGTTTGATTATTCTGAGTCTTCTGTTGAGATTTTATTAATCAGGTTACCCCTTTTCTTTCCTGCTTCTTAATTCCAACCCCCGTGGCGTCCATTTCCACGGTCTTTCGAGACCGGGGCGCTACAGAGTGGTATCAGAGCAGGTCTTGCAACTCTGCAAACCTGTTGGGTCAATTTATTTTATTTTTCTTTTTCATTAAATTCCCGTGTGATATTATAAAGGTCCTCAGCTCGTCACTCACGCAACAGCTAAAAGGTACGCATGTTTTAATGCGGTTTTTAGATTTTAAAAGTTTATATTAATGGGTGAAATGTTAAGTTTATTTGGAAATGAAAGATTGTGATTTGCCATGTTGGCGGAAATGCCTTGAAAGATTAAGTCTTACACTGATTACTTACTGGTTTTGAGAATGAAATATGCTTGTAGGCGTACATGATTTTGTGTTAAACCATGCTGATTCTATTGTATACATGTGAGGAATTTGTTTATCTATGCTTTGGGCATACTTATGAATGTTTGGCATATGTTGATTACACACATTGATAATTGATTTATGTTTGATGTTTGTACTCTAGATGAGTACTTCGACTTGGAATTTGAGAACTTAAGATGAACTTAGTCTATAGTTGTTGAACTTAGGCTGAACTTGTAAGAATTTGTGAAAATGGTTGAACGTAGACTGATTGAGAAATTGTGCTAATTAGATGGCGGGATGGCAGATGAGACCTCGAAAGAGGTGTCGTACTCGTGTGACGATGGATGAGCGGATAGAGAGGTTCCGTATATGTATTAGTAGACCAGGAGAGGATGTGCCAGAGTTAACCGCACGTTTTGTGACTTTATGGATGACTGTCTCAGGTATCGGTGGTATTACAGAGGTGGAGGCTACGGCGAGATATATTATTAGACTACCTCAAGCCTGGAGACCATGGGCTGCAAGAGTTGCTGATATTTTCTCAGAGAGATCTCCGCCTACTTTTGCAGAGAAAGTCTATTTCTCGAGATTCTTCACGTATGTGCTACGGACTTGGGCAGATAGACGATGTGTGGCTCCACAATTACCTATAGTAGATGAGGATATGGATATGTTTAGAGTACCATTTACATCGGTCTTACTAGCGGAGAGGACGATCGAGATGGATCGTTCAGCACCACCTGCACCAAAGTCGCCGCTTATCACGATAGCATCGCATGATGATGAGGCTGGTCCATCTGGGACCCAGTTAGAGCCCATCGCAGAGGAGGACCCAGAGGAGGATCCCGATGAGGAGCCAATGGAAGTAACTGATGGAAGTACGACGCTCCACTTTCGACGTGATTTCGATGCGGAGGGGCGTCCGGGGCACTGGTATATTCCATCGTCTCCATAGATAGATGTATAGTTGTAGTAGTTTGAGTAGTTTAGTATATACTGACGTTGACATTTTGTTGTATCATCAGCTCAGTAGCTTTTGTTAGTCGGAAACGTTGTCATTCCTATAAGACCGTTCCGACATGAGGCATTTGGTAGTTAGCCTCTTTTTGACTTAGTGGACTAGACGGTATATTATATTTTTAATGTATAGATGATGTATGTGTGGTACTCCACTCTTTTATATAAAAGTTCCGTTTCAGGATATCTTTTAGATTTATATATATATATTGTGTATATATTTTTGGAAGGCTTTGCATATATACATTTCATTTTCTTTACGAGATGTGTGGTTATTATCTTTATTTTTCTTTTCGAATCTTTATGCAAGTGTTGATCGATTGGAGATTTGACTAGTTGCAGAATGCCAAGAGGAAGACCAAGAAATGTGAACTTGGCGGTACCGGAAGTATCGAATATTCCGCAAGGTCAGGGACCACAAATTGAAATGGAGTTCAGACGCCATAATCCCCCAACTTTCAATGGAGAAGAGGATCCACTCACAGCTGAATATTGGGTTCGAGCACTTGAAAAGATATTTGGGTTTTTGCATTGTAGTGATAAAGAAATGGTGGCCTGTGCTTTGTATCAACTTGTGGATGATGCGGATTTCTGGTGGGAGTCCGTTCGAAGGACAATATCTAATGCAGATTGGGAAGCGTTCACTTGGGAGAACTTTAAGACAATCTTGTATCAAAAGTATATACCAGCACATTATCAGCATCAGAAGGCTAATGAGTTCTGAAATCTCAAACAGGGAAACAGATCAGTTGCAGAATATGATTTGCAGTTTAACAGGTTATCTCGATATGCACCACAGACCGTAGACACAGAAGAAAAGAGGATTGAAAAATTTCGCATGGGTTTGAAACCGGAGATAGGCACTGCACTGATCGGAAAGGATGAAGCAAACTATGGTCAAATACTAAGTTGGGCACTTAGTATTGAGGCAATGCAAGGAACATTAAAGACTTCAGCATCTCAACCAGTAGCTGGGGATCAGAAGGGAAAACGGAAGTGGGATGGACCACAACGAGGTTATCAAGGGAAGAATTTTCAGCATAACTATCTAGGAGGAAGGAACTTTGGACCAAGGCCTGCAGGGCAAGTGAATGTTGTACCAAAATCTTAGGGTTATCAAGGGAATTCACCGTTGTGTGCAACTTGTAACAGATATCACTTTGGACCATGTGTCCAATGCTATCGATGTGGTCGACAGGGGCATTATGCTAATAAATGTCAACAAAATTTGGGAATGCAAGATCAGCAGCAGCAGAGGCCACAGTTCAGACAGGGCATGAGAAATATGAGACCACAAGGTGGAGGTGTTCGAGGGAATAACAACAACAATAGAGGTAATCCCAAACCTCAGCAAAATCAGAATCAAGGTTCTCGTGCACCACAACAAGCCAGAGCGTATGCTCTTAACCAGCAAGAGGCAGCTGGAAATTCTAGAAATTTGGTAGGTATGATTAGTTTGTGTGATATACCTGTGCTTGCTTTATTTGATACTGGAGCTTCACATTCCTTTATATCTAGAGATGTATGTAAATGTCTTAATCTAGAGCTAGAATTAGCAGGAGAAGCTCTAGCAGTAAGCATTCCTTCAGGGCAAACACTTTTAGCCGATTGTGTTTGTAAAAACTTAGACTGTGTAGTAGGTGAAAAGAATTTCACAACTGATCTCTATGCTCTTGAGATGCGAGACTTTGACATTATATTTAGGATGGATTGGCTAACAAAGGAGAGTGCAACAATACGCTGTCACGAAAGAGAGATAATATTTCAGAAGCTAGGCAAGGAAGAAGTGAAGTTTTATGGAGTAAAAATGGGAAATATAATTCCCATCATTTCAGCATTGAAGGCTGTAAAGTTATTACAGAAAAGAGACTGTCAGGCATTTCTAGTAAACCTTGTAAGCAAGAAAGAAGAAGGTTTAACAGTGGGTCAGGTACCAGTGGTACGAAAATATGAAGATGTATTTCCAAACGATTTACCAGGTCTTCCGCCAGACAGACAAGTAGAGTTCACTATAGACTTAGAACCGGGAGCAGCACCGGTATCCAAAGCCCCATATCGTTTAGCACCAAATGAGTTACAACAGTTGAAGGTGCAACTGGAGGAATTATTGGAATTAGGTTTTATAAGACCTAGTGTATCACCTTGGGGTGCACCGATTCTATTCGTCAAAAAGAAGGATGGTACTATGAGGATGTGCATTGATTATCGGGAGTTAAACAAGTTGACAGTGAAGAACAAGTATCCACTTCCGAGGATAGATGATCTCTTCGATCAATTATCAGGTGCAAAAATCTTTTCCAAGATTGATCTACGATCTGGGTATCATCAAATTAAGGTAAGAAAAGATGACATACCCAAGACTGCATTCCGAACAAGATATGGCCACTATGAGTTTCTAGTGTTGCATTTTGGGTTAACAAATGCACCTGTAGTCTTTATGGATTTAATGAATCGAGTTTTCCATGAATATTTAGATAAGTTTGTGTTGGTCTTTATTGACGACATACTGATCTACTCGAGAAATGAAGAAAAACACGAGAAACACTTGAGACTAGTGTTAGAAACACTAAGGAGAGAAAAGTTATATGCCAAATTCAGCAAGTGTGAATTTTGGCTAAATGAAGTAATGTTTCTCGGGCACATTGTGTCAGCAGAAGGCATCAAGGTGGATCCTGCAAAGGTTGAGGCAGTGAAGAAGTGGAAATCACCAACCAACATTCATGATATAAGAAGTTTCCTCAGTTTAGCAGGATATTACCTGAAGTTCATTAAAGATTTTTCAAAGATAGCAAGGCCAATGACATAACTTTTAAGGAAGAAGGTCAAGTTTGAGTGGACTGATGCATGTGAATAGAGTTTTCAGGAACTAAAGACAAGATTAACAACTACACCAGTCTTAACCTTGCCAGAAGGAGTAGAAGGATTCGTGATATACACTGACGCATCTAAATTGGGTTTAGGATGCATGCTGATGCAAAATGGGAAAGTAGTAGTATATGCTTCACGACAATTAAGACCTCATGAACTGAACTACCCAACCCACGATTTAGAGCTTGTCGCCATCATACATGCACTCAAGATTTGGAGACATTATCTTTATGGGGTAAAATGCGAGATTTACACTGACCATAAGAGTTTGAAGTATATCTTCGAACATAAAGAGCTTAATATGAGGCAGAGAAGATGGTTAGAGTTAGTGAAAGATTATGATTGCAAGATACACTACCATCCCGGGAAAGCAAATGTAGTCGCCGACGCATTGAGCAGAAAGAAACAAGGAGTGATGGGATATCTACTCACAAATAAAGAGGAACTTGTGAGAGAAATAGAAAAGATGGAATTAGAGTTGGTGTTTACACCAAGCTCTACAGCAAGTGTGATAGCCGCAGTGGTAGCCAAACCAGAACTACGATCAAGAATCGTAGAAGCTCAGCAAAAAGATGAACGATTGGAAAAGATAAGACAAAGAGTCAAAGCGAGTGAACCAAAAGAATTTAAGGAAGATAACGACGGGGCTTTAATGTTCCATGACGGATTATGCGTTCCCAGTGATGACACATTGAAGCAAGAAATTATGAGAGAGGCTCATAATACTCCCTACATGGCACATCCAGGCAGCACAAAGCTATACAAGGACCTGAAGCAATATTTCTGGTGGAATAATATAAAAAGGGAGATAGCCAGATTTGTGGAGAGATGTTTAACATGTCAGCAAGTGAAAGTGATACATCAACGACCTTCGGGGTTATTGCAGCCGTTGGAAATTCCAGAATGGAAATGAGAGCATATAACAATGGATTTTGTGGTAGGCTTACCGCGATCAGTGAAAGGAAACTCATCAGTGTGGGTCATTGTAGATCGATTGACCAAATCAGCACATTTTGTGCCAATCAAAACAACAACGGAATTAAGCAAGTTAGCGCAAATTTATGTAAAGGAGATTGTTCGACTAAATGGAATTCCAGTTTCTATCACGTCAGATCGTGATACTCGCTTCACATCAAGGTTTTGGAAGAGTCTTCAAGAAGCAATGGGAACGAAGTTGAACTTCAGCACTGCTTTTCATCCTCAAACAGATGGTTAATCAGAGAGGACGATACAAATTCTGGAGGACATACTACGAGGAGTTGTGTTGGACGGAAACACAAGCTGGGAAGATGTTTTACCCTTGGTAGAGTTCGCATATAACAATAGTTATCAATCAACTATAAAAATGGCACCATATGAAGCCTTGTATGGTCGCAAATGTAGATCACCCTTATACTGGGATGAAGTTGGAGAAAGAAAAATTTTGGGTCCAGAGATCGTGCAAACCACTGTTAAGATGATCGACCAAATTCGAGCAAAAATGAAAGAAGCACAAGACAAACAGAAGGCTTATGCAGACAAGCGCAGGACAAACCTAGAGTTCCAAGTTGGTGAAAATATTTTCTTAAAGGTATCTCCAACACGGGGTGTTGTGAGATTCGGAAAACAAGGCAAACTGAGACCAAGATTTATTGGCCCATTCGAGATACTAGAAAGAATTGGTGAAGTTGCTTACCGATTAGCTCTACCGCCAGACCTGTCACAAGTTCATGATGTGTATCACGTTTCAATGCTTAGGAAATACGTGTTTGACCCAGAACACGTTGTCAAAGAAAGTGAGTTAGTTCTACGTTTCGATATGACGTACGAGGAAAAACCCCACGAAATTCTTGATAGAAAAGTTCAAGTCCTAAGAAGCAAGCAAATTCCATTGGTGCTTGTGCAATGGAATCATCATGATCGAACTGAAGCAACGTGGGAACTAGAAAGCAAAATGAGACAGCAATACCCTGAGTTGTTCGAAGGTACATGAATTTCGGGACGAAATTCTTTTAAGGGGGGAGGAGTGTAATACCCCAAAATTTTATTTTCTAAATTTAATTAGGAATATATATCTAATAGTTAGATATCCAAAAATTTTTGGTATTAAAAATATATATATATAGCATATGCTAACCATAAGGATAATCTAGGAAAGAAAACGGACCCTTCTAGGTCACATTTTTAGGTGATTTGTGTCCATTGAGTGTGTTAGAAATACCCTTAGAATATTCTCATATTTAATTTAGAACCCTAGATATGCACTTAATTTGATTATTTAAAATTTATTTACTAAGTGTAACAGACTATTGTGAAAAAATACATATGTAAAAACAAATGAATTAATATATATGTGTGTGTGTGTGTGCGCGCGCATATCAATTATTTGTTTATATATATATAAAAAAAGTACACTAACACGTATATATATGCATATATATTCCACTTTCTAAAGTTGGGAATAATAATATTTAATATGTATATATATTGATAATCAATTAGATATAGTATATTCATTTGTTAACCAATTGCTTCTCCAGTTTTTACACGTGTGTTAAGGTTAAGTTAGTAGGGTGATGTGGCTTGAGGGGGGTAGTAGTAGGATGATGAGTAATTATTTCAACCAAAATTTTGTATAAAAAAATATATATAGTAGGAACCCATATAGTTTCCTTTCTACTATGCATCACTCGTGTAAATTCAACAGTTTAAAAAAAAAATATTAACAATAATTTCCACAACTATTGCTTCTTCTTCAAGGTACGTTCATAAGTAATTTGATATATAGAATTATATATTTTAGATAATCTCCAATTATAATGCTTTATTTTACATTTATCATATGAATTTATATATTTTAATATTGTGAAAAAAAATTATAGGTGATCCTCATCAATGAAGTTAATAAAATTTCTCTCCACAATAATAGTATTGAAAGGGTAGATTGGAATTTAATGTGGAAATTTACAAAAAAATTACTAAATATATGTGGCTGATGTATTCGTATAAGATTAAATTTGCATATAAATTTAAGATATTTGAAATTTAATTTGGTAATTAAGCTAAAAAGAGAATGCATCAACTGTCAGTTAGGTCTACTAAAACTAATTAGTAAACTTTAAGATTATTTCTAGAAATACATTTATCAAGAATTTCATGTGTACAACAATTTTTGAACATATATATATATATATATATACATATTATAATCATACATATTGAACTATTAGAAATGAATAAGTATCATGTTATATATATATATATGTATGTATATGTATATAAGTACTTAGATTCATACATTACAAGTTCTAATTACATAATCATTTTGGAAAAATATTTGGAAACTAGGATAGAGTAAATTTAATACCCTCGATAGGAATTGGAATTTAATAGTAGAGTTGTAGAACTTGTAATCAAGTTCCATTGACCTTAATACTTATATGCTCACCGTTTAATAATTCTAATACCATTGTAAGACCTTGAGGACTTAATTAATATATCGGCTTTCATATATGAATAAATTACTTTTATTTTTATTTTTTTTATGAATTTCAAGTAAGCTTTGTAAAATATTTTTATTTTTAAGTTTTGTTGTGCTCCAGTAATCTGAAATCTAAAATAGTTAGTAAGTGTATTAATTGGCAATAACAGTTAATGATTGTAATATATCTATTGATGTTATGAGTAAATTATAAATTTAAGGATGGATGCGATCATGGAAAATGAAATTAATTGTAATACCCCGTAAATTAATTACTACTTAACTGCAGTAAATTGTTGCAATTACTATTTAGTATAGTAATTTTTAGTCAGATTAGGGTCGGAAGTATCCGTTAAGTTTCATGAATTCAAGGTTAATTAAAATCCCGTAGGTGGATTAAATATTCAGTTAGGGTTTAATTCCCTTTTCTGTATGGAAAGCCGGAATCGTAATTTCAGATAAATTCGATTCCTATTTTATTTACGGTGCGTGATTATCGTGAATTAGATATTCCGATAATTAATTTCAGGACTGGGAGACTCAGATATTCTCCAGTCAAGCAATTGTTTAAATTCAGATAATTTAAACGAGATGCTCAAGTCAAGAGAATCAGATATTCTCTAGGTTTCGGATGTTTTAAATTGTCGAGAAATTAATATCAGTGTTTTAAAGTGGTATTTTAAAATCCAATAATTTTTGATAAATTATTTTTTTAAAATAAGTAAATTATTTTAACAATATCGGTTTAGTTTGGAATTTTTCCGGAGACGGAAAATATCACGATAACCGAACAACCGAGTATTTTTTTTTTAAGTCAAACAAGCATGGGCTGAGTCATGTTTGACACGTGCCTTTGTCTCTTTTTCTTCTTATCCATATAAAAAAAAAAGATATATTTTTGCATGGTTTTGTATATGTTGTCGAAGAGAGAGAGAGATTGGCATTCATCTCCTCCACCATCTTCTTCATCGTCTCCATTTCTTCTTCTTCGTTCCATTCTTCTTCATTTCATTTCCTACTCAAAATTTACGAGAGATAGAGAAAAGGCAGCAGCAGCAACTCCATCTTCGTCACCTTCCATTCTAAAAAAAAAAAAGAAGAAGAAAACTGTCGAGAGAGAGAGGAAGGAGGCAGCACCCAGCAGCAACTTCTTCTCCTTCAAGTTTCTTCCGACCTTTCTCCATCTTTGTTTCGAAGAGGTATTTCAAAAATAAACTTGTAGTTATATTGTTGCATGATTTATGTTCCAGATTTTCATGAGAAATATGTATATATATTGTGTTGCAAGATTTTGAGATAACATGTTGATTAATGTTTAAACATGTTGGGTTGAGGTTTGGTGTTTCAAAGCATGTTAAATGATTTAGAAATGAGTTTTTAGATGTGTTTTGTTGAGATTGAAAGCTTGAGATAGAGCTTCCATGGCGGCCATCGTCGTTCCTACGACTTTCGGCCTCAGTCCCGCGCGACCGCGGGGACGAGCGCGAGCGCGCACAGGTCGCGCGCCCGCGCAAGTCGCGCGACCGCGCACTTCGTTTTCGGCAGACTTGCCACCCTTCGGTAAAACGAGCATAACTCCCTCGTTTTACATCCGTTTGAGACACCGTAAATTTTTCCAAAAACTAGACTTAATTGGCTTTCCAGTGGTATAGGTTTCATTCCCTAATTCGTTCTGTGTAAATTATGAAAAATCGGCGAAGTTAGGTCATGTTTTCTGTTTCGGAAATTCGGGACAGATTCGCTACCTTTTAGTAAAATGATCATAACTTTTTCGTTATTTATCATCTTGAATCACCGTAAATTTAGCCGTAAACTAGACTCCCGTGGCTTTCCGTTGGTGTATGGTACAATCCCTACACCTTAGTGAGTCAGATCAGACAATTTTGCAAAGATAGACGTTGTGCGGAACCACGTTTAGTCTATGGGCTTATTGTTGATTTTGTTGCTAGAATCTAATTGCGATAATGTTAAGGTATTGTTGATACCTTAAATGATGATGATGTATGCCTTAATATGTTTAATAGCTAGGGTTGAGAATAACCCTTAAGCTAAGATAAAATTTAGAACGGATACTAGACCCTAATAGGCTTTTGTTTCGTGTTGAGTCCTATCGGATTTGGATCAACATGCTAAGTACATCTTTATATATTGAAGGCTAGCAGATCCGCAAGGGATAAGACCTGTGAAGAACTAGCAGCTGCCATTTTAAAACGTCGGTGAAAGGTGGGCTTTCTTTTCAATGGACTCTTAGTCCAAATATTGATTTGAGTTTTTACTCACCCACAGTTAATTATTCTGATGCAAATAGATGATTGTCATGCATAAAATATTTGTTTTGTATGATATCCTTATCCGTAATTAGTTAGCTCGCAAGGGGCTTTCTAACTGTTAAATCGATCGGGCCTCGTGCTAACTTAGCGTGTTAACCGAGGTTAGTGTACACTTGGGTCGGTGATATTAGGAAGAGAGAAAGGCTGAGCGGAGCTATTCTTGACTAAGACATCGACGGTTCTAAACGTCCGTAGAAAAGGCTGAGCGGAGCTATTCCTCGGAGTTTAGTTCAGATATGTATTCGTGAAAAAGGCTGAGCGGAGCTATTCCTCGATGTGTGCGGAAGAGGCTGAGCGGAGCTATTCCTTGGCACACCAGTTGGGATATGGATGATCATACAACAGAAAAACGCGCGTAATGACAAGAAAATGATTTAGTAAAACATAGGGCCTTCTCAGATAAAACCCCTGTGTGTTTACTTGGATGCATGACAATAAAAGCATTTTAAGAAACGTTCATAATATCAGATATATTATGATATTTTGGCAATGTGTTCACTGAGTATACTTGTACTCAGCCCTGCATGTTTGTTTTTAAATGTGCAGGTTGAGGATTGATGGTGCAGGGTGAAGTGCTGGGAAAGAAAGTTATTTTGTACAGGACTCAGAATATCTCCTGTATTTTGTCATGTTATTTTGCTTCCGCTACTTTAGTATAACCAAGTCAAGTCTTCAGTATGTCTTGAACTCGATGATACCTTTTTGCTACTCTGAGGTATTTATTTCTTCAGTTGTATTTTGTGAATTGAAACTCACTTATGAATTAGAGTTCACAGTGAATTATCGTTCCTGGAATACGGTAGTTTATTCCTTTATTTAATTATTTCTGGTTCGCGCCTTGATCCATCCTTCATTGGGATCGAGTCGTGCCAGTCACACTTCATATTAATCAGATATTAATTTGGGGTCGTGACAGAGTGGTATCAGAGCGATCTTTGCTCTGAGCTCTAAGTTCTTTTCAAGTAAAGTCTAAGATTGTTCCTTAGACTATTTAGTGATCAGTTAACAATTCTCAGCACTCACTCACATCAAGCTCAACCAAAGAAAGGTATGGAATTGTCAAATTTCAGTATTCAAGCAGGCCATTCAGATAATGGCAAGATTTTGATAATCTTTCAGTTCAGGCTATTCAAATAATAGCAAAGTTATAAAAATTTTCGGTTAAGCCATTTAGATAATGGTGAGAATTTTTATAAAGTATTCAGATCAGGCCATCCAGATGTTGGCAAAATTTTTATAAAATCATTTAGTTCAGGCCATCCAGATGTTGGCGATTTGATAAAATTATTCATTAAGACCATTCAGATAATGGTATGGTAAGACCAATCAGGGATTGGCAAAAGTTTTGTAAGACCAATCGGGGATTGGCAAAAGTTGTGCATCAGAAAAATGTTTATTAAAGCCCCCTTTATGTTTAAAAGAGTTTCAATGATTTTTATTTCGTTGAGGCAAGCTCACGAAGCAGCAGCTAAGAAGGCACAAAGGTTGCCAGATTCCAGTTTTGCAGTTTAGATAATTGCAAAAGTTCAGTTATGTCAGGCTTTTGATAAGTCCGACTTCAAGTACAGTCGAATTTCAGATAAATTAGACTGTAAGAATTTCGTGCTATTATTTCTATAATAAGCATGCAGTTTAGATCAGAGTGATCTAATTATTATTAAGTTGTTTCCATGAATTTAAGCTTCAGAGAACGTAGAGGAATTTAGAGGAATCTAGATTGCCTTAGTTCCCTTTAAGTTGGCTTTTATTTAAGAAAAGACTCAGTAAATGGAACCTGACGAAGAAATTCAGCAAGTTCAAGAACTTGAAGGAAAAAGACAAGTTTCAGAATCAGATCCAGTTTCAGGAGGCATGATGATCAGGGGTTCCAGTTCCAGTAGCTGATGCATCAAGTCCTCGTTTCAGTAAGGTTTGCGAATTGGCGTTTTGAAACCTCGAACCGAGATTATTTTGAGTCAGCGTCTCAAAATAAATCAGTTCAGAAGTCGTCCAGAAAGAATCTTGAGTATGTTAGTTCGAGTCAGCGTCTCGAACTAGACCCTCAGAAATTTTTATCTCGAGTCAGCGTCTCGAGATAAATCAGTAGTGTTTTGAGTTAGCGTCTAGAACTAGAGTGCAAGAGTTCGAGATGGCTCAGCAGAATTTTGAGAGAGGTTTGAATTTTCAGTCTATATAGTGATCTTGTAGTTCGGTCAGGAGTTTAGTTCAGTATATTAGATCAGAGAGTCATATTGTTGTTGTATGCGTGTTTTATCTGGCGTGCTTATATAAATGAGTTTCTCATGAGAAATCTCCTTTATATTTCAGATGGCGAGACAGATATGTACGCCTAGGAAGAGTGTGCCCATACTAGTTGCACAGTATGTCATATGGTTTAGGGCTTGTGAGCCGGAGCACGGGGATACGTTAGTAGAGTTCCTGGCACGCTACCACAAGCTATGGGTGCGTGCAAGGCTCAGAGATGTGGAAGGTATCCAGCGCCTGCTGAGAGTGCTTCCACCACAGTGGCGAGGATGGGCATCAGAGGCCTCCTATTTTTATATATGCCAGCACTCAGAGACTTTTGAGCTGATGGCGACTCTACCCGAGTTCATCGCCCTACTTATGCACCAGTACCTGACAGAGCGTGCACCCCCCCCAGGCCGATATGCTCAGATACAGGGCTATCTTCTTAGGGATGAGCCACCTAGGGGAGTTTATGATCGTCGCATTCCTCCTGTTTTAGCGGCACACGCAGCACCACCTCCGGAACCAGCAGTACGGTTAGACGCTGAGCTCCTGCCTCATCAGAGGTGCAGGAATGATCATGAGGCGGGACCCTCGCAAGTAAGGGAAGCAGTCTCAAGAGACTCAGATGACGAGCTTCATCCCAGGAAGCGCCAGGCAGTGGCAGATCCTCCGGAGAGGATCATAGAGGTAGTGCACGAGGTGCGCCACCAGAGAGCTGAGGAGGGAGGTGCAGCCTCTGCAGACGGTCTAGTACTGGTGATAGAGGAGGAGTCAGCGGAGGAGGAGTCAGAGGAGGAGGAGTCAGAGGAGGAAGACAAAATAGGCCTAGAGGGAGACCTCCAAGGCAAGAAAGACAGGAAAGAGTGGAGGAAGAAGAACAGGAAAGACAAGAGGAACAAAGGGAGCAGACACCTCCACCACCTCCACAGCGTAGAGTAGAGGAGCTTTTTCTACGACAGAACCCTCCAACTTTCGATGGAACAGGAAATCCATCGGATGCCGAAGCATGGATAAGATCCATGGAAAGGATTTTTAATTTTCTCCGATGTGACAACCAGGAGCGACTCTCCTGTGTAGCATTCCAGCTTAATAGATCGGCAGATTTTTGGTGGGAGTCTCGTCGAAGGACCATGACTCTGGAACAGCTTGATGCTTACACTTGGGATCAGTTCAAAACTAGATTTTATGACAAATACATTCCCAAGACGTTCAGAGTCAAGAAGGAAGCAGAGTTTCATACTCTGAAACAAGGAAAGATGTCCGTCACAGAGTACGAGCGAGTATTCTGTGAGTTGTCACGGTATGCACCTCTTCAGGTCGATACCGATGAGAAGATGGCATCTAAGTTCAGATCAGGACTAAGGCATGAGATTGCCATGTCTTTGGCAAGTCGGGAAGACCTGACCTATGCCGAATCCCTGAACAGGGCATTAGACATCGAGGCAGTAATGCCTGAAGAAAGAAAGGCCCCAATATCAGCTCCAACACCTACTTCAGCACCAGCACCAGCCAGGACTCCATCACAGAACTTCCAAGGGAAGAGAAAGTGGAATGATGGAGGTAACCAGAATAGGAACCAAGACTACAGAAAGCCTTGGCAAGGAAATAGGCAGCAGGGCCAGCAGAGTGCTCCTGCTCAGGGAAGAATTGCACCATCACAACCTAACATTCCTCTATGCCCAAGGTGCCACAAACGCCACCAAGGCATGTGTTAGGCCAGAAATACAAGTTGCTATAACTGTGGCCAGGAAGGTCACTATGCGAGGCAATGCCCAAAAGCACAACAGGAACGGAACCCTCAGCAACTTAAGGCCCTGAAGGAATCAGGTCAACAAAGTCAGCAACCCCAACAACAACAGCAGAGGTAGATGCAGCAAGGAAATCCCAGGTCTTATGCGATGAACCCCAGTACCTCTGGAAAAGGGAAGCAGAAAGGTAATCTTGCAGGTATGGGCAAACTTCATGGCATGCCTTTAGTCATTTTATTTGATACTGGAGCATCACACTCCTTTATTTCAAAAGCATGCTGTGATAAGTTAGAGCTTAAAACTGAACGAGCTAGTCATAGGAAGAAGATTTTAACACCAACTGGCGGAACTATGACTACGACTCACATTTGCTCGAACATAGAAATAGACCTGGGAACAACTAGGATTAAGGCCGATAATCTAAGTGTCCTACCGATGTGGAATACTGATATAATCTTAGGGATGGATTGGTTGTCGGAAAACCATGCCACGATCCTATGCAGTGAAAGGAAGATATCATTCCAAATTCCAGGAGAAAAGCCAACAAGTTTTCACGGCATAGAAATGGGAAAGTTCACCCCAATGATTTCAGCGCTACAGGCCAAGAAGATGATCAAGAGAGGAAATCAAGCTTTCCTGGTTTACCTGAATAAAATTGATGATATAGAGAGGGCAATGGAAGATATTCCAGTTGTGAAAAATTTTGCAGATGTTTTTCCAGAGGAATTACCAGGATTACTACCAAACCGACAAGTCGAATTCGTAATAGATTTGGAACCGGGAGCAGCCCCGATTTCCAAAGCTCCGTACAGGATGGCCCCAAAGGAGTTGCAGGAACTCAAAATTCAGTTACAAGAATTGTTAGACCTAGGTTTCATCCGACCTAGTGCATCACCATGGGGAGCACCAGTCCTGTTCGTGAAAAAGAAAGACGGCACATTGAGAATGTGTATAGATTACCGTGAGCTGAATAAGCTGACGTTGAAGAACAAGTATCCTTTACCAAGGATTGATGATCTTTTTGATCAGCTCAAGGGAGCAAATGTGTTCTCGAAGATTGACCTAAGGTCTGGGTATCATCAGTTGACGATCAAGTCAGAAGATATACCCAAGACAGCTTTCCGAACCAGATATGGTCATTACGAGTTTACAGTAATGCCATTCGGATTGACAAACGCCCCAGCAGTATTCATGGATCTCATGAATAGGGTGTTTCATCCATTTTTGGATCAGTTTGTCCTTGTGTTTATAGATGATATTCTCATCTACTCTAAGAATGAATCAGATCATGCAGAGCATCTGAGGACAGTGTTGGAAACACTAAGAACAGAACGACTTTATGCCAAGTTCAGCAAGTGCGAATTTTGGCTAAAGGAAGTAATGTTCCTTGGACATATTGTGTCAGCAGAAGGTATAAAAGTGGACCCCTCTAAGGTAGAGGCAGTGCAGGAATGGAAATCTCCAACTACTCCTAACGAAATCAGAAGTTTCTTGGGATTAACGGGATACTATAGGAGATTCATAGAAGGATTCTCCAAGATAGCTAGGCCAATGACACAATTACTAAGGAAGGGAATCAAGTACCAGTGGTCAGAAGAATGCGAAGCAAGTTTTCAGGAGCTTAAGAAAAGATTGACTACGGCGCCAGTTTTAGCCATTCCGGTCAGTGATAAAGAATTTGTGATTTATACAGATGCTTCAAAGGATGGATTAGGCTGTGTCCTAATGCAAGAAGGCAAAGTCATAGCGTATGCGTCCAGACAGTTAAGAATTCATGAGTTGAATTATCCTACGCATGACTTAGAATTGGCGGCAATAGTGCATGCCTTGAAAATCTGGAGACACCACCTATACGGGGTTAGGTGTGAGATTTTCACAGATCATAAGAGTTTAAAGTACTTTTTCAAGCAGAAGGATCTAAATATGAGATAGCGCAGATGGCTTGAATTGGTAAAGGACTACGACTGCGGAATCAGTTACCACCCAGGCAAGGCTAATGTAGTAGCAGATGCCTTGAGTCGTAAGACAAGCAGGTTGGGATTTCTCCTTACTCAGGAGGAAAAACTCATCAAGGATTTTGAAAGCTTACAGCTAGAGGTGGTTTATCCACCTGAGACGATTGTATGTCGTGTGGCAACATTAGTAGCTGTACCAGATCTCCGAGAAAAGATTATTGAGGCACAGAGAAAAGATCAAACCATGGAAGAGATGCGTTCGAAGATCAGATCAGGAAAAAAAGAAAGTTTCAAGGAAGCATCAGATAATGCTATCCTTTTTGAAGGAAGGATATGTGTTCCACCCTGTGTTGAGCTCAGAAATGACATCATGAGCGAGGCTCATGATACTCCATATACAGCACACCCGGGAAGTACGAAAATGTATCAGGATTTGAAACAGAAATTTTGGTGGAAAGGAATGAAACGGGACGTAGCTTCCTATGTTGAGCGATGTTTGTCATGTCAACAAGTTAAGGCATTGCATCAGAGGCCTTACGGTGCACTACAACCGTTAGAGATTCCCGAGTGGAAGTGGGAACACATAGCGATGGATTTTGTAACAGGCCTACCCAAGTCAAGACGAGGGAATACGGCCATATGGGTCATTATTGACAGGCTCACAAAGTCAGCTCATTTCCTTCCGATCTGAGTTACGGATGGATCGAATAAGCTAGCTCAGATTTATGTCAGAGAGATTGTACGCCTTCATGGTGTTCCGGTGTCGATAACATCGGATAGAGATTCAAAGTTTACCTCGAGATTTTAGATTAGTTTACAGAAAGAGCTGGGAACTCAACTCAATTTCAGTACAACGTTTCACCCACAGACAGATGGTCAGTCCGAGAGGATGATCCAAACATTAGAGGACATGTTGAGAACAGTGGTCCTAGACAGGGGTGAAAGCTGGGAGGAAATATTAGCGTTGATTGAGTTTGCCTATAACAATAGTTATCAGGCAACCATCAATATGGCACCGTACGAAGCGTTGTATGGGCGAAAGTGCAGATCACCACTTTACTGAAAATGCAAGAAGAAAGACAGGGGGAGCGAAAAAAAAATGAAAAAATATATTCAAAAAAAAAAAAAAAAAATTCCCCCTAGTCTGAATGTTCGGAATGCCCATGATAAAAAATTTTGTAATCTGAATGATAAATGAGGGCATAAGGAAGTAAGTTAAAAATAAATGGTGGTGTGTCCAGTGAACGCTTCTGAGAGTTTTAGCTCAGTACCTAAAGAACCCCACCTTACCTAAAGAGCCCCATTACAGCCCATAAAAGTCCTTTTGATACTTATGCATTTTTCCACTTAATGAAATTGAAGAAAGAGCACTTGCAAGCTTATGGAATGAATAAGTATGGAATGAATGAATTTGAGTGTAAACACTAAGCCTAAACACTGTGTGAAGAGAGTGCGGGAGGACCTATATGCTCAATTCAATTTTGACTTGCTAAGGCATGGTGATTACGCAATTAATTTGAAAAGTTGGTTGTTGAAACGCTGTGCCCACACGGATTGACAGGTTGCATGTTTTATTTCTTTCGTGTCTGTTTCTTTTCATTTCCCTTTTATTTTTCTTTTCTGGGTTCTTCGTACCCCATGCTTGAGGACAATCATGACTAAAGTGTGTGGGTGTGATAAGTCCATTTATTTCGCATTTTCTGGGCATTTTAGTCGCTCTAAATGTCCTTTTTAGTGTCTTTTTTGTCGGAAAAGAACCAGGAAAGTGGTTTGGGCATGACAGGAGTGAAATCTGGCGAAAGAGGCATTTTGGCCTTCAATTTTACTGAAATCGATGAAATGGGCATTTTAGACCTGAGCAGAAGATGTCGTGCCCACAGTACTCGCGCAGATTCAGAGGAGGCAGTGAAGAGGGCATTCCCGGAAAAAGTGGGATTCTGTTGAAAGAAGATAAAGATGGCGTGGAAACTTGATTGATTTTGAAATCTGAATGGAAGAAGAGAAGGTTGTTCGTAGATGGACTCTTGGGAATCAATTTGGAAGATAAGGATGGCATTCCTAAAATATCGGGATTCATTCCACCACCTAAGGAAGTTTCCTTATTCAGTCAGAGTCCAGTGGGCACGGAGATCCAGCAGATAAGGAAGTTTCCTTATCCAAGCAGATTCCAGCGGGGCATAGCGAATCCGGCAGATATTGAAGACCCCCGTTTTTTGGGGATTTGAATTGATCTTTTGTACTCTTTTATATACTAGTTTGATTGTTAGAACAAAAGAACTTCGTACCCTATTATTTTCTGCACTTTTATTTTCGCAATTAGTTTAGGTTAGACGCTGCTCCGGCAGCAAGATAATCTGGGGTCTTATGCCCATAGAGGTTAGGATTTATATTTAATGTTGTTGCTGTTCATCGTTGGTGTTGGACTAGTTTTTATTCAATTCCAGTAAGTTTTTCCTATTTATCATGTCTTTAATTTATGTATTTACAGTTCTTTATAGTATGAGTAGCTAGATCTATATTCCGGAATTTGAACTAAAGATGAAGGTTTAACAAAACACTTAAATACTCGTGAGGCCGTGTGGGCACATTACTGCACGATTAGGTTTCTGCCGATTTTTGTTCTTATTCCTAGTGAGCGTGAGTTGAATATAACTAATGTGGCTGATCACTCTTTAGTTGTAGAGGGCACACCAGGGTTAATTGGATTAGCGAATCGTGACTGTGTGTTAATTCAAATGGTAACTGGGAAATCGGTGGGTTACTGTGGGCACACGAGGAATCAGTAAACACAGTAAACTTGGGTTCGTCTAGGGCACACTGCTTCCTATTCATTTACATCTCTTTGGGGAACCGGGGGGTGGGTGATAGGTTAGGGGTTTAATGGACGAGGAATCACCTTTAAACCTAATCTGAACGGATGAATAAGGAGACGTAGCGAGGAATTCGATCTCCATAACTAGGTGACTTAATTGTGTAGGAAAATCGCTGTGCCCATGATCGAGTGAGTGTTAGTTAAACTGGATTCTAGTTCAAGTTCCGGAACCTTTTATTATTTGATATTTCTCTAGTTTCTTTTTGCAGATTTAATTTCATTGTTGTGACCACGGTACAAAACCCCCCTTTTTTGTGATTGGTGACTCGAAAGTAAGATCGCATCAGCTCTCTGTGGGATCGACCCTTACTCATAGCTAGCTACGCTCGCTGTGGGCACAGGAGCATACAAATTCATTTTGAGCGCGAAACGACCGCGCGTCAACATACAATGATACGACGTCTAACCATCTGCCATAACAGATAATTCAAAATAAATCATAACGATAATTAAATTACAAAAATAATTCAAAATAATTCATAACGATAATTCAAAATAATTTATAAAATAGGCCATAATGATACAATAATTAAATTAAATTAAAACTAACGATACTTTAAAAAAAGGAAAAATGATAATGCCTAACGATAATTAAAATATGAATAACGATATTATTAGGCATTATCGATATTGCCTAACGAAAATAAATTACTTTTTAAGGAAAATGATAATGAGTAATGCTAATTAAAATATGAATAACGATAAAAAAAGGAAAATGATAGTTTAATATTATAATAACGATAATTTTAAAAAGAAAAACGATAATGCATAATGATAATTAAATAAACAATCGTTATGGATTTTTTTAACCATTTAATATTATATTAATCGTTATTCGTTATTCTATTTTCAAGAATCGTTATTATAATTAAACAAAGAATATCGTTATGGGTTTTTTAACCATCATTATTAATCGTTATTCCTTATTCTTTTTATTCAAGAATCGTTATCATTATTTTTTAAATATTATTCTTTTTTAAATGAATGTTATCATATTTAAACTATCGTTAGTATTATTAATTGTTATTCGTTATTCTTTTTATTCAAGATTCATTATCATTATTTTTTAACTTTCGTTATTCTTTTTTAAATAAATGTTATCATATTTAAATTATCGTTATTCGGGTTTTACTTATCGTTATTCTTTTTTCAACAATCGTTATTATAATTAAACGTTATGATTATTTTTTTAACTTTCTTTATTCAATTTTAATTAAACGTTATCATATTTAAATTATCGTTATTCGTGTTTTACTTATCGTTATTCATTTTTATTTAACGTTAGGTATTTATCTTAATTATAGTTATGACTTTATTTCTAATTACCGTTATGACTTTAATTAAATTAAAGTTATGGCTTTATTTTAATTATCATTGTGTCTATTTTAACTAATTATAGTTATGACTTTATTTCTAATTACCGTTATTGCTTTAATTAAATTAAAGTTATGGCTTTATTTTAATTATCATTGTGTCTATTTTAACTAATGTTATGGTGTATTGTTAGGCTTATTTTTAATTATTTTATGCCCTCTGTTTAATTGTTCAAGCTATCATTTATGTCTTCTATTTCTATCATTATCCTTTTAGCCTAAAGTTACATAATTAAAATCAAGACACCACAACACTAGTTCATAAATTTAGATATTACTTTAGAACTAGAAACGTAACAATAGATAACCTAATCTAAAAAAATCATAAGTTTCTTGCAGAAATAAACTCGAAACGTACCTTTCAAAATTTAGAAATTTTTACACAGAAATGCCGAGGGCGTTTTGTTGATGAAGACCACGTTGTTTTCTTCAATAATCTTCTGTATCAGGCTTTCAATATATTTCTTCCCTTTTCTTTGAGGTAATTCAACATATTTTTTGTGTTTTTGTTTTGGTGTGTTCTGGATCAAACCCTACCTTCAATATATGCACATTACACCACCAACCTTTCTTACACAGAAATAAATGCATTAAATTTAATTTAATTTCGGTCAACTAATACCTACCTATACAAATACATATTTATGCATTTTACCTACCTTGTTTTGCCGAAGCAGAAAGAAAGAATAATGCATTGATATAGGGTTTATATCATTTTCAGTTTGTTTATATCATTTCGTAATCGTTTCATTTTTTAATATCTAGTTTTATATTCAATCATTACTTATTATCATGAAGCATTTTAAATTATTAAATGCATTTCGTTATTCATTATTAAATTTTCGTTATGCCGTTTTAAATTATTAAATGCATACGTTAGTTTTTAATAAATTTTCGTTATGGCAATCGTTAATTTAACGGATTTTCGTTATGTTCAATTCGAGTTTGCATAACGTTAGTTCTTAAAAAAATTCCGTTATCCTTCTTCTGTTTTTAAAAATTTCGTTATTTTAGGGTTTCGACCCTTTCTAACTCTAAAATACATGAAATTTGGATTTTTATATGTTAGGTGTGTGTGCATTTATTGGGTAGTTATTACCTACCTCATTTTGGTCGAAAAAAAAGAAAGTAAAAATGCATAAAAGTTCATTTAATGTTGGCCAACTAATATCTATCGACATATTTAGGCAAAAAAATAATAATCGTTAACTATACCCTTAATCGTTGTAGTTTAGAGAAAAAAATTAATCATTATGCATTAGATTCACATTTATTGGAATCGTTATGCATTTATTATACTGTTAACAAATGATAATTGTTATCCATTCATTAATTCAAAACAAAGCATAACAAATGATAATCATTATGTAATAAATGATAATTGTTATGCTAAAGATTAATCGTTATTTTATTATCATTTCGTTATATTTTTTTAAAGATTAATCGTTATGTTATTATCATTTCGTTATAATTTTTAAATATTAATTTTTACATTATCGTTATGTTATTATCATTTAATTACAATTTTTACTGATAAATCGTTATACAATATTTAGGATTTCGACCCTTTCTAACCCTAAAATACATGCAATCTTGATTTTTATTTGTTAGGTGTGTGTGCATTTAGTGGGTAGTTATTAAAAAATGTAAATAGTACACTTACACAATAATTGGGATGTGGGGACAAGTGTGTCATAGGGATAATTTAGACATTTACACTTTATTTTATATCACCTTTATAGCAACTAAAATTATAATAACGCAATACACGATGAGGTTATGAAAATTATCATTTTGCAAAGACCTCTTAATAAATCATAAACAAATTCTAATTTCTTTTAAGAGAGAGGCATTGAAGGCATCTTTCATACCCAAATCTTCGATCATCGATTATTTATCCAATTAGGCATTTCCTAATAAAAACCATTGAGAAGGTTAAAATTCTCCTCCCAAAATCAAATGTGTGTTTTCAAAGATAGGTTTTAATTAGTATTGGGAATTAATTAAGGGTCAAAAACTCTTATCCTGTTAATATTTATATTTTATAAAATAATGAGGGCTGTAAGAAGAAAAACGGGGACCGTGCTTAAAATTTTCCTTATTTTATTTATGAAAATTTTAATTATATTGCTTCTAGAAGTACGGTTGTAGTCCAAAATGTTTATTTTGGGTTGGAATTGGCGAATGAGAAAAGATAAAGTAAAAAAATTGTCCAAGTCAATTCTCTCCCATTTCTTAGTTGTAACATAAATTACATTATACCTAAAATATAATGTATAATGTTTTTTCATTCTCTTGTGAAACCGTTTAATTCTCTCCCATTCCTTTTTTCATTTATTTTTTTTTTCAGTGGTCCCCCCTTCCTTTTCTTATTGGTTTTTCAATGGTCCCCCCTCCCTTTCCTTTTCTTATTAGTTCTTTTTTTAATTTTTAATTTCTTCTTTTTTGATTTTTTTATAAATATATATATTTAATTTTTTTGAATTAATTTAAATTTTTGTGAGTGATCTCATGCACTGCACTCAATAATTAATTTTTTTTAAATAAATATATATCCTAAAATGGAATTAGTAAACTTTAAAATTAAGTTGAATTAATTTAATTTTTTATCTGGTGTCTCGTGCATTGTACTCGGCCGATGCTACACGTAGGCTCGTACTACACTCGAAAATTAAATGGGGGCGAAATAAGTTTTTTTTGAAAGAAATAAAAAAATTGAAACCAAAACAAAAAAGAGAAAAATAAAATGAGATAAGAATTGAGATTTGGGATGTATTGTTCTTGGGCTCAATTAGGCTAAACTGCTAATGGGCATAGTTGGGCTGAATTAGGGAATGTCCAGGCTCATTTGGGTCTGGATGAATTTTGAGTCGGTTTTACTTTTTTAGCGGATTGTAACCTATTAAATCATGTCATATAGATTTCTTACAATATAAAAAACAAACAAACTTTAGCTGGATTCGTACCTAGAGCATTGGATACTTGGAAGATGCCGTTAGTTATTTATTCAATCAAATGACTTTATGGCTTCCAACTGTATAACTATGAAATGACAATTAACCAATTTAAATAATCACATGTCATTTGTTTAAAGAAATTACACACTATCCCCGTTTTTATATTAATTAAGTGTTATTATGGAGAAATTCATATTATTAATAAGATAATTAAATTATCTAATATATTCTCATTTAATTTTATTTAGTAGTTTTTTTTTTATTTAGAGGTTATTTTTTTTAGAAGACTAAAATCAATTAGAATTTAATTTGATATAAGTTGCAACCCGTTGAGCCATTTCATAGAAAATGTCGATATGAGCATGTGAGCTTTTGAATCTCCAAAATTTCAAGTTTGTCTGACCGTCCAATGGAATTTATTTTATTCAAAACTAGTATTTCTCCTGTTTGATGCACAAATAATCATAATATTTTAGATTTGTAATATTATGTATGATTATTTTTAGAATTCTATATGTTGCGTTCAATTTTTAAAAATTAATAAAATGATACGCACATACATTAATTAATTAGATAAGAAGATCAATTTTGTGTAGTTATGTCAAATAAAAAGAAATTAAATTTTAGGAATTAAATGAAAATCAAAGGACATGATTTTTTAAATAGCAATATTTGTGCACGATTAAAGAACATTTGATTTCTACGAATATATGACATGCATAAAAATATAATTATTTAATTGTTTTAAATGATGAAATTGAAATAGAAAATTAATATATTATTACAAATTATGTTATACTTATGTGATCATCATCATTATTATTATTATACAAATGAAAATAATTTGTTAGGTGACAAACGTAGAGTACTACAAATATGTGCATAAAAAATAAAATAAAAAATATTTCAAATCCCAAATTTTCAAGTAAAATAATAACTAAGATTGCAAAAAATTATTAAAAACACAACTGTCGTAATCTAAACTATCGTGAAAAAAGCAAAAAAAAAAAAAAAAGAAGTAGAAAGTTCACAACAGTAAATATCACTATTGTTGTCTATTAACTCAAAACTGTTGTCTATTGTTACACATCTGTTGTCTAAACTATAATGGCTAAATTGTGTGATAGACAACGGTTTATAATAGAACCGTTGTATATCACATGATTTTGCCTTAATATATATAATATAGATATAGATATAGATGTTGAAGTTTGCCTCTTCACCAAGCTATAAATACACACCCGCGCGTGAAAAAGAAAAAGAAAAAGAAAAAAAGGAGGCAATTAGATTGGATATTTCCCTTGCCCCACTTGCTTGCCTATATACCCAGGGGGAAAAAAGGAAATTAGCTTAGATATTTTCCAAATTTCCTTGCCCACTTGCTTCCCCAAGATGTCGAAATTATTGCCGTGATGTGGTGCTGAATTCCACAGCCTTAAAAACGATTGACGGCAGCCCGAGGTGTTAAGCCAATCGCCGGATCGTTCCCAAGGTTCACATGACACTCCACCGACGCGAACACTCACGGCGGCAGAGCTGGAGTCAATCGAAGTTTGCTCAGAGAGAAAAGAAGAAGAGAGGATCAGTGGCTAGGACTTTTTTCTATATCATTTTCAAGAGACGACTCCCCATAAATAGAGCTAGGGAAAGAGCCGTTTTTCCCACTATCAAGCCCACGACTGAATCATGCCAAATCACGTCTCTAAGACCCATTCAAAACAGAAGCTAAAGATAAGGGAAAAAGGGCAAAAAATAAATCAGAAATAAAAAGAAGGCCAGAGCTCACGAGCCACACCCCACCCCCCACACGCGCGACGACCAGACCAGACCAGACCGGGCCGGGACGGACGGACGGCGCGCGCGGGGGCTTCGCCATTCTGCCTCTCCATAAAAGCCCACAAACCAATTTGAACTCAAGAGAAGGAAACAGCAATAAAAGGGCCTCCAAACTCCAATAAAAAATCGATGTGGGACAAGGAAAAGCACAAGGAATAAAAGGAGACAATTGCTATCCATTTCCAACAATCCCCCACAAATGGAAAGCAATAGGAAGAATAAGAAGGACTTTGAGCAAAACAAGGATAAATGTATAAGTGACAATAATCTTTCGATTTTGAATTGAAAATTATTCGAAATAAAGTACAATACGTGAATCCAAAAAAGTGTGTCGGACACTTGAACTTTAAAGGATTCAAGTAAAGTCCCTCAAATCATTACACAAATCCTTTAAATCGATTAAACTCCGCGATACAAAAATTGGCCATCACAACCTTGGATTCTCATGAGTGCAGTAGTAAAAACAAAGTTTTACATAGGAGACGGCCAGTTCTCCACACTCACTTAGGTGATTCCAGATTGTGCGTCTCACAAGCACAAAAATACAACAACAGTGCGTCTCAATAGCACAAATGTATTGAATCATTAAGAGCTAATAGCTCAACCTCAAATAGTCAAATATCATGTACATTAGTACAACACCATCAATTCCAACACTTAGGACCACCCACAGAGGGGCTATGGCACAACATCAACAATAATAAATCCATCAAGTCCGTCTCAACAGGACCACCTAAACATAGGCTATGGATTAAGACATTTCACAGCGATATGACAATGTCGATCTCCCAAGAAAATATCGAGTCAAATGAGATAAACTTTACAGCTTCGTTTGACCTTAGAAAGGTATCCACTAAAAGTTACCTCACAAATGACCTTACGCCCATTCCCTTGGAAGAATCCAGCACTTGATTGCCATTGAGACCTTTGGTGAGAGGATCGGCTAAATTTCTTTCAGATCTTACGAAATCCAAAGAAATCATTCCACTTTTCAGCAGCTGCTTCACACCAGCATGCCTTACCCGGATGTGTCTCCTCTTTCCATTGTAGACGCTATTCTTGGCAACTCCAATGGCAGCCTGCGAATCACAATGCAAAGAAATAGGAGCAGCCGAATTCCTCACAAGAGGTATGTCAGCCATCAAACTCCTCAACCAATCAGCTTCACGACCTGCTAACTCAAGATCAATTAATTCAGATTCCATAGTAGAGTTAGCAATACATGATTGTTTAGCCGATTTCCATGAAACAACACCACCATCCAAAGTAAACACAAAACCACTAGTGGAACTCACTCCATCATTATCAGACACCCAGTTTGCATCACAATAACCTTCTAAAACAGCAGGAAATTTTTCAAAATGCAAACACCAATCAGAAGTGCCTTTCAGATATTTTAATAAACGATAAAGTGCAGTCCAATGTTCATTACTCGGATTATATGTGTACCGACTCAAACGACTCACAGCATATGCAGTATCGGGTCTAGTGCAGTTCATAAGGTACATCACGCTACCTATGATCTTAGCATAGTCAGTTTGAGATACGGGTTCATTCAAATTCTTTTTCAGATGCATGTCACTATCATAAGGTGTTTTGACAACAGATAAAGAATCACAATTAAAGCGAGTTAACACCTTTTCCACATAATGTGATTGACTCATCAGAAAGCCATGCTCAGTTTTTTCCAGTTTGATACCAAGTATAAGATCAGCCTCATCCATATCTTTGATATCAAATGCGGAAGACAGAAATGACTTGGTTTTCAAAATCACATCAAGACTGGTACCAAAAATAAGCATGTCATCCACGTATAAACACACAATCACACAACCAGAATCATACATCTTAGAATATAAACAAGAATCAGAACCATTCACCTCAAAACCATTTGCAATAATAGTACTGTGAAATTTTTCATACCATTGAATTGGAGCTTGCTTAAGTCCATACAAAGATTTTCTCAACTTACACACTTTGTTCTCTAGACCAGCTACCACACAGTCTTCAGGTTGCTCAATATATATCTCTTCATTTAGATCACCATTTAAAAAGGCTGTTTTAACATCCATTTGATGAATTATCAAATTATGAATTGCAGCTAGAGCAACAAGTGCACGAATAGTGGAAATTCTAGTAACAGGAGAATATGTGTCAAAGAAATCAACATCTTTCTTTTGAGAATATCCCACCACCACCAATCTAGCTTTAAACCTATCAATTGAACCATCTGGTTTTAGCTTCTTTCTAAAAATCCACTTAGTTCTAATAGGTTTGCATTTTTCAGGTAAATCAACCAACTCCCAAGTATGATTATTAACTATTGATTCCAGTTCACTATGAATAGCTTCTTTCCAAAACGTGGCATCTATACTAGTCATAGCTTCAGAATATGTGATAGGATCTTCATTTATAAAGAACGCAGACACAGCATAATCATCAATCATATCAGGATTATCTACCAGAAAAGCAGTAACAAAATCAGGACCAAAAGATGTTCCGATTCTCTGTCTTTTACTTCTTCTAGGTTCAACATGATCATCAGACACGCTTACAGAGGAACTAGGCACATCAACATGATCAGTAGCGGAAGAACCAGAAGCATTTACATCATCACGAGATTTAAGAGGAAAAACATGCTCAAAAAATTCCACATCACGTGACTCAGAGACAGAATGATCATTCAAAGACAAAAATCTGTATGCAGCAGAATTAATTGCATACCCAATAAACACGCAATCATATGTCTTGCATCCAATGTTCAACATCTTAGGATCAGGCAGACGGACCTTAGCTAGACACCCCCACACTTTCAGATATTTCAAATTAGGAGCAAATCCTTTCCACAGTTCATAGGGAGTCTTATCTAGTCTTTTATGAGGTACTCGGTTCAAAATATAGCATGCAAAAAGTACAGCATCCCCCCACATATTATTAGGCAACCCAGAACTAATTAGCATCGCATTCATCATGTCCTTTAGGGTCCTATTTTTCCTTTCAGCTATTCCATTCTATTGGGGAGAATAAGGAGCAGTAAATTCATGTATTATGCCATTTTGTTCACAGAAATCCTTTAGGAATAAAGTGCTATATTCACCGCCTCTATCCGATCTTAACCTTTTTATTTTTCTGTTAAGCTGATTTTCTACTTCCAATTTATATTTCATGAACATGTCAGTAGCTTCATCTTTAGTTCTCAGGAGGTATATTCTAGTGTATCTAGAAAAATCATCCACAAATGAAATATAGTACATTTTTCCTCCTTTACTTACAGTGCTTCTAAAGTCTGCTAAATCCGTGTGAATCAGTTCTAAGAGTTCAGAGTTTCTATGTTCGATTGATTTAAACGGTTTCTTAACATATTTAGCCTCTACACAAATTTGGCACTTAGACAAATTATGCATGTTCAAAGCCGGGATTAAGTCCAATTTTCTTAGTCTTTTAATGGAAGCAGCATTAACGTGTCCAAGTCTTGCATGCCATACATCATAAGACTCAACCAAGTAGGCAGAAGAAGAAACGTTCTCATTAACAATGACTGAATCAACATTGAGTACAAAAAGACCCTCATTCAGATACCCTTTCCCTACAAATTCTCCATTTTTTGTCAACACGGCTCTATCAGCCTCCAATACAATTTTCAGACCCACTTTATTCAACAAAGCACCAGAAACCAAATTTCTACGCATAGAAGGAACATACAAAGCATTGCTTAAACTTAAAGTTTTCCCAGATGTCAATTTAAGCAGAATTTTTCCTTTACCGAGAACTCCAGCGACACTGGAGTTGCCCATGTAGACGCATTCGCCTTCTCCTGTTTCCTCAAAGTCGTGGAAGAATTCTTTATTGCTGCAGAAGTGTCTCGAGGCTCCAGTGTCCAGCACCCAGTCCCTTTTATTCTCCACCAGATTCGCCTCAACTACAACAGCAGCAACAATGTCATCAGTCTCGGTTAAATGAGCTTGATTAGGAGGTAAATTAGGCCTTTGTGATTGGCCTTGTCGTTTAGGACATTGGTATGCTTTGTGTCCTGGATTTCCGCACACCCAACACATGAGCTTTGATGGAGGCTTTTTGGCTATCTTCTTGTCAGTCGAGAGTTTCTTGTTCTTCCAGTCGGGTTTTTCCTTTTTCGGGACAAAGTGGCCTTTTCCTTTTCCTGAAGCTACACCAGATTCAACAAGGTTAGCATTAAAAGAATTTGAAGATAAAGAGAATGATTTATTCTTCAAACGGTTGGCTTCCTCAGTCCTCATATGACTGATCAATTCTTGCAGTGTCAGATCCCTCTTCTTGTGCTTGAGCGAGTTTCTGTAATCAGTCCAAGAGGGAGGAAATTTCTCGAGCAGCACATTAGCTTGTAGGATGTCGCACATCTTCATCCCTTCATTTAAGACCGCAGCAGTGAGATTTTCGTACTCATGGAGCTGCTCCATAACCGGCTTGTCATCCACCATTCGAAACTGCAACCATTTGCCGACGACGTACTTCCTTTTCCCAGCATCGTCTCCGCCATATTTTTTTCTCAAGAGAGTCCCAGATGAGCCTCGAACAGTCTTGTTGTCCTTTTTGAATTTTCTGGCGAGAGCAGATGTGTTAAGCGGCATGTCCATCAGAGCGGAGGTGCCACCCTTATCTTTGGAGGCAGCGACATCGATCTGGTCAGCGGCAGCAGCAGAGGTTTTTTCTTTTCCAGCAGTGGATTTGTCCATGATAGTATCTGGTTCGCCATTATCCACGATGATAACAGATGAGGCGGTGTCTGCAGGGGGATCAGAGAAGAGCACGTAATCTACTTCGAGCTGTTCGAAAAAGATCAGTAGCTTCTGGGACCATCTCCGATAGTTCGATCCATCGAGCGGTTCTAATTTCGACAAATCGGGTAGGACTCGCGAGGAGGACGCCATGAAATCAATCGTTTTTAAATTGATGTCGAAATTATTGCCGTGATGTGGTGTTGAATTCCACAGCCTTAAAAACGATTGACGGCAGCCCGAGGTGTTAAGCCAATCGCCAGATCGTTCCCAAGGTTCACACGACACTCCACCGACGCGAACACTCACGGCGGCAGAGCTGGAGTCAATCGAAGTTTGCTCAGAGAGAAAAGAAGAAGAGAGGATCAGCGGCTAGGTCTTTTTTCTATATCATTTTCAAGAGACGACTCCCCATAAATAGAGCTAGGGAAAGAGCCGTTTTCCCATAATCAAGCCCACGACTGAGTCATGCCAAATCACGTCTCTAAGACCCATTCAAAACAGAAGCAAAAGATAAGGGAAAAAGGGCAAAAAATAAATCAGAAATAAAAAGAAGGCCAAAGCTCACGAGCCGCACCCCAGCCCCCACATGCGACGACCAGACCAGACCGGGCCGGGACAGACGGCGCGCGCGAGGGCTTCGCCATTCTGCCTCTCCATAAAAGCCCACAAACCAATTTGAACTCAAGAGAAGGAAACAACAATAAAAGGGCCTCCAAACTCTAATAAAAAATCGATGTGGGACAAGGAAAAGCACAAGGAATAAAAGGAGACAATTGCTATCCATTTCCAACACCCCATTCCTTCATCCATAAGTAGACTCGCATAGCATTGAGCAAACCAAGGCAAAAATAATTGATCATCCCCCTTTCCTTCTCTCTCCCACCATGGATGAATCGATGCACGAACTCCTCAAGATGAGTGACACCACCATGATGGTTGTGATCCTCATACCCACCGTGGCGTTCCAGGCCACCCTCAGCCCCCCGGCGGCTTTTGGCAGGACGACTCACCAACACACAAAGCCGACAAAGCTGTGATGGCATCTACTCATCCCACAAAATACCAAGAATTCGTGGCTGCTAACATGGCGGCGATCGTGTCATCTCTCATCATATTGTTCTTCATGACCACCGGACTTCTATCCAAGTTCTTGCTCATCCGCATATTCGATAATGGTGATATGCGATAGAATTAAAAATTGATAATTTTTGGAAAATTGCGATAGAATTAAAAATTTAGTAATATGTTATTAAGTATTAACTCAAACTTTGTAAATATTTTCCATTAATTTTCATATATTTCTAAATTTTCTGACATTATCGATTGTTAAGAATGGACTATATATATGTCCCAGCACAATAATGAGAATAGAGATGGAATTTAACTTTCTATCTTATCCCGATTTTATATCATCATGTATGTCATTTTTATTTTATGCTAGAATTCCATGATGCTAATATATTCTACTTTTCATTCAATTAATTTTTTAATATTAAAATAGGATCAATTATAATTAATAAAATTGGATTTCCAAATCTCTCTGTGGATTCTGCGGTCCAACCATTTTTACAAAACAAGGATAATTTAAAGCAAACCTTAAAATCTTATGTGGGTAAACGAACACAATTTCTTGTTAACGCATGTGTTCTCCTACATGGTGACTTAGCTTTCAGTTGCCAGAAAAACTTGCGATGATAGAATTGTTAAAAAAATTAAGCGTCGTCCGAGGTAAAATTGCTACTCATCATAGGTTGATGTATATATTATTGTTATAAGTTGCAAATTTCGGAGTATCAAGTATAATTTACCTATATATATACACACACATACGTCGATATACAATAATGTGATATTATATTCAAAATTTTACATTAGAATTCATAAAATTAATATCCCACCATTAAACAAGAGAAATACTAGTTAATTACTGATTCAAGCACGTAGTGAACCGATTATTGAGTATTTAATTTGATCTCCAATATTCAATGAATATCTAGCAAATTCCAACAGGCAACATATGAAAAGTCACAAATAATATTAACTCTATATCGGAAACATAACAATAATTTATTGTAATAGGCGGACAGTACTCCAAAGGCCAAATTAAACATGCTTCCACGCTCTTATAAATATGCCATATATCCATATCTAATCTTAAATATCAAAGTTAATTAGTTTCCCAGTGAAATATCTTGCAAATGGTCTCTCTCTCTCTCTCTCTCTCTCTCTCTCTCTCTCTCACACACACACACACACACACACAGATGTGCATTAACGATGGTTGGTATTAATTTTGCAGGGAAGCGATCGCAGTTTTAGAGGAGAGATAGGAGTGGCGGCATGGGGAGGTTCAAAGGGAGAAGAATGGAGTTATATATCTACATCAGGAATTTGCAAGATAATAATCAACCATGGGGAAATCATCAACTCCATCATGTTTAAAAGCCCCCCTCATAATCATTTCACTTCTTCTTACTCATCCAAGTTTGGTGGAGATAGGAACAGTGCTCGAGATCGAACCGATGTAGTGAGTATAAGATACACTATATACAGCTTATTGCACATTTGGTGTTGCTTTCTCTATTACATTCAATTTTTTATTTTTATTTTTGTTTCGATTTCTCATGCTTTAATTTAATTTTTACACTTCATTCTTGATATTTATTTTTTAGTTTTTAGTTTTTATTTGGCTATTTGAAAAATTACATACTAACATTAAATTACACCCTAATGTTCAGGATGAACACTGAATATCAAATGTAAAATTAAACTAAAGCATAAGAAAATGAAATAAAAACTGAAAAAAATCCAAAGAAAATCGATTGTGTAGTAAAGAATACAACATCAAATGTACAATTGAGGATTTCATATGAGCTAAATTAGGCTCTTTATAATTTATACATCATCAATTTTACTTTCGAATGCTTTATATTTTTCTCTCAGATCAAGCTCGATTTCCCATCGGAGTTTCTAACGGGCATAAGTGGGACGCTCGACGGTGACTGTCGCTTTATTCGTTCACTTCGAATTCAGACAAACAGTAATCTATACCGATCTTATGGCGGGTCCGGGTCATTTGATTCGTGTACTCCGTTTTCGTTCCACGCAAAAGATGGGGTGATAACGGGGTTTCATGGACGGGCAGATGCTCGATCAATCAATGCTATCGGAGTTTATATCGTGCCGGTTTCCTCGCATTTGTCGGAGGTTGTAATGAAGCAGCATTCAGGAATCGGTTCGAGTGAGATGCGCTGTTGTATCTCGCCGCCGCCGCGAAGTGCCGGACCCTGGGGTGGTAACGGCGGCCGGGAGTGGGAAGACGGTGTTTTCCTGCCGTGAAAGGGGTCGAGTTGCGTTTGCGCGTGCGCGACACGGTTGTATTGACGGCGGTCCGATTTAGCTACGGAAAGAGTGATGGTTCAGATATTTCATGTCCGTTGCATGGGGATGATGATATTATCTACTTGAACAGGAAAATGGTAAAGCCTATGTTTATATATTATTTATGTATTTAATTTCAATTAAATACACAAATTATTTATGACACGATCTGCAATTTAGATAAAAACTATAAAATTCTGATTTTTTTTTTTTTTTTTGCAAAATAGGGAGTTTCAATTTTTTTCTGGTGAATGAAACTGGTGTGACATAAATATCATGTTGTTTGTGTCTAAACGAAGTACAAATGAAAAAATAAACAATTTTTAAGTTTTTACTTTTTAATTTCAGGTACAAAACGAGGTCGTTTTGTGATGAGATGAAAATATTTTCTACCCAAGTACAACACAATGTTTTTTGCCAGTTAATTTTCCTTTTGCCAGAAAAAAAAATTGAAGGGTGTCTATTTGAAAAAAATAAATAAATTGTATTTTAATTATAAATTGTTTCAAAATTTGTAATTAATAGTAATTAACCCATTTATATGTACATATTCAATCATCTAAGATAAGATGTATATGATTTTTGTTTATTATGCGTTGCTTTTTGAAGATTTAATAATCACATTTGTGATGATCATTCAATTTAATTATGTGTTTGGCAGATTGTGTTTGGCGAAAAAAATGAATTCTTGATAGGTATTGAAGGGTTTTATGGACCGTTGGAAGGAAGTGTGGGCGTTAATATTATAAAATCCCTAACATTTACTACAAACAAGATGAAATATGGTCCAATTGGTGCTGAAATTGGAACCTATTTTAGCTCTATGAATTTTGCTGATTGCAATCGGAAGGTGGTGGGGTTTCATGGCCGAAGCGGTACTTATCTCGATGCCATCGGCGTACACTGAATATTTCTGAATTTTGAAGGAGTTTTGGGTGGACAATCTTATTTGTTAAATTTGCAATAAATATTAAATATTGATTTTATTATGAATCTTCATTCGACTTATGTAATTTTACCGTAAAACAATCGCAATAATATTTTAGTTTGAAATTATTTATCATTTTGCAAAACTTGATACTTGATGATTGATGGTTGTATGCAGGCACGTCTAATTAAGTAGTTTAAACTTTAAACTATATTTTATCTTTTTTTAATTTGTTGCTTTAATTCTTACAATAATCTAAATGATTTTTGGCCATTTGATATATTTCAAGTGGCTAGAGAGTCCGATTAGTTTATATGAGCTTTTAAACATCGCCAAATCTCTTGGCATCATGGTGTATGGGTCGGCCCATCAAACAACCCGCTCCAACCTGGTCTGACCCGTCAAAAAAAAAAAATCGCCACCTATAGTACCATTTTGATTACTAAATAGTATCATTTCGTGTTTTTTTTGTGTTTTTTAGGGATTTTTTTGGGTTTATTTTATTTTTTGGGGGTGTTTTTAGAGGTTTCTTTTGTATTTTTCAGGATCTTTTGGTGGGTGCATAAAAGTTTGCATGATTTGCAATTTAAACACATAAATTTTAAAATTTTGCAATTAAAATACATAATTGCATTTTATTTTATTTTTTTTGCAAAATAAACTCCTATTTTTTTCTGGCGAATGAACCTTCACGTGTCATAAAAATCATGTGGTTTATGTCTAAATGAAGAACAAAAGAAAAATATATAATTTTGAATTTTTTTTTTACTTTTATATATTTCTCAGATACAAAACGATGTCATTTTGTCATTTTGTGATGGGATGAAAATATTTTTTGCAATTTTTTTTTTGCAAAAATAAAAACTCTTAAATTTATCACACTCTCAAATATCCTTGTAATTAATCTAACATCATTAATTTTAACATGAGTTTTTCGTTATACCATATTCATATTTAAAGAAATAAACATTAAAAATACTACAAAACATGAAAATTCTCACAATAGAAAAAAAGTAGTAGTTTGATCAAAAACTCATTAGCAAATAGTATATAAAATATATTTATATTTAATATAACATTTAAACGATCTTTTTGTACAATAACGATGTTATATAGATCTCTTTTTCACTTTCTTTGCGAGTGTGATTCATACATAGTTACATATTTGACGAAAGTAGTATTTTTTTTTATGAATATTTTACTATGTATAATAGATGATGGTTTTAAAACTATTTATAAAATGAGGTGTTTTTATTTTTCAGCAAAATTCAAGGGAGTCATATGAATTTCACCCTTACATTTTTAAATTTTGGGAAAAATCTCATGAAATATTAATCAAATCACGATGTTATTGTTGTAAATCCCGAAATGATGAGTTTTTGAGCCAAATATCTGTATGAATAACACATGAGATTTCCTAGTGCACTCTCTTTATTACACTCTCACTTTTTAATTACGAGTTTATTTTGTATTTTTTTCTCTTCAATATTTTATTTTTTTAAGATTTTGTTTAATTTTATTTTTGTTTATTAGGGTTCCATCCAATTTGAATTTATACTTATTTTTTAGTATTTATTTTTCCTTTAATAATTCATTGTTGATTATTTCAAAATTAAATTTTAGAATTTTTTTAATTCATTTTTGGTTGATAAATTTTGACTGTGATTATGTATGATATAATTAATTTTTATTTTATAATAAATATTATTAAACTTATAAATCGATAGTGAAACGCATATGATTGCAACAATAAATTTTAACCGAACTAATTAGGGTAATAAAGGATATAAAATTACAAAATTTTAAACTTAATTATTTGTTTGAGGCATGCAGTTAAGGTTAATTCTATTATCAAGTCCTATCTTTTTTCTTTATAATAACCTTGAAGTTATTTAATTATAATAGACATTTTTGTCCTCATAACATCAACCACTTAAAAACTCAAAATAAAAAGAAGCCACACTTAAAAACTAAAAATCAAAAGAAAGCATTCCAAGGAAATAATGAGAAAAGAACAAGATCTATTACTCTCTAACTGATGCAAAAGCGAAAGAATTTCAAGAAAATATTGAGAAAAGTTGTAGTCATAAACCATCTTGTCAATACATTTAATGGATAATTTATATATATCTCGAGTTGTACATTCTATAGAACCTTAGAACATTCATCATAAATTTCAAAGAAAGATAAAGTTTAGATTTGATCTTTGTTCAAGATTTGTTAGTGCGATTCTTAAGCATTTTTTTGTTTTCTCAATTTATGTCCGACCATAACGAACCGATAATTCATACATAGTAGTTTCCTTGTGAAAAGGATCCCGCACAATATTTTTTGGTGTGCGAGGAATGATTGATTCATTCACCAATAAGAAAAGCATCTAAATCAACATGAACATATGGAAAAAATCACAAATTAATCTTAGATCAACCTCCAATTAGTCAAAGATTGAAGAGACTTTTTGGGATGGTTGAATTATAGAAAGGCCGATTTCATTCACAGTCGGTGTGCGAGATATTATTGATTCACCCATAGTGGAAAACCTAACAGGAAGATTCTCGATCACGAGGTTGTGCTTAATTTCATCTCTTATTCCAACTATTGGTTTAATTGTTAACTATATATCTTTCAAAATCTCAAGAGTTGTAGGAATGATAACTAATTGATTAAATGGAGCTAGCTAGATATATAATCATCCACAACTTATTCATTGTTGTAACCATTTCCATGGCTGTCTTAAGGCTCGATGTACTCAGATATTGGACTAGTTGCGTTGTATTAGCTAAATTTAGGGTATCTTGTGTTTTTCAAGACCATAATAAAATTTAGTTTTCTGTTACGATATCAGTAGCTTCCTTCTATTTTTTTTTTTGTTTAGATTTCTTCTTCCCTATAATTTGTAAATTTTCTGAATATATATGTATTATAGAATTATCGGGTATTATATAAAATTTAAACCTTGACAAATTTTGTGAAAGAAATGGGGAATGATCTCAAGAAGAGAAAGTAAGGAGTAAGAATTGAGGGAGAACTTTACGGTAACATTTTCTATTCCAATAATGCGAAAATTTGCTATTTATTAAGCCTTAATTGGAAGGGGTGGATCCAAGAAACAATCATAAAATTAAATTGACTCACAAAAAGATAAAATTAAAGAAAAAATATAAGAAAAATTATAATTGAAATGTGTAACACACAAAGTGCAACAAGATATTTTATGTGCGCTTCAATTTGGGCACATGAAATATTCTATTACACTCTACGTGCTACACTCCAAAAATTCAATAAAAACTCAACTTAGGTTTATTAAATAATTGCAAATCCCATTTTTTTTTTTCGAAAATTCAACAATGAGTTAAAAACTCAACATGTGTTTATTAAATAAAGTTTACACTATTGATTGACAAGCTTAACTGAAATTAAACCTTTATTTTATTATCTTTCTAATAACTACAGATTATGATAACATAATACATGATGGGGTTATGAAAATAATCATTTAACTAGCTGCGAAGGCCTCTTAATTACACTACAACAAAATCTGGCTATAAGGACGCTTATAATGGGACGTTTGCACAATAAACGTACTATTATCAGTCTAATGGGACGCCTTTCAGAAATGCATTCTATTAATCTCTATGAGGTATAGCAGAAGCAGATCATATAAAATTCAAGTTCTACTAGATTAAAAAAAAAAATCACACTTGAAATCTTACTTTAAAAGCGTCCTATTATGCTTAAATATATTAAGTGGAAATCAAAATTGAGAATATATAAATTTGGGATTGTTAATATTCGAACACAACCTGGTGAACACGGAAAGTTACATGCTACCCAATGGGTAATATCCAATATGGCATAATACGTCTATTATGACACTCTCAAGTGTCACAATTGACACTTGATTGTGACACTTGAGAGTGTCACAATAGACCTATTGTGACATATTGGGTATTATCTATTGGGTAGCATAGAATTTTACGGTGAGGACTAGATCTTTACCAACCCCATGAAACTCTCTCTCACTTCCAAAACACTCCCAAAGCCTGAAGAATCTCTTTGTTCCAGAATTTCTCTCTCTTCAACTATCACTTAGCTAAACACTCCAAAGCCTGAATCTCTTTGTTCCTAAATTCCCAGGAAGACCGTGAAGAATGAAAACCTAATCCGTAATTATTCATTTATGAAGAATGAAGTTGCGATAAATTGGAGGGGCATTTGAGGAGATCGATGTCTCGTTTTCAGGTATTTGGGGTAGTTTGCATTAAAATTGCTCTTTGTTTACGAATATTTGAGAGGAATTATTTGATTGATTTTCGTGAACTTGGATTTTCGTTATTTTTGTATCCGAGTTTATTTCTAGTTTTCTCTTAATTAATTAATCATTTGAAAATGGAACATTTATGATGATCGAGATGGAGAATTTGTTTCTTGTAGTTCGTGTGGTTTACATTAAAATTGCCTTGGCGTGCTTTGAATAGATCGACATTATCAAATTGAAACTAGAATAGGCGTACTTTGGCGTTGTGTCTTGCACTGATATTCTTGTTTTGGCCGCAAGAGAGTGTCGTCATGGTCTCTCTCTCTCTCTGCATACATAATCTCTATCTATCTCTCTATATATAATATATTTGTGTGTGTAGGCTAAGTGTCTAAATATTTTTTTAAATCATGGTGATGTTTGGAGTTTCAGGCTGGAGCCTAGTTCTATCGTCTGTTAACTGGTAGGGAGGACAGCAAAAATGCTTTTCCAATAAATGTACTTGGAGATATTCCTCATCCTAACTTTGATCTCAATGAAGCAATTCGTTCATTTGCGTCAAAATGATTTCATGATAGAGAAGCAGTGGCTCTACTAGGTATAATATCTTGATCTGTAAATAAACTTTAATTGTGTATGGAATTCAGTCAAGGAAACTATCTCGCAATGCAATTAGCTCGGCTTTAGCTGTGGTTCATTGGTAGCCAAGTTTTTACTATTTAGTTGTGAATGCAGATTGGTTGACAAGAAATCTGAGCCCAGCAAACATTGATTTGCTTATGAATGAGAAAGATGCTCAATTGTTCATAGGTTGTATCTTCGAGTGGATCAACGAGCAGAGTTAGCTACAAAATGTTAGATGAAGATTAGTGTGAAAGAAGCTCTCAATCGATTTCTCTTGATGTTCTTCTCTCATTTGGTGACCATTAATGGGGCTCTTTGCAGCCAACTAGGTAACTCTTCCTCCTCTCGCTTCTTTTTAAATCAGAACACTAGGTTTGCCTTAAGAATTTGTGTGCCTCATAACAAGCTGCATTTTCTGCCATTACACTTAATCAGTGGTAAATGAGAGGTAACTGGGGAAATTATGGGAGTGAAATTTGAGCACTTAGAGCAATGGAATGATAAGGATTTGGTGAGATATTGGTTTTATTTTATTTCTATATTGAATGAATTAAATCTTCTTCACAAAATATTTCTATACTTAATCTTAAATACTTAATCTGACTGTGCACCCTTCCACGAAGACTGAATGTTTTCTTCATGTCTCTTGTTCAATTATGATGAGATAAATGAGAAGTCAATTGTTTTATTTGGGTTTGTTATTTTCTATCATTCATTCTGCTCTTGTTCCTTAAAAAAAAAAAAATCTTCACTAATGCTTTTTGCTCCACTCATCATTTCAGGTAGTTGGGTATCTTCTGTGTGCATTATCTAAACACCTACATGAAGAGGATGTCCAAGCTATTTTTAGGTAAAATCCATCACCAAAATCAATGACTCTTTTATTTATTTCATTATTTATATGTTATAGTATAGTTTTTGTTGCATTCATAATCATGCAACATACTTGACTTTGCATATGCAGCACGTACAAGCAGAACCCTTCCAACTGTTGAATTTGACTATAAATGCTCTTGAGGTACTATTCCAGTTTAGTTTTCAAATTAATCCTGATATAATTTTCTTGCAATGATCAGTTGTCAATGAATTTTACTCTTTTAATTAATAGGGGGAATTCTCGATTCCTCGAGACTTTTCCCATAGAAAAAGAAGACTGTTAGGATACTGGCAGATGTATCTGGAATAGTGAAACCATCAAGGTATGCATACAATGATTCTTGAGGTTAAATTAGTTCACATATTTTATTACAGCTGATAGTTTTAGTATTTAGTATATATATGTTTGCAGTAGTAAGTACTAACTGATTGTTTGAAGTTTCTTTCATAGTTATATGCTATAACAAGTCTATTCTTTTCATAGTAGGTAGGATATATGATTTTATTACATAGTCTAATGAACAAAAAATATTTCTGGTTCTGATTTCTCAGCATTGTACAACTTGGGGAGTCATCCTCTTCGGTCCCTAAGGAAGCTGTTATCTAAGATTAGTCACCCTTTTCATTGTGGAGGTTTCACTTGATGAACTTTCATTCAAGCAAAGAATCTCTTGTGGCTACAACGTGAGCTATTTATCTCTACTTATTTACATTTTGTTTAGTATATCAGGGAAGTAATTTATAGGTGCCTTTATCATTATTAGCTACTTGTTGTATGCTCTTATGATAGTTGTCAATTTTCTTGATGATGAATATAATAAAAACATTATTGTTATATATTTATATACATAGATTTTAATTTTTTATTTTTAATAGAAACATCCTTCAAAAACCACTCAAGATGATTGGTTAATTGTACATGTCTTATCCGTGCATCGCACGGTGGGTCATTCTAATTTGATATAAATTGCAACCTGTTGAGTCATTTTTAAAATTTTCTAGAGTCAATTGTCATTTCAAAAATAATTCTTCTAGCCGTCCGTATTATTGTTATTTAAATCTTTTATTAATTTTATTTAGTATTTTTAGCTTTGTCATTAATTTTATTAGTTTCATTTTACCATTATTATATAGTTTGTGTTATTTTATTAGTGCAATATTTTTATTGCATTGTGTAGCTTTAGTATTACATTAATTTCTGTTCGGGTTATTAGTTTAGTAAGCTTTGTTGTATCTTATTTATTATTCTTCTGAGTGAACAATACAACCAATTAACAATAACAACTCTCGATTAATTAATTGGTAGATTGTATTTGGTGAAAAAGGTGAGTTCCTGATTATGTCCCAACACAAAAAAAAATGCGAATAGAGATGGAATTTAGCTTCATTTAGCATACATCTATGTGTATTGCGTAGTTATATATGCTCTTCAATTTTTATTTTGGTTCAAAATGATGAATGTCGCATGCTTTTTTACGGTTTTAATTACCTAGTATTTTTTACAGTTTATTTAATGTGAATATGTGATGTATATATACATATATACATAATTTATTTATGGTTAAAAAATGGAATCATAAATTAATATGTTAGAAGTAAGACCGAAGTCGGAAGAGAAAGAGATTGGACTGCTCTTAAATAGACCAACAAGATCTTATCAATAATACTATTTATTTATTAACTTGAAATAATATAACGGATTCACAAAAATTAAATGTTAGTTGTTAAATCATTATTGTAAATGTAAGGTAGTATATATATGGTTCTAGTTGGGTTGTTTTCCTAATAGTTTATTTGGACATGATAAGAATTTGGGACAACCTCATAGAGATAGCAGCTTCAAATTACGTGGTTAGTCCAAATTGTTCGAATTGTGTCTAAAAAATGTATAATCTGATGATCATTGTCCATCAATTGTGTACTTGATTCGAGATAGATATGATGAATAAAAATTGTATGCGCGCACAATCATTTTATATATATAAATATAGGATTTGGTTCAAATGAGAACACATCTTTAGGTGAGAACTAGGAACTATTTACAGCTGTTGGATCTATCAAATTTAAGGGTGGAGATTGAGATTTAATTATCTTTTTAATTATAACTTTTTTTAATTAGAGGTGGGTATAATAGGTCTTCCCATATCTATATTTATTTTATTTCCTTATTTCTCTGCCCACTACAAACGTGTTTTTAATTCTATTTTGTAGAATTTTATTTAATTATTTCATCCTATACGATTTTTTTATTTGTTTCATATACATGGTTTTTTTATCGGGATTGGATGTTTTTTAATTATTTTGTTTTATCCTCTATGATCATGGTTTCAACCGTCACTACAGACATGACAAATTTGAGGAATATATCCATAGTAATGTAATACCCAAAAAATTTATTTTCTAAATTTAATTAGAAATATATATCTAATAGTTAGATATCCAAAAATTTTTGGTATTAAAAAAAAAAATATATATATATATATAGCATATGCTAACCATAAGGATAATCTAGGAAAGAAAACGGACCCTTCTAGGTCACATTTTTAGGTGATGTGTGTCCATTGAGTGTGTTAGAAATACCCTTAGAATATTCTCATATTTAATTTAGAACCCTAGCTATGCACTTAATTTGATTATTTAAAATTTATTTACTAAGTGTAACAGACTATTGTGACAAAATACATATGTAAAAAAAAATGAATTAATATATATATATGTGTGTGTGTGTGCATATCAATTATTTGTTTATATATATATATATATATATATATAAAGTACACTAAAATGTATATATATGCATATATATTCCACTTTCTAAAGTTGGGAATAATAATATTTAATATGTATATATATTGATAATCAATTAGATATAGTATATTCATTTGTTAACCAATTGCTTCTCCAATTTTTACACGTGTGTTAAGGTTAAGTTAGTAGGGTGATGTGGCTTGAGGGGGGTAGTAGTAGGATGATGAGTAATTATTTCAACCAAAATTTTATATAAAAAAATATATATAGTAGGAACCCATATAGTTTCCTTTTTACTATGCATCACTCGTGTAAATTCAACAGTTTAAAAAAAAATATTAACAATAATTTCCACAACTATTGCTTCTTCTTCAAGGTACGTTCATAAGTAATTTGATATATAGAATTATATATTTTAGATAATCTCCAATTATAATGCTTTATTTTACATTTATCATATGAATTTATATATTTTAATATTGTGAAAAAAAATTATAGGTGATCCTCATCAATGAAGTTAATAAAATTTCTCTCCACAATAATAGTATTGAAAGGGTAGATTGGAATTTAATGTGGAAATTTACAAAAAAATTACTAAATATATGTGGCTGATGTATTCGTATAAGATGAAATTTGCATATAAATTTAAGATATTTGAAATTTAATTTGGTAATTAAGCTAAAAAGAGAATGCATCAATTGTCAGTTAGGTCTACTAAAACTAATTAGTAAACTTTAAGATTATTTCTAGAAATACATTTATCAAGAATTTCATGTGTACAACAATTTTTGAACATATATATATATATACATAATATAATCATACATATTGAACTATTAGAAATGAATAAGTATCGTGTTATATATATATATATATGTATGTATTTATATGTATATAAGTACTTAGATTCATACATTACAAGTTCTAATTACATAATCATTTTGGAAAAAAATTTGGAAACTAGGATAGAGTAAATTTAATACCCTCAATAGGAATTGGAATTTAATAGTAGAGTTGTAGAACTTGTAATCAAGTCCCATTGACCTTAATACTTATATGCTCACCGTTTAATAATTCTAATACCATTGTAAGACCTTGAGGACTTAATTAATATATAAGCTTTCATATATGAATAAATTACTTTTATTTTTATTTTTTTTATGAATTTCAAGTAAGCTTTGTAAAATATTTTTATTTTTAAGTTTTGTCGTGCTCCAGTAATCTGAAATCTAAAATAGTTAGTAAGTGTATTAATTGGCAATAACAGTTAATGATTGTAATATATCTATTGATGTTATGAGTAAATTATAAATTTAAGGATGGATGCGATCATGGAAAATCAAATTAATGGTTTATAATAAAATTCAAATTATACTATAGAAACATAAATTAAAGTAAAAAAAAAAAGAGCTTAACAGTTGAGTTTTAATAGGGGCTTTTAACAAAACTAATCAAAGACCGGTTGATATAGGTCTACAAGGAGTAGCGGAATTTGATCGAAATCAATCCGGAATTTGAAAGCTTATCTACTATCCAGGTGGGCTATTATATTTTTTACAAATTGTATCTTTCCAGTTATTAAGCTCTGCTTTATTAAAATTGCATATGTGACTATCTGTGTTAAATATTTACGTGCTACTGTATGTTGTCGGAGTCTCATATACCAGCACTGTGTCAATGTGAGTAGCTACAGTATGCATGCATTATTTGTCCTGCCCTACTCCTTGTCGGTGAGACTAAAATGAAACACTTATGGGTTATACTCATTGGGTATACTTGGCCATACTCAACTTTACGCGTGGTGATGTAGTACGGGTTGCGGGCAGTGACTGGTTACACTCTTAAGCGCTTCACGATAAAATATTTTGGTGAACTTAGGTTGCTTTAAATTTTGAAACCTCCTAAGCTTCACTACATGCATGAACACAGATAGATTACTTTAACAAAATGATTTGCATAACTTGAATTGTAAAAATTTGCCCACTGAGTGCACTAGTACTCAGCCCAAATATTTTCAAATATTTTTCAGGTCAGTAGGCTGGCGCGTGGAGGTGACGATGCTGAGAAATGGGCTTTTGTTGTTTATGTATTTTCCCATTGTCTCTTTTTGTTAAATATTCTGTTGATAATGAGATCTCCGCGCTTGTAATATCCTTTTGTTAAACACTAAGAGCTCTGATCTTGGTGTTATGATTATGTATATATTATTATACAGCATGTTTGATTATTCTGAGTCTTCTGTTGAGATTTTATTAATCAGGTTACCCCTTTTCTTTCCTGCTTCTTAATTCCAACCCCCGTGGCGTCCATTTCCACGGTCTTTCGAGACCGGGGCGCTACAGAGTGGTATCAGAGCAGGTCTTGCAACTCTGCAAACCTGTTGGGTCAATTTATTTTATTTTTCTTTTTCATTAAATTCCCGTGTGATATTATAAAGGTCCTCAGCTCGTCACTCACGCAACAGCTAAAAGGTACGCATGTTTTAATGCGGTTTTTAGATTTTAAAAGTTTATATTAATGGGTGAAATGTTAAGTTTATTTGGAAATGAAAGATTGTGATTTGCCATGTTGGCGGAAATGCCTTGAAAGATTAAGTCTTACACTGATTACTTACTGGTTTTGAGAATGAAATATGCTTGTAGGCGTACATGATTTTGTGTTAAACCATGCTGATTCTATTGTATACATGTGAGGAATTTGTTTATCTATGCTTTGGGCATACTTATGAATGTTTGGCATATGTTGATTACACACATTGATAATTGATTTATGTTTGATGTTTGTACTCTAGATGAGTACTTCGACTTGGAATTTGAGAACTTAAGATGAACTTAGTCTATAGTTGTTGAACTTAGGCTGAACTTGTAAGAATTTGTGAAAATGGTTGAACGTAGACTGATTGAGAAATTGTGCTAATTAGATGGCGGGATGGCAGATGAGACCTCGAAAGAGGTGTCGTACTCGTGTGACGATGGATGAGCGGATAGAGAGGTTCCGTATATGTATTAGTAGACCAGGAGAGGATGTGCCAGAGTTAACCGCACGTTTTGTGACTTTATGGATGACTGTCTCAGGTATCGGTGGTATTACAGAGGTGGAGGCTACGGCGAGATATATTATTAGACTACCTCAAGCCTGGAGACCATGGGCTGCAAGAGTTGCTGATATTTTCTCAGAGAGATCTCCGCCTACTTTTGCAGAGAAAGTCTATTTCTCGAGATTCTTCACGTATGTGCTACGGACTTGGGCAGATAGACGATGTGTGGCTCCACAATTACCTATAGTAGATGAGGATATGGATATGTTTAGAGTACCATTTACATCGGTCTTACTAGCGGAGAGGACGATCGAGATGGATCGTTCAGCACCACCTGCACCAAAGTCGCCGCTTATCACGATAGCATCGCATGATGATGACGCTGGTCCATCTGGGACCCAGTTAGAGCCCATCGCAGAGGAGGACCCAGAGGAGGATCCCGATGAGGAGCCAATGGAAGTAACTGATGGAAGTACGACGCTCCACTTTCGACGTGATTTCGATGCGGAGGGGCGTCCGGGGCACTGGTATATTCCATCGTCTCCATAGATAGATGTATAGTTGTAGTAGTTTGAGTAGTTTAGTATATACTGACGTTGACATTTTGTTGTATCATCAGCTCAGTAGCTTTTGTTAGTCGGAAACGTTGTCATTCCTATAAGACCGTTCCGACATGAGGCATTTGGTAGTTAGCCTCTTTTTGACTTAGTGGACTAGACGGTATATTATATTTTTAATGTATAGATGATGTATGTGTGGTACTCCACTCTTTTATATAAAAGTTCCGTTTCAGGATATCTTTTAGATTTATATATATATATTGTGTATATATTTTTGGAAGGCTTTGCATATATACATTTCATTTTCTTTACGAGATGTGTGGTTATTATCTTTATTTTTCTTTTCGAATCTTTATGCAAGTGTTGATCGATTGGAGATTTGACTAGTTGCAGAATGCCAAGAGGAAGACCAAGAAATGTGAACTTGGCGGTACCGGAAGTATCGAATATTCCGCAAGGTCAGGGACCACAAATTGAAATGGAGTTCAGACGCCATAATCCCCCAACTTTCAATGGAGAAGAGGATCCACTCACAGCTGAATATTGGGTTCGAGCACTTGAAAAGATATTTGGGTTTTTGCATTGTAGTGATAAAGAAATGGTGGCCTGTGCTTTGTATCAACTTGTGGATGATGCGGATTTCTGGTGGGAGTCCGTTCGAAGGACAATATCTAATGCAGATTGGGAAGCGTTCACTTGGGAGAACTTTAAGACAATCTTGTATCAAAAGTATATACCAGCACATTATCAGCATCAGAAGGCTAATGAGTTCTGAAATCTCAAACAGGGAAACAGATCAGTTGCAGAATATGATTTGCAGTTTAACAGGTTATCTCGATATGCACCACAGACCGTAGACACAGAAGAAAAGAGGATTGAAAAATTTCGCATGGGTTTGAAACCGGAGATAGGCACTGCACTGATCGGAAAGGATGAAGCAAACTATGGTCAAATACTAAGTTGGGCACTTAGTATTGAGGCAATGCAAGGAACATTAAAGACTTCAGCATCTCAACCAGTAGCTGGGGATCAGAAGGGAAAACGGAAGTGGGATGGACCACAACGAGGTTATCAAGGGAAGAATTTTCAGCATAACTATCTAGGAGGAAGGAACTTTGGACCAAGGCCTGCAGGGCAAGTGAATGTTGTACCAAAATCTCAGGGTTATCAAGGGAATTCACCGTTGTGTGCAACTTGTAACAGATATCACTTTGGACCATGTGTCCAATGCTATCGATGTGGTCGACAGGGGCATTATGCTAATAAATGTCAACAAAATTTGGGAATGCAAGATCAGCAGCAGCAGAGGCCACAGTTCAGACAGGGCATGAGAAATATGAGACCACAAGGTGGAGGTGTTCGAGGGAATAACAACAACAATAGAGGTAATCCCAAACCTCAGCAAAATCAGAATCAAGGTTCTCGTGCACCACAACAAGCCAGAGCGTATGCTCTTAACCAGCAAGAGGCAGCTGGAAATTCTAGAAATTTGGTAGGTATGATTAGTTTGTGTGATATACCTGTGCTTGCTTTATTTGATACTGGAGCTTCACATTCCTTTATATCTAGAGATGTATGTAAACGTCTTAATCTAGAGCTAGAATTAGCAGGAGAAGCTCTAGCAGTAAGCATTCCTTCAGGGCAAACACTTTTAGCCGATTGTGTTTGTAAAAACTTAGACTGTGTAGTAGGTGAAAAGAATTTCACAACTGATCTCTATGCTCTTGAGATGCGAGACTTTGACATTATATTTAGGATGGATTGGCTAACAAAGGAGAGTGCAACAATACGCTGTCACGAAAGAGAGATAATATTTCAGAAGCTAGGCAAGGAAGAAGTGAAGTTTTATGGAGTAAAAATGGGAAATATAATTCCCATCATTTCAGCATTGAAGGCTGTAAAGTTATTACAGAAAAGAGACTGTCAGGCATTTCTAGTAAACCTTGTAAGCAAGAAAGAAGAAGGTTTAACAGTGGGTCAGGTACCAGTGGTACGAAAATATGAAGATGTATTTCCAAACGATTTACCAGGTCTTCCGCCAGACAGACAAGTAGAGTTCACTATAGACTTAGAACCGGGAGCAGCACCGGTATCCAAAGCCCCATATCGTTTAGCACCAAATGAGTTACAACAGTTGAAGGTGCAACTGGAGGAATTATTGGAATTAGGTTTTATAAGACCTAGTGTATCACCTTGGGGTGCACCGATTCTATTCGTCAAAAAGAAGGATGGTACTATGAGGATGTGCATTGATTATCGGGAGTTAAACAAGTTGACAGTGAAGAACAAGTATCCACTTCCGAGGATAGATGATCTCTTCGATCAATTATCAGGTGCAAAAATCTTTTCCAAGATTGATCTACGATCTGGGTATCATCAAATTAAGGTAAGAAAAGATGACATACCCAAGACTGCATTCCGAACAAGATATGGCCACTATGAGTTTCTAGTGTTGCATTTTGGGTTAACAAATGCACCTGTAGTCTTTATGGATTTAATGAATCGAGTTTTCCATGAATATTTAGATAAGTTTGTGTTGGTCTTTATTGACGACATACTGATCTACTCGAGAAATGAAGAAAAACACGAGAAACACTTGAGACTAGTGTTAGAAACACTAAGGAGAGAAAAGTTATATGCCAAATTCAGCAAGTGTGAATTTTGGCTAAATGAAGTAATGTTTCTCGGGCACATTGTGTCAGCAGAAGGCATCAAGGTGGATCCTGCAAAGGTTGAGGCAGTGAAGAAGTGGAAATCACCAACCAACATTCATGATATAAGAAGTTTCCTCAGTTTAGCAGGATATTACCTGAAGTTCATTAAAGATTTTTCAAAGATAGCAAGGCCAATGACATAACTTTTAAGGAAGAAGGTCAAGTTTGAGTGGACTGATGCATGTGAATAGAGTTTTCAGGAACTAAAGACAAGATTAACAACTACACCAGTCTTAACCTTGCCAGAAGGAGTAGAAGGATTCGTGATATACACTGACGCATCTAAATTGGGTTTAGGATGCATGCTGATGCAAAATGGGAAAGTAGTAGTATATGCTTCACGACAATTAAGACCTCATGAACTGAACTACCCAACCCACGATTTAGAGCTTGTCGCCGTCATACATGCACTCAAGATTTGGAGACATTATCTTTATGGGGTAAAATGCGAGATTTACACTGACCATAAGAGTTTGAAGTATATCTTCGAACATAAAGAGCTTAATATGAGGCAGAGAAGATGGTTAGAGTTAGTGAAAGATTATGATTGCAAGATACACTACCATCCCGGGAAAGCAAATGTAGTCGCCGACGCATTGAGCAGAAAGAAACAAGGAGTGATGGGATATCTACTCACAAATAAAGAGGAACTTGTGAGAGAAATAGAAAAGATGGAATTAGAGTTGGTGTTTACACCAAGCTCTACAGCAAGTGTGATAGCCGCAGTGGTAGCCAAACCAGAACTACGATCAAGAATCGTAGAAGCTCAGCAAAAAGATGAACGATTGGAAAAGATAAGACAAAGAGTCAAAGCGAGTGAACCAAAAGAATTTAAGGAAGATAACGACGGGGCTTTAATGTTCCATGACGGATTATGCGTTCCCAGTGATGACACATTGAAGCAAGAAATTATGAGAGAGGCTCATAATACTCCCTACATGGCACATCCAGGCAGCACAAAGCTATACAAGGACCTGAAGCAATATTTCTGGTGGAATAATATAAAAAGGGAGATAGCCAGATTTGTGGAGAGATGTTTAACATGTCAGCAAGTGAAAGTGATACATCAACGACCTTCGGGGTTATTGCAGCCGTTGGAAATTCCAGAATGGAAATGAGAGCATATAACAATGGATTTTGTGGTAGGCTTACCGCGATCAGTGAAAGGAAACTCATCAGTGTGGGTCATTGTAGATCGATTGACCAAATCAGCACATTTTGTGCCAATCAAAACAACAACGGAATTAAGCAAGTTAGCGCAAATTTATGTAAAGGAGATTGTTCGACTAAATGGAATTCCAGTTTCTATCACGTCAGATCGTGATACTCGCTTCACATCAAGGTTTTGGAAGAGTCTTCAAGAAGCAATGGGAACGAAGTTGAACTTCAGCACTGCTTTTCATCCTCAAACAGATGGTTAATCAGAGAGGACGATACAAATTCTGGAGGACATACTACGAGGAGTTGTGTTGGACGGAAACACAAGCTGGGAAGATGTTTTACCCTTGGTAGAGTTCGCATATAACAATAGTTATCAATCAACTATAAAAATGGCACCATATGAAGCCTTGTATGGTCGCAAATGTAGATCACCCTTATACTGGGATGAAGTTGGAGAAAGAAAAATTTTGGGTCCAGAGATCGTGCAAACCACTGTTAAGATGATCGACCAAATTCGAGCAAAAATGAAAGAAGCACAAGACAAACAGAAGGCTTATGCAGACAAGCGCAGGACAAACCTAGAGTTCCAAGTTGGTGAAAATATTTTCTTAAAGGTATCTCCAACACGGGGTGTTGTGAGATTCGGAAAACAAGGCAAACTGAGACCAAGATTTATTGGCCCATTCGAGATACTAGAAAGAATTGGTGAAGTTGCTTACCGATTAGCTCTACCGCCAGACCTGTCACAAGTTCATGATGTGTATCACGTTTCAATGCTTAGGAAATACGTGTTTGACCCAGAACACGTTGTCAAAGAAAGTGAGTTAGTTCTACGTTTCGATATGACGTACGAGGAAAAACCCCACGAAATTCTTGATAGAAAAGTTCAAGTCCTAAGAAGCAAGAAAATTCCATTGGTGCTTGTGCAATGGAATCATCATGATCGAACTGAAGCAACGTGGGAACTAGAAAGCAAAATGAGACAGCAATACCCTGAGTTGTTCGAAGGTACATGAATTTCGGGACGAAATTCTTTTAAGGGGGGAGGAGTGTAATACCCCAAAATTTTATTTTCTAAATTTAATTAGGAATATATATCTAATAGTTAGATATCCAAAAATTTTTGGTATTAAAAATATATATATATAGCATATGCTAACCATAAGGATAATCTAGGAAAGAAAACGGACCCTTCTAGGTCACATTTTTAGGTGATTTGTGTCCATTGAGTGTGTTAGAAATACCCTTAGAATATTCTCATATTTAATTTAGAACCCTAGATATGCACTTAATTTGATTATTTAAAATTTATTTACTAAGTGTAACAGACTATTGTGAAAAAATACATATGTAAAAACAAATGAATTAATATATATGTGTGTGTGTGTGTGCGCGCGCATATCAATTATTTGTTTATATATATATAAAAAAAGTACACTAACACGTATATATATGCATATATATTCCACTTTCTAAAGTTGGGAATAATAATATTTAATATGTATATATATTGATAATCAATTAGATATAGTATATTCATTTGTTAACCAATTGCTTCTCCAGTTTTTACACGTGTGTTAAGGTTAAGTTAGTAGGGTGATGTGGCTTGAGGGGGGTAGTAGTAGGATGATGAGTAATTATTTCAACCAAAATTTTGTATAAAAAAATATATATAGTAGGAACCCATATAGTTTCCTTTCTACTATGCATCACTCGTGTAAATTCAACAGTTTAAAAAAAAAATATTAACAATAATTTCCACAACTATTGCTTCTTCTTCAAGGTACGTTCATAAGTAATTTGATATATAGAATTATATATTTTAGATAATCTCCAATTATAATGCTTTATTTTACATTTATCATATGAATTTATATATTTTAATATTGTGAAAAAAAATTATAGGTGATCCTCATCAATGAAGTTAATAAAATTTCTCTCCACAATAATAGTATTGAAAGGGTAGATTGGAATTTAATGTGGAAATTTACAAAAAAATTACTAAATATATGTGGCTGATGTATTCGTATAAGATTAAATTTGCATATAAATTTAAGATATTTGAAATTTAATTTGGTAATTAAGCTAAAAAGAGAATGCATCAACTGTCAGTTAGGTCTACTAAAACTAATTAGTAAACTTTAAGATTATTTCTAGAAATACATTTATCAAGAATTTCATGTGTACAACAATTTTTGAACATATATATATATATATATATACATATTATAATCATACATATTGAACTATTAGAAATGAATAAGTATCATGTTATATATATATATATGTATGTATATGTATATAAGTACTTAGATTCATACATTACAAGTTCTAATTACATAATCATTTTGGAAAAATATTTGGAAACTAGGATAGAGTAAATTTAATACCCTCGATAGGAATTGGAATTTAATAGTAGAGTTGTAGAACTTGTAATCAAGTTCCATTGACCTTAATACTTATATGCTCACCGTTTAATAATTCTAATACCATTGTAAGACCTTGAGGACTTAATTAATATATCGGCTTTCATATATGAATAAATTACTTTTATTTTTATTTTTTTTATGAATTTCAAGTAAGCTTTGTAAAATATTTTTATTTTTAAGTTTTGTTGTGCTCCAGTAATCTGAAATCTAAAATAGTTAGTAAGTGTATTAATTGGCAATAACAGTTAATGATTGTAATATATCTATTGATGTTATGAGTAAATTATAAATTTAAGGATGGATGCGATCATGGAAAATCAAATTAATTGTAATACCCCGTAAATTAATTACTACTTAACTGCAGTAAATTGTTGCAATTACTATTTAGTATAGTAATTTTTAGTCAGATTAGGGTCGGAAGTATCCGTTAAGTTCCATGAATTCAAGGTTAATTAAAATCCCGTAGGTGGATTAAATATTCAGTTAGGGTTTAATTCCCTTTTCTGTATGGAAAGGCGGAATCGTAATTTCAGATAAATTCGATTCCTATTTTATTTACGGTGCGTGATTATCGTGAATTAGATATTCCGATAATTAATTTCAGGACTGGGAGACTCAGATATTCTCCAGTCAAGCAATTGTTTAAATTCAGATAATTTAAACGAGATGCTCAAGTCAAGAGAATCAGATATTCTCTAGGTTTCGGATGTTTTAAATTGTCGAGAAATTAATATCAGTGTTTTAAAGTGGTATTTTAAAATCCAATAATTTTTGATAAATTATTTTTTTTAAAATAAGTAAATTATTTTAACAATATCGGTTTAGTTTGGAATTTTTCCGGAGACGGAAAATATCACGATAACCGAACAACCGAGTATTTTTTTTTTAAGTCAAACAAGCATGGGCTGAGTCATGTTTGACACGTGCCTTTGTCTCTTTTTCTTCTTATCCATATAAAAAAAAAAGATATATTTTTGCATGGTTTTGTATATGTTGTCGAAGAGAGAGAGAGATTGGCATTCATCTCCTCCACCATCTTCTTCATCGTCTCCATTTCTTCTTCTTCGTTCCATTCTTCTTCATTTCATTTCCTACTCAAAATTTACGAGAGATAGAGAAAAGGCAGCAGCAGCAACTCCATCTTCGTCACCTTCCATTCTAAAAAAAAAAAAGAAGAAGAAAACTGTCGAGAGAGAGAGGAAGGAGGCAGCACCCAGCAGCAACTTCTTCTCCTTCAAGTTTCTTCCGACCTTTCTCCATCTTTGTTTCGAAGAGGTATTTCAAAAATAAACTTGTAGTTATATTGTTGCATGATTTATGTTCCAGATTTTCATGAGAAATATGTATATATATTGTGTTGCAAGATTTTGAGATAACATGTTGATTAATGTTTAAACATGTTGGGTTGAGGTTTGGTGTTTCAAAGCATGTTAAATGATTTAGAAATGAGTTTTTAGATGTGTTTTGTTGAGATTGAAAGCTTGAGATAGAGCTTCCATGGCGGCCATCGTCGTTCCTACGACTTTCGGCCTCAGTCCCGCGCGACCGCGGGGACGAGCGCGAGCGCGCACAGGTCGCGCGCCCGCGCAAGTCGCGCGACCGCGCACTTCGTTTTCGGCAGACTTGCCACCCTTCGGTAAAACGAGCATAACTCCCTCGTTTTACATCCGTTTGAGACACCGTAAATTTTTCCAAAAACTAGACTTAATTGGCTTTCCAGTGGTATAGGTTTCATTCCCTAATTCGTTCTGTGTAAATTATGAAAAATCGGCGAAGTTAGGTCATGTTTTCTGTTTCGGAAATTCGGGACAGATTCGCTACCTTTTAGTAAAATGATCATAACTTTTTCGTTATTTATCATCTTGAATCACCGTAAATTTAGCCGTAAACTAGACTCCCGTGGCTTTCCGTTGGTGTATGGTACAATCCCTACACCTTAGTGAGTCAGATCAGACAATTTTGCAAAGATAGACGTTGTGCGGAACCACGTTTAGTCTATGGGCTTATTGTTGATTTTGTTGCTAGAATCTAATTGCGATAATGTTAAGGTATTGTTGATACCTTAAATGATGATGATGTATGCCTTAATATGTTTAATAGCTAGGGTTGAGAATAACCCTTAAGCTAAGATAAAATTTAGAACGGATACTAGACCCTAATAGGCTTTTGTTTCGTGTTGAGTCCTATCGGATTTGGATCAACATGCTAAGTACATCTTTATATATTGAAGGCTAGCAGATCCGCAAGGGATAAGACCTGTGAAGAACTAGCAGCTGCCATTTTAAAACGTCGGTGAAAGGTGGGCTTTCTTTTCAATGGACTCTTAGTCCAAATATTGATTTGAGTTTTTACTCACCCACAGTTAATTATTCTGATGCAAATAGATGATTGTCATGCATAAAATATTTGTTTTGTATGATATCCTTATCCGTAATTAGTTAGCTCGCAAGGGGCTTTCTAACTGTTAAATCGATCGGGCCTCGTGCTAACTTAGCGTGTTAACCGAGGTTAGTGTACACTTGGGTCGGTGATATTAGGAAGAGAGAAAGGCTGAGCGGAGCTATTCTTGACTAAGACATCGACGGTTCTAAACGTCCGTAGAAAAGGCTGAGCGGAGCTATTCCTCGGAGTTTAGTTCAGATATGTATTCGTGAAAAAGGCTGAGCGGAGCTATTCCTCGATGTGTGCGGAAGAGGCTGAGCGGAGCTATTCCTTGGCACACCAGTTGGGATATGGATGATCATACAACAGAAAAACGCGCGTAATGACAAGAAAATGATTTAGTAAAACATAGGGCCTTCTCAGATAAAACCCCTGTGTGTTTACTTGGATGCATGACAATAAAAGCATTTTAAGAAACGTTCATAATATCAGATATATTATGATATTTTGGCAATGTGTTCACTGAGTATACTTGTACTCAGCCCTGCATGTTTGTTTTTAAATGTGCAGGTTGAGGATTGATGGTGCAGGGTGAAGTGCTGGGAAAGAAAGTTATTTTGTACAGGACTCAGAATATCTCCTGTATTTTGTCATGTTATTTTGCTTCCGCTACTTTAGTATAACCAAGTCAAGTCTTCAGTATGTCTTGAACTCGATGATACCTTTTTGCTACTCTGAGGTATTTATTTCTTCAGTTGTATTTTGTGAATTGAAACTCACTTATGAATTAGAGTTCACAGTGAATTATCGTTCCTGGAATACGGTAGTTTATTCCTTTATTTAATTATTTCTGGTTCGCGCCTTGATCCATCCTTCATTAGGATCGAGTCGTGCCAGTCACACTTCATATTAATCAGATATTAATTTGGGGTCGTGACAGAGTGGTATCAGAGCGATCTTTGCTCTGAGCTCTAAGTTCTTTTCAAGTAAAGTCTAAGATTGTTCCTTAGACTATTTAGTGATCAGTTAACAATTCTCAGCACTCACTCACATCAAGCTCAACCAAAGAAAGGTATGGAATTGTCAAATTTCAGTATTCAAGCAGGCCATTCAGATAATGGCAAGATTTTGATAATCTTTCAGTTCAGGCTATTCAAATAATAGCAAAGTTATAAAAATTTTCGGTTAAGCCATTTAGATAATGGTGAGAATTTTTATAAAGTATTCAGATCAGGCCATCCAGATGTTGGCAAAATTTTTATAAAATCATTTAGTTCAGGCCATCCAGATGTTGGCGATTTGATAAAATTATTCATTAAGACCATTCAGATAATGGTATGGTAAGACCAATCAGGGATTGGCAAAAGTTTTGTAAGACCAATCGGGGATTGGCAAAAGTTGTGCATCAGAAAAATGTTTATTAAAGCCCCCTTTATGTTTAAAAGAGTTTCAATGATTTTTATTTCGTTGAGGCAAGCTCACGAAGCAGCAGCTAAGAAGGCACAAAGGTTGCCAGATTCCAGTTTTGCAGTTTAGATAATTGCAAAAGTTCAGTTATGTCAGGCTTTTGATAAGTCCGACTTCAAGTACAGTCGAATTTCAGATAAATTAGACTGTAAGAATTTCGTGCTATTATTTCTATAATAAGCATGCAGTTTAGATCAGAGTGATCTAATTATTATTAAGTTGTTTCCATGAATTTAAGCTTCAGAGAACGTAGAGGAATTTAGAGGAATCTAGATTGCCTTAGTTCCCTTTAAGTTGGCTTTTATTTAAGAAAAGACTCAGTAAATGGAACCTGACGAAGAAATTCAGCAAGTTCAAGAACTTGAAGGAAAAAGACAAGTTTCAGAATCAGATCCAGTTTCAGGAGGCATGATGATCAGGGGTTCCAGTTCCAGTAGCTGATGCATCAAGTCCTCGTTTCAGTAAGGTTTGCGAATTGGCGTTTTGAAACCTCGAACCGAGATTATTTTGAGTCAGCGTCTCAAAATAAATCAGTTCAGAAGTCGTCCAGAAAGAATCTTGAGTATGTTAGTTCGAGTCAGCGTCTCGAACTAGACCCTCAGAAATTTTTATCTCGAGTCAGCGTCTCGAGATAAATCAGTAGTGTTTTGAGTTAGCGTCTAGAACTAGAGTGCAAGAGTTCGAGATGGCTCAGCAGAATTTTGAGAGAGGTTTGAATTTTCAGTCTATATAGTGATCTTGTAGTTCGGTCAGGAGTTTAGTTCAGTATATTAGATCAGAGAGTCATATTGTTGTTGTATGCGTGTTTTATCTGGCGTGCTTATATAAATGAGTTTCTCATGAGAAATCTCCTTTATATTTCAGATGGCGAGACAGATATGTACGCCTAGGAAGAGTGTGCCCATACTAGTTGCACAGTATGTCATATGGTTTAGGGCTTGTGAGCCGGAGCACGGGGATACGTTAGTAGAGTTCCTGGCACGCTACCACAAGCTATGGGTGCGTGCAAGGCTCAGAGATGTGGAAGGTATCCAGCGCCTGCTGAGAGTGCTTCCACCACAGTGGCGAGGATGGGCATCAGAGGCCTCCTATTTTTATATATGCCAGCACTCAGAGACTTTTGAGCTGATGGCGAATCTACCCGAGTTCATCGCCCTACTTATGCACCAGTACCTGACAGAGCGTGCACCCCCCCCAGGCCGATATGCTCAGATACAGGGCTATCTTCTTAGGGATGAGCCACCTAGGGGAGTTTATGATCGTCGCATTCCTCCTGTTTTAGTGGCACACGCAGCACCACCTCCGGAACCAGCAGTACGGTTAGACGCTGAGCTCCTGCCTCATCAGAGGTGCAGGAATGATCATGAGGCAGGACCCTCGCAAGTAAGGGAAGCAGTCTCAAGAGACTCAGATGACGAGCTTCATCCCAGGAAGCGCCAGGCAGTGGCAGATCCTCCGGAGAGGATCATAGAGGTAGTGCACGAGGTGCGCCACCAGAGAGCTGAGGAGGGAGGTGCAGCCTCTGCAGACGGTCTAGTACTGGTGATAGAGGAGGAGTCAGCGGAGGAGGAGTCAGAGGAGGAGGAGTCAGAGGAGGAAGACAAAATAGGCCTAGAGGGAGACCTCCAAGGCAAGAAAGACAGGAAAGAGTGGAGGAAGAAGAACAGGAAAGACAAGAGGAACAAAGGGAGCAGACACCTCCACCACCTCCACAGCGTAGAGTAGAGGAGCTTTTTCTACGACAGAACCCTCCAACTTTCGATGGAACAGGAAATCCATCGGATGCCGAAGCATGGATAAGATCCATGGAAAGGATTTTTAATTTTCTCCGATGTGACAACCAGGAGCGACTCTCCTGTGTAGCATTCCAGCTTAATAGATCGGCAGATTTTTGGTGGGAGTCTCGTCGAAGGACCATGACTCTGGAACAGCTTGATGCTTACACTTGGGATCAGTTCAAAACTAGATTTTATGACAAATACATTCCCAAGACGTTCAGAGTCAAGAAGGAAGCAGAGTTTCATACTCTGAAACAAGGAAAGATGTCCGTCACAGAGTACGAGCGAGTATTCTGTGAGTTGTCACGGTATGCACCTCTTCAGGTCGATACCGATGAGAAGATGGCATCTAAGTTCAGATTAGGACTAAGGCATGAGATTGCCATGTCTTTGGCAAGTCGGGAAGACCTGACCTATGCCGAATCCCTGAACAGGGCATTAGACATCGAGGCAGTAATGCCTGAAGAAAGAAAGGCCCCAATATCAGCTCCAACACCTACTTCAGCACCAGCACCAGCCAGGACTCCATCACAGAACTTCCAAGGGAAGAGAAAGTGGAATGATGGAGGTAACCAGAATAGGAACCAAGACTACAGAAAGCCTTGGCAAGGAAATAGGCAGCAGGGCCAGCAGAGTGCTCCTGCTCAGGGAAGAATTGCACCATCACAACCTAACATTCCTCTATGCCCAAGGTGCCACAAACGCCACCAAGGCATGTGTTAGGCCAGAAATACAAGTTGCTATAACTGTGGCCAGGAAGGTCACTATGCGAGGCAATGCCCAAAAGCACAACAGGAACGGAACCCTCAGCAACTTAAGGCCCTGAAGGAATCAGGTCAACAAAGTCAGCAACCCCAACAACAACAGCAGAGGTAGATGCAGCAAGGAAATCCCAGGTCTTATGCGATGAACCCCAGTACCTCTGGAAAAGGGAAGCAGAAAGGTAATCTTGCAGGTATGGGCAAACTTCATGGCATGCCTTTAGTCATTTTATTTGATACTGGAGCATCACACTCCTTTATTTCAAAAGCATGCTGTGATAAGTTAGAGCTTAAAACTGAACGAGCTAGTCATAGGAAGAAGATTTTAACACCAACTGGCGGAACTATGACTACGACTCACATTTGCTCGAACATAGAAATAGACCTGGGAACAACTAGGATTAAGGCCGATAATCTAAGTGTCCTACCGATGTGGAATACTGATATAATCTTAGGGATGGATTGGTTGTCAGAAAACCATGCCACGATCCTATGCAGTGAAAGGAAGATATCATTCCAAATTCCAGGAGAAAAGCCAACAAGTTTTCACGGCATAGAAATGGGAAAGTTCACCCCAATGATTTCAGCGCTACAGGCCAAGAAGATGATCAAGAGAGGAAATCAAGCTTTCCTGGTTTACCTGAATAAAATTGATGATATAGAGAGGGCAATGGAAGATATTCCAGTTGTGAAAAATTTTGCAGATGTTTTTCCAGAGGAATTACCAGGATTACTACCAAACCGACAAGTCGAATTCGTAATAGATTTGGAACCGGGAGCAGCCCCGATTTCCAAAGCTCCGTACAGGATGGCCCCAAAGGAGTTGCAGGAACTCAAAATTCAGTTACAAGAATTTTTAGACCTAGGTTTCATCCGACCTAGTGCATCACCATGGGGAGCACCAGTCCTGTTCGTGAAAAAGAAAGACGGCACATTGAGAATGTGTATAGATTACCGTGAGCTGAATAAGCTGACGTTGAAGAACAAGTATCCTTTACCAAGGATTGATGATCTTTTTGATCAGCTCAAGGGAGCAAATGTGTTCTCGAAGATTGACCTAAGGTCTGGGTATCATCAGTTGACGATCAAGTCAGAAGATATACCCAAGACAGCTTTCCGAACCAGATATGGTCATTACGAGTTTACAGTAATGCCATTCGGATTGACAAACGCCCCAGCAGTATTCATGGATCTCATGAATAGGGTGTTTCATCCATTTTTGGATCAGTTTGTCCTTGTGTTTATAGATGATATTCTCATCTACTCTAAGAATGAATCAGATCATGCAGAGCATCTGAGGACAGTGTTGGAAACACTAAGAACAGAACGACTTTATGCCAAGTTCAGCAAGTGCGAATTTTGGCTAAAGGAAGTAATGTTCCTTGGACATATTGTGTCAGCAGAAGGTATAAAAGTGGACCCCTCTAAGGTAGAGGCAGTGCAGGAATGGAAATCTCCAACTACTCCTAACGAAATCAGAAGTTTCTTGGGATTAACGGGATACTATAGGAGATTCATAGAAGGATTCTCCAAGATAGCTAGGCCAATGACACAATTACTAAGGAAGGGAATCAAGTACCAGTGGTCAGAAGAATGCGAAGCAAGTTTTCAGGAGCTTAAGAAAAGATTGACTACGGCGCCAGTTTTAGCCATTCCGGTCAGTGATAAAGAATTTGTGATTTATACAGATGCTTCAAAGGATGGATTAGGCTGTGTCCTAATGCAAGAAGGCAAAGTCATAGCGTATGCGTCCAGACAGTTAAGAATTCATGAGTTGAATTATCCTACGCATGACTTAGAATTGGCGGCAATAGTGCATGCCTTGAAAATCTGGAGACACCACCTATACGGGGTTAGGTGTGAGATTTTCACAGATCATAAGAGTTTAAAGTACTTTTTCAAGCAGAAGGATCTAAATATGAGATAGCGCAGATGGCTTGAATTGGTAAAGGACTACGACTGCGGAATCAGTTACCACCCAGGCAAGGCTAATGTAGTAGCAGATGCCTTGAGTCGTAAGACAAGCAGGTTGGGATTTCTCCTTACTCAGGAGGAAAAACTCATCAAGGATTTTGAAAGCTTACAGCTAGAGGTGGTTTATCCACCTGAGACGATTGTATGTCGTGTGGCAACATTAGTAGCTGTACCAGATCTCCGAGAAAAGATTATTGAGGCACAGAGAAAAGATCAAACCATGGAAGAGATGCGTTCGAAGATCAGATCAGGAAAAAAAGAAAGTTTCAAGGAAGCATCAGATAATGCTATCCTTTTTGAAGGAAGGATATGTGTTCCACCCTGTGTTGAGCTCAGAAATGAGATCATGAGCGAGGCTCATGATACTCCATATACAGCACACCCGGGAAGTACGAAAATGTATCAGGATTTGAAACAGAAATTTTGGTGGAAAGGAATGAAACGGGACGTAGCTTCCTATGTTGAGCGATGTTTGTCGTGTCAACAAGTTAAGGCATTGCATCAGAGGCCTTACGGTGCACTACAACCGTTAGAGATTCCCGAGTGGAAGTGGGAACACATAGCGATGGATTTTGTAACAGGCCTACCCAAGTCAAGACGAGGGAATACGGCCATATGGGTCATTATTGACAGGCTCACAAAGTTAGCTCATTTCCTTCCGATCCGAGTTACGGATGGATCGAATAAGCTAGCTCAGATTTATGTCAGAGAGATTGTACGCCTTCATGGTGTTCCGGTGTCGATAACATCGGATAGAGATTCAAAGTTTACCTCGAGATTTTAGATTAGTTTACAGAAAGAGCTGGGAACTCAACTCAATTTCAGTACAACGTTTCACCCACAGACAGATGGTCAGTCCGAGAGGATGATCCAAACATTAGAGGACATGTTGAGAACAGTGGTCCTAGACAGGGGTGAAAGCTGGGAGGAAATATTAGCGTTGATTGAGTTTGCCTATAACAATAGTTATCAGGCAACCATCAATATGGCACCGTACGAAGCGTTGTATGGGCGAAAGTGCAGATCACCACTTTACTGAAAATGCAAGAAGAAAGACAGGGGGAGCGAAAAAAAAATGAAAAAATATATTCAAAAAAAAAAAAAAAAAATTCCCCCTAGTCTGAATGTTCGGAATGCCCATGATAAAAAATTTTGTAATCTGAATGATAAATGAGGGCATAAGGAAGTAAGTTAAAAATAAATGGTGGTGTGTCCAGTGAACGCTTCTGAGAGTTTTAGCTCAGTACCTAAAGAACCCCACCTTACCTAAAGAGCCCCATTACAGCCCATAAAAGTCCTTTTGATACTTATGCATTTTTCCACTTAATGAAATTGAAGAAAGAGCACTTGCAAGCTTATGGAATGAATAAGTATGGAATGAATGAATTTGAGTGTAAACACTAAGCCTAAACACTGTGTGAAGAGAGTGCGGGAGGACCTATATGCTCAATTCAATTTTGACTTGCTAAGGCATGGTGATTACGCAATTAATTTGAAAAGTTGGTTGTTGAAACGCTGTGCCCACACGGATTGACAGGTTGCATGTTTTATTTCTTTCGTGTCTGTTTCTTTTCATTTCCCTTTTATTTTTCTTTTCTGGGTTCTTCGTACCCCATGCTTGAGGACAATCATGACTAAAGTGTGTGGGTGTGATAAGTCCATTTATTTCGCATTTTCTGGGCATTTTAGTCGCTCTAAATGTCCTTTTTAGTGTCTTTTTTGTCGGAAAAGAACCAGGAAAGTGGTTTGGGCATGACAGGAGTGAAATCTGGCGAAAGAGGCATTTTGGCCTTCAATTTTACTGAAATCGATGAAATGGGCATTTTAGACCTGAGCAGAAGATGTCGTGCCCACAGTACTCGCGCAGATTCAGAGGAGGCAGTGAAGAGGGCATTCCCGGAAAAAGTGGGATTCTGTTGAAAGAAGATAAAGATGGCGTGGAAACTTGATTGATTTTGAAATCTGAATGGAAGAAGAGAAGGTTGTTCGTAGATGGACTCTTGGGAATCAATTTGGAAGATAAGGATGGCATTCCTAAAATATCGGGATTCATTCCACCACCTAAGGAAGTTTCCTTATTCAGTCAGAGTCCAGTGGGCACGGAGATCCAGCAGATAAGGAAGTTTCCTTATCCAAGCAGATTCCAGCGGGGCATAGCGAATCCGGCAGATATTGAAGACCCCCGTTTTTTGGGGATTTGAATTGATCTTTTGTACTCTTTTATATACTAGTTTGATTGTTAGAACAAAAGAACTTCGTACCCTATTATTTTCTGCACTTTTATTTTCGCAATTAGTTTAGGTTAGACGCTGCTCCGGCAGCAAGATAATCTGGGGTCTTATGCCCATAGAGGTTAGGATTTATATTTAATGTTGTTGCTGTTCATCGTTGGTGTTGGACTAGTTTTTATTCAATTCCAGTAAGTTTTTCCTATTTATCATGTCTTTAATTTATGTATTTACAGTTCTTTATAGTATGAGTAGCTAGATCTATATTCCGGAATTTGAACTAAAGATGAAGGTTTAACAAAACACTTAAATACTCGTGAGGCCGTGTGGGCACATTACTGCACGATTAGGTTTCTGCCGATTTTTGTTCTTATTCCTAGTGAGCGTGAGTTGAATATAACTAATGTGGCTGATCACTCTTTAGTTGTAGAGGGCACACCAGGGTTAATTGGATTAGCGAATCGTGACTGTGTGTTAATTCAAATGGTAACTGGGAAATCGGTGGGTTACTGTGGGCACACGAGGAATCAGTAAACACAGTAAACTTGGGTTCGTCTAGGGCACACTGCTTCCTATTCATTTACATCTCTTTGGGGAACCGGGGGGTGGGTGATAGGTTAGGGGTTTAATGGACGAGGAATCACCTTTAAACCTAATCTGAACGGATGAATAAGGAGACGTAGCGAGGAATTCGATCTCCATAACTAGGTGACTTAATTGTGTAGGAAAATCGCTGTGCCCATGATCGAGTGAGTGTTAGTTAAACTGGATTCTAGTTCAAGTTCCGGAACCTTTTATTATTTGATATTTCTCTAGTTTCTTTTTGCAGATTTAATTTCATTGTTGTGACCACGGTACAAAACCCCCCTTTTTTGTGATTGGTGACTCGAAAGTAAGATCGCATCAGCTCTCTGTGGGATCGACCCTTACTCATAGCTAGCTACGCTCGCTGTGGGCACAGGAGCATACAAATTCATTTTGAGCGCGAAACGACCGCGCGTCAACATACAATGATACGACGTCTAACCATCTGCCATAACAGATAATTCAAAATAAATCATAACGATAATTAAATTACAAAAATAATTCAAAATAATTCATAACGATAATTCAAAATAATTTATAAAATAGGCCGTAATGATACAATAATTAAATTAAATTAAAACTAACGATACTTTAAAAAAAGGAAAAATGATAATGCCTAACGATAATTAAAATATGAATAACGATATTATTAGGCATTATCGATATTGCCTAACGAAAATAAATTACTTTTTAAGGAAAATGATAATGAGTAATGCTAATTAAAATATGAATAACGATAAAAAAAGGAAAATGATAGTTTAATATTATAATAACGATAATTTTAAAAAGAAAAACGATAATGCATAATGATAATTAAATAAACAATCGTTATGGATTTTTTTAACCATTTAATATTATATTAATCGTTATTCGTTATTCTATTTTCAAGAATCGTTATTATAATTAAACAAAGAATATCGTTATGGGTTTTTTAACCATCATTATTAATCGTTATTCCTTATTCTTTTTATTCAAGAATCGTTATCATTATTTTTTAAATATTATTCTTTTTTAAATGAATGTTATCATATTTAAACTATCGTTAGTATTATTAATTGTTATTCGTTATTCTTTTTATTCAAGATTCATTATCATTATTTTTTAACTTTCGTTATTCTTTTTTAAATAAATGTTATCATATTTAAATTATCGTTATTCGGGTTTTACTTATCGTTATTCTTTTTTCAACAATCGTTATTATAATTAAACGTTATGATTATTTTTTTAACTTTCTTTATTCAATTTTAATTAAACGTTATCATATTTAAATTATCGTTATTCGTGTTTTACTTATCGTTATTCATTTTTATTTAACGTTAGGTATTTATCTTAATTATAGTTATGACTTTATTTCTAATTACCGTTATGACTTTAATTAAATTAAAGTTATGGCTTTATTTTAATTATCATTGTGTCTATTTTAACTAATTATAGTTATGACTTTATTTCTAATTACCGTTATTGCTTTAATTAAATTAAAGTTATGGCTTTATTTTAATTATCATTGTGTCTATTTTAACTAATGTTATGGTGTATTGTTAGGCTTATTTTTAATTATTTTATGCCCTCTGTTTAATTGTTCAAGCTATCATTTATGTCTTCTATTTCTATCATTATCCTTTTAGCCTAAAGTTACATAATTAAAATCAAGACACCACAACACTAGTTCATAAATTTAGATATTACTTTAGAACTAGAAACGTAACAATAGATAACCTAATCTAAAAAAATCATAAGTTTCTTGCAGAAATAAACTCGAAACGTACCTTTCAAAATTTAGAAATTTTTACACAGAAATGCCGAGGGCGTTTTGTTGATGAAGACCACGTTGTTTTCTTCAATAATCTTCTGTATCAGGCTTTCAATATATTTCTTCCCTTTTCTTTGAGGTAATTCAACATATTTTTTGTGTTTTTGTTTTGGTGTGTTCTGGATCAAACCCTACCTTCAATATATGCACATTACACCACCAACCTTTCTTACACAGAAATAAATGCATTAAATTTAATTTAATTTCGGTCAACTAATACCTACCTATACAAATACATATTTATGCATTTTACCTACCTTGTTTTGCCGAAGCAGAAAGAAAGAATAATGCATTGATATAGGGTTTATATCATTTTCAGTTTGTTTATATCATTTCGTAATCGTTTCATTTTTTAATATCTAGTTTTATATTCAATCATTACTTATTATCATGAAGCATTTTAAATTATTAAATGCATTTCGTTATTCATTATTAAATTTTCGTTATGCCGTTTTAAATTATTAAATGCATACGTTAGTTTTTAATAAATTTTCGTTATGGCAATCGTTAATTTAACGGATTTTCGTTATGTTCAATTCGAGTTTGCATAACGTTAGTTCTTAAAAAAATTCCGTTATCCTTCTTCTGTTTTTAAAAATTTCGTTATTTTAGGGTTTCGACCCTTTCTAACTCTAAAATACATGAAATTTGGATTTTTATATGTTAGGTGTGTGTGCATTTATTGGGTAGTTATTACCTACCTCATTTTGGTCGAAAAAAAAGAAAGTAAAAATGCATAAAAGTTCATTTAATGTTGGCCAACTAATATCTATCGACATATTTAGGCAAAAAAATAATAATCGTTAACTATACCCTTAATCGTTGTAGTTTAGAGAAAAAAATTAATCATTATGCATTAGATTCACATTTATTGGAATCGTTATGCATTTATTATACTGTTAACAAATGATAATTGTTATCCATTCATTAATTCAAAACAAAGCATAACAAATGATAATCATTATGTAATAAATGATAATTGTTATGCTAAAGATTAATCGTTATTTTATTATCATTTCGTTATATTTTTTTAAAGATTAATCGTTATGTTATTATCATTTCGTTATAATTTTTAAATATTAATTTTTACATTATCGTTATGTTATTATCATTTAATTACAATTTTTACTGATAAATCGTTATACAATATTTAGGATTTCGACCCTTTCTAACCCTAAAATACATGCAATCTTGATTTTTATTTGTTAGGTGTGTGTGCATTTAGTGGGTAGTTATTAAAAAATGTAAATAGTACACTTACACAATAATTGGGATGTGGGGACAAGTGTGTCATAGGGATAATTTAGACATTTACACTTTATTTTATATCACCTTTATAGCAACTAAAATTATAATAACGCAATACACGATGAGGTTATGAAAATTATCATTTTGCAAAGACCTCTTAATAAATCATAAACAAATTCTAATTTCTTTTAAGAGAGAGGCATTGAAGGCATCTTTCATACCCAAATCTTCGATCATCGATTATTTATCCAATTAGGCATTTCCTAATAAAAACCATTGAGAAGGTTAAAATTCTCCTCCCAAAATCAAATGTGTGTTTTCAAAGATAGGTTTTAATTAGTATTGGGAATTAATTAAGGGTCAAAAACTCTTATCCTGTTAATATTTATATTTTATAAAATAATGAGGGCTGTAAGAAGAAAAACGGGGACCGTGCTTAAAATTTTCCTTATTTTATTTATGAAAATTTTAATTATATTGCTTCTAGAAGTACGGTTGTAGTCCAAAATGTTTATTTTGGGTTGGAATTGGCGAATGAGAAAAGATAAAGTAAAAAAATTGTCCAAGTCAATTCTCTCCCATTTCTTAGTTGTAACATAAATTACATTATACCTAAAATATAATGTATAATGTTTTTTCATTCTCTTGTGAAACCGTTTAATTCTCTCCCATTCCTTTTTTCATTTATTTTTTTTTTCAGTGGTCCCCCCTTCCTTTTCTTATTGGTTTTTCAATGGTCCCCCCTCCCTTTCCTTTTCTTATTAGTTCTTTTTTTAATTTTTAATTTCTTCTTTTTTGATTTTTTTATAAATATATATATTTAATTTTTTTGAATTAATTTAAATTTTTGTGAGTGATCTCATGCACTGCACTCAATAATTAATTTTTTTTAAATAAATATATATCCTAAAATGGAATTAGTAAACTTTAAAATTAAGTTGAATTAATTTAATTTTTTATCTGGTGTCTCGTGCATTGTACTCGGCCGATGCTACACGTAGGCTCGTACTACACTCGAAAATTAAATGGGGGCGAAATAAGTTTTTTTTGAAAGAAATAAAAAAATTGAAACCAAAACAAAAAAGAGAAAAATAAAATGAGATAAGAATTGAGATTTGGGATGTATTGTTCTTGGGCTCAATTAGGCTAAACTGCTAATGGGCATAGTTGGGCTGAATTAGGGAATGTCCAGGCTCATTTGGGTCTGGATGAATTTTGAGTCGGTTTTACTTTTTTAGCGGATTGTAACCTATTAAATCATGTCATATAGATTTCTTACAATATAAAAAACAAACAAACTTTAGCTGGATTCGTACCTAGAGCATTGGATACTTGGAAGATGCCGTTAGTTATTTATTCAATCAAATGACTTTATGGCTTCCAACTGTATAACTATGAAATGACAATTAACCAATTTAAATAATCACATGTCATTTGTTTAAAGAAATTACACACTATCCCCGTTTTTATATTAATTAAGTGTTATTATGGAGAAATTCATATTATTAATAAGATAATTAAATTATCTAATATATTCTCATTTAATTTTATTTAGTAGTTTTTTTTTTATTTAGTGGTTATTTTTTTTAGAAGACTAAAATCAATTAGAATTTAATTTGATATAAGTTGCAACCCGTTGAGCCATTTCATAGAAAATGTCGATATGAGCATGTGAGCTTTTGAATCTCCAAAATTTCAAGTTTGTCTGACCGTCCAATGGAATTTATTTTATTCAAAACTAGTATTTCTCCTGTTTGATGCACAAATAATCATAATATTTTAGATTTGTAATATTATGTATGATTATTTTTAGAATTCTATATGTTGCGTTCAATTTTTAAAAATTAATAAAATGATATGCACATACATTAATTAATTAGATAAGAAGATCAATTTTGTGTAGTTATGTCAAATAAAAAGAAATTAAATTTTAGGAATTAAATGAAAATCAAAGGACATGATTTTTTAAATAGCAATATTTGTGCACGATTAAAGAACATTTGATTTCTACGAATATATGACATGCATAAAAATATAATTATTTAATTGTTTTAAATGATGAAATTGAAATAGAAAATTAATATATTATTACAAATTATGTTATACTTATGTGATCATCATCATTATTATTATTATACAAATGAAAATAATTTGTTAGGTGACAAACGTAGAGTACTACAAATATGTGCATAAAAAATAAAATAAAAAATATTTCAAATCCCAAATTTTCAAGTAAAATAATAACTAAGATTGCAAAAAATTATTAAAAACACAACTGTCGTAATCTAAACTATCGTGAAAAAAGCAAAAAAAAAAAAAAAAGAAGTAGAAAGTTCACAACAGTAAATATCACTATTGTTGTCTATTAACTCAAAACTGTTGTCTATTGTTACACATCTGTTGTCTAAACTATAATGGCTAAATTGTGTGATAGACAACGGTTTATAATAGAACCGTTGTATATCACATGATTTTGCCTTAATATATATAATATAGATATAGATATAGATGTTGAAGTTTGCCTCTTCACCAAGCTATAAATACACACCCGCGCGTGAAAAAGAAAAAGAAAAAGAAAAAAAGGAGGCAATTAGATTGGATATTTCCCTTGCCCCACTTGCTTGCCTATATACCCAGGGGGAAAAAAGGAAATTAGCTTAGATATTTTCCAAATTTCCTTGCCCACTTGCTTCCCCAAGATGTCGAAATTATTGCCGTGATGTGGTGCTGAATTCCACAGCCTTAAAAACGATTGACGGCAGCCCGAGGTGTTAAGCCAATCGCCGGATCGTTCCCAAGGTTCACATGACACTCCACCGACGCGAACACTCACGGCGGCAGAGCTGGAGTCAATCGAAGTTTGCTCAGAGAGAAAAGAAGAAGAGAGGATCAGTGGCTAGGACTTTTTTCTATATCATTTTCAAGAGACGACTCCCCATAAATAGAGCTAGGGAAAGAGCCGTTTTTCCCACTATCAAGCCCACGACTGAATCATGCCAAATCACGTCTCTAAGACCCATTCAAAACAGAAGCTAAAGATAAGGGAAAAAGGGCAAAAAATAAATCAGAAATAAAAAGAAGGCCAGAGCTCACGAGCCACACCCCACCCCCCACACGCGCGACGACCAGACCAGACCAGACCGGGCCGGGACGGACGGACGGCGCGCGCGGGGGCTTCGCCATTCTGCCTCTCCATAAAAGCCCACAAACCAATTTGAACTCAAGAGAAGGAAACAGCAATAAAAGGGCCTCCAAACTCCAATAAAAAATCGATGTGGGACAAGGAAAAGCACAAGGAATAAAAGGAGACAATTGCTATCCATTTCCAACAATCCCCCACAAATGGAAAGCAATAGGAAGAATAAGAAGGACTTTGAGCAAAACAAGGATAAATGTATAAGTGACAATAATCTTTCGATTTTGAATTGAAAATTATTCGAAATAAAGTACAATACGTGAATCCAAAAAAGTGTGTCGGACACTTGAACTTTAAAGGATTCAAGTAAAGTCCCTCAAATCATTACACAAATCCTTTAAATCGATTAAACTCCGCGATACAAAAATTGGCCATCACAACCTTGGATTCTCATGAGTGCAGTAGTAAAAACAAAGTTTTACATAGGAGACGGCCAGTTCTCCACACTCACTTAGGTGATTCCAGATTGTGCGTCTCACAAGCACAAAAATACAACAACAGTGCGTCTCAATAGCACAAATGTATTGAATCATTAAGAGCTAATAGCTCAACCTCAAATAGTCAAATATCATGTACATTAGTACAACACCATCAATTCCAACACTTAGGACCACCCACAGAGGGGCTATGGCACAACATCAACAATAATAAATCCATCAAGTCCGTCTCAACAGGACCACCTAAACATAGGCTATGGATTAAGACATTTCACAGCGATATGACAATGTCGATCTCCCAAGAAAATATCGAGTCAAATGAGATAAACTTTACAGCTTCGTTTGACCTTAGAAAGGTATCCACTAAAAGTTACCTCACAAATGACCTTACGCCCATTCCCTTGGAAGAATCCAGCACTTGATTGCCATTGAGACCTTTGGTGAGAGGATCGGCTAAATTTCTTTCAGATCTTACGAAATCCAAAGAAATCATTCCACTTTTCAGCAGCTGCTTCACACCAGCATGCCTTACCCGGATGTGTCTCCTCTTTCCATTGTAGACGCTATTCTTGGCAACTCCAATGGCAGCCTGCGAATCACAATGCAAAGAAATAGGAGCAGCCGAATTCCTCACAAGAGGTATGTCAGCCATCAAACTCCTCAACCAATCAGCTTCACGACCTGCTAACTCAAGATCAATTAATTCAGATTCCATAGTAGAGTTAGCAATACATGATTGTTTAGCCGATTTCCATGAAACAACACCACCATCCAAAGCAAACACAAAACCACTAGTGGAACTCACTCCATCATTATCAGACACCCAGTTTGCATCACAATAACCTTCTAAAACAGCAGGAAATTTTTCAAAATGCAAACACCAATCAGAAGTGCCTTTCAGATATTTTAATAAACGATAAAGTGCAGTCCAATGTTCATTACTCGGATTATATGTGTACCGACTCAAACGACTCACAGCATATGCAGTATCGGGTCTAGTGCAGTTCATAAGGTACATCACGCTACCTATGATCTTAGCATAGTCAGTTTGAGATACGGGTTCATTCAAATTCTTTTTCAGATGCATGTCACTATCATAAGGTGTTTTGACAACAGATAAAGAATCACAATTAAAGCGAGTTAACACCTTTTCCACATAATGTGATTGACTCATCAGAAAGCCATGCTCAGTTTTTTCCAGTTTGATACCAAGTATAAGATCAGCCTCATCCATATCTTTGATATCAAATGCGGAAGACAGAAATGACTTGGTTTTCAAAATCACATCAAGACTGGTACCAAAAATAAGCATGTCATCCACGTATAAACACACAATCACACAACCAGAATCATACATCTTAGAATATAAACAAGAATCAGAACCATTCACCTCAAAACCATTTGCAATAATAGTACTGTGAAATTTTTCATACCATTGAATTGGAGCTTGCTTAAGTCCATACAAAGATTTTCTCAACTTACACACTTTGTTCTCTAGACCAGCTACCACACAGTCTTCAGGTTGCTCAATATATATCTCTTCATTTAGATCACCATTTAAAAAGGCTGTTTTAACATCCATTTGATGAATTATCAAATTATGAATTGCAGCTAGAGCAACAAGTGCACGAATAGTGGAAATTCTAGTAACAGGAGAATATGTGTCAAAGAAATCAACATCTTTCTTTTGAGAATATCCCACCACCACCAATCTAGCTTTAAACCTATCAATTGAACCATCTGGTTTTAGCTTCTTTCTAAAAATCCACTTAGTTCTAATAGGTTTGCATTTTTCAGGTAAATCAACCAACTCCCAAGTATGATTATTAACTATTGATTCCAGTTCACTATGAATAGCTTCTTTCCAAAACGTGGCATCTATACTAGTCATAGCTTCAGAATATGTGATAGGATCTTCATTTATAAAGAACGCAGACACAGCATAATCATCAATCATATCAGGATTATCTACCAGAAAAGCAGTAACAAAATCAGGACCAAAAGATGTTCCGATTCTCTGTCTTTTACTTCTTCTAGGTTCAACATGATCATCAGACACGCTTACAGAGGAACTAGGCACATCAACATGATCAGTAGCGGAAGAACCAGAAGCATTTACATCATCACGAGATTTAAGAGGAAAAACATGCTCAAAAAATTCCACATCACGTGACTCAGAGACAGAATGATCATTCAAAGACAAAAATCTGTATGCAGCAGAATTAATTGCATACCCAATAAACACGCAATCATATGTCTTGCATCCAATGTTCAACATCTTAGGATCAGGCAGACGGACCTTAGCTAGACACCCCCACACTTTCAGATATTTCAAATTAGGAGCAAATCCTTTCCACAGTTCATAGGGAGTCTTATCTAGTCTTTTATGAGGTACTCGGTTCAAAATATAGCATGCAAAAAGTACAGCATCCCCCCACATATTATTAGGCAACCCAGAACTAATTAGCATCGCATTCATCATGTCCTTTAGGGTCCTATTTTTCCTTTCAGCTATTCCATTCTATTGGGGAGAATAAGGAGCAGTAAATTCATGTATTATGCCATTTTGTTCACAGAAATCCTTTAGGAATAAAGTGCTATATTCACCGCCTCTATCCGATCTTAACCTTTTTATTTTTCTGTTAAGCTGATTTTCTACTTCCAATTTATATTTCATGAACATGTCAGTAGCTTCATCTTTAGTTCTCAGGAGGTATATTCTAGTGTATCTAGAAAAATCATCCACAAATGAAATATAGTACATTTTTCCTCCTTTACTTACAGTGCTTCTAAAGTCTGCTAAATCCGTGTGAATCAGTTCTAAGAGTTCAGAGTTTCTATGTTCGATTGATTTAAACGGTTTCTTAACATATTTAGCCTCTACACAAATTTGGCACTTAGACAAATTATGCATGTTCAAAGCCGGGATTAAGTCCAATTTTCTTAGTCTTTTAATGGAAGCAGCATTAACGTGTCCAAGTCTTGCATGCCATACATCATAAGACTCAACCAAGTAGGCAGAAGAAGAAACGTTCTCATTAACAATGACTGAATCAACATTGAGTACAAAAAGACCCTCATTCAGATACCCTTTCCCTACAAATTCTCCATTTTTTGTCAACACGGCTCTATCAGCCTCCAATACAATTTTCAGACCCACTTTATTCAACAAAGCACCAGAAACCAAATTTCTACGCATAGAAGGAACATACAAAGCATTGCTTAAACTTAAAGTTTTCCCAGATGTCAATTTAAGCAGAATTTTTCCTTTACCGAGAACTCCAGCGACACTGGAGTTGCCCATGTAGACGCATTCGCCTTCTCCTGTTTCCTCAAAGTCGTGGAAGAATTCTTTATTGCTGCAGAAGTGTCTCGAGGCTCCAGTGTCCAGCACCCAGTCCCTTTTATTCTCCACCAGATTCGCCTCAACTACAACAGCAGCAACAATGTCATCAGTCTCGGTTAAATGAGCTTGATTAGGAGGTAAATTAGGCCTTTGTGATTGGCCTTGTCGTTTAGGACATTGGTATGCTTTGTGTCCTGGATTTCCGCACACCCAACACATGAGCTTTGATGGAGGCTTTTTGGCTATCTTCTTGTCAGTCGAGAGTTTCTTGTTCTTCCAGTCGGGTTTTTCCTTTTTCGGGACAAAGTGGCCTTTTCCTTTTCCTGAAGCTACACCAGATTCAACAAGGTTAGCATTAAAAGAATTTGAAGATAAAGAGAATGATTTATTCTTCAAACGGTTGGCTTCCTCAGTCCTCATATGACTGATCAATTCTTGCAGTGTCAGATCCCTCTTCTTGTGCTTGAGCGAGTTTCTGTAATCAGTCCAAGAGGGAGGAAATTTCTCGAGCAGCACATTAGCTTGTAGGATGTCGCACATCTTCATCCCTTCATTTAAGACCGCAGCAGTGAGATTTTCGTACTCATGGAGCTGCTCCATAACCGGCTTGTCATCCACCATTCGAAACTGCAACCATTTGCCGACGACGTACTTCCTTTTCCCAGCATCGTCTCCGCCATATTTTTTTCTCAAGAGAGTCCCAGATGAGCCTCGAACAGTCTTGTTGTCCTTTTTGAATTTTCTGGCGAGAGCAGATGTGTTAAGCGGCATGTCCATCAGAGCGGAGGTGCCACCCTTATCTTTGGAGGCAGCGACATCGATCTGGTCAGCGGCAGCAGCAGAGGTTTTTTCTTTTCCAGCAGTGGATTTGTCCATGATAGTATCTGGTTCGCCATTATCCACGATGATAACAGATGAGGCGGTGTCTGCAGGGGGATCAGAGAAGAGCACGTAATCTACTTCGAGCTGTTCGAAAAAGATCAGTAGCTTCTGGGACCATCTCCGATAGTTCGATCCATCGAGCGGTTCTAATTTCGACAAATCGGGTAGGACTCGCGAGGAGGACGCCATGAAATCAATCGTTTTTAAATTGATGTCGAAATTATTGCCGTGATGTGGTGTTGAATTCCACAGCCTTAAAAACGATTGACGGCAGCCCGAGGTGTTAAGCCAATCGCCAGATCGTTCCCAAGGTTCACACGACACTCCACCGACGCGAACACTCACGGCGGCAGAGCTGGAGTCAATCGAAGTTTGCTCAGAGAGAAAAGAAGAAGAGAGGATCAGCGGCTAGGTCTTTTTTCTATATCATTTTCAAGAGACGACTCCCCATAAATAGAGCTAGGGAAAGAGCCGTTTTCCCATAATCAAGCCCACGACTGAGTCATGCCAAATCACGTCTCTAAGACCCATTCAAAACAGAAGCAAAAGATAAGGGAAAAAGGGCAAAAAATAAATCAGAAATAAAAAGAAGGCCAAAGCTCACGAGCCGCACCCCAGCCCCCACATGCGACGACCAGACCAGACCGGGCCGGGACAGACGGCGCGCGCGAGGGCTTCGCCATTCTGCCTCTCCATAAAAGCCCACAAACCAATTTGAACTCAAGAGAAGGAAACAACAATAAAAGGGCCTCCAAACTCTAATAAAAAATCGATGTGGGACAAGGAAAAGCACAAGGAATAAAAGGAGACAATTGCTATCCATTTCCAACACCCCATTCCTTCATCCATAAGTAGACTCGCATAGCATTGAGCAAACCAAGGCAAAAATAATTGATCATCCCCCTTTCCTTCTCTCTCCCACCATGGATGAATCGATGCACGAACTCCTCAAGATGAGTGACACCACCATGATGGTTGTGATCCTCATACCCACCGTGGCGTTCCAGGCCACCCTCAGCCCCCCGGCGGCTTTTGGCAGGACGACTCACCAACACACAAAGCCGACAAAGCTGTGATGGCATCTACTCATCCCACAAAATACCAAGAATTCGTGGCTGCTAACATGGCGGCGATCGTGTCATCTCTCATCATATTGTTCTTCATGACCACCGGACTTCTATCCAAGTTCTTGCTCATCCGCATATTCGATAATGGTGATATGCGATAGAATTAAAAATTGATAATTTTTGGAAAATTGCGATAGAATTAAAAATTTAGTAATATGTTATTAAGTATTAACTCAAACTTTGTAAATATTTTCCATTAATTTTCATATATTTCTAAATTTTCTGACATTATCGATTGTTAAGAATGGACTATATATATGTCCCAGCACAATAATGAGAATAGAGATGGAATTTAACTTTCTATCTTATCCCGATTTTATATCATCATGTATGTCATTTTTATTTTATGCTAGAATTCCATGATGCTAATATATTCTACTTTTCATTCAATTAATTTTTTAATATTAAAATAGGATCAATTATAATTAATAAAATTGGATTTCCAAATCTCTCTGTGGATTCTGCGGTCCAACCATTTTTACAAAACAAGGATAATTTAAAGCAAACCTTAAAATCTTATGTGGGTAAACGAACACAATTTCTTGTTAACGCATGTGTTCTCCTACATGGTGACTTAGCTTTCAGTTGCCAGAAAAACTTGCGATGATAGAATTGTTAAAAAAATTAAGCGTCGTCCGAGGTAAAATTGCTACTCATCATAGGTTGATGTATATATTATTGTTATAAGTTGCAAATTTCGGAGTATCAAGTATAATTTACCTATATATATACACACACATACGTCGATATACAATAATGTGATATTATATTCAAAATTTTACATTAGAATTCATAAAATTAATATCCCACCATTAAACAAGAGAAATACTAGTTAATTACTGATTCAAGCACGTAGTGAACCGATTATTGAGTATTTAATTTGATCTCCAATATTCAATGAATATCTAGCAAATTCCAACAGGCAACATATGAAAAGTCACAAATAATATTAACTCTATATCGGAAACATAACAATAATTTATTGTAATAGGCGGACAGTACTCCAAAGGCCAAATTAAACATGCTTCCACGCTCTTATAAATATGCCATATATCCATATCTAATCTTAAATATCAAAGTTAATTAGTTTCCCAGTGAAATATCTTGCAAATGGTCTCTCTCTCTCTCTCTCTCTCTCTCTCTCTCTCTCTCTCTCACACACACACACACACACACACAGATGTGCATTAACGATGGTTGGTATTAATTTTGCAGGGAAGCGATCGCAGTTTTAGAGGAGAGATAGGAGTGGCGGCATGGGGAGGTTCAAAGGGAGAAGAATGGAGTTATATATCTACATCAGGAATTTGCAAGATAATAATCAACCATGGGGAAATCATCAACTCCATCATGTTTAAAAGCCCCCCTCATAATCATTTCACTTCTTCTTACTCATCCAAGTTTGGTGGAGATAGGAACAGTGCTCGAGATCGAACCGATGTAGTGAGTATAAGATACACTATATACAGCTTATTGCACATTTGGTGTTGCTTTCTCTATTACATTCAATTTTTTATTTTTATTTTTGTTTCGATTTCTCATGCTTTAATTTAATTTTTACACTTCATTCTTGATATTTATTTTTTAGTTTTTAGTTTTTATTTGGCTATTTGAAAAATTACATACTAACATTAAATTACACCCTAATGTTCAGGATGAACACTGAATATCAAATGTAAAATTAAACTAAAGCATAAGAAAATGAAATAAAAACTGAAAAAAATCCAAAGAAAATCGATTGTGTAGTAAAGAATACAACATCAAATGTACAATTGAGGATTTCATATGAGCTAAATTAGGCTCTTTATAATTTATACATCATCAATTTTACTTTCGAATGCTTTATATTTTTCTCTCAGATCAAGCTCGATTTCCCATCGGAGTTTCTAACGGGCATAAGTGGGACGCTCGACGGTGACTGTCGCTTTATTCGTTCACTTCGAATTCAGACAAACAGTAATCTATACCGATCTTATGGCGGGTCCGGGTCATTTGATTCGTGTACTCCGTTTTCGTTCCACGCAAAAGATGGGGTGATAACGGGGTTTCATGGACGGGCAGATGCTCGATCAATCAATGCTATCGGAGTTTATATCGTGCCGGTTTCCTCGCATTTGTCGGAGGTTGTAATGAAGCAGCATTCAGGAATCGGTTCGAGTGAGATGCGCTGTTGTATCTCGCCGCCGCCGCGAAGTGCCGGACCCTGGGGTGGTAACGGCGGCCGGGAGTGGGAAGACGGTGTTTTCCTGCCGTGAAAGGGGTCGAGTTGCGTTTGCGCGTGCGCGACACGGTTGTATTGACGGCGGTCCGATTTAGCTACGGAAAGAGTGATGGTTCAGATATTTCATGTCCGTTGCATGGGGATGATGATATTATCTACTTGAACAGGAAAATGGTAAAGCCTATGTTTATATATTATTTATGTATTTAATTTCAATTAAATACACAAATTATTTATGACACGATCTGCAATTTAGATAAAAACTATAAAATTCTGATTTTTTTTTTTTTTTTTGCAAAATAGGGAGTTTCAATTTTTTTCTGGTGAATGAAACTGGTGTGACATAAATATCATGTTGTTTGTGTCTAAACGAAGTACAAATGAAAAAATAAACAATTTTTAAGTTTTTACTTTTTAATTTCAGGTACAAAACGAGGTCGTTTTGTGATGAGATGAAAATATTTTCTACCCAAGTACAACACAATGTTTTTTGCCAGTTAATTTTCCTTTTGCCAGAAAAAAAAATTGAAGGGTGTCTATTTGAAAAAAATAAATAAATTGTATTTTAATTATAAATTGTTTCAAAATTTGTAATTAATAGTAATTAACCCATTTATATGTACATATTCAATCATCTAAGATAAGATGTATATGATTTTTGTTTATTATGCGTTGCTTTTTGAAGATTTAATAATCACATTTGTGATGATCATTCAATTTAATTATGTGTTTGGCAGATTGTGTTTGGCGAAAAAAATGAATTCTTGATAGGTATTGAAGGGTTTTATGGACCGTTGGAAGGAAGTGTGGGCGTTAATATTATAAAATCCCTAACATTTACTACAAACAAGATGAAATATGGTCCAATTGGTGCTGAAATTGGAACCTATTTTAGCTCTATGAATTTTGCTGATTGCAATCGGAAGGTGGTGGGGTTTCATGGCCGAAGCGGTACTTATCTCGATGCCATCGGCGTACACTGAATATTTCTGAATTTTGAAGGAGTTTTGGGTGGACAATCTTATTTGTTAAATTTGCAATAAATATTAAATATTGATTTTATTATGAATCTTCATTCGACTTATGTAATTTTACCGTAAAACAATCGCAATAATATTTTAGTTTGAAATTATTTATCATTTTGCAAAACTTGATACTTGATGATTGATGGTTGTATGCAGGCACGTCTAATTAAGTAGTTTAAACTTTAAACTATATTTTATCTTTTTTTAATTTGTTGCTTTAATTCTTACAATAATCTAAATGATTTTTGGCCATTTGATATATTTCAAGTGGCTAGAGAGTCCGATTAGTTTATATGAGCTTTTAAACATCGCCAAATCTCTTGGCATCATGGTGTATGGGTCGGCCCATCAAACAACCCGCTCCAACCTGGTCTGACCCGTCAAAAAAAAAAAATCGCCACCTATAGTACCATTTTGATTACTAAATAGTATCATTTCGTGTTTTTTTTGTGTTTTTTAGGGATTTTTTTGGGTTTATTTTATTTTTTGGGGGTGTTTTTAGAGGTTTCTTTTGTATTTTTCAGGATCTTTTGGTGGGTGCATAAAAGTTTGCATGATTTGCAATTTAAACACATAAATTTTAAAATTTTGCAATTAAAATACATAATTGCATTTTATTTTATTTTTTTTGCAAAATAAACTCCTATTTTTTTCTGGCGAATGAACCTTCACGTGTCATAAAAATCATGTGGTTTATGTCTAAATGAAGAACAAAAGAAAAATATATAATTTTGAATTTTTTTTTTACTTTTATATATTTCTCAGATACAAAACGATGTCATTTTGTCATTTTGTGATGGGATGAAAATATTTTTTGCAATTTTTTTTTTGCAAAAATAAAAACTCTTAAATTTATCACACTCTCAAATATCCTTGTAATTAATCTAACATCATTAATTTTAACATGAGTTTTTCGTTATACCATATTCATATTTAAAGAAATAAACATTAAAAATACTACAAAACATGAAAATTCTCACAATAGAAAAAAAGTAGTAGTTTGATCAAAAACTCATTAGCAAATAGTATATAAAATATATTTATATTTAATATAACATTTAAACGATCTTTTTGTACAATAACGATGTTATATAGATCTCTTTTTCACTTTCTTTGCGAGTGTGATTCATACATAGTTACATATTTGACGAAAGTAGTATTTTTTTTTATGAATATTTTACTATGTATAATAGATGATGGTTTTAAAACTATTTATAAAATGAGGTGTTTTTATTTTTCAGCAAAATTCAAGGGAGTCATATGAATTTCACCCTTACATTTTTAAATTTTGGGAAAAATCTCATGAAATATTAATCAAATCACGATGTTATTGTTGTAAATCCCGAAATGATGAGTTTTTGAGCCAAATATCTGTATGAATAACACATGAGATTTCCTAGTGCACTCTCTTTATTACACTCTCACTTTTTAATTACGAGTTTATTTTGTATTTTTTTCTCTTCAATATTTTATTTTTTTAAGATTTTGTTTAATTTTATTTTTGTTTATTAGGGTTCCATCCAATTTGAATTTATACTTATTTTTTAGTATTTATTTTTCCTTTAATAATTCATTGTTGATTATTTCAAAATTAAATTTTAGAATTTTTTTAATTCATTTTTGGTTGATAAATTTTGACTGTGATTATGTATGATATAATTAATTTTTATTTTATAATAAATATTATTAAACTTATAAATCGATAGTGAAACGCATATGATTGCAACAATAAATTTTAACCGAACTAATTAGGGTAATAAAGGATATAAAATTACAAAATTTTAAACTTAATTATTTGTTTGAGGCATGCAGTTAAGGTTAATTCTATTATCAAGTCCTATCTTTTTTCTTTATAATAACCTTGAAGTTATTTAATTATAATAGACATTTTTGTCCTCATAACATCAACCACTTAAAAACTCAAAATAAAAAGAAGCCACACTTAAAAACTAAAAATCAAAAGAAAGCATTCCAAGGAAATAATGAGAAAAGAACAAGATCTATTACTCTCTAACTGATGCAAAAGCGAAAGAATTTCAAGAAAATATTGAGAAAAGTTGTAGTCATAAACCATCTTGTCAATACATTTAATGGATAATTTATATATATCTCGAGTTGTACATTCTATAGAACCTTAGAACATTCATCATAAATTTCAAAGAAAGATAAAGTTTAGATTTGATCTTTGTTCAAGATTTGTTAGTGCGATTCTTAAGCATTTTTTTGTTTTCTCAATTTATGTCCGACCATAACGAACCGATAATTCATACATAGTAGTTTCCTTGTGAAAAGGATCCCGCACAATATTTTTTGGTGTGCGAGGAATGATTGATTCATTCACCAATAAGAAAAGCATCTAAATCAACATGAACATATGGAAAAAATCACAAATTAATCTTAGATCAACCTCCAATTAGTCAAAGATTGAAGAGACTTTTTGGGATGGTTGAATTATAGAAAGGCCGATTTCATTCACAGTCGGTGTGCGAGATATTATTGATTCACCCATAGTGGAAAACCTAACAGGAAGATTCTCGATCACGAGGTTGTGCTTAATTTCATCTCTTATTCCAACTATTGGTTTAATTGTTAACTATATATCTTTCAAAATCTCAAGAGTTGTAGGAATGATAACTAATTGATTAAATGGAGCTAGCTAGATATATAATCATCCACAACTTATTCATTGTTGTAACCATTTCCATGGCTGTCTTAAGGCTCGATGTACTCAGATATTGGACTAGTTGCGTTGTATTAGCTAAATTTAGGGTATCTTGTGTTTTTCAAGACCATAATAAAATTTAGTTTTCTGTTACGATATCAGTAGCTTCCTTCTATTTTTTTTTTGTTTAGATTTCTTCTTCCCTATAATTTGTAAATTTTCTGAATATATATGTATTATAGAATTATCGGGTATTATATAAAATTTAAACCTTGACAAATTTTGTGAAAGAAATGGGGAATGATCTCAAGAAGAGAAAGTAAGGAGTAAGAATTGAGGGAGAACTTTACGGTAACATTTTCTATTCCAATAATGCGAAAATTTGCTATTTATTAAGCCTTAATTGGAAGGGGTGGATCCAAGAAACAATCATAAAATTAAATTGACTCACAAAAAGATAAAATTAAAGAAAAAATATAAGAAAAATTATAATTGAAATGTGTAACACACAAAGTGCAACAAGATATTTTATGTGCGCTTCAATTTGGGCACATGAAATATTCTATTACACTCTACGTGCTACACTCCAAAAATTCAATAAAAACTCAACTTAGGTTTATTAAATAATTGCAAATCCCATTTTTTTTTTTCGAAAATTCAACAATGAGTTAAAAACTCAACATGTGTTTATTAAATAAAGTTTACACTATTGATTGACAAGCTTAACTGAAATTAAACCTTTATTTTATTATCTTTCTAATAACTACAGATTATGATAACATAATACATGATGGGGTTATGAAAATAATCATTTAACTAGCTGCGAAGGCCTCTTAATTACACTACAACAAAATCTGGCTATAAGGACGCTTATAATGGGACGTTTGCACAATAAACGTACTATTATCAGTCTAATGGGACGCCTTTCAGAAATGCATTCTATTAATCTCTATGAGGTATAGCAGAAGCAGATCATATAAAATTCAAGTTCTACTAGATTAAAAAAAAAAATCACACTTGAAATCTTACTTTAAAAGCGTCCTATTATGCTTAAATATATTAAGTGGAAATCAAAATTGAGAATATATAAATTTGGGATTGTTAATATTCGAACACAACCTGGTGAACACGGAAAGTTACATGCTACCCAATGGGTAATATCCAATATGGCATAATACGTCTATTATGACACTCTCAAGTGTCACAATTGACACTTGATTGTGACACTTGAGAGTGTCACAATAGACCTATTGTGACATATTGGGTATTATCTATTGGGTAGCATAGAATTTTACGGTGAGGACTAGATCTTTACCAACCCCATGAAACTCTCTCTCACTTCCAAAACACTCCCAAAGCCTGAAGAATCTCTTTGTTCCAGAATTTCTCTCTCTTCAACTATCACTTAGCTAAACACTCCAAAGCCTGAATCTCTTTGTTCCTAAATTCCCAGGAAGACCGTGAAGAATGAAAACCTAATCCGTAATTATTCATTTATGAAGAATGAAGTTGCGATAAATTGGAGGGGCATTTGAGGAGATCGATGTCTCGTTTTCAGGTATTTGGGGTAGTTTGCATTAAAATTGCTCTTTGTTTACGAATATTTGAGAGGAATTATTTGATTGATTTTCGTGAACTTGGATTTTCGTTATTTTTGTATCCGAGTTTATTTCTAGTTTTCTCTTAATTAATTAATCATTTGAAAATGGAACATTTATGATGATCGAGATGGAGAATTTGTTTCTTGTAGTTCGTGTGGTTTACATTAAAATTGCCTTGGCGTGCTTTGAATAGATCGACATTATCAAATTGAAACTAGAATAGGCGTACTTTGGCGTTGTGTCTTGCACTGATATTCTTGTTTTGGCCGCAAGAGAGTGTCGTCATGGTCTCTCTCTCTCTCTGCATACATAATCTCTATCTATCTCTCTATATATAATATATTTGTGTGTGTAGGCTAAGTGTCTAAATATTTTTTTAAATCATGGTGATGTTTGGAGTTTCAGGCTGGAGCCTAGTTCTATCGTCTGTTAACTGGTAGGGAGGACAGCAAAAATGCTTTTCCAATAAATGTACTTGGAGATATTCCTCATCCTAACTTTGATCTCAATGAAGCAATTCGTTCATTTGCGTCAAAATGATTTCATGATAGAGAAGCAGTGGCTCTACTAGGTATAATATCTTGATCTGTAAATAAACTTTAATTGTGTATGGAATTCAGTCAAGGAAACTATCTCGCAATGCAATTAGCTCGGCTTTAGCTGTGGTTCATTGGTAGCCAAGTTTTTACTATTTAGTTGTGAATGCAGATTGGTTGACAAGAAATCTGAGCCCAGCAAACATTGATTTGCTTATGAATGAGAAAGATGCTCAATTGTTCATAGGTTGTATCTTCGAGTGGATCAACGAGCAGAGTTAGCTACAAAATGTTAGATGAAGATTAGTGTGAAAGAAGCTCTCAATCGATTTCTCTTGATGTTCTTCTCTCATTTGGTGACCATTAATGGGGCTCTTTGCAGCCAACTAGGTAACTCTTCCTCCTCTCGCTTCTTTTTAAATCAGAACACTAGGTTTGCCTTAAGAATTTGTGTGCCTCATAACAAGCTGCATTTTCTGCCATTACACTTAATCAGTGGTAAATGAGAGGTAACTGGGGAAATTATGGGAGTGAAATTTGAGCACTTAGAGCAATGGAATGATAAGGATTTGGTGAGATATTGGTTTTATTTTATTTCTATATTGAATGAATTAAATCTTCTTCACAAAATATTTCTATACTTAATCTTAAATACTTAATCTGACTGTGCACCCTTCCACGAAGACTGAATGTTTTCTTCATGTCTCTTGTTCAATTATGATGAGATAAATGAGAAGTCAATTGTTTTATTTGGGTTTGTTATTTTCTATCATTCATTCTGCTCTTGTTCCTTAAAAAAAAAAAAATCTTCACTAATGCTTTTTGCTCCACTCATCATTTCAGGTAGTTGGGTATCTTCTGTGTGCATTATCTAAACACCTACATGAAGAGGATGTCCAAGCTATTTTTAGGTAAAATCCATCACCAAAATCAATGACTCTTTTATTTATTTCATTATTTATATGTTATAGTATAGTTTTTGTTGCATTCATAATCATGCAACATACTTGACTTTGCATATGCAGCACGTACAAGCAGAACCCTTCCAACTGTTGAATTTGACTATAAATGCTCTTGAGGTACTATTCCAGTTTAGTTTTCAAATTAATCCTGATATAATTTTCTTGCAATGATCAGTTGTCAATGAATTTTACTCTTTTAATTAATAGGGGGAATTCTCGATTCCTCGAGACTTTTCCCATAGAAAAAGAAGACTGTTAGGATACTGGCAGATGTATCTGGAATAGTGAAACCATCAAGGTATGCATACAATGATTCTTGAGGTTAAATTAGTTCACATATTTTATTACAGCTGATAGTTTTAGTATTTAGTATATATATGTTTGCAGTAGTAAGTACTAACTGATTGTTTGAAGTTTCTTTCATAGTTATATGCTATAACAAGTCTATTCTTTTCATAGTAGGTAGGATATATGATTTTATTACATAGTCTAATGAACAAAAAATATTTCTGGTTCTGATTTCTCAGCATTGTACAACTTGGGGAGTCATCCTCTTCGGTCCCTAAGGAAGCTGTTATCTAAGATTAGTCACCCTTTTCATTGTGGAGGTTTCACTTGATGAACTTTCATTCAAGCAAAGAATCTCTTGTGGCTACAACGTGAGCTATTTATCTCTACTTATTTACATTTTGTTTAGTATATCAGGGAAGTAATTTATAGGTGCCTTTATCATTATTAGCTACTTGTTGTATGCTCTTATGATAGTTGTCAATTTTCTTGATGATGAATATAATAAAAACATTATTGTTATATATTTATATACATAGATTTTAATTTTTTATTTTTAATAGAAACATCCTTCAAAAACCACTCAAGATGATTGGTTAATTGTACATGTCTTATCCGTGCATCGCACGGTGGGTCATTCTAATTTGATATAAATTGCAACCTGTTGAGTCATTTTTAAAATTTTCTAGAGTCAATTGTCATTTCAAAAATAATTCTTCTAGCCGTCCGTATTATTGTTATTTAAATCTTTTATTAATTTTATTTAGTATTTTTAGCTTTGTCATTAATTTTATTAGTTTCATTTTACCATTATTATATAGTTTGTGTTATTTTATTAGTGCAATATTTTTATTGCATTGTGTAGCTTTAGTATTACATTAATTTCTGTTCGGGTTATTAGTTTAGTAAGCTTTGTTGTATCTTATTTATTATTCTTCTGAGTGAACAATACAACCAATTAACAATAACAACTCTCGATTAATTAATTGGTAGATTGTATTTGGTGAAAAAGGTGAGTTCCTGATTATGTCCCAACACAAAAAAAAATGCGAATAGAGATGGAATTTAGCTTCATTTAGCATACATCTATGTGTATTGCGTAGTTATATATGCTCTTCAATTTTTATTTTGGTTCAAAATGATGAATGTCGCATGCTTTTTTACGGTTTTAATTACCTAGTATTTTTTACAGTTTATTTAATGTGAATATGTGATGTATATATACATATATACATAATTTATTTATGGTTAAAAAATGGAATCATAAATTAATATGTTAGAAGTAAGACCGAAGTCGGAAGAGAAAGAGATTGGACTGCTCTTAAATAGACCAACAAGATCTTATCAATAATACTATTTATTTATTAACTTGAAATAATATAACGGATTCACAAAAATTAAATGTTAGTTGTTAAATCATTATTGTAAATGTAAGGTAGTATATATATGGTTCTAGTTGGGTTGTTTTCCTAATAGTTTATTTGGACATGATAAGAATTTGGGACAACCTCATAGAGATAGCAGCTTCAAATTACGTGGTTAGTCCAAATTGTTCGAATTGTGTCTAAAAAATGTATAATCTGATGATCATTGTCCATCAATTGTGTACTTGATTCGAGATAGATATGATGAATAAAAATTGTATGCGCGCACAATCATTTTATATATATAAATATAGGATTTGGTTCAAATGAGAACACATCTTTAGGTGAGAACTAGGAACTATTTACAGCTGTTGGATCTATCAAATTTAAGGGTGGAGATTGAGATTTAATTATCTTTTTAATTATAACTTTTTTTAATTAGAGGTGGGTATAATAGGTCTTCCCATATCTATATTTATTTTATTTCCTTATTTCTCTGCCCACTACAAACGTGTTTTTAATTCTATTTTGTAGAATTTTATTTAATTATTTCATCCTATACGATTTTTTTATTTGTTTCATATACATGGTTTTTTTATCGGGATTGGATGTTTTTTAATTATTTTGTTTTATCCTCTATGATCATGGTTTCAACCGTCACTACAGACATGACAAATTTGAGGAATATATCCATAGTAATGTAATACCCAAAAAATTTATTTTCTAAATTTAATTAGAAATATATATCTAATAGTTAGATATCCAAAAATTTTTGGTATTAAAAAAAAATATATATATATATATATAGCATATGCTAACCATAAGGATAATCTAGGAAAGAAAACGGACCCTTCTAGGTCACATTTTTAGGTGATGTGTGTCCATTGAGTGTGTTAGAAATACCCTTAGAATATTCTCATATTTAATTTAGAACCCTAGCTATGCACTTAATTTGATTATTTAAAATTTATTTACTAAGTGTAACAGACTATTGTGACAAAATACATATGTAAAAAAAAATGAATTAATATATATATATGTGTGTGTGTGTGCATATCAATTATTTGTTTATATATATATATATATATATAAAGTACACTAAAATGTATATATATGCATATATATTCCACTTTCTAAAGTTGGGAATAATAATATTTAATATGTATATATATTGATAATCAATTAGATATAGTATATTCATTTGTTAACCAATTGCTTCTCCAATTTTTACACGTGTGTTAAGGTTAAGTTAGTAGGGTGATGTGGCTTGAGGGGGGTAGTAGTAGGATGATGAGTAATTATTTCAACCAAAATTTTATATAAAAAAATATATATAGTAGGAACCCATATAGTTTCCTTTTTACTATGCATCACTCGTGTAAATTCAACAGTTTAAAAAAAAATATTAACAATAATTTCCACAACTATTGCTTCTTCTTCAAGGTACGTTCATAAGTAATTTGATATATAGAATTATATATTTTAGATAATCTCCAATTATAATGCTTTATTTTACATTTATCATATGAATTTATATATTTTAATATTGTGAAAAAAAATTATAGGTGATCCTCATCAATGAAGTTAATAAAATTTCTCTCCACAATAATAGTATTGAAAGGGTAGATTGGAATTTAATGTGGAAATTTACAAAAAAATTACTAAATATATGTGGCTGATGTATTCGTATAAGATGAAATTTGCATATAAATTTAAGATATTTGAAATTTAATTTGGTAATTAAGCTAAAAAGAGAATGCATCAATTGTCAGTTAGGTCTACTAAAACTAATTAGTAAACTTTAAGATTATTTCTAGAAATACATTTATCAAGAATTTCATGTGTACAACAATTTTTGAACATATATATATATATACATAATATAATCATACATATTGAACTATTAGAAATGAATAAGTATCGTGTTATATATATATATATATGTATGTATTTATATGTATATAAGTACTTAGATTCATACATTACAAGTTCTAATTACATAATCATTTTGGAAAAAAATTTGGAAACTAGGATAGAGTAAATTTAATACCCTCAATAGGAATTGGAATTTAATAGTAGAGTTGTAGAACTTGTAATCAAGTCCCATTGACCTTAATACTTATATGCTCACCGTTTAATAATTCTAATACCATTGTAAGACCTTGAGGACTTAATTAATATATAAGCTTTCATATATGAATAAATTACTTTTATTTTTATTTTTTTTATGAATTTCAAGTAAGCTTTGTAAAATATTTTTATTTTTAAGTTTTGTCGTGCTCCAGTAATCTGAAATCTAAAATAGTTAGTAAGTGTATTAATTGGCAATAACAGTTAATGATTGTAATATATCTATTGATGTTATGAGTAAATTATAAATTTAAGGATGGATGCGATCATGGAAAATCAAATTAATGGTTTATAATAAAATTCAAATTATACTATAGAAACATAAATTAAAGTAAAAAAAAAAAGAGCTTAACAGTTGAGTTTTAATAGGGGCTTTTAACAAAACTAATCAAAGACCGGTTGATATAGGTCTACAAGGAGTAGCGGAATTTGATCGAAATCAATCCGGAATTTGAAAGCTTATCTACTATCCAGGTGGGCTATTATATTTTTTACAAATTGTATCTTTCCAGTTATTAAGCTCTGCTTTATTAAAATTGCATATGTGACTATCTGTGTTAAATATTTACGTGCTACTGTATGTTGTCGGAGTCTCATATACCAGCACTGTGTCAATGTGAGTAGCTACAGTATGCATGCATTATTTGTCCTGCCCTACTCCTTGTCGGTGAGACTAAAATGAAACACTTATGGGTTATACTCATTGGGTATACTTGGCCATACTCAACTTTACGCGTGGTGATGTAGTACGGGTTGCGGGCAGTGACTGGTTACACTCTTAAGCGCTTCACGATAAAATATTTTGGTGAACTTAGGTTGCTTTAAATTTTGAAACCTCCTAAGCTTCACTACATGCATGAACACAGATAGATTACTTTAACAAAATGATTTGCATAACTTGAATTGTAAAAATTTGCCCACTGAGTGCACTAGTACTCAGCCCAAATATTTTCAAATATTTTTCAGGTCAGTAGGCTGGCGCGTGGAGGTGACGATGCTGAGAAATGGGCTTTTGTTGTTTATGTATTTTCCCATTGTCTCTTTTTGTTAAATATTCTGTTGATAATGAGATCTCCGCGCTTGTAATATCCTTTTGTTAAACACTAAGAGCTCTGATCTTGGTGTTATGATTATGTATATATTATTATACAGCATGTTTGATTATTCTGAGTCTTCTGTTGAGATTTTATTAATCAGGTTACCCCTTTTCTTTCCTGCTTCTTAATTCCAACCCCCGTGGCGTCCATTTCCACGGTCTTTCGAGACCGGGGCGCTACAGAGTGGTATCAGAGCAGGTCTTGCAACTCTGCAAACCTGTTGGGTCAATTTATTTTATTTTTCTTTTTCATTAAATTCCCGTGTGATATTATAAAGGTCCTCAGCTCGTCACTCACGCAACAGCTAAAAGGTACGCATGTTTTAATGCGGTTTTTAGATTTTAAAAGTTTATATTAATGGGTGAAATGTTAAGTTTATTTGGAAATGAAAGATTGTGATTTGCCATGTTGGCGGAAATGCCTTGAAAGATTAAGTCTTACACTGATTACTTACTGGTTTTGAGAATGAAATATGCTTGTAGGCGTACATGATTTTGTGTTAAACCATGCTGATTCTATTGTATACATGTGAGGAATTTGTTTATCTATGCTTTGGGCATACTTATGAATGTTTGGCATATGTTGATTACACACATTGATAATTGATTTATGTTTGATGTTTGTACTCTAGATGAGTACTTCGACTTGGAATTTGAGAACTTAAGATGAACTTAGTCTATAGTTGTTGAACTTAGGCTGAACTTGTAAGAATTTGTGAAAATGGTTGAACGTAGACTGATTGAGAAATTGTGCTAATTAGATGGCGGGATGGCAGATGAGACCTCGAAAGAGGTGTCGTACTCGTGTGACGATGGATGAGCGGATAGAGAGGTTCCGTATATGTATTAGTAGACCAGGAGAGGATGTGCCAGAGTTAACCGCACGTTTTGTGACTTTATGGATGACTGTCTCAGGTATCGGTGGTATTACAGAGGTGGAGGCTACGGCGAGATATATTATTAGACTACCTCAAGCCTGGAGACCATGGGCTGCAAGAGTTGCTGATATTTTCTCAGAGAGATCTCCGCCTACTTTTGCAGAGAAAGTCTATTTCTCGAGATTCTTCACGTATGTGCTACGGACTTGGGCAGATAGACGATGTGTGGCTCCACAATTACCTATAGTAGATGAGGATATGGATATGTTTAGAGTACCATTTACATCGGTCTTACTAGCGGAGAGGACGATCGAGATGGATCGTTCAGCACCACCTGCACCAAAGTCGCCGCTTATCACGATAGCATCGCATGATGATGAGGCTGGTCCATCTGGGACCCAGTTAGAGCCCATCGCAGAGGAGGACCCAGAGGAGGATCCCGATGAGGAGCCAATGGAAGTAACTGATGGAAGTACGACGCTCCACTTTCGACGTGATTTCGATGCGGAGGGGCGTCCGGGGCACTGGTATATTCCATCGTCTCCATAGATAGATGTATAGTTGTAGTAGTTTGAGTAGTTTAGTATATACTGACGTTGACATTTTGTTGTATCATCAGCTCAGTAGCTTTTGTTAGTCGGAAACGTTGTCATTCCTATAAGACCGTTCCGACATGAGGCATTTGGTAGTTAGCCTCTTTTTGACTTAGTGGACTAGACGGTATATTATATTTTTAATGTATAGATGATGTATGTGTGGTACTCCACTCTTTTATATAAAAGTTCCGTTTCAGGATATCTTTTAGATTTATATATATATATTGTGTATATATTTTTGGAAGGCTTTGCATATATACATTTCATTTTCTTTACGAGATGTGTGGTTATTATCTTTATTTTTCTTTTCGAATCTTTATGCAAGTGTTGATCGATTGGAGATTTGACTAGTTGCAGAATGCCAAGAGGAAGACCAAGAAATGTGAACTTGGCGGTACCGGAAGTATCGAATATTCCGCAAGGTCAGGGACCACAAATTGAAATGGAGTTCAGACGCCATAATCCCCCAACTTTCAATGGAGAAGAGGATCCACTCACAGCTGAATATTGGGTTCGAGCACTTGAAAAGATATTTGGGTTTTTGCATTGTAGTGATAAAGAAATGGTGGCCTGTGCTTTGTATCAACTTGTGGATGATGCGGATTTCTGGTGGGAGTCCGTTCGAAGGACAATATCTAATGCAGATTGGGAAGCGTTCACTTGGGAGAACTTTAAGACAATCTTGTATCAAAAGTATATACCAGCACATTATCAGCATCAGAAGGCTAATGAGTTCTGAAATCTCAAACAGGGAAACAGATCAGTTGCAGAATATGATTTGCAGTTTAACAGGTTATCTCGATATGCACCACAGACCGTAGACACAGAAGAAAAGAGGATTGAAAAATTTCGCATGGGTTTGAAACCGGAGATAGGCACTGCACTGATCGGAAAGGATGAAGCAAACTATGGTCAAATACTAAGTTGGGCACTTAGTATTGAGGCAATGCAAGGAACATTAAAGACTTCAGCATCTCAACCAGTAGCTGGGGATCAGAAGGGAAAACGGAAGTGGGATGGACCACAACGAGGTTATCAAGGGAAGAATTTTCAGCATAACTATCTAGGAGGAAGGAACTTTGGACCAAGGCCTGCAGGGCAAGTGAATGTTGTACCAAAATCTCAGGGTTATCAAGGGAATTCACCGTTGTGTGCAACTTGTAACAGATATCACTTTGGACCATGTGTCCAATGCTATCGATGTGGTCGACAGGGGCATTATGCTAATAAATGTCAACAAAATTTGGGAATGCAAGATCAGCAGCAGCAGAGGCCACAGTTCAGACAGGGCATGAGAAATATGAGACCACAAGGTGGAGGTGTTCGAGGGAATAACAACAACAATAGAGGTAATCCCAAACCTCAGCAAAATCAGAATCAAGGTTCTCGTGCACCACAACAAGCCAGAGCGTATGCTCTTAACCAGCAAGAGGCAGCTGGAAATTCTAGAAATTTGGTAGGTATGATTAGTTTGTGTGATATACCTGTGCTTGCTTTATTTGATACTGGAGCTTCACATTCCTTTATATCTAGAGATGTATGTAAACGTCTTAATCTAGAGCTAGAATTAGCAGGAGAAGCTCTAGCAGTAAGCATTCCTTCAGGGCAAACACTTTTAGCCGATTGTGTTTGTAAAAACTTAGACTGTGTAGTAGGTGAAAAGAATTTCACAACTGATCTCTATGCTCTTGAGATGCGAGACTTTGACATTATATTTAGGATGGATTGGCTAACAAAGGAGAGTGCAACAATACGCTGTCACGAAAGAGAGATAATATTTCAGAAGCTAGGCAAGGAAGAAGTGAAGTTTTATGGAGTAAAAATGGGAAATATAATTCCCATCATTTCAGCATTGAAGGCTGTAAAGTTATTACAGAAAAGAGACTGTCAGGCATTTCTAGTAAACCTTGTAAGCAAGAAAGAAGAAGGTTTAACAGTGGGTCAGGTACCAGTGGTACGAAAATATGAAGATGTATTTCCAAACGATTTACCAGGTCTTCCGCCAGACAGACAAGTAGAGTTCACTATAGACTTAGAACCGGGAGCAGCACCGGTATCCAAAGCCCCATATCGTTTAGCACCAAATGAGTTACAACAGTTGAAGGTGCAACTGGAGGAATTATTGGAATTAGGTTTTATAAGACCTAGTGTATCACCTTGGGGTGCACCGATTCTATTCGTCAAAAAGAAGGATGGTACTATGAGGATGTGCATTGATTATCGGGAGTTAAACAAGTTGACAGTGAAGAACAAGTATCCACTTCCGAGGATAGATGATCTCTTCGATCAATTATCAGGTGCAAAAATCTTTTCCAAGATTGATCTACGATCTGGGTATCATCAAATTAAGGTAAGAAAAGATGACATACCCAAGACTGCATTCCGAACAAGATATGGCCACTATGAGTTTCTAGTGTTGCATTTTGGGTTAACAAATGCACCTGTAGTCTTTATGGATTTAATGAATCGAGTTTTCCATGAATATTTAGATAAGTTTGTGTTGGTCTTTATTGACGACATACTGATCTACTCGAGAAATGAAGAAAAACACGAGAAACACTTGAGACTAGTGTTAGAAACACTAAGGAGAGAAAAGTTATATGCCAAATTCAGCAAGTGTGAATTTTGGCTAAATGAAGTAATGTTTCTCGGGCACATTGTGTCAGCAGAAGGCATCAAGGTGGATCCTGCAAAGGTTGAGGCAGTGAAGAAGTGGAAATCACCAACCAACATTCATGATATAAGAAGTTTCCTCAGTTTAGCAGGATATTACCTGAAGTTCATTAAAGATTTTTCAAAGATAGCAAGGCCAATGACATAACTTTTAAGGAAGAAGGTCAAGTTTGAGTGGACTGATGCATGTGAATAGAGTTTTCAGGAACTAAAGACAAGATTAACAACTACACCAGTCTTAACCTTGCCAGAAGGAGTAGAAGGATTCGTGATATACACTGACGCATCTAAATTGGGTTTAGGATGCATGCTGATGCAAAATGGGAAAGTAGTAGTATATGCTTCACGACAATTAAGACCTCATGAACTGAACTACCCAACCCACGATTTAGAGCTTGTCGCCGTCATACATGCACTCAAGATTTGGAGACATTATCTTTATGGGGTAAAATGCGAGATTTACACTGACCATAAGAGTTTGAAGTATATCTTCGAACATAAAGAGCTTAATATGAGGCAGAGAAGATGGTTAGAGTTAGTGAAAGATTATGATTGCAAGATACACTACCATCCCGGGAAAGCAAATGTAGTCGCCGACGCATTGAGCAGAAAGAAACAAGGAGTGATGGGATATCTACTCACAAATAAAGAGGAACTTGTGAGAGAAATAGAAAAGATGGAATTAGAGTTGGTGTTTACACCAAGCTCTACAGCAAGTGTGATAGCCGCAGTGGTAGCCAAACCAGAACTACGATCAAGAATCGTAGAAGCTCAGCAAAAAGATGAACGATTGGAAAAGATAAGACAAAGAGTCAAAGCGAGTGAACCAAAAGAATTTAAGGAAGATAACGACGGGGCTTTAATGTTCCATGACGGATTATGCGTTCCCAGTGATGACACATTGAAGCAAGAAATTATGAGAGAGGCTCATAATACTCCCTACATGGCACATCCAGGCAGCACAAAGCTATACAAGGACCTGAAGCAATATTTCTGGTGGAATAATATAAAAAGGGAGATAGCCAGATTTGTGGAGAGATGTTTAACATGTCAGCAAGTGAAAGTGATACATCAACGACCTTCGGGGTTATTGCAGCCGTTGGAAATTCCAGAATGGAAATGAGAGCATATAACAATGGATTTTGTGGTAGGCTTACCGCGATCAGTGAAAGGAAACTCATCAGTGTGGGTCATTGTAGATCGATTGACCAAATCAGCACATTTTGTGCCAATCAAAACAACAACGGAATTAAGCAAGTTAGCGCAAATTTATGTAAAGGAGATTGTTCGACTAAATGGAATTCCAGTTTCTATCACGTCAGATCGTGATACTCGCTTCACATCAAGGTTTTGGAAGAGTCTTCAAGAAGCAATGGGAACGAAGTTGAACTTCAGCACTGCTTTTCATCCTCAAACAGATGGTTAATCAGAGAGGACGATACAAATTCTGGAGGACATACTACGAGGAGTTGTGTTGGACGGAAACACAAGCTGGGAAGATGTTTTACCCTTGGTAGAGTTCGCATATAACAATAGTTATCAATCAACTATAAAAATGGCACCATATGAAGCCTTGTATGGTCGCAAATGTAGATCACCCTTATACTGGGATGAAGTTGGAGAAAGAAAAATTTTGGGTCCAGAGATCGTGCAAACCACTGTTAAGATGATCGACCAAATTCGAGCAAAAATGAAAGAAGCACAAGACAAACAGAAGGCTTATGCAGACAAGCGCAGGACAAACCTAGAGTTCCAAGTTGGTGAAAATATTTTCTTAAAGGTATCTCCAACACGGGGTGTTGTGAGATTCGGAAAACAAGGCAAACTGAGACCAAGATTTATTGGCCCATTCGAGATACTAGAAAGAATTGGTGAAGTTGCTTACCGATTAGCTCTACCGCCAGACCTGTCACAAGTTCATGATGTGTATCACGTTTCAATGCTTAGGAAATACGTGTTTGACCCAGAACACGTTGTCAAAGAAAGTGAGTTAGTTCTACGTTTCGATATGACGTACGAGGAAAAACCCCACGAAATTCTTGATAGAAAAGTTCAAGTCCTAAGAAGCAAGCAAATTCCATTGGTGCTTGTGCAATGGAATCATCATGATCGAACTGAAGCAACGTGGGAACTAGAAAGCAAAATGAGACAGCAATACCCTGAGTTGTTCGAAGGTACATGAATTTCGGGACGAAATTCTTTTAAGGGGGGAGGAGTGTAATACCCCAAAATTTTATTTTCTAAATTTAATTAGGAATATATATCTAATAGTTAGATATCCAAAAATTTTTGGTATTAAAAATATATATATATAGCATATGCTAACCATAAGGATAATCTAGGAAAGAAAACGGACCCTTCTAGGTCACATTTTTAGGTGATTTGTGTCCATTGAGTGTGTTAGAAATACCCTTAGAATATTCTCATATTTAATTTAGAACCCTAGATATGCACTTAATTTGATTATTTAAAATTTATTTACTAAGTGTAACAGACTATTGTGAAAAAATACATATGTAAAAACAAATGAATTAATATATATGTGTGTGTGTGTGTGCGCGCGCATATCAATTATTTGTTTATATATATATAAAAAAAGTACACTAACACGTATATATATGCATATATATTCCACTTTCTAAAGTTGGGAATAATAATATTTAATATGTATATATATTGATAATCAATTAGATATAGTATATTCATTTGTTAACCAATTGCTTCTCCAGTTTTTACACGTGTGTTAAGGTTAAGTTAGTAGGGTGATGTGGCTTGAGGGGGGTAGTAGTAGGATGATGAGTAATTATTTCAACCAAAATTTTGTATAAAAAAATATATATAGTAGGAACCCATATAGTTTCCTTTCTACTATGCATCACTCGTGTAAATTCAACAGTTTAAAAAAAAAATATTAACAATAATTTCCACAACTATTGCTTCTTCTTCAAGGTACGTTCATAAGTAATTTGATATATAGAATTATATATTTTAGATAATCTCCAATTATAATGCTTTATTTTACATTTATCATATGAATTTATATATTTTAATATTGTGAAAAAAAATTATAGGTGATCCTCATCAATGAAGTTAATAAAATTTCTCTCCACAATAATAGTATTGAAAGGGTAGATTGGAATTTAATGTGGAAATTTACAAAAAAATTACTAAATATATGTGGCTGATGTATTCGTATAAGATTAAATTTGCATATAAATTTAAGATATTTGAAATTTAATTTGGTAATTAAGCTAAAAAGAGAATGCATCAACTGTCAGTTAGGTCTACTAAAACTAATTAGTAAACTTTAAGATTATTTCTAGAAATATATTTATCAAGAATTTCATGTGTACAACAATTTTTGAACATATATATATATATATATATACATATTATAATCATACATATTGAACTATTAGAAATGAATAAGTATCATGTTATATATATATATATGTATGTATATGTATATAAGTACTTAGATTCATACATTACAAGTTCTAATTACATAATCATTTTGGAAAAATATTTGGAAACTAGGATAGAGTAAATTTAATACCCTCGATAGGAATTGGAATTTAATAGTAGAGTTGTAGAACTTGTAATCAAGTTCCATTGACCTTAATACTTATATGCTCACCGTTTAATAATTCTAATACCATTGTAAGACCTTGAGGACTTAATTAATATATCGGCTTTCATATATGAATAAATTACTTTTATTTTTATTTTTTTTATGAATTTCAAGTAAGCTTTGTAAAATATTTTTATTTTTAAGTTTTGTTGTGCTCCAGTAATCTGAAATCTAAAATAGTTAGTAAGTGTATTAATTGGCAATAACAGTTAATGATTGTAATATATCTATTGATGTTATGAGTAAATTATAAATTTAAGGATGGATGCGATCATGGAAAATCAAATTAATTGTAATACCCCGTAAATTAATTACTACTTAACTGCAGTAAATTGTTGCAATTACTATTTAGTATAGTAATTTTTAGTCAGATTAGGGTCGGAAGTATCCGTTAAGTTCCATGAATTCAAGGTTAATTAAAATCCCGTAGGTGGATTAAATATTCAGTTAGGGTTTAATTCCCTTTTCTGTATGGAAAGGCGGAATCGTAATTTCAGATAAATTCGATTCCTATTTTATTTACGGTGCGTGATTATCGTGAATTAGATATTCCGATAATTAATTTCAGGACTGGGAGACTCAGATATTCTCCAGTCAAGCAATTGTTTAAATTCAGATAATTTAAACGAGATGCTCAAGTCAAGAGAATCAGATATTCTCTAGGTTTCGGATGTTTTAAATTGTCGAGAAATTAATATCAGTGTTTTAAAGTGGTATTTTAAAATCCAATAATTTTTGATAAATTATTTTTTTTAAAATAAGTAAATTATTTTAACAATATCGGTTTAGTTTGGAATTTTTCCGGAGACGGAAAATATCACGATAACCGAACAACCGAGTATTTTTTTTTTAAGTCAAACAAGCATGGGCTGAGTCATGTTTGACACGTGCCTTTGTCTCTTTTTCTTCTTATCCATATAAAAAAAAAAGATATATTTTTGCATGGTTTTGTATATGTTGTCGAAGAGAGAGAGAGATTGGCATTCATCTCCTCCACCATCTTCTTCATCGTCTCCATTTCTTCTTCTTCGTTCCATTCTTCTTCATTTCATTTCCTACTCAAAATTTACGAGAGATAGAGAAAAGGCAGCAGCAGCAACTCCATCTTCGTCACCTTCCATTCTAAAAAAAAAAAAGAAGAAGAAAACTGTCGAGAGAGAGAGGAAGGAGGCAGCACCCAGCAGCAACTTCTTCTCCTTCAAGTTTCTTCCGACCTTTCTCCATCTTTGTTTCGAAGAGGTATTTCAAAAATAAACTTGTAGTTATATTGTTGCATGATTTATGTTCCAGATTTTCATGAGAAATATGTATATATATTGTGTTGCAAGATTTTGAGATAACATGTTGATTAATGTTTAAACATGTTGGGTTGAGGTTTGGTGTTTCAAAGCATGTTAAATGATTTAGAAATGAGTTTTTAGATGTGTTTTGTTGAGATTGAAAGCTTGAGATAGAGCTTCCATGGCGGCCATCGTCATTCCTACGACTTTCGGCCTCAGTCCCGCGCGACCGCGGGGACGAGCGCGAGCGCGCACAGGTCGCGCGCCCGCGCAAGTCGCGCGACCGCGCACTTCGTTTTCGGCAGACTTGCCACCCTTCGGTAAAACGAGCATAACTCCCTCGTTTTACATCCGTTTGAGACACCGTAAATTTTTCCAAAAACTAGACTTAATTGGCTTTCCAGTGGTATAGGTTTCATTCCCTAATTCGTTCTGTGTAAATTATGAAAAATCGGCGAAGTTAGGTCATGTTTTCTGTTTCGGAAATTCGGGACAGATTCGCTACCTTTTAGTAAAATGATCATAACTTTTTCGTTATTTATCATCTTGAATCACCGTAAATTTAGCCGTAAACTAGACTCCCGTGGCTTTCCGTTGGTGTATGGTACAATCCCTACACCTTAGTGAGTCAGATCAGACAATTTTGCAAAGATAGACGTTGTGCGGAACCACGTTTAGTCTATGGGCTTATTGTTGATTTTGTTGCTAGAATCTAATTGCGATAATGTTAAGGTATTGTTGATACCTTAAATGATGATGATGTATGCCTTAATATGTTTAATAGCTAGGGTTGAGAATAACCCTTAAGCTAAGATAAAATTTAGAACGGATACTAGACCCTAATAGGCTTTTGTTTCGTGTTGAGTCCTATCGGATTTGGATCAACATGCTAAGTACATCTTTATATATTGAAGGCTAGCAGATCCGCAAGGGATAAGACCTGTGAAGAACTAGCAGCTGCCATTTTAAAACGTCGGTGAAAGGTGGGCTTTCTTTTCAATGGACTCTTAGTCCAAATATTGATTTGAGTTTTTACTCACCCACAGTTAATTATTCTGATGCAAATAGATGATTGTCATGCATAAAATATTTGTTTTGTATGATATCCTTATCCGTAATTAGTTAGCTCGCAAGGGGCTTTCTAACTGTTAAATCGATCGGGCCTCGTGCTAACTTAGCGTGTTAACCGAGGTTAGTGTACACTTGGGTCGGTGATATTAGGAAGAGAGAAAGGCTGAGCGGAGCTATTCTTGACTAAGACATCGACGGTTCTAAACGTCCGTAGAAAAGGCTGAGCGGAGCTATTCCTCGGAGTTTAGTTCAGATATGTATTCGTGAAAAAGGCTGAGCGGAGCTATTCCTCGATGTGTGCGGAAGAGGCTGAGCGGAGCTATTCCTTGGCACACCAGTTGGGATATGGATGATCATACAACAGAAAAACACGCGTAATGACAAGAAAATGATTTAGTAAAACATAGGGCCTTCTCAGATAAAACCCCTGTGTGTTTACTTGGATGCATGACAATAAAAGCATTTTAAGAAACGTTCATAATATCAGATATATTATGATATTTTGGCAATGTGTTCACTGAGTATACTTGTACTCAGCCCTGCATGTTTGTTTTTAAATGTGCAGGTTGAGGATTGATGGTGCAGGGTGAAGTGCTGGGAAAGAAAGTTATTTTGTACAGGACTCAGAATATCTCCTGTATTTTGTCATGTTATTTTGCTTCCGCTACTTTAGTATAACCAAGTCAAGTCTTCAGTATGTCTTGAACTCGATGATACCTTTTTGCTACTCTGAGGTATTTATTTCTTCAGTTGTATTTTGTGAATTGAAACTCACTTATGAATTAGAGTTCACAGTGAATTATCGTTCCTGGAATACGGTAGTTTATTCCTTTATTTAATTATTTCTGGTTCGCGCCTTGATCCATCCTTCATTAGGATCGAGTCGTGCCAGTCACACTTCATATTAATCAGATATTAATTTGGGGTCGTGACAGAGTGGTATCAGAGCGATCTTTGCTCTGAGCTCTAAGTTCTTTTCAAGTAAAGTCTAAGATTGTTCCTTAGACTATTTAGTGATCAGTTAACAATTCTCAGCACTCACTCACATCAAGCTCAACCAAAGAAAGGTATGGAATTGTCAAATTTCAGTATTCAAGCAGGCCATTCAGATAATGGCAAGATTTTGATAATCTTTCAGTTCAGGCTATTCAAATAATAGCAAAGTTATAAAAATTTTCGGTTAAGCCATTTAGATAATGGTGAGAATTTTTATAAAGTATTCAGATCAGGCCATCCAGATGTTGGCAAAATTTTTATAAAATCATTTAGTTCAGGCCATCCAGATGTTGGCGATTTGATAAAATTATTCATTAAGACCATTCAGATAATGGTATGGTAAGACCAATCAGGGATTGGCAAAAGTTTTGTAAGACCAATCGGGGATTGGCAAAAGTTGTGCATCAGAAAAATGTTTATTAAAGCCCCCTTTATGTTTAAAAGAGTTTCAATGATTTTTATTTCGTTGAGGCAAGCTCACGAAGCAGCAGCTAAGAAGGCACAAAGGTTGCCAGATTCCAGTTTTGCAGTTTAGATAATTGCAAAAGTTCAGTTATGTCAGGCTTTTGATAAGTCCGACTTCAAGTACAGTCGAATTTCAGATAAATTAGACTGTAAGAATTTCGTGCTATTATTTCTATAATAAGCATGCAGTTTAGATCAGAGTGATCTAATTATTATTAAGTTGTTTCCATGAATTTAAGCTTCAGAGAACGTAGAGGAATTTAGAGGAATCTAGATTGCCTTAGTTCCCTTTAAGTTGGCTTTTATTTAAGAAAAGACTCAGTAAATGGAACCTGACGAAGAAATTCAGCAAGTTCAAGAACTTGAAGGAAAAAGACAAGTTTCAGAATCAGATCCAGTTTCAGGAGGCATGATGATCAGGGGTTCCAGTTCCAGTAGCTGATGCATCAAGTCCTCGTTTCAGTAAGGTTTGCGAATTGGCGTTTTGAAACCTCGAACCGAGATTATTTTGAGTCAGCGTCTCAAAATAAATCAGTTCAGAAGTCGTCCAGAAAGAATCTTGAGTATGTTAGTTCGAGTCAGCGTCTCGAACTAGACCCTCAGAAATTTTTATCTCGAGTCAGCGTCTCGAGATAAATCAGTAGTGTTTTGAGTTAGCGTCTAGAACTAGAGTGCAAGAGTTCGAGATGGCTCAGCAGAATTTTGAGAGAGGTTTGAATTTTCAGTCTATATAGTGATCTTGTAGTTCGGTCAGGAGTTTAGTTCAGTATATTAGATCAGAGAGTCATATTGTTGTTGTATGCGTGTTTTATCTGGCGTGCTTATATAAATGAGTTTCTCATGAGAAATCTCCTTTATATTTCAGATGGCGAGACAGATATGTACGCCTAGGAAGAGTGTGCCCATACTAGTTGCACAGTATGTCATATGGTTTAGGGCTTGTGAGCCGGAGCACGGGGATACGTTAGTAGAGTTCCTGGCACGCTACCACAAGCTATGGGTGCGTGCAAGGCTCAGAGATGTGGAAGGTATCCAGCGCCTGCTGAGAGTGCTTCCACCACAGTGGCGAGGATGGGCATCAGAGGCCTCCTATTTTTATATATGCCAGCACTCAGAGACTTTTGAGCTGATGGCGAATCTACCCGAGTTCATCGCCCTACTTATGCACCAGTACCTGACAGAGCGTGCACCCCCCCCAGGCCGATATGCTCAGATACAGGGCTATCTTCTTAGGGATGAGCCACCTAGGGGAGTTTATGATCGTCGCATTCCTCCTGTTTTAGTGGCACACGCAGCACCACCTCCGGAACCAGCAGTACGGTTAGACGCTGAGCTCCTGCCTCATCAGAGGTGCAGGAATGATCATGAGGCGGGACCCTCGCAAGTAAGGGAAGCAGTCTCAAGAGACTCAGATGACGAGCTTCATCCCAGGAAGCGCCAGGCAGTGGCAGATCCTCCGGAGAGGATCATAGAGGTAGTGCACGAGGTGCGCCACCAGAGAGCTGAGGAGGGAGGTGCAGCCTCTGCAGACGGTCTAGTACTGGTGATAGAGGAGGAGTCAGCGGAGGAGGAGTCAGAGGAGGAGGAGTCAGAGGAGGAAGACAAAATAGGCCTAGAGGGAGACCTCCAAGGCAAGAAAGACAGGAAAGAGTGGAGGAAGAAGAACAGGAAAGACAAGAGGAACAAAGGGAGCAGACACCTCCACCACCTCCACAGCGTAGAGTAGAGGAGCTTTTTCTACGACAGAACCCTCCAACTTTCGATGGAACAGGAAATCCATCGGATGCCGAAGCATGGATAAGATCCATGGAAAGGATTTTTAATTTTCTCCGATGTGACAACCAGGAGCGACTCTCCTGTGTAGCATTCCAGCTTAATAGATCGGCAGATTTTTGGTGGGAGTCTCGTCGAAGGACCATGACTCTGGAACAGCTTGATGCTTACACTTGGGATCAGTTCAAAACTAGATTTTATGACAAATACATTCCCAAGACGTTCAGAGTCAAGAAGGAAGCAGAGTTTCATACTCTGAAACAAGGAAAGATGTCCGTCACAGAGTACGAGCGAGTATTCTGTGAGTTGTCACGGTATGCACCTCTTCAGGTCGATACCGATGAGAAGATGGCATCTAAGTTCAGATTAGGACTAAGGCATGAGATTGCCATGTCTTTGGCAAGTCGGGAAGACCTGACCTATGCCGAATCCCTGAACAGGGCATTAGACATCGAGGCAGTAATGCCTGAAGAAAGAAAGGCCCCAATATCAGCTCCAACACCTACTTCAGCACCAGCACCAGCCAGGACTCCATCACAGAACTTCCAAGGGAAGAGAAAGTGGAATGATGGAGGTAACCAGAATAGGAACCAAGACTACAGAAAGCCTTGGCAAGGAAATAGGCAGCAGGGCCAGCAGAGTGCTCCTGCTCAGGGAAGAATTGCACCATCACAACCTAACATTCCTCTATGCCCAAGGTGCCACAAACGCCACCAAGGCATGTGTTAGGCCAGAAATACAAGTTGCTATAACTGTGGCCAGGAAGGTCACTATGCGAGGCAATGCCCAAAAGCACAACAGGAACGGAACCCTCAGCAACTTAAGGCCCTGAAGGAATCAGGTCAACAAAGTCAGCAACCCCAACAACAACAGCAGAGGTAGATGCAGCAAGGAAATCCCAGGTCTTATGCGATGAACCCCAGTACCTCTGGAAAAGGGAAGCAGAAAGGTAATCTTGCAGGTATGGGCAAACTTCATGGCATGCCTTTAGTCATTTTATTTGATACTGGAGCATCACACTCCTTTATTTCAAAAGCATGCTGTGATAAGTTAGAGCTTAAAACTGAACGAGCTAGTCATAGGAAGAAGATTTTAACACCAACTGGCGGAACTATGACTACGACTCACATTTGCTCGAACATAGAAATAGACCTGGGAACAACTAGGATTAAGGCCGATAATCTAAGTGTCCTACCGATGTGGAATACTGATATAATCTTAGGGATGGATTGGTTGTCAGAAAACCATGCCACGATCCTATGCAGTGAAAGGAAGATATCATTCCAAATTCCAGGAGAAAAGCCAACAAGTTTTCACGGCATAGAAATGGGAAAGTTCACCCCAATGATTTCAGCGCTACAGGCCAAGAAGATGATCAAGAGAGGAAATCAAGCTTTCCTGGTTTACCTGAATAAAATTGATGATATAGAGAGGGCAATGGAAGATATTCCAGTTGTGAAAAATTTTGCAGATGTTTTTCCAGAGGAATTACCAGGATTACTACCAAACCGACAAGTCGAATTCGTAATAGATTTGGAACCGGGAGCAGCCCCGATTTCCAAAGCTCCGTACAGGATGGCCCCAAAGGAGTTGCAGGAACTCAAAATTCAGTTACAAGAATTTTTAGACCTAGGTTTCATCCGACCTAGTGCATCACCATGGGGAGCACCAGTCCTGTTCGTGAAAAAGAAAGACGGCACATTGAGAATGTGTATAGATTACCGTGAGCTGAATAAGCTGACGTTGAAGAACAAGTATCCTTTACCAAGGATTGATGATCTTTTTGATCAGCTCAAGGGAGCAAATGTGTTCTCGAAGATTGACCTAAGGTCTGGGTATCATCAGTTGACGATCAAGTCAGAAGATATACCCAAGACAGCTTTCCGAACCAGATATGGTCATTACGAGTTTACAGTAATGCCATTCGGATTGACAAACGCCCCAGCAGTATTCATGGATCTCATGAATAGGGTGTTTCATCCATTTTTGGATCAGTTTGTCCTTGTGTTTATAGATGATATTCTCATCTACTCTAAGAATGAATCAGATCATGCAGAGCATCTGAGGACAGTGTTGGAAACACTAAGAACAGAACGACTTTATGCCAAGTTCAGCAAGTGCGAATTTTGGCTAAAGGAAGTAATGTTCCTTGGACATATTGTGTCAGCAGAAGGTATAAAAGTGGACCCCTCTAAGGTAGAGGCAGTGCAGGAATGGAAATCTCCAACTACTCCTAACGAAATCAGAAGTTTCTTGGGATTAACGGGATACTATAGGAGATTCATAGAAGGATTCTCCAAGATAGCTAGGCCAATGACACAATTACTAAGGAAGGGAATCAAGTACCAGTGGTCAGAAGAATGCGAAGCAAGTTTTCAGGAGCTTAAGAAAAGATTGACTACGGCGCCAGTTTTAGCCATTCCGGTCAGTGATAAAGAATTTGTGATTTATACAGATGCTTCAAAGGATGGATTAGGCTGTGTCCTAATGCAAGAAGGCAAAGTCATAGCGTATGCGTCCAGACAGTTAAGAATTCATGAGTTGAATTATCCTACGCATGACTTAGAATTGGCGGCAATAGTGCATGCCTTGAAAATCTGGAGACACCACCTATACGGGGTTAGGTGTGAGATTTTCACAGATCATAAGAGTTTAAAGTACTTTTTCAAGCAGAAGGATCTAAATATGAGATAGCGCAGATGGCTTGAATTGGTAAAGGACTACGACTGCGGAATCAGTTACCACCCAGGCAAGGCTAATGTAGTAGCAGATGCCTTGAGTCGTAAGACAAGCAGGTTGGGATTTCTCCTTACTCAGGAGGAAAAACTCATCAAGGATTTTGAAAGCTTACAGCTAGAGGTGGTTTATCCACCTGAGACGATTGTATGTCGTGTGGCAACATTAGTAGCTGTACCAGATCTCCGAGAAAAGATTATTGAGGCACAGAGAAAAGATCAAACCATGGAAGAGATGCGTTCGAAGATCAGATCAGGAAAAAAAGAAAGTTTCAAGGAAGCATCAGATAATGCTATCCTTTTTGAAGGAAGGATATGTGTTCCACCCTGTGTTGAGCTCAGAAATGAGATCATGAGCGAGGCTCATGATACTCCATATACAGCACACCCGGGAAGTACGAAAATGTATCAGGATTTGAAACAGAAATTTTGGTGGAAAGGAATGAAACGGGACGTAGCTTCCTATGTTGAGCGATGTTTGTCGTGTCAACAAGTTAAGGCATTGCATCAGAGGCCTTACGGTGCACTACAACCGTTAGAGATTCCCGAGTGGAAGTGGGAACACATAGCGATGGATTTTGTAACAGGCCTACCCAAGTCAAGACGAGGGAATACGGCCATATGGGTCATTATTGACAGGCTCACAAAGTTAGCTCATTTCCTTCCGATCCGAGTTACGGATGGATCGAATAAGCTAGCTCAGATTTATGTCAGAGAGATTGTACGCCTTCATGGTGTTCCGGTGTCGATAACATCGGATAGAGATTCAAAGTTTACCTCGAGATTTTAGATTAGTTTACAGAAAGAGCTGGGAACTCAACTCAATTTCAGTACAACGTTTCACCCACAGACAGATGGTCAGTCCGAGAGGATGATCCAAACATTAGAGGACATGTTGAGAACAGTGGTCCTAGACAGGGGTGAAAGCTGGGAGGAAATATTAGCGTTGATTGAGTTTGCCTATAACAATAGTTATCAGGCAACCATCAATATGGCACCGTACGAAGCGTTGTATGGGCGAAAGTGCAGATCACCACTTTACTGAAAATGCAAGAAGAAAGACAGGGGGAGCGAAAAAAAAATGAAAAAATATATTCAAAAAAAAAAAAAAAAAAATTCCCCCTAGTCTGAATGTTCGGAATGCCCATGATAAAAAATTTTGTAATCTGAATGATAAATGAGGGCATAAGGAAGTAAGTTAAAAATAAATGGTGGTGTGTCCAGTGAACGCTTCTGAGAGTTTTAGCTCAGTACCTAAAGAACCCCACCTTACCTAAAGAGCCCCATTACAGCCCATAAAAGTCCTTTTGATACTTATGCATTTTTCCACTTAATGAAATTGAAGAAAGAGCACTTGCAAGCTTATGGAATGAATAAGTATGGAATGAATGAATTTGAGTGTAAACACTAAGCCTAAACACTGTGTGAAGAGAGTGCGGGAGGACCTATATGCTCAATTCAATTTTGACTTGCTAAGGCATGGTGATTACGCAATTAATTTGAAAAGTTGGTTGTTGAAACGCTGTGCCCACACGGATTGACAGGTTGCATGTTTTATTTCTTTCGTGTCTGTTTCTTTTCATTTCCCTTTTATTTTTCTTTTCTGGGTTCTTCGTACCCCATGCTTGAGGACAATCATGACTAAAGTGTGTGGGTGTGATAAGTCCATTTATTTCGCATTTTCTGGGCATTTTAGTCGCTCTAAATGTCCTTTTTAGTGTCTTTTTTGTCGGAAAAGAACCAGGAAAGTGGTTTGGGCATGACAGGAGTGAAATCTGGCGAAAGAGGCATTTTGGCCTTCAATTTTACTGAAATCGATGAAATGGGCATTTTAGACCTGAGCAGAAGATGTCGTGCCCACAGTACTCGCGCAGATTCAGAGGAGGCAGTGAAGAGGGCATTCCCGGAAAAAGTGGGATTCTGTTGAAAGAAGATAAAGATGGCGTGGAAACTTGATTGATTTTGAAATCTGAATGGAAGAAGAGAAGGTTGTTCGTAGATGGACTCTTGGGAATCAATTTGGAAGATAAGGATGGCATTCCTAAAATATCGGGATTCATTCCACCACCTAAGGAAGTTTCCTTATTCAGTCAGAGTCCAGTGGGCACGGAGATCCAGCAGATAAGGAAGTTTCCTTATCCAAGCAGATTCCAGCGGGGCATAGCGAATCCGGCAGATATTGAAGACCCCCGTTTTTTGGGGATTTGAATTGATCTTTTGTACTCTTTTATATACTAGTTTGATTGTTAGAACAAAAGAACTTCGTACCCTATTATTTTCTGCACTTTTATTTTCGCAATTAGTTTAGGTTAGACGCTGCTCCGGCAGCAAGATAATCTGGGGTCTTATGCCCATAGAGGTTAGGATTTATATTTAATGTTGTTGCTGTTCATCGTTGGTGTTGGACTAGTTTTTATTCAATTCCAGTAAGTTTTTCCTATTTATCATGTCTTTAATTTATGTATTTACAGTTCTTTATAGTATGAGTAGCTAGATCTATATTCCGGAATTTGAACTAAAGATGAAGGTTTAACAAAACACTTAAATACTCGTGAGGCCGTGTGGGCACATTACTGCACGATTAGGTTTCTGCCGATTTTTGTTCTTATTCCTAGTGAGCGTGAGTTGAATATAACTAATGTGGCTGATCACTCTTTAGTTGTAGAGGGCACACCAGGGTTAATTGGATTAGCGAATCGTGACTGTGTGTTAATTCAAATGGTAACTGGGAAATCGGTGGGTTACTGTGGGCACACGAGGAATCAGTAAACACAGTAAACTTGGGTTCGTCTAGGGCACACTGCTTCCTATTCATTTACATCTCTTTGGGGAACCGGGGGGTGGGTGATAGGTTAGGGGTTTAATGGACGAGGAATCACCTTTAAACCTAATCTGAACGGATGAATAAGGAGACGTAGCGAGGAATTCGATCTCCATAACTAGGTGACTTAATTGTGTAGGAAAATCGCTGTGCCCATGATCGAGTGAGTGTTAGTTAAACTGGATTCTAGTTCAAGTTCCGGAACCTTTTATTATTTGATATTTCTCTAGTTTCTTTTTGCAGATTTAATTTCATTGTTGTGACCACGGTACAAAACCCCCCTTTTTTGTGATTGGTGACTCGAAAGTAAGATCGCATCAGCTCTCTGTGGGATCGACCCTTACTCATAGCTAGCTACGCTCGCTGTGGGCACAGGAGCATACAAATTCATTTTGAGCGCGAAACGACCGCGCGTCAACATACAATGATACGACGTCTAACCATCTGCCATAACAGATAATTCAAAATAAATCATAACGATAATTAAATTACAAAAATAATTCAAAATAATTCATAACGATAATTCAAAATAATTTATAAAATAGGCCATAATGATACAATAATTAAATTAAATTAAAACTAACGATACTTTAAAAAAAGGAAAAATGATAATGCCTAACGATAATTAAAATATGAATAACGATATTATTAGGCATTATCGATATTGCCTAACGAAAATAAATTACTTTTTAAGGAAAATGATAATGAGTAATGCTAATTAAAATATGAATAACGATAAAAAAAGGAAAATGATAGTTTAATATTATAATAACGATAATTTTAAAAAGAAAAACGATAATGCATAATGATAATTAAATAAACAATCGTTATGGATTTTTTTAACCATTTAATATTATATTAATCGTTATTCGTTATTCTATTTTCAAGAATCGTTATTATAATTAAACAAAGAATATCGTTATGGGTTTTTTAACCATCATTATTAATCGTTATTCCTTATTCTTTTTATTCAAGAATCGTTATCATTATTTTTTAAATATTATTCTTTTTTAAATGAATGTTATCATATTTAAACTATCGTTAGTATTATTAATTGTTATTCGTTATTCTTTTTATTCAAGATTCATTATCATTATTTTTTAACTTTCGTTATTCTTTTTTAAATAAATGTTATCATATTTAAATTATCGTTATTCGGGTTTTACTTATCGTTATTCTTTTTTCAACAATCGTTATTATAATTAAACGTTATGATTATTTTTTTAACTTTCTTTATTCAATTTTAATTAAACGTTATCATATTTAAATTATCGTTATTCGTGTTTTACTTATCGTTATTCATTTTTATTTAACGTTAGGTATTTATCTTAATTATAGTTATGACTTTATTTCTAATTACCGTTATGACTTTAATTAAATTAAAGTTATGGCTTTATTTTAATTATCATTGTGTCTATTTTAACTAATTATAGTTATGACTTTATTTCTAATTACCGTTATTGCTTTAATTAAATTAAAGTTATGGCTTTATTTTAATTATCATTGTGTCTATTTTAACTAATGTTATGGTGTATTGTTAGGCTTATTTTTAATTATTTTATGCCCTCTGTTTAATTGTTCAAGCTATCATTTATGTCTTCTATTTCTATCATTATCCTTTTAGCCTAAAGTTACATAATTAAAATCAAGACACCACAACACTAGTTCATAAATTTAGATATTACTTTAGAACTAGAAACGTAACAATAGATAACCTAATCTAAAAAAATCATAAGTTTCTTGCAGAAATAAACTCGAAACGTACCTTTCAAAATTTAGAAATTTTTACACAGAAATGCCGAGGGCGTTTTGTTGATGAAGACCACGTTGTTTTCTTCAATAATCTTCTGTATCAGGCTTTCAATATATTTCTTCCCTTTTCTTTGAGGTAATTCAACATATTTTTTGTGTTTTTGTTTTGGTGTGTTCTGGATCAAACCCTACCTTCAATATATGCACATTACACCACCAACCTTTCTTACACAGAAATAAATGCATTAAATTTAATTTAATTTCGGTCAACTAATACCTACCTATACAAATACATATTTATGCATTTTACCTACCTTGTTTTGCCGAAGCAGAAAGAAAGAATAATGCATTGATATAGGGTTTATATCATTTTCAGTTTGTTTATATCATTTCGTAATCGTTTCATTTTTTAATATCTAGTTTTATATTCAATCATTACTTATTATCATGAAGCATTTTAAATTATTAAATGCATTTCGTTATTCATTATTAAATTTTCGTTATGCCGTTTTAAATTATTAAATGCATACGTTAGTTTTTAATAAATTTTCGTTATGGCAATCGTTAATTTAACGGATTTTCGTTATGTTCAATTCGAGTTTGCATAACGTTAGTTCTTAAAAAAATTCCGTTATCCTTCTTCTGTTTTTAAAAATTTCGTTATTTTAGGGTTTCGACCCTTTCTAACTCTAAAATACATGAAATTTGGATTTTTATATGTTAGGTGTGTGTGCATTTATTGGGTAGTTATTACCTACCTCATTTTGGTCGAAAAAAAAGAAAGTAAAAATGCATAAAAGTTCATTTAATGTTGGCCAACTAATATCTATCGACATATTTAGGCAAAAAAATAATAATCGTTAACTATACCCTTAATCGTTGTAGTTTAGAGAAAAAAATTAATCATTATGCATTAGATTCACATTTATTGGAATCGTTATGCATTTATTATACTGTTAACAAATGATAATTGTTATCCATTCATTAATTCAAAACAAAGCATAACAAATGATAATCATTATGTAATAAATGATAATTGTTATGCTAAAGATTAATCGTTATTTTATTATCATTTCGTTATATTTTTTTAAAGATTAATCGTTATGTTATTATCATTTCGTTATAATTTTTAAATATTAATTTTTACATTATCGTTATGTTATTATCATTTAATTACAATTTTTACTGATAAATCGTTATACAATATTTAGGATTTCGACCCTTTCTAACCCTAAAATACATGCAATCTTGATTTTTATTTGTTAGGTGTGTGTGCATTTAGTGGGTAGTTATTAAAAAATGTAAATAGTACACTTACACAATAATTGGGATGTGGGGACAAGTGTGTCATAGGGATAATTTAGACATTTACACTTTATTTTATATCACCTTTATAGCAACTAAAATTATAATAACGCAATACACGATGAGGTTATGAAAATTATCATTTTGCAAAGACCTCTTAATAAATCATAAACAAATTCTAATTTCTTTTAAGAGAGAGGCATTGAAGGCATCTTTCATACCCAAATCTTCGATCATCGATTATTTATCCAATTAGGCATTTCCTAATAAAAACCATTGAGAAGGTTAAAATTCTCCTCCCAAAATCAAATGTGTGTTTTCAAAGATAGGTTTTAATTAGTATTGGGAATTAATTAAGGGTCAAAAACTCTTATCCTGTTAATATTTATATTTTATAAAATAATGAGGGCTGTAAGAAGAAAAACGGGGACCGTGCTTAAAATTTTCCTTATTTTATTTATGAAAATTTTAATTATATTGCTTCTAGAAGTACGGTTGTAGTCCAAAATGTTTATTTTGGGTTGGAATTGGCGAATGAGAAAAGATAAAGTAAAAAAATTGTCCAAGTCAATTCTCTCCCATTTCTTAGTTGTAACATAAATTACATTATACCTAAAATATAATGTATAATGTTTTTTCATTCTCTTGTGAAACCGTTTAATTCTCTCCCATTCCTTTTTTCATTTATTTTTTTTTTCAGTGGTCCCCCCTTCCTTTTCTTATTGGTTTTTCAATGGTCCCCCCTCCCTTTCCTTTTCTTATTAGTTCTTTTTTTAATTTTTAATTTCTTCTTTTTTGATTTTTTTATAAATATATATATTTAATTTTTTTGAATTAATTTAAATTTTTGTGAGTGATCTCATGCACTGCACTCAATAATTAATTTTTTTTAAATAAATATATATCCTAAAATGGAATTAGTAAACTTTAAAATTAAGTTGAATTAATTTAATTTTTTATCTGGTGTCTCGTGCATTGTACTCGGCCGATGCTACACGTAGGCTCGTACTACACTCGAAAATTAAATGGGGGCGAAATAAGTTTTTTTTGAAAGAAATAAAAAAATTGAAACCAAAACAAAAAAGAGAAAAATAAAATGAGATAAGAATTGAGATTTGGGATGTATTGTTCTTGGGCTCAATTAGGCTAAACTGCTAATGGGCATAGTTGGGCTGAATTAGGGAATGTCCAGGCTCATTTGGGTCTGGATGAATTTTGAGTCGGTTTTACTTTTTTAGCGGATTGTAACCTATTAAATCATGTCATATAGATTTCTTACAATATAAAAAACAAACAAACTTTAGCTGGATTCGTACCTAGAGCATTGGATACTTGGAAGATGCCGTTAGTTATTTATTCAATCAAATGACTTTATGGCTTCCAACTGTATAACTATGAAATGACAATTAACCAATTTAAATAATCACATGTCATTTGTTTAAAGAAATTACACACTATCCCCGTTTTTATATTAATTAAGTGTTATTATGGAGAAATTCATATTATTAATAAGATAATTAAATTATCTAATATATTCTCATTTAATTTTATTTAGTAGTTTTTTTTTTATTTAGAGGTTATTTTTTTTAGAAGACTAAAATCAATTAGAATTTAATTTGATATAAGTTGCAACCCGTTGAGCCATTTCATAGAAAATGTCGATATGAGCATGTGAGCTTTTGAATCTCCAAAATTTCAAGTTTGTCTGACCGTCCAATGGAATTTATTTTATTCAAAACTAGTATTTCTCCTGTTTGATGCACAAATAATCATAATATTTTAGATTTGTAATATTATGTATGATTATTTTTAGAATTCTATATGTTGCGTTCAATTTTTAAAAATTAATAAAATGATATGCACATACATTAATTAATTAGATAAGAAGATCAATTTTGTGTAGTTATGTCAAATAAAAAGAAATTAAATTTTAGGAATTAAATGAAAATCAAAGGACATGATTTTTTAAATAGCAATATTTGTGCACGATTAAAGAACATTTGATTTCTACGAATATATGACATGCATAAAAATATAATTATTTAATTGTTTTAAATGATGAAATTGAAATAGAAAATTAATATATTATTACAAATTATGTTATACTTATGTGATCATCATCATTATTATTATTATACAAATGAAAATAATTTGTTAGGTGACAAACGTAGAGTACTACAAATATGTGCATAAAAAATAAAATAAAAAATATTTCAAATCCCAAATTTTCAAGTAAAATAATAACTAAGATTGCAAAAAATTATTAAAAACACAACTGTCGTAATCTAAACTATCGTGAAAAAAGCAAAAAAAAAAAAAAAAGAAGTAGAAAGTTCACAACAGTAAATATCACTATTGTTGTCTATTAACTCAAAACTGTTGTCTATTGTTACACATCTGTTGTCTAAACTATAATGGCTAAATTGTGTGATAGACAACGGTTTATAATAGAACCGTTGTATATCACATGATTTTGCCTTAATATATATAATATAGATATAGATATAGATGTTGAAGTTTGCCTCTTCACCAAGCTATAAATACACACCCGCGCGTGAAAAAGAAAAAGAAAAAGAAAAAAAGGAGGCAATTAGATTGGATATTTCCCTTGCCCCACTTGCTTGCCTATATACCCAGGGGGAAAAAAGGAAATTAGCTTAGATATTTTCCAAATTTCCTTGCCCACTTGCTTCCCCAAGATGTCGAAATTATTGCCGTGATGTGGTGCTGAATTCCACAGCCTTAAAAACGATTGACGGCAGCCCGAGGTGTTAAGCCAATCGCCGGATCGTTCCCAAGGTTCACATGACACTCCACCGACGCGAACACTCACGGCGGCAGAGCTGGAGTCAATCGAAGTTTGCTCAGAGAGAAAAGAAGAAGAGAGGATCAGTGGCTAGGACTTTTTTCTATATCATTTTCAAGAGACGACTCCCCATAAATAGAGCTAGGGAAAGAGCCGTTTTTCCCACTATCAAGCCCACGACTGAATCATGCCAAATCACGTCTCTAAGACCCATTCAAAACAGAAGCTAAAGATAAGGGAAAAAGGGCAAAAAATAAATCAGAAATAAAAAGAAGGCCAGAGCTCACGAGCCACACCCCACCCCCCACACGCGCGACGACCAGACCAGACCAGACCGGGCCGGGACGGACGGACGGCGCGCGCGGGGGCTTCGCCATTCTGCCTCTCCATAAAAGCCCACAAACCAATTTGAACTCAAGAGAAGGAAACAGCAATAAAAGGGCCTCCAAACTCCAATAAAAAATCGATGTGGGACAAGGAAAAGCACAAGGAATAAAAGGAGACAATTGCTATCCATTTCCAACAATCCCCCACAAATGGAAAGCAATAGGAAGAATAAGAAGGACTTTGAGCAAAACAAGGATAAATGTATAAGTGACAATAATCTTTCGATTTTGAATTGAAAATTATTCGAAATAAAGTACAATACGTGAATCCAAAAAAGTGTGTCGGACACTTGAACTTTAAAGGATTCAAGTAAAGTCCCTCAAATCATTACACAAATCCTTTAAATCGATTAAACTCCGCGATACAAAAATTGGCCATCACAACCTTGGATTCTCATGAGTGCAGTAGTAAAAACAAAGTTTTACATAGGAGACGGCCAGTTCTCCACACTCACTTAGGTGATTCCAGATTGTGCGTCTCACAAGCACAAAAATACAACAACAGTGCGTCTCAATAGCACAAATGTATTGAATCATTAAGAGCTAATAGCTCAACCTCAAATAGTCAAATATCATGTACATTAGTACAACACCATCAATTCCAACACTTAGGACCACCCACAGAGGGGCTATGGCACAACATCAACAATAATAAATCCATCAAGTCCGTCTCAACAGGACCACCTAAACATAGGCTATGGATTAAGACATTTCACAGCGATATGACAATGTCGATCTCCCAAGAAAATATCGAGTCAAATGAGATAAACTTTACAGCTTCGTTTGACCTTAGAAAGGTATCCACTAAAAGTTACCTCACAAATGACCTTACGCCCATTCCCTTGGAAGAATCCAGCACTTGATTGCCATTGAGACCTTTGGTGAGAGGATCGGCTAAATTTCTTTCAGATCTTACGAAATCCAAAGAAATCATTCCACTTTTCAGCAGCTGCTTCACACCAGCATGCCTTACCCGGATGTGTCTCCTCTTTCCATTGTAGACGCTATTCTTGGCAACTCCAATGGCAGCCTGCGAATCACAATGCAAAGAAATAGGAGCAGCCGAATTCCTCACAAGAGGTATGTCAGCCATCAAACTCCTCAACCAATCAGCTTCACGACCTGCTAACTCAAGATCAATTAATTCAGATTCCATAGTAGAGTTAGCAATACATGATTGTTTAGCCGATTTCCATGAAACAACACCACCATCCAAAGTAAACACAAAACCACTAGTGGAACTCACTCCATCATTATCAGACACCCAGTTTGCATCACAATAACCTTCTAAAACAGCAGGAAATTTTTCAAAATGCAAACACCAATCAGAAGTGCCTTTCAGATATTTTAATAAACGATAAAGTGCAGTCCAATGTTCATTACTCGGATTATATGTGTACCGACTCAAACGACTCACAGCATATGCAGTATCGGGTCTAGTGCAGTTCATAAGGTACATCACGCTACCTATGATCTTAGCATAGTCAGTTTGAGATACGGGTTCATTCAAATTCTTTTTCAGATGCATGTCACTATCATAAGGTGTTTTGACAACAGATAAAGAATCACAATTAAAGCGAGTTAACACCTTTTCCACATAATGTGATTGACTCATCAGAAAGCCATGCTCAGTTTTTTCCAGTTTGATACCAAGTATAAGATCAGCCTCATCCATATCTTTGATATCAAATGCGGAAGACAGAAATGACTTGGTTTTCAAAATCACATCAAGACTGGTACCAAAAATAAGCATGTCATCCACGTATAAACACACAATCACACAACCAGAATCATACATCTTAGAATATAAACAAGAATCAGAACCATTCACCTCAAAACCATTTGCAATAATAGTACTGTGAAATTTTTCATACCATTGAATTGGAGCTTGCTTAAGTCCATACAAAGATTTTCTCAACTTACACACTTTGTTCTCTAGACCAGCTACCACACAGTCTTCAGGTTGCTCAATATATATCTCTTCATTTAGATCACCATTTAAAAAGGCTGTTTTAACATCCATTTGATGAATTATCAAATTATGAATTGCAGCTAGAGCAACAAGTGCACGAATAGTGGAAATTCTAGTAACAGGAGAATATGTGTCAAAGAAATCAACATCTTTCTTTTGAGAATATCCCACCACCACCAATCTAGCTTTAAACCTATCAATTGAACCATCTGGTTTTAGCTTCTTTCTAAAAATCCACTTAGTTCTAATAGGTTTGCATTTTTCAGGTAAATCAACCAACTCCCAAGTATGATTATTAACTATTGATTCCAGTTCACTATGAATAGCTTCTTTCCAAAACGTGGCATCTATACTAGTCATAGCTTCAGAATATGTGATAGGATCTTCATTTATAAAGAACGCAGACACAGCATAATCATCAATCATATCAGGATTATCTACCAGAAAAGCAGTAACAAAATCAGGACCAAAAGATGTTCCGATTCTCTGTCTTTTACTTCTTCTAGGTTCAACATGATCATCAGACACGCTTACAGAGGAACTAGGCACATCAACATGATCAGTAGCGGAAGAACCAGAAGCATTTACATCATCACGAGATTTAAGAGGAAAAACATGCTCAAAAAATTCCACATCACGTGACTCAGAGACAGAATGATCATTCAAAGACAAAAATCTGTATGCAGCAGAATTAATTGCATACCCAATAAACACGCAATCATATGTCTTGCATCCAATGTTCAACATCTTAGGATCAGGCAGACGGACCTTAGCTAGACACCCCCACACTTTCAGATATTTCAAATTAGGAGCAAATCCTTTCCACAGTTCATAGGGAGTCTTATCTAGTCTTTTATGAGGTACTCGGTTCAAAATATAGCATGCAAAAAGTACAGCATCCCCCCACATATTATTAGGCAACCCAGAACTAATTAGCATCGCATTCATCATGTCCTTTAGGGTCCTATTTTTCCTTTCAGCTATTCCATTCTATTGGGGAGAATAAGGAGCAGTAAATTCATGTATTATGCCATTTTGTTCACAGAAATCCTTTAGGAATAAAGTGCTATATTCACCGCCTCTATCCGATCTTAACCTTTTTATTTTTCTGTTAAGCTGATTTTCTACTTCCAATTTATATTTCATGAACATGTCAGTAGCTTCATCTTTAGTTCTCAGGAGGTATATTCTAGTGTATCTAGAAAAATCATCCACAAATGAAATATAGTACATTTTTCCTCCTTTACTTACAGTGCTTCTAAAGTCTGCTAAATCCGTGTGAATCAGTTCTAAGAGTTCAGAGTTTCTATGTTCGATTGATTTAAACGGTTTCTTAACATATTTAGCCTCTACACAAATTTGGCACTTAGACAAATTATGCATGTTCAAAGCCGGGATTAAGTCCAATTTTCTTAGTCTTTTAATGGAAGCAGCATTAACGTGTCCAAGTCTTGCATGCCATACATCATAAGACTCAACCAAGTAGGCAGAAGAAGAAACGTTCTCATTAACAATGACTGAATCAACATTGAGTACAAAAAGACCCTCATTCAGATACCCTTTCCCTACAAATTCTCCATTTTTTGTCAACACGGCTCTATCAGCCTCCAATACAATTTTCAGACCCACTTTATTCAACAAAGCACCAGAAACCAAATTTCTACGCATAGAAGGAACATACAAAGCATTGCTTAAACTTAAAGTTTTCCCAGATGTCAATTTAAGCAGAATTTTTCCTTTACCGAGAACTCCAGCGACACTGGAGTTGCCCATGTAGACGCATTCGCCTTCTCCTGTTTCCTCAAAGTCGTGGAAGAATTCTTTATTGCTGCAGAAGTGTCTCGAGGCTCCAGTGTCCAGCACCCAGTCCCTTTTATTCTCCACCAGATTCGCCTCAACTACAACAGCAGCAACAATGTCATCAGTCTCGGTTAAATGAGCTTGATTAGGAGGTAAATTAGGCCTTTGTGATTGGCCTTGTCGTTTAGGACATTGGTATGCTTTGTGTCCTGGATTTCCGCACACCCAACACATGAGCTTTGATGGAGGCTTTTTGGCTATCTTCTTGTCAGTCGAGAGTTTCTTGTTCTTCCAGTCGGGTTTTTCCTTTTTCGGGACAAAGTGGCCTTTTCCTTTTCCTGAAGCTACACCAGATTCAACAAGGTTAGCATTAAAAGAATTTGAAGATAAAGAGAATGATTTATTCTTCAAACGGTTGGCTTCCTCAGTCCTCATATGACTGATCAATTCTTGCAGTGTCAGATCCCTCTTCTTGTGCTTGAGCGAGTTTCTGTAATCAGTCCAAGAGGGAGGAAATTTCTCGAGCAGCACATTAGCTTGTAGGATGTCGCACATCTTCATCCCTTCATTTAAGACCGCAGCAGTGAGATTTTCGTACTCATGGAGCTGCTCCATAACCGGCTTGTCATCCACCATTCGAAACTGCAACCATTTGCCGACGACGTACTTCCTTTTCCCAGCATCGTCTCCGCCATATTTTTTTCTCAAGAGAGTCCCAGATGAGCCTCGAACAGTCTTGTTGTCCTTTTTGAATTTTCTGGCGAGAGCAGATGTGTTAAGCGGCATGTCCATCAGAGCGGAGGTGCCACCCTTATCTTTGGAGGCAGCGACATCGATCTGGTCAGCGGCAGCAGCAGAGGTTTTTTCTTTTCCAGCAGTGGATTTGTCCATGATAGTATCTGGTTCGCCATTATCCACGATGATAACAGATGAGGCGGTGTCTGCAGGGGGATCAGAGAAGAGCACGTAATCTACTTCGAGCTGTTCGAAAAAGATCAGTAGCTTCTGGGACCATCTCCGATAGTTCGATCCATCGAGCGGTTCTAATTTCGACAAATCGGGTAGGACTCGCGAGGAGGACGCCATGAAATCAATCGTTTTTAAATTGATGTCGAAATTATTGCCGTGATGTGGTGTTGAATTCCACAGCCTTAAAAACGATTGACGGCAGCCCGAGGTGTTAAGCCAATCGCCAGATCGTTCCCAAGGTTCACACGACACTCCACCGACGCGAACACTCACGGCGGCAGAGCTGGAGTAAATCGAAGTTTGCTCAGAGAGAAAAGAAGAAGAGAGGATCAGCGGCTAGGTCTTTTTTCTATATCATTTTCAAGAGACGACTCCCCATAAATAGAGCTAGGGAAAGAGCCGTTTTCCCATAATCAAGCCCACGACTGAGTCATGCCAAATCACGTCTCTAAGACCCATTCAAAACAGAAGCAAAAGATAAGGGAAAAAGGGCAAAAAATAAATCAGAAATAAAAAGAAGGCCAAAGCTCACGAGCCGCACCCCAGCCCCCACATGCGACGACCAGACCAGACCGGGCCGGGACAGACGGCGCGCGCGAGGGCTTCGCCATTCTGCCTCTCCATAAAAGCCCACAAACCAATTTGAACTCAAGAGAAGGAAACAACAATAAAAGGGCCTCCAAACTCTAATAAAAAATCGATGTGGGACAAGGAAAAGCACAAGGAATAAAAGGAGACAATTGCTATCCATTTCCAACACCCCATTCCTTCATCCATAAGTAGACTCGCATAGCATTGAGCAAACCAAGGCAAAAATAATTGATCATCCCCCTTTCCTTCTCTCTCCCACCATGGATGAATCGATGCACGAACTCCTCAAGATGAGTGACACCACCATGATGGTTGTGATCCTCATACCCACCGTGGCGTTCCAGGCCACCCTCAGCCCCCCGGCGGCTTTTGGCAGGACGACTCACCAACACACAAAGCCGACAAAGCTGTGATGGCATCTACTCATCCCACAAAATACCAAGAATTCGTGGCTGCTAACATGGCGGCGATCGTGTCATCTCTCATCATATTGTTCTTCATGACCACCGGACTTCTATCCAAGTTCTTGCTCATCCGCATATTCGATAATGGTGATATGCGATAGAATTAAAAATTGATAATTTTTGGAAAATTGCGATAGAATTAAAAATTTAGTAATATGTTATTAAGTATTAACTCAAACTTTGTAAATATTTTCCATTAATTTTCATATATTTCTAAATTTTCTGACATTATCGATTGTTAAGAATGGACTATATATATGTCCCAGCACAATAATGAGAATAGAGATGGAATTTAACTTTCTATCTTATCCCGATTTTATATCATCATGTATGTCATTTTTATTTTATGCTAGAATTCCATGATGCTAATATATTCTACTTTTCATTCAATTAATTTTTTAATATTAAAATAGGATCAATTATAATTAATAAAATTGGATTTCCAAATCTCTCTGTGGATTCTGCGGTCCAACCATTTTTACAAAACAAGGATAATTTAAAGCAAACCTTAAAATCTTATGTGGGTAAACGAACACAATTTCTTGTTAACGCATGTGTTCTCCTACATGGTGACTTAGCTTTCAGTTGCCAGAAAAACTTGCGATGATAGAATTGTTAAAAAAATTAAGCGTCGTCCGAGGTAAAATTGCTACTCATCATAGGTTGATGTATATATTATTGTTATAAGTTGCAAATTTCGGAGTATCAAGTATAATTTACCTATATATATACACACACATACGTCGATATACAATAATGTGATATTATATTCAAAATTTTACATTAGAATTCATAAAATTAATATCCCACCATTAAACAAGAGAAATACTAGTTAATTACTGATTCAAGCACGTAGTGAACCGATTATTGAGTATTTAATTTGATCTCCAATATTCAATGAATATCTAGCAAATTCCAACAGGCAACATATGAAAAGTCACAAATAATATTAACTCTATATCGGAAACATAACAATAATTTATTGTAATAGGCGGACAGTACTCCAAAGGCCAAATTAAACATGCTTCCACGCTCTTATAAATATGCCATATATCCATATCTAATCTTAAATATCAAAGTTAATTAGTTTCCCAGTGAAATATCTTGCAAATGGTCTCTCTCTCTCTCTCTCTCTCTCTCTCTCTCTCTCACACACACACACACACACACACAGATGTGCATTAACGATGGTTGGTATTAATTTTGCAGGGAAGCGATCGCAGTTTTAGAGGAGAGATAGGAGTGGCGGCATGGGGAGGTTCAAAGGGAGAAGAATGGAGTTATATATCTACATCAGGAATTTGCAAGATAATAATCAACCATGGGGAAATCATCAACTCCATCATGTTTAAAAGCCCCCCTCATAATCATTTCACTTCTTCTTACTCATCCAAGTTTGGTGGAGATAGGAACAGTGCTCGAGATCGAACCGATGTAGTGAGTATAAGATACACTATATACAGCTTATTGCACATTTGGTGTTGCTTTCTCTATTACATTCAATTTTTTATTTTTATTTTTGTTTCGATTTCTCATGCTTTAATTTAATTTTTACACTTCATTCTTGATATTTATTTTTTAGTTTTTAGTTTTTATTTGGCTATTTGAAAAATTACATACTAACATTAAATTACACCCTAATGTTCAGGATGAACACTGAATATCAAATGTAAAATTAAACTAAAGCATAAGAAAATGAAATAAAAACTGAAAAAAATCCAAAGAAAATCGATTGTGTAGTAAAGAATACAACATCAAATGTACAATTGAGGATTTCATATGAGCTAAATTAGGCTCTTTATAATTTATACATCATCAATTTTACTTTCGAATGCTTTATATTTTTCTCTCAGATCAAGCTCGATTTCCCATCGGAGTTTCTAACGGGCATAAGTGGGACGCTCGACGGTGACTGTCGCTTTATTCGTTCACTTCGAATTCAGACAAACAGTAATCTATACCGATCTTATGGCGGGTCCGGGTCATTTGATTCGTGTACTCCGTTTTCGTTCCACGCAAAAGATGGGGTGATAACGGGGTTTCATGGACGGGCAGATGCTCGATCAATCAATGCTATCGGAGTTTATATCGTGCCGGTTTCCTCGCATTTGTCGGAGGTTGTAATGAAGCAGCATTCAGGAATCGGTTCGAGTGAGATGCGCTGTTGTATCTCGCCGCCGCCGCGAAGTGCCGGACCCTGGGGTGGTAACGGCGGCCGGGAGTGGGAAGACGGTGTTTTCCTGCCGTGAAAGGGGTCGAGTTGCGTTTGCGCGTGCGCGACACGGTTGTATTGACGGCGGTCCGATTTAGCTACGGAAAGAGTGATGGTTCAGATATTTCATGTCCGTTGCATGGGGATGATGATATTATCTACTTGAACAGGAAAATGGTAAAGCCTATGTTTATATATTATTTATGTATTTAATTTCAATTAAATACACAAATTATTTATGACACGATCTGCAATTTAGATAAAAACTATAAAATTCTGATTTTTTTTTTTTTTTTTGCAAAATAGGGAGTTTCAATTTTTTTCTGGTGAATGAAACTGGTGTGACATAAATATCATGTTGTTTGTGTCTAAACGAAGTACAAATGAAAAAATAAACAATTTTTAAGTTTTTACTTTTTAATTTCAGGTACAAAACGAGGTCGTTTTGTGATGAGATGAAAATATTTTCTACCCAAGTACAACACAATGTTTTTTGCCAGTTAATTTTCCTTTTGCCAGAAAAAAAAATTGAAGGGTGTCTATTTGAAAAAAATAAATAAATTGTATTTTAATTATAAATTGTTTCAAAATTTGTAATTAATAGTAATTAACCCATTTATATGTACATATTCAATCATCTAAGATAAGATGTATATGATTTTTGTTTATTATGCGTTGCTTTTTGAAGATTTAATAATCACATTTGTGATGATCATTCAATTTAATTATGTGTTTGGCAGATTGTGTTTGGCGAAAAAAATGAATTCTTGATAGGTATTGAAGGGTTTTATGGACCGTTGGAAGGAAGTGTGGGCGTTAATATTATAAAATCCCTAACATTTACTACAAACAAGATGAAATATGGTCCAATTGGTGCTGAAATTGGAACCTATTTTAGCTCTATGAATTTTGCTGATTGCAATCGGAAGGTGGTGGGGTTTCATGGCCGAAGCGGTACTTATCTCGATGCCATCGGCGTACACTGAATATTTCTGAATTTTGAAGGAGTTTTGGGTGGACAATCTTATTTGTTAAATTTGCAATAAATATTAAATATTGATTTTATTATGAATCTTCATTCGACTTATGTAATTTTACCGTAAAACAATCGCAATAATATTTTAGTTTGAAATTATTTATCATTTTGCAAAACTTGATACTTGATGATTGATGGTTGTATGCAGGCACGTCTAATTAAGTAGTTTAAACTTTAAACTATATTTTATCTTTTTTTAATTTGTTGCTTTAATTCTTACAATAATCTAAATGATTTTTGGCCATTTGATATATTTCAAGTGGCTAGAGAGTCCGATTAGTTTATATGAGCTTTTAAACATCGCCAAATCTCCTGGCATCATGGTGTATGGGTCGGCCCATCAAACAACCCGCTCCAACCTGGTCTGACCCGTCAAAAAAAAAAATTCGCCACCTATAGTACCATTTTGATTACTAAATAGTATCATTTCGTGTTTTTTTTGTGTTTTTTAGGGATTTTTTTGGGTTTATTTTATTTTTTGGGGGTGTTTTTAGAGGTTTCTTTTGTATTTTTCAGGATCTTTTGGTGGGTGCATAAAAGTTTGCATGATTTGCAATTTAAACACATAAATTTTAAAATTTTGCAATTAAAATACATAATTGCATTTTATTTTATTTTTTTTGCAAAATAAACTCCTATTTTTTTCTGGCGAATGAACCTTCACGTGTCATAAAAATCATGTGGTTTATGTCTAAATGAAGAACAAAAGAAAAATATATAATTTTGAATTTTTTTTTTACTTTTATATATTTCTCAGATACAAAACGATGTCATTTTGTCATTTTGTCATGGGATGAAAATATTTTTTGCAATTTTTTTTTTGCAAAAATAAAAACTCTTAAATTTATCACACTCTCAAATATCCTTGTAATTAATCTAACATCATTAATTTTAACATGAGTTTTTCGTTATACCATATTCATATTTAAAGAAATAAACATTAAAAATACTACAAAACATGAAAATTCTCACAATAGAAAAAAAGTAGTAGTTTGATCAAAAACTCATTAGCAAATAGTATATAAAATATATTTATATTTAATATAACATTTAAACGATCTTTTTGTACAATAACGATGTTATATAGATCTCTTTTTCACTTTCTTTGCGAGTGTGATTCATACATAGTTACATATTTGACGAAAGTAGTATTTTTTTTTATGAATATTTTACTATGTATAATAGATGATGGTTTTAAAACTATTTATAAAATGAGGTGTTTTTATTTTTCAGCAAAATTCAAGGGAGTCATATGAATTTCACCCTTACATTTTTAAATTTTGGGAAAAATCTCATGAAATATTAATCAAATCACGATGTTATTGTTGTAAATCCCGAAATGATGAGTTTTTGAGCCAAATATCTGCATGAATAACACATGAGATTTCCTAGTGCACTCTCTTTATTACACTCTCACTTTTTAATTACGAGTTTATTTTGTATTTTTTTCTCTTCAATATTTTATTTTTTTAAGATTTTGTTTAATTTTATTTTTGTTTATTAGGGTTCCATCCAATTTGAATTTATACTTATTTTTTAGTATTTATTTTTCCTTTAATAATTCATTGTTGATTATTTCAAAATTAAATTTTAGAATTTTTTTAATTCATTTTTGGTTGATAAATTTTGACTGTGATTATGTATGATATAATTAATTTTTATTTTATAATAAATATTATTAAACTTATAAATCGATAGTGAAACGCATATGATTGCAACAATAAATTTTAACCGAACTAATTAGGGTAATAAAGGATATAAAATTACAAAATTTTAAACTTAATTATTTGTTTGAGGCATGCAGTTAAGGTTAATTCTATTATCAAGTCCTATCTTTTTTCTTTATAATAACCTTGAAGTTATTTAATTATAATAGACATTTTTGTCCTCATAACATCAACCACTTAAAAACTCAAAATAAAAAGAAGCCACACTTAAAAACTAAAAATCAAAAGAAAGCATTCCAAGGAAATAATGAGAAAAGAACAAGATCTATTACTCTCTAACTGATGCAAAAGCGAAAGAATTTCAAGAAAATATTGAGAAAAGTTGTAGTCATAAACCATCTTGTCAATACATTTAATGGATAATTTATATATATCTCGAGTTGTACATTCTATAGAACCTTAGAACATTCATCATAAATTTCAAAGAAAGATAAAGTTTAGATTTGATCTTTGTTCAAGATTTGTTAGTGCGATTCTTAAGCATTTTTTTGTTTTCTCAATTTATGTCCGACCATAACGAACCGATAATTCATACATAGTAGTTTCCTTGTGAAAAGGATCCCGCACAATATTTTTTGGTGTGCGAGGAATGATTGATTCATTCACCAATAAGAAAAGCATCTAAATCAACATGAACATATGGAAAAAATCACAAATTAATCTTAGATCAACCTCCAATTAGTCAAAGATTGAAGAGACTTTTTGGGATGGTTGAATTATAGAAAGGCCGATTTCATTCACAGTCGGTGTGCGAGATATTATTGATTCACCCATAGTGGAAAACCTAACAGGAAGATTCTCGATCACGAGGTTGTGCTTAATTTCATCTCTTATTCCAACTATTGGTTTAATTGTTAACTATATATCTTTCAAAATCTCAAGAGTTGTAGGAATGATAACTAATTGATTAAATGGAGCTAGCTAGATATATAATCATCCACAACTTATTCATTGTTGTAACCATTTCCATGGCTGTCTTAAGGCTCGATGTACTCAGATATTGGACTAGTTGCGTTGTATTAGCTAAATTTAGGGTATCTTGTGTTTTTCAAGACCATAATAAAATTTAGTTTTCTGTTACGATATCAGTAGCTTCCTTCTATTTTTTTTTTGTTTAGATTTCTTCTTCCCTATAATTTGTAAATTTTCTGAATATATATGTATTATAGAATTATCGGGTATTATATAAAATTTAAACCTTGACAAATTTTGTGAAAGAAATGGGGAATGATCTCAAGAAGAGAAAGTAAGGAGTAAGAATTGAGGGAGAACTTTACGGTAACATTTTCTATTCCAATAATGCGAAAATTTGCTATTTATTAAGCCTTAATTGGAAGGGGTGGATCCAAGAAACAATCATAAAATTAAATTGACTCACAAAAAGATAAAATTAAAGAAAAAATATAAGAAAAATTATAATTGAAATGTGTAACACACAAAGTGCAACAAGATATTTTATGTGCGCTTCAATTTGGGCACATGAAATATTCTATTACACTCTACGTGCTACACTCCAAAAATTCAATAAAAACTCAACTTAGGTTTATTAAATAATTGCAAATCCCATTTTTTTTTTTCGAAAATTCAACAATGAGTTAAAAACTCAACATGTGTTTATTAAATAAAGTTTACACTATTGATTGACAAGCTTAACTGAAATTAAACCTTTATTTTATTATCTTTCTAATAACTACAGATTATGATAACATAATACATGATGGGGTTATGAAAATAATCATTTAACTAGCTGCGAAGGCCTCTTAATTACACTACAACAAAATCTGGCTATAAGGACGCTTATAATGGGACGTTTGCACAATAAACGTACTATTATCAGTCTAATGGGACGCCTTTCAGAAATGCATTCTATTAATCTCTATGAGGTATAGCAGAAGCAGATCATATAAAATTCAAGTTCTACTAGATTAAAAAAAAAAATCACACTTGAAATCTTACTTTAAAAGCGTCCTATTATGCTTAAATATATTAAGTGGAAATCAAAATTGAGAATATATAAATTTGGGATTGTTAATATTCGAACACAACCTGGTGAACACGGAAAGTTACATGCTACCCAATGGGTAATATCCAATATGGCATAATACGTCTATTATGACACTCTCAAGTGTCACAATTGACACTTGATTGTGACACTTGAGAGTGTCACAATAGACCTATTGTGACATATTGGGTATTATCTATTGGGTAGCATAGAATTTTACGGTGAGGACTAGATCTTTACCAACCCCATGAAACTCTCTCTCACTTCCAAAACACTCCCAAAGCCTGAAGAATCTCTTTGTTCCAGAATTTCTCTCTCTTCAACTATCACTTAGCTAAACACTCCAAAGCCTGAATCTCTTTGTTCCTAAATTCCCAGGAAGACCGTGAAGAATGAAAACCTAATCCGTAATTATTCATTTATGAAGAATGAAGTTGCGATAAATTGGAGGGGCATTTGAGGAGATCGATGTCTCGTTTTCAGGTATTTGGGGTAGTTTGCATTAAAATTGCTCTTTGTTTACGAATATTTGAGAGGAATTATTTGATTGATTTTCGTGAACTTGGATTTTCGTTATTTTTGTATCCGAGTTTATTTCTAGTTTTCTCTTAATTAATTAATCATTTGAAAATGGAACATTTATGATGATCGAGATGGAGAATTTGTTTCTTGTAGTTCGTGTGGTTTACATTAAAATTGCCTTGGCGTGCTTTGAATAGATCGACATTATCAAATTGAAACTAGAATAGGCGTACTTTGGCGTTGTGTCTTGCACTGATATTCTTGTTTTGGCCGCAAGAGAGTGTCGTCATGGTCTCTCTCTCTCTCTGCATACATAATCTCTATCTATCTCTCTATATATAATATATTTGTGTGTGTAGGCTAAGTGTCTAAATATTTTTTTAAATCATGGTGATGTTTGGAGTTTCAGGCTGGAGCCTAGTTCTATCGTCTGTTAACTGGTAGGGAGGACAGCAAAAATGCTTTTCCAATAAATGTACTTGGAGATATTCCTCATCCTAACTTTGATCTCAATGAAGCAATTCGTTCATTTGCGTCAAAATGATTTCATGATAGAGAAGCAGTGGCTCTACTAGGTATAATATCTTGATCTGTAAATAAACTTTAATTGTGTATGGAATTCAGTCAAGGAAACTATCTCGCAATGCAATTAGCTCGGCTTTAGCTGTGGTTCATTGGTAGCCAAGTTTTTACTATTTAGTTGTGAATGCAGATTGGTTGACAAGAAATCTGAGCCCAGCAAACATTGATTTGCTTATGAATGAGAAAGATGCTCAATTGTTCATAGGTTGTATCTTCGAGTGGATCAACGAGCAGAGTTAGCTACAAAATGTTAGATGAAGATTAGTGTGAAAGAAGCTCTCAATCGATTTCTCTTGATGTTCTTCTCTCATTTGGTGACCATTAATGGGGCTCTTTGCAGCCAACTAGGTAACTCTTCCTCCTCTCGCTTCTTTTTAAATCAGAACACTAGGTTTGCCTTAAGAATTTGTGTGCCTCATAACAAGCTGCATTTTCTGCCATTACACTTAATCAGTGGTAAATGAGAGGTAACTGGGGAAATTATGGGAGTGAAATTTGAGCACTTAGAGCAATGGAATGATAAGGATTTGGTGAGATATTGGTTTTATTTTATTTCTATATTGAATGAATTAAATCTTCTTCACAAAATATTTCTATACTTAATCTTAAATACTTAATCTGACTGTGCACCCTTCCACGAAGACTGAATGTTTTCTTCATGTCTCTTGTTCAATTATGATGAGATAAATGAGAAGTCAATTGTTTTATTTGGGTTTGTTATTTTCTATCATTCATTCTGCTCTTGTTCCTTAAAAAAAAAAAAAATCTTCACTAATGCTTTTTGCTCCACTCATCATTTCAGGTAGTTGGGTATCTTCTGTGTGCATTATCTAAACACCTACATGAAGAGGATGTCCAAGCTATTTTTAGGTAAAATCCATCACCAAAATCAATGACTCTTTTATTTATTTCATTATTTATATGTTATAGTATAGTTTTTGTTGCATTCATAATCATGCAACATACTTGACTTTGCATATGCAGCACGTACAAGCAGAACCCTTCCAACTGTTGAATTTGACTATAAATGCTCTTGAGGTACTATTCCAGTTTAGTTTTCAAATTAATCCTGATATAATTTTCTTGCAATGATCAGTTGTCAATGAATTTTACTCTTTTAATTAATAGGGGGAATTCTCGATTCCTCGAGACTTTTCCCATAGAAAAAGAAGACTGTTAGGATACTGGCAGATGTATCTGGAATAGTGAAACCATCAAGGTATGCATACAATGATTCTTGAGGTTAAATTAGTTCACATATTTTATTACAGCTGATAGTTTTAGTATTTAGTATATATATGTTTGCAGTAGTAAGTACTAACTGATTGTTTGAAGTTTCTTTCATAGTTATATGCTATAACAAGTCTATTCTTTTCATAGTAGGTAGGATATATGATTTTATTACATAGTCTAATGAACAAAAAATATTTCTGGTTCTGATTTCTCAGCATTGTACAACTTGGGGAGTCATCCTCTTCGGTCCCTAAGGAAGCTGTTATCTAAGATTAGTCACCCTTTTCATTGTGGAGGTTTCACTTGATGAACTTTCATTCAAGCAAAGAATCTCTTGTGGCTACAACGTGAGCTATTTATCTCTACTTATTTACATTTTGTTTAGTATATCAGGGAAGTAATTTATAGGTGCCTTTATCATTATTAGCTACTTGTTGTATGCTCTTATGATAGTTGTCAATTTTCTTGATGATGAATATAATAAAAACATTATTGTTATATATTTATATACATAGATTTTAATTTTTTATTTTTAATAGAAACATCCTTCAAAAACCACTCAAGATGATTGGTTAATTGTACATGTCTTATCCGTGCATCGCACGGTGGGTCATTCTAATTTGATATAAATTGCAACCTGTTGAGTCATTTTTAAAATTTTCTAGAGTCAATTGTCATTTCAAAAATAATTCTTCTAGCCGTCCGTATTATTGTTATTTAAATCTTTTATTAATTTTATTTAGTATTTTTAGCTTTGTCATTAATTTTATTAGTTTCATTTTACCATTATTATATAGTTTGTGTTATTTTATTAGTGCAATATTTTTATTGCATTGTGTAGCTTTAGTATTACATTAATTTCTGTTCGGGTTATTAGTTTAGTAAGCTTTGTTGTATCTTATTTATTATTCTTCTGAGTGAACAATACAACCAATTAACAATAACAACTCTCGATTAATTAATTGGTAGATTGTATTTGGTGAAAAAGGTGAGTTCCTGATTATGTCCCAACACAAAAAAAAATGCGAATAGAGATGGAATTTAGCTTCATTTAGCATACATCTATGTGTATTGCGTAGTTATATATGCTCTTCAATTTTTATTTTGGTTCAAAATGATGAATGTCGCATGCTTTTTTACGGTTTTAATTACCTAGTATTTTTTACAGTTTATTTAATGTGAATATGTGATGTATATATACATATATACATAATTTATTTATGGTTAAAAAATGGAATCATAAATTAATATGTTAGAAGTAAGACCGAAGTCGGAAGAGAAAGAGATTGGACTGCTCTTAAATAGACCAACAAGATCTTATCAATAATACTATTTATTTATTAACTTGAAATAATATAACGGATTCACAAAAATTAAATGTTAGTTGTTAAATCATTATTGTAAATGTAAGGTAGTATATATATGGTTCTAGTTGGGTTGTTTTCCTAATAGTTTATTTGGACATGATAAGAATTTGGGACAACCTCATAGAGATAGCAGCTTCAAATTACGTGGTTAGTCCAAATTGTTCGAATTGTGTCTAAAAAATGTATAATCTGATGATCATTGTCCATCAATTGTGTACTTGATTCGAGATAGATATGATGAATAAAAATTGTATGCGCGCACAATCATTTTATATATATAAATATAGGATTTGGTTCAAATGAGAACACATCTTTAGGTGAGAACTAGGAACTATTTACAGCTGTTGGATCTATCAAATTTAAGGGTGGAGATTGAGATTTAATTATCTTTTTAATTATAACTTTTTTTAATTAGAGGTGGGTATAATAGGTCTTCCCATATCTATATTTATTTTATTTCCTTATTTCTCTGCCCACTACAAACGTGTTTTTAATTCTATTTTGTAGAATTTTATTTATTTATTTCATCCTATACGATTTTTTTATTTGTTTCATATACATGGTTTTTTTATCGGGATTGGATGTTTTTTAATTATTTTGTTTTATCCTCTATGATCATGGTTTCAACCGTCACTACAGACATGACAAATTTGAGGAATATATCCATAGTAATGTAATACCCAAAAAATTTATTTTCTAAATTTAATTAGAAATATATATCTAATAGTTAGATATCCAAAAATTTTTGGTATTAAAAAAAAAAATATATATATATATATAGCATATGCTAACCATAAGGATAATCTAGGAAAGAAAACGGACCCTTCTAGGTCACATTTTTAGGTGATGTGTGTCCATTGAGTGTGTTAGAAATACCCTTAGAATATTCTCATATTTAATTTAGAACCCTAGCTATGCACTTAATTTGATTATTTAAAATTTATTTACTAAGTGTAACAGACTATTGTGACAAAATACATATGTAAAAAAAAATGAATTAATATATATATATGTGTGTGTGTGTGCATATCAATTATTTGTTTATATATATATATATATATATATATATATATAAAGTACACTAAAATGTATATATATGCATATATATTCCACTTTCTAAAGTTGGGAATAATAATATTTAATATGTATATATATTGATAATCAATTAGATATAGTATATTCATTTGTTAACCAATTGCTTCTCCAATTTTTACACGTGTGTTAAGGTTAAGTTAGTAGGGTGATGTGGCTTGAGGGGGGTAGTAGTAGGATGATGAGTAATTATTTCAACCAAAATTTTATATAAAAAAATATATATAGTAGGAACCCATATAGTTTCCTTTTTACTATGCATCACTCGTGTAAATTCAACAGTTTAAAAAAAAATATTAACAATAATTTCCACAACTATTGCTTCTTCTTCAAGGTACGTTCATAAGTAATTTGATATATAGAATTATATATTTTAGATAATCTCCAATTATAATGCTTTATTTTACATTTATCATATGAATTTATATATTTTAATATTGTGAAAAAAAATTATAGGTGATCCTCATCAATGAAGTTAATAAAATTTCTCTCCACAATAATAGTATTGAAAGGGTAGATTGGAATTTAATGTGGAAATTTACAAAAAAATTACTAAATATATGTGGCTGATGTATTCGTATAAGATGAAATTTGCATATAAATTTAAGATATTTGAAATTTAATTTGGTAATTAAGCTAAAAAGAGAATGCATCAATTGTCAGTTAGGTCTACTAAAACTAATTAGTAAACTTTAAGATTATTTCTAGAAATACATTTATCAAGAATTTCATGTGTACAACAATTTTTGAACATATATATATATATACATAATATAATCATACATATTGAACTATTAGAAATGAATAAGTATCGTGTTATATATATATATATATGTATGTATTTATATGTATATAAGTACTTAGATTCATACATTACAAGTTCTAATTACATAATCATTTTGGAAAAAAATTTGGAAACTAGGATAGAGTAAATTTAATACCCTCAATAGGAATTGGAATTTAATAGTAGAGTTGTAGAACTTGTAATCAAGTCCCATTGACCTTAATACTTATATGCTCACCGTTTAATAATTCTAATACCATTGTAAGACCTTGAGGACTTAATTAATATATAAGCTTTCATATATGAATAAATTACTTTTATTTTTATTTTTTTTATGAATTTCAAGTAAGCTTTGTAAAATATTTTTATTTTTAAGTTTTGTCGTGCTCCAGTAATCTGAAATCTAAAATAGTTAGTAAGTGTATTAATTGGCAATAACAGTTAATGATTGTAATATATCTATTGATGTTATGAGTAAATTATAAATTTAAGGATGGATGCGATCATGGAAAATCAAATTAATGGTTTATAATAAAATTCAAATTATACTATAGAAACATAAATTAAAGTAAAAAAAAAAAGAGCTTAACAGTTGAGTTTTAATAGGGGCTTTTAACAAAACTAATCAAAGACCGGTTGATATAGGTCTACAAGGAGTAGCGGAATTTGATCGAAATCAATCCGGAATTTGAAAGCTTATCTACTATCCAGGTGGGCTATTATATTTTTTACAAATTGTATCTTTCCAGTTATTAAGCTCTGCTTTATTAAAATTGCATATGTGACTATCTGTGTTAAATATTTACGTGCTACTGTATGTTGTCGGAGTCTCATATACCAGCACTGTGTCAATGTGAGTAGCTACAGTATGCATGCATTATTTGTCCTGCCCTACTCCTTGTCGGTGAGACTAAAATGAAACACTTATGGGTTATACTCATTGGGTATACTTGGCCATACTCAACTTTACGCGTGGTGATGTAGTACGGGTTGCGGGCAGTGACTGGTTACACTCTTAAGCGCTTCACGATAAAATATTTTGGTGAACTTAGGTTGCTTTAAATTTTGAAACCTCCTAAGCTTCACTACATGCATGAACACAGATAGATTACTTTAACAAAATGATTTGCATAACTTGAATTGTAAAAATTTGCCCACTGAGTGCACTAGTACTCAGCCCAAATATTTTCAAATATTTTTCAGGTCAGTAGGCTGGCGCGTGGAGGTGACGATGCTGAGAAATGGGCTTTTGTTGTTTATGTATTTTCCCATTGTCTCTTTTTGTTAAATATTCTGTTGATAATGAGATCTCCGCGCTTGTAATATCCTTTTGTTAAACACTAAGAGCTCTGATCTTGGTGTTATGATTATGTATATATTATTATACAGCATGTTTGATTATTCTGAGTCTTCTGTTGAGATTTTATTAATCAGGTTACCCCTTTTCTTTCCTGCTTCTTAATTCCAACCCCCGTGGCGTCCATTTCCACGGTCTTTCGAGACCGGGGCGCTACAGAGTGGTATCAGAGCAGGTCTTGCAACTCTGCAAACCTGTTGGGTCAATTTATTTTATTTTTCTTTTTCATTAAATTCCCGTGTGATATTATAAAGGTCCTCAGCTCGTCACTCACGCAACAGCTAAAAGGTACGCATGTTTTAATGCGGTTTTTAGATTTTAAAAGTTTATATTAATGGGTGAAATGTTAAGTTTATTTGGAAATGAAAGATTGTGATTTGCCATGTTGGCGGAAATGCCTTGAAAGATTAAGTCTTACACTGATTACTTACTGGTTTTGAGAATGAAATATGCTTGTAGGCGTACATGATTTTGTGTTAAACCATGCTGATTCTATTGTATACATGTGAGGAATTTGTTTATCTATGCTTTGGGCATACTTATGAATGTTTGGCATATGTTGATTACACACATTGATAATTGATTTATGTTTGATGTTTGTACTCTAGATGAGTACTTCGACTTGGAATTTGAGAACTTAAGATGAACTTAGTCTATAGTTGTTGAACTTAGGCTGAACTTGTAAGAATTTGTGAAAATGGTTGAACGTAGACTGATTGAGAAATTGTGCTAATTAGATGGCGGGATGGCAGATGAGACCTCGAAAGAGGTGTCGTACTCGTGTGACGATGGATGAGCGGATAGAGAGGTTCCGTATATGTATTAGTAGACCAGGAGAGGATGTGCCAGAGTTAACCGCACGTTTTGTGACTTTATGGATGACTGTCTCAGGTATCGGTGGTATTACAGAGGTGGAGGCTACGGCGAGATATATTATTAGACTACCTCAAGCCTGGAGACCATGGGCTGCAAGAGTTGCTGATATTTTCTCAGAGAGATCTCCGCCTACTTTTGCAGAGAAAGTCTATTTCTCGAGATTCTTCACGTATGTGCTACGGACTTGGGCAGATAGACGATGTGTGGCTCCACAATTACCTATAGTAGATGAGGATATGGATATGTTTAGAGTACCATTTACATCGGTCTTACTAGCGGAGAGGACGATCGAGATGGATCGTTCAGCACCACCTGCACCAAAGTCGCCGCTTATCACGATAGCATCGCATGATGATGAGGCTGGTCCATCTGGGACCCAGTTAGAGCCCATCGCAGAGGAGGACCCAGAGGAGGATCCCGATGAGGAGCCAATGGAAGTAACTGATGGAAGTACGACGCTCCACTTTCGACGTGATTTCGATGCGGAGGGGCGTCCGGGGCACTGGTATATTCCATCGTCTCCATAGATAGATGTATAGTTGTAGTAGTTTGAGTAGTTTAGTATATACTGACGTTGACATTTTGTTGTATCATCAGCTCAGTAGCTTTTGTTAGTCGGAAACGTTGTCATTCCTATAAAACCGTTCCAACATGAGGCATTTGGTAGTTAGCCTCTTTTTGACTTAGTGGACTAGACGGTATATTATATTTTTAATGTATAGATGATGTATGTGTGGTACTCCACTCTTTTATATAAAAGTTCCGTTTCAGGATATCTTTTAGATTTATATATATATATTGTGTATATATTTTTGGAAGGCTTTGCATATATACATTTCATTTTCTTTACGAGATGTGTGGTTATTATCTTTATTTTTCTTTTCGAATCTTTATGCAAGTGTTGATCGATTGGAGATTTGACTAGTTGCAGAATGCCAAGAGGAAGACCAAGAAATGTGAACTTGGCGGTACCGGAAGTATCGAATATTCCGCAAGGTCAGGGACCACAAATTGAAATGGAGTTCAGACGCCATAATCCCCCAACTTTCAATGGAGAAGAGGATCCACTCACAGCTGAATATTGGGTTCGAGCACTTGAAAAGATATTTGGGTTTTTGCATTGTAGTGATAAAGAAATGGTGGCCTGTGCTTTGTATCAACTTGTGGATGATGCGGATTTCTGGTGGGAGTCCGTTCGAAGGACAATATCTAATGCAGATTGGGAAGCGTTCACTTGGGAGAACTTTAAGACAATCTTGTATCAAAAGTATATACCAGCACATTATCAGCATCAGAAGGCTAATGAGTTCTGAAATCTCAAACAGGGAAACAGATCAGTTGCAGAATATGATTTGCAGTTTAACAGGTTATCTCGATATGCACCACAGACCGTAGACACAGAAGAAAAGAGGATTGAAAAATTTCGCATGGGTTTGAAACCGGAGATAGGCACTGCACTGATCGGAAAGGATGAAGCAAACTATGGTCAAATACTAAGTTGGGCACTTAGTATTGAGGCAATGCAAGGAACATTAAAGACTTCAGCATCTCAACCAGTAGCTGGGGATCAGAAGGGAAAACGGAAGTGGGATGGACCACAACGAGGTTATCAAGGGAAGAATTTTCAGCATAACTATCTAGGAGGAAGGAACTTTGGACCAAGGCCTGCAGGGCAAGTGAATGTTGTACCAAAATCTTAGGGTTATCAAGGGAATTCACCGTTGTGTGCAACTTGTAACAGATATCACTTTGGACCATGTGTCCAATGCTATCGATGTGGTCGACAGGGGCATTATGCTAATAAATGTCAACAAAATTTGGGAATGCAAGATCAGCAGCAGCAGAGGCCACAGTTCAGACAGGGCATGAGAAATATGAGACCACAAGGTGGAGGTGTTCGAGGGAATAACAACAACAATAGAGGTAATCCCAAACCTCAGCAAAATCAGAATCAAGGTTCTCGTGCACCACAACAAGCCAGAGCGTATGCTCTTAACCAGCAAGAGGCAGCTGGAAATTCTAGAAATTTGGTAGGTATGATTAGTTTGTGTGATATACCTGTGCTTGCTTTATTTGATACTGGAGCTTCACATTCCTTTATATCTAGAGATGTATGTAAACGTCTTAATCTAGAGCTAGAATTAGCAGGAGAAGCTCTAGCAGTAAGCATTCCTTCAGGGCAAACACTTTTAGCCGATTGTGTTTGTAAAAACTTAGACTGTGTAGTAGGTGAAAAGAATTTCACAACTGATCTCTATGCTCTTGAGATGCGAGACTTTGACATTATATTTAGGATGGATTGGCTAACAAAGGAGAGTGCAACAATACGCTGTCACGAAAGAGAGATAATATTTCAGAAGCTAGGCAAGGAAGAAGTGAAGTTTTATGGAGTAAAAATGGGAAATATAATTCCCATCATTTCAGCATTGAAGGCTGTAAAGTTATTACAGAAAAGAGACTGTCAGGCATTTCTAGTAAACCTTGTAAGCAAGAAAGAAGAAGGTTTAACAGTGGGTCAGGTACCAGTGGTACGAAAATATGAAGATGTATTTCCAAACGATTTACCAGGTCTTCCGCCAGACAGACAAGTAGAGTTCACTATAGACTTAGAACCGGGAGCAGCACCGGTATCCAAAGCCCCATATCGTTTAGCACCAAATGAGTTACAACAGTTGAAGGTGCAACTGGAGGAATTATTGGAATTAGGTTTTATAAGACCTAGTGTATCACCTTGGGGTGCACCGATTCTATTCGTCAAAAAGAAGGATGGTACTATGAGGATGTGCATTGATTATCGGGAGTTAAACAAGTTGACAGTGAAGAACAAGTATCCACTTCCGAGGATAGATGATCTCTTCGATCAATTATCAGGTGCAAAAATCTTTTCCAAGATTGATCTACGATCTGGGTATCATCAAATTAAGGTAAGAAAAGATGACATACCCAAGACTGCATTCCGAACAAGATATGGCCACTATGAGTTTCTAGTGTTGCATTTTGGGTTAACAAATGCACCTGTAGTCTTTATGGATTTAATGAATCGAGTTTTCCATGAATATTTAGATAAGTTTGTGTTGGTCTTTATTGACGACATACTGATCTACTCGAGAAATGAAGAAAAACACGAGAAACACTTGAGACTAGTGTTAGAAACACTAAGGAGAGAAAAGTTATATGCCAAATTCAGCAAGTGTGAATTTTGGCTAAATGAAGTAATGTTTCTCGGGCACATTGTGTCAGCAGAAGGCATCAAGGTGGATCCTGCAAAGGTTGAGGCAGTGAAGAAGTGGAAATCACCAACCAACATTCATGATATAAGAAGTTTCCTCAGTTTAGCAGGATATTACCTGAAGTTCATTAAAGATTTTTCAAAGATAGCAAGGCCAATGACATAACTTTTAAGGAAGAAGGTCAAGTTTGAGTGGACTGATGCATGTGAATAGAGTTTTCAGGAACTAAAGACAAGATTAACAACTACACCAGTCTTAACCTTGCCAGAAGGAGTAGAAGGATTCGTGATATACACTGACGCATCTAAATTGGGTTTAGGATGCATGCTGATGCAAAATGGGAAAGTAGTAGTATATGCTTCACGACAATTAAGACCTCATGAACTGAACTACCCAACCCACGATTTAGAGCTTGTCGCCGTCATACATGCACTCAAGATTTGGAGACATTATCTTTATGGGGTAAAATGCGAGATTTACACTGACCATAAGAGTTTGAAGTATATCTTCGAACATAAAGAGCTTAATATGAGGCAGAGAAGATGGTTAGAGTTAGTGAAAGATTATGATTGCAAGATACACTACCATCCCGGGAAAGCAAATGTAGTCGCCGACGCATTGAGCAGAAAGAAACAAGGAGTGATGGGATATCTACTCACAAATAAAGAGGAACTTGTGAGAGAAATAGAAAAGATGGAATTAGAGTTGGTGTTTACACCAAGCTCTACAGCAAGTGTGATAGCCGCAGTGGTAGCCAAACCAGAACTACGATCAAGAATCGTAGAAGCTCAGCAAAAAGATGAACGATTGGAAAAGATAAGACAAAGAGTCAAAGCGAGTGAACCAAAAGAATTTAAGGAAGATAACGACGGGGCTTTAATGTTCCATGACGGATTATGCGTTCCCAGTGATGACACATTGAAGCAAGAAATTATGAGAGAGGCTCATAATACTCCCTACATGGCACATCCAGGCAGCACAAAGCTATACAAGGACCTGAAGCAATATTTCTGGTGGAATAATATAAAAAGGGAGATAGCCAGATTTGTGGAGAGATGTTTAACATGTCAGCAAGTGAAAGTGATACATCAACGACCTTCGGGGTTATTGCAGCCGTTGGAAATTCCAGAATGGAAATGAGAGCATATAACAATGGATTTTGTGGTAGGCTTACCGCGATCAGTGAAAGGAAACTCATCAGTGTGGGTCATTGTAGATCGATTGACCAAATCAGCACATTTTGTGCCAATCAAAACAACAACGGAATTAAGCAAGTTAGCGCAAATTTATGTAAAGGAGATTGTTCGACTAAATGGAATTCCAGTTTCTATCACGTCAGATCGTGATACTCGCTTCACATCAAGGTTTTGGAAGAGTCTTCAAGAAGCAATGGGAACGAAGTTGAACTTCAGCACTGCTTTTCATCCTCAAACAGATGGTTAATCAGAGAGGACGATACAAATTCTGGAGGACATACTACGAGGAGTTGTGTTGGACGGAAACACAAGCTGGGAAGATGTTTTACCCTTGGTAGAGTTCGCATATAACAATAGTTATCAATCAACTATAAAAATGGCACCATATGAAGCCTTGTATGGTCGCAAATGTAGATCACCCTTATACTGGGATGAAGTTGGAGAAAGAAAAATTTTGGGTCCAGAGATCGTGCAAACCACTGTTAAGATGATCGACCAAATTCGAGCAAAAATGAAAGAAGCACAAGACAAACAGAAGGCTTATGCAGACAAGCGCAGGACAAACCTAGAGTTCCAAGTTGGTGAAAATATTTTCTTAAAGGTATCTCCAACACGGGGTGTTGTGAGATTCGGAAAACAAGGCAAACTGAGACCAAGATTTATTGGCCCATTCGAGATACTAGAAAGAATTGGTGAAGTTGCTTACCGATTAGCTCTACCGCCAGACCTGTCACAAGTTCATGATGTGTATCACGTTTCAATGCTTAGGAAATACGTGTTTGACCCAGAACACGTTGTCAAAGAAAGTGAGTTAGTTCTACGTTTCGATATGACGTACGAGGAAAAACCCCACGAAATTCTTGATAGAAAAGTTCAAGTCCTAAGAAGCAAGCAAATTCCATTGGTGCTTGTGCAATGGAATCATCATGATCGAACTGAAGCAACGTGGGAACTAGAAAGCAAAATGAGACAGCAATACCCTGAGTTGTTCGAAGGTACATGAATTTCGGGACGAAATTCTTTTAAGGGGGGAGGAGTGTAATACCCCAAAATTTTATTTTCTAAATTTAATTAGGAATATATATCTAATAGTTAGATATCCAAAAATTTTTGGTATTAAAAATATATATATATAGCATATGCTAACCATAAGGATAATCTAGGAAAGAAAACGGACCCTTCTAGGTCACATTTTTAGGTGATTTGTGTCCATTGAGTGTGTTAGAAATACCCTTAGAATATTCTCATATTTAATTTAGAACCCTAGATATGCACTTAATTTGATTATTTAAAATTTATTTACTAAGTGTAACAGACTATTGTGAAAAAATACATATGTAAAAACAAATGAATTAATATATATGTGTGTGTGTGTGTGCGCGCGCATATCAATTATTTGTTTATATATATATAAAAAAAGTACACTAACACGTATATATATGCATATATATTCCACTTTCTAAAGTTGGGAATAATAATATTTAATATGTATATATATTGATAATCAATTAGATATAGTATATTCATTTGTTAACCAATTGCTTCTCCAGTTTTTACACGTGTGTTAAGGTTAAGTTAGTAGGGTGATGTGGCTTGAGGGGGGTAGTAGTAGGATGATGAGTAATTATTTCAACCAAAATTTTGTATAAAAAAATATATATAGTAGGAACCCATATAGTTTCCTTTCTACTATGCATCACTCGTGTAAATTCAACAGTTTAAAAAAAAAATATTAACAATAATTTCCACAACTATTGCTTCTTCTTCAAGGTACGTTCATAAGTAATTTGATATATAGAATTATATATTTTAGATAATCTCCAATTATAATGCTTTATTTTACATTTATCATATGAATTTATATATTTTAATATTGTGAAAAAAAATTATAGGTGATCCTCATCAATGAAGTTAATAAAATTTCTCTCCACAATAATAGTATTGAAAGGGTAGATTGGAATTTAATGTGGAAATTTACAAAAAAATTACTAAATATATGTGGCTGATGTATTCGTATAAGATTAAATTTGCATATAAATTTAAGATATTTGAAATTTAATTTGGTAATTAAGCTAAAAAGAGAATGCATCAACTGTCAGTTAGGTCTACTAAAACTAATTAGTAAACTTTAAGATTATTTCTAGAAATACATTTATCAAGAATTTCATGTGTACAACAATTTTTGAACATATATATATATATATATATATACATATTATAATCATACATATTGAACTATTAGAAATGAATAAGTATCATGTTATATATATATATATGTATGTATATGTATATAAGTACTTAGATTCATACATTACAAGTTCTAATTACATAATCATTTTGGAAAAATATTTGGAAACTAGGATAGAGTAAATTTAATACCCTCGATAGGAATTGGAATTTAATAGTAGAGTTGTAGAACTTGTAATCAAGTTCCATTGACCTTAATACTTATATGCTCACCGTTTAATAATTCTAATACCATTGTAAGACCTTGAGGACTTAATTAATATATCGGCTTTCATATATGAATAAATTACTTTTATTTTTATTTTTTTTATGAATTTCAAGTAAGCTTTGTAAAATATTTTTATTTTTAAGTTTTGTTGTGCTCCAGTAATCTGAAATCTAAAATAGTTAGTAAGTGTATTAATTGGCAATAACAGTTAATGATTGTAATATATCTATTGATGTTATGAGTAAATTATAAATTTAAGGATGGATGCGATCATGGAAAATCAAATTAATTGTAATACCCCGTAAATTAATTACTACTTAACTGCAGTAAATTGTTGCAATTACTATTTAGTATAGTAATTTTTAGTCAGATTAGGGTCGGAAGTATCCGTTAAGTTCCATGAATTCAAGGTTAATTAAAATCCCGTAGGTGGATTAAATATTCAGTTAGGGTTTAATTCCCTTTTCTGTATGGAAAGCCGGAATCGTAATTTCAGATAAATTCGATTCCTATTTTATTTACGGTGCGTGATTATCGTGAATTAGATATTCCGATAATTAATTTCAGGACTGGGAGACTCAGATATTCTCCAGTCAAGCAATTGTTTAAATTCAGATAATTTAAACAAGATGCTCAAGTCAAGAGAATCAGATATTCTCTAGGTTTCGGATGTTTTAAATTGTCGAGAAATTAATATCAGTGTTTTAAAGTGGTATTTTAAAATCCAATAATTTTTGATAAATTATTTTTTTAAAATAAGTAAATTATTTTAACAATATCGGTTTAGTTTGGAATTTTTCCGGAGACGGAAAATATCACGATAACCGAACAACCGAGTATTTTTTTTTTAAGTCAAACAAGCATGGGCTGAGTCATGTTTGACACGTGCCTTTGTCTCTTTTTCTTCTTATCCATATAAAAAAAAAAGATATATTTTTGCATGGTTTTGTATATGTTGTCGAAGAGAGAGAGAGATTGGCATTCATCTCCTCCACCATCTTCTTCATCGTCTCCATTTCTTCTTCTTCGTTCCATTCTTCTTCATTTCATTTCCTACTCAAAATTTACGAGAGATAGAGAAAAGGCAGCAGCAGCAACTCCATCTTCGTCACCTTCCATTCTAAAAAAAAAAAAGAAGAAGAAAACTGTCGAGAGAGAGAGGAAGGAGGCAGCACCCAGCAGCAACTTCTTCTCCTTCAAGTTTCTTCCGACCTTTCTCCATCTTTGTTTCGAAGAGGTATTTCGAAAATAAACTTGTAGTTATATTGTTGCATGATTTATGTTCCAGATTTTCATGAGAAATATGTATATATATTGTGTTGCAAGATTTTGAGATAACATGTTGATTAATGTTTAAACATGTTGGGTTGAGGTTTGGTGTTTCAAAGCATGTTAAATGATTTAGAAATGAGTTTTTAGATGTGTTTTGTTGAGATTGAAAGCTTGAGATAGAGCTTCCATGGCGGCCATCGTCGTTCCTACGACTTTCGGCCTCAGTCCCGCGCGACCGCGGGGACGAGCGCGAGCGCGCACAGGTCGCGCGCCCGCGCAAGTCGCGCGACCGCGCACTTCGTTTTCGGCAGACTTGCCACCCTTCGGTAAAACGAGCATAACTCCCTCGTTTTACATCCGTTTGAGACACCGTAAATTTTTCCAAAAACTAGACTTAATTGGCTTTCCAGTGGTATAGGTTTCATTCCCTAATTCGTTCTGTGTAAATTATGAAAAATCGGCGAAGTTAGGTCATGTTTTCTGTTTCGGAAATTCGGGACAGATTCGCTACCTTTTAGTAAAATGATCATAACTTTTTCGTTATTTATCATCTTGAATCACCGTAAATTTAGCCGTAAACTAGACTCCCGTGGCTTTCCGTTGGTGTATGGTACAATCCCTACACCTTAGTGAGTCAGATCAGACAATTTTGCAAAGATAGACGTTGTGCGGAACCACGTTTAGTCTATGGGCTTATTGTTGATTTTGTTGCTAGAATCTAATTGCGATAATGTTAAGGTATTGTTGATACCTTAAATGATGATGATGTATGCCTTAATATGTTTAATAGCTAGGGTTGAGAATAACCCTTAAGCTAAGATAAAATTTAGAACGGATACTAGACCCTAATAGGCTTTTGTTTCGTGTTGAGTCCTATCGGATTTGGATCAACATGCTAAGTACATCTTTATATATTGAAGGCTAGCAGATCCGCAAGGGATAAGACCTGTGAAGAACTAGCAGCTGCCATTTTAAAACGTCGGTGAAAGGTGGGCTTTCTTTTCAATGGACTCTTAGTCCAAATATTGATTTGAGTTTTTACTCACCCACAGTTAATTATTCTGATGCAAATAGATGATTGTCATGCATAAAATATTTGTTTTGTATGATATCCTTATCCGTAATTAGTTAGCTCGCAAGGGGCTTTCTAACTGTTAAATCGATCGGGCCTCGTGCTAACTTAGCGTGTTAACCGAGGTTAGTGTACACTTGGGTCGGTGATATTAGGAAGAGAGAAAGGCTGAGCGGAGCTATTCTTGACTAAGACATCGACGGTTCTAAACGTCCGTAGAAAAGGCTGAGCGGAGCTATTCCTCGGAGTTTAGTTCAGATATGTATTCGTGAAAAAGGCTGAGCGGAGCTATTCCTCGATGTGTGCGGAAGAGGCTGAGCGGAGCTATTCCTTGGCACACCAGTTGGGATATGGATGATCATACAACAGAAAAACGCGCGTAATGACAAGAAAATGATTTAGTAAAACATAGGGCCTTCTCAGATAAAACCCCTGTGTGTTTACTTGGATGCATGACAATAAAAGCATTTTAAGAAACGTTCATAATATCAGATATATTATGATATTTTGGCAATGTGTTCACTGAGTATACTTGTACTCAGCCCTGCATGTTTGTTTTTAAATGTGCAGGTTGAGGATTGATGGTGCAGGGTGACGTGCTGGGAAAGAAAGTTATTTTGTACAGGACTCAGAATATCTCCTGTATTTTGTCATGTTATTTTGCTTCCGCTACTTTAGTATAACCAAGTCAAGTCTTCAGTATGTCTTGAACTCGATGATACCTTTTTGCTACTCTGAGGTATTTATTTCTTCAGTTGTATTTTGTGAATTGAAACTCACTTATGAATTAGAGTTCACAGTGAATTATCGTTCCTGGAATACGGTAGTTTATTCCTTTATTTAATTATTTCTGGTTCGCGCCTTGATCCATCCTTCATTGGGATCGAGTCGTGCCAGTCACACTTCATATTAATCAGATATTAATTTGGGGTCGTGACAGAGTGGTATCAGAGCGATCTTTGCTCTGAGCTCTAAGTTCTTTTCAAGTAAAGTCTAAGATTGTTCCTTAGACTATTTAGTGATCAGTTAACAATTCTCAGCACTCACTCACATCAAGCTCAACCAAAGAAAGGTATGGAATTGTCAAATTTCAGTATTCAAGCAGGCCATTCAGATAATGGCAAGATTTTGATAATCTTTCAGTTCAGGCTATTCAAATAATAGCAAAGTTATAAAAATTTTCGGTTAAGCCATTTAGATAATGGTGAGAATTTTTATAAAGTATTCAGATCAGGCCATCCAGATGTTGGCAAAATTTTTATAAAATCATTTAGTTCAGGCCATCCAGATGTTGGCGATTTGATAAAATTATTCATTAAGACCATTCAGATAATGGTATGGTAAGACCAATCAGGGATTGGCAAAAGTTTTGTAAGACCAATCGGGGATTGGCAAAAGTTGTGCATCAGAAAAATGTTTATTAAAGCCCCCTTTATGTTTAAAAGAGTTTCAATGATTTTTATTTCGTTGAGGCAAGCTCACGAAGCAGCAGCTAAGAAGGCACAAAGGTTGCCAGATTCCAGTTTTGCAGTTTAGATAATTGCAAAAGTTCAGTTATGTCAGGCTTTTGATAAGTCCGACTTCAAGTACAGTCGAATTTCAGATAAATTAGACTGTAAGAATTTCGTGCTATTATTTCTATAATAAGCATGCAGTTTAGATCAGAGTGATCTAATTATTATTAAGTTGTTTCCATGAATTTAAGCTTCAGAGAACGTAGAGGAATTTAGAGGAATCTAGATTGCCTTAGTTCCCTTTAAGTTGGCTTTTATTTAAGAAAAGACTCAGTAAATGGAACCTGACGAAGAAATTCAGCAAGTTCAAGAACTTGAAGGAAAAAGACAAGTTTCAGAATCAGATCCAGTTTCAGGAGGCATGATGATCAGGGGTTCCAGTTCCAGTAGCTGATGCATCAAGTCCTCGTTTCAGTAAGGTTTGCGAATTGGCGTTTTGAAACCTCGAACCGAGATTATTTTGAGTCAGCGTCTCAAAATAAATCAGTTCAGAAGTCGTCCAGAAAGAATCTTGAGTATGTTAGTTCGAGTCAGCGTCTCGAACTAGACCCTCAGAAATTTTTATCTCGAGTCAGCGTCTCGAGATAAATCAGTAGTGTTTTGAGTTAGCGTCTAGAACTAGAGTGCAAGAGTTCGAGATGGCTCAGCAGAATTTTGAGAGAGGCTTGAATTTTCAGTCTATATAGTGATCTTGTAGTTCGGTCAGGAGTTTAGTTCAGTATATTAGATCAGAGAGTCATATTGTTGTTGTATGCGTGTTTTATCTGGCGTGCTTATATAAATGAGTTTCTCATGAGAAATCTCCTTTATATTTCAGATGGCGAGACAGATATGTACGCCTAGGAAGAGTGTGCCCATACTAGTTGCACAGTATGTCATATGGTTTAGGGCTTGTGAGCCGGAGCACGGGGATACGTTAGTAGAGTTCCTGGCACGCTACCACAAGCTATGGGTGCGTGCAAGGCTCAGAGATGTGGAAGGTATCCAGCGCCTGCTGAGAGTGCTTCCACCACAGTGGCGAGGATGGGCATCAGAGGCCTCCTATTTTTATATATGCCAGCACTCAGAGACTTTTGAGCTGATGGCGAATCTACCCGAGTTCATCGCCCTACTTATGCACCAGTACCTGACAGAGCGTGCACCCCCCCCAGGCCGATATGCTCAGATACAGGGCTATCTTCTTAGGGATGAGCCACCTAGGGGAGTTTATGATCGTCGCATTCCTCCTGTTTTAGCGGCACACGCAGCACCACCTCCGGAACCAGCAGTACGGTTAGACGCTGAGCTCCTGCCTCATCAGAGGTGCAGGAATGATCATGAGGCGGGACCCTCGCAAGTAAGGGAAGCAGTCTCAAGAGACTCAGATGACGAGCTTCATCCCAGGAAGCGCCAGGCAGTGGCAGATCCTCCGGAGAGGATCATAGAGGTAGTGCACGAGGTGCGCCACCAGAGAGCTGAGGAGGGAGGTGCAGCCTCTGCAGACGGTCTAGTACTGGTGATAGAGGAGGAGTCAGCGGAGGAGGAGTCAGAGGAGGAGGAGTCAGAGGAGGAAGACAAAATAGGCCTAGAGGGAGACCTCCAAGGCAAGAAAGACAGGAAAGAGTGGAGGAAGAAGAACAGGAAAGACAAGAGGAACAAAGGGAGCAGACACCTCCACCACCTCCACAGCGTAGAGTAGAGGAGCTTTTTCTACGACAGAACCCTCCAACTTTCGATGGAACAGGAAATCCATCGGATGCCGAAGCATGGATAAGATCCATGGAAAGGATTTTTAATTTTCTCCGATGTGACAACCAGGAGCGACTCTCCTGTGTAGCATTCCAGCTTAATAGATCGGCAGATTTTTGGTGGGAGTCTCGTCGAAGGACCATGACTCTGGAACAGCTTGATGCTTACACTTGGGATCAGTTCAAAACTAGATTTTATGACAAATACATTCCCAAGACGTTCAGAGTCAAGAAGGAAGCAGAGTTTCATACTCTGAAACAAGGAAAGATGTCCGTCACAGAGTACGAGCGAGTATTCTGTGAGTTGTCACGGTATGCACCTCTTCAGGTCGATACCGATGAGAAGATGGCATCTAAGTTCAGATCAGGACTAAGGCATGAGATTGCCATGTCTTTGGCAAGTCGGGAAGACCTGACCTATGCCGAATCCCTGAACAGGGCATTAGACATCGAGGCAGTAATGCCTGAAGAAAGAAAGGCCCCAATATCAGCTCCAACACCTACTTCAGCACCAGCACCAGCCAGGACTCCATCACAGAACTTCCAAGGGAAGAGAAAGTGGAATGATGGAGGTAACCAGAATAGGAACCAAGACTACAGAAAGCCTTGGCAAGGAAATAGGCAGCAGGGCCAGCAGAGTGCTCCTGCTCAGGGAAGAATTGCACCATCACAACCTAACATTCCTCTATGCCCAAGGTGCCACAAACGCCACCAAGGCATGTGTTAGGCCAGAAATACAAGTTGCTATAACTGTGGCCAAGAAGGTCACTATGCGAGGCAATGCCCAAAAGCACAACAGGAACGGAACCCTCAACAACTTAAGGCCCTGAAGGAATCAGGTCAACAAAGTCAGCAACCCCAACAACAACAGCAGAGGTAGATGCAGCAAGGAAATCCCAGGTCTTATGCGATGAACCCCAGTACCTCTGGAAAAGGGAAGCAGAAAGGTAATCTTGCAGGTATGGGCAAACTTCATGGCATGCCTTTAGTCATTTTATTTGATACTGGAGCATCACACTCCTTTATTTCAAAAGCATGCTGTGATAAGTTAGAGCTTAAAACTGAACGAGCTAGTCATAGGAAGAAGATTTTAACACCAACTGGCGGAACTATGACTACGACTCACATTTGCTCGAACATAGAAATAGACCTGGGAACAACTAGGATTAAGGCCGATAATCTAAGTGTCCTACCGATGTGGAATACTGATATAATCTTAGGGATGGATTGGTTGTCAGAAAACCATGCCACGATCCTATGCAGTGAAAGGAAGATATCATTCCAAATTCCAGGAGAAAAGCCAACAAGTTTTCACGGCATAGAAATGGGAAAGTTCACCCCAATGATTTCAGCGCTACAGGCCAAGAAGATGATCAAGAGAGGAAATCAAGCTTTCCTGGTTTACCTGAATAAAATTGATGATATAGAGAGGGCAATGGAAGATATTCCAGTTGTGAAAAATTTTGCAGATGTTTTTCCAGAGGAATTACCAGGATTACTACCAAACCGACAAGTCGAATTCGTAATAGATTTGGAACCGGGAGCAGCCCCGATTTCCAAAGCTCCGTACAGGATGGCCCCAAAGGAGTTGCAGGAACTCAAAATTCAGTTACAAGAATTGTTAGACCTAGGTTTCATCCGACCTAGTGCATCACCATGGGGAGCACCAGTCCTGTTCGTGAAAAAGAAAGACGGCACATTGAGAATGTGTATAGATTACCGTGAGCTGAATAAGCTGACGTTGAAGAACAAGTATCCTTTACCAAGGATTGATGATCTTTTTGATCAGCTCAAGGGAGCAAATGTGTTCTCGAAGATTGACCTAAGGTCTGGGTATCATCAGTTGACGATCAAGTCAGAAGATATACCCAAGACAGCTTTCCGAACCAGATATGGTCATTACGAGTTTACAGTAATGCCATTCGGATTGACAAACGCCCCAGCAGTATTCATGGATCTCATGAATAGGGTGTTTCATCCATTTTTAGATCAGTTTGTCCTTGTGTTTATAGATGATATTCTCATCTACTCTAAGAATGAATCAGATCATGCAGAGCATCTGAGGACAGTGTTGGAAACACTAAGAACAGAACGACTTTATGCCAAGTTCAGCAAGTGCGAATTTTGGCTAAAGGAAGTAATGTTCCTTGGACATATTGTGTCAGCAGAAGGTATAAAAGTGGACCCCTCTAAGGTAGAGGCAGTGCAGGAATGGAAATCTCCAACTACTCCTAACGAAATCAGAAGTTTCTTGGGATTAACGGGATACTATAGGAGATTCATAGAAGGATTCTCCAAGATAGCTAGGCCAATGACACAATTACTAAGGAAGGGAATCAAGTACCAGTGGTCAGAAGAATGCGAAGCAAGTTTTCAGGAGCTTAAGAAAAGATTGACTACGGCGCCAGTTTTAGCCATTCCGGTCAGTGATAAAGAATTTGTGATTTATACAGATGCTTCAAAGGATGGATTAGGCTGTGTCCTAATGCAAGAAGGCAAAGTCATAGCGTATGCGTCCAGACAGTTAAGAATTCATGAGTTGAATTATCCTACGCATGACTTAGAATTGGCGGCAATAGTGCATGCCTTGAAAATCTGGAGACACCACCTATACGGGGTTAGGTGTGAGATTTTCACAGATCATAAGAGTTTAAAGTACTTTTTCAAGCAGAAGGATCTAAATATGAGATAGCGCAGATGGCTTGAATTGGTAAAGGACTACGACTGCGGAATCAGTTACCACCCAGGCAAGGCTAATGTAGTAGCAGATGCCTTGAGTCGTAAGACAAGCAGGTTGGGATTTCTCCTTACTCAGGAGGAAAAACTCATCAAGGATTTTGAAAGCTTACAGCTAGAGGTGGTTTATCCACCTGAGACGATTGTATGTCGTGTGGCAACATTAGTAGCTGTACCAGATCTCCGAGAAAAGATTATTGAGGCACAGAGAAAAGATCAAACCATGGAAGAGATGCGTTCGAAGATCAGATCAGGAAAAAAAGAAAGTTTCAAGGAAGCATCAGATAATGCTATCCTTTTTGAAGGAAGGATATGTGTTCCACCCTGTGTTGAGCTCAGAAATGAGATCATGAGCGAGGCTCATGATACTCCATATACAGCACACCCGGGAAGTACGAAAATGTATCAGGATTTGAAACAGAAATTTTGGTGGAAAGGAATGAAACGGGACGTAGCTTCCTATGTTGAGCGATGTTTGTCGTGTCAACAAGTTAAGGCATTGCATCAGAGGCCTTACGGTGCACTACAACCGTTAGAGATTCCCGAGTGGAAGTGGGAACACATAGCGATGGATTTTGTAACAGGCCTACCCAAGTCAAGACGAGGGAATACGGCCATATGGGTCATTATTGACAGGCTCACAAAGTCAGCTCATTTCCTTCCGATCCGAGTTACGGATGGATCGAATAAGCTAGCTCAGATTTATGTCAGAGAGATTGTACGCCTTCATGGTGTTCCGGTGTCGATAACATCGGATAGAGATTCAAAGTTTACCTCGAGATTTTGGATTAGTTTACAGAAAGAGCTGGGAACTCAACTCAATTTCAGTACAACGTTTCACCCACAGACAGATGGTCAGTCCGAGAGGATGATCCAAACATTAGAGGACATGTTGAGAACAGTGGTCCTAGACAGGGGTGAAAGCTGGGAGGAAATATTAGCGTTGATTGAGTTTGCCTATAACAATAGTTATCAGGCAACCATCAATATGGCACCGTACGAAGCGTTGTATGGGCGAAAGTGCAGATCACCACTTTACTGGGATGAAGTGGGTGAGAGAAGGATTCTTGGGCCAGACTCAGTGTCAGAAATGATTGAAATTGTCAGAAAAATCCGTCAAAGGATTCAAGAAGCCCAGAGTCGGCAGAAGTCTTATGCTGATAAACGCCGTACAGATCTACAATTTGCAACAGGAGACAAGGTCTTCCTGAAAGTATCTCCTTCCAGGGGAATAATAAGATTCGGCGTAAAAGGAAAGTTACGACCACGTTTTATAGGACCTTACGAGATCCTTGAGCGGATAGGCTCAGTGGCGTATAGATTGGCATTACCACCCAGTTTTGGTAATGTTCATAACGTATTTCATGTTTCTCAGTTAAGGAAATACGTGTATGATCCCAAGCACATAATCCAGCACAACGAGATAGAGTTAGATTCCGATCTAACTTATGAAGAGAGACCAGAAGCCGTTTTGGACCGAAAAGTCCAGGAGTTGAGGAACAAGTCTATTCCTCTAGTTAAGATCCTATGGAGTCACCATGGTCAGGAAGAAGCGACATGGGAACTCGAGGATAAGATGAAAGCAAAATACCCAGAATTGTTTCTCTAAGGTATGTAAATTTCAGGACGAAATTTATTTTAAGGGGGGTGGAATGTAATACCCCGTAAATTAATTACTACTTAACTGCAGTAAATTGTTGCAATTACTATTTAGTATAGTAATTTTTAGTCAGATTAGGGTCGGAAGTATCCGTTAAGTTCCATGAATTCAAGGTTAATTAAAATCCCGTAGGTGGATTAAATATTCAGTTAGGGTTTAATTCCCTTTTCTGTATGGAAAGCCGGAATCGTAATTTCAGATAAATTCGATTCCTATTTTATTTACGGTGCGTGATTATCGTGAATCAGATATTCCGATAATTAATTTCAGGACTGGGAGACTCAGATATTCTCCAGTCAAGCAATTGTTTAAATTCAGATAATTTAAACGAGATGCTCAAGTCAAGAGAATCAGATATTCTCTAGGTTTCGGATGTTTTAAATTGTCGAGAAATTAATATCAGTGTTTTAAAGTGGTATTTTAAAATCCAATAATTTTTGATAAATTATTTTTTTAAAATAAGTAAATTATTTTAACAATATCGGTTTAGTTTGGAATTTTTCCGGAGACGGAAAATATCACGATAACCGAACAACCGAGTATTTTTTTTTTAAGTCAAACAAGCATGGGCTGAGTCATGTTTGACACGTGCCTTTGTCTCTTTTTCTTCTTATCCATATAAAAAAAAAAGATATATTTTTGCATGGTTTTGTATATGTTGTCGAAGAGAGAGAGAGATTGGCATTCATCTCCTCCACCATCTTCTTCATCGTCTCCATTTCTTCTTCTTCGTTCCATTCTTCTTCATTTCATTTCCTACTCAAAATTTACGAGAGATAGAGAAAAGGCAGCAGCAGCAACTCCATCTTCGTCACCTTCCATTCTAAAAAAAAAAAAAAAGAAGAAAACTGTCGAGAGAGAGAGGAAGGAGGCAGCACCCAGCAGCAACTTCTTCTCCTTCAAGTTTCTTCCGACCTTTCTCCATCTTTGTTTCGAAGAGGTATTTCGAAAATAAACTTGTAGTTATATTGTTGCATGATTTATGTTCCAGATTTTCATGAGAAATATGTATATATATTGTGTTGCAAGATTTTGAGATAACATGTTGATTAATGTTTAAACATGTTGGGTTGAGGTTTGGTGTTTCAAAGCATGTTAAATGATTTAGAAATGAGTTTTTAGATGTGTTTTGTTGAGATTGAAAGCTTGAGATAGAGCTTCCATGGCGGCCATCGTCGTTCCCACGACTTTCGGCCTCAGTCCCGCGCGACCGCGGGGACGAGCGCGAGCGCGCACAGGTCGCGCGCCCGCGCAAGTCGCGCGACCGCGCACTTCGTTTTCGGCAGACTTGCCACCCTTCGGTAAAACGAGCATAACTCCCTCGTTTTACATCCGTTTGAGACACCGTAAATTTTGCCAAAAACTAGACTTAATTGGCTTTCCAGTGGTATAGGTTTCATTCCCTAATTCGTTCTGTGTAAATTATGAAAAATCGGCGAAGTTAGGTCATGTTTTCTGTTTCGGAAATTCGGGACAGATTCGCTACCTTTTAGTAAAATGATCATAACTTTTTCGTTATTTATCATCTTGAATCACCGTAAATTTAGCCGTAAACTAGACTCCCGTGGCTTTCCGTTGGTGTATGGTACAATCCCTACACCTTAGTGAGTCAGATCAGACAATTTTGCAAAGATAGACGTTGTGCGGAACCACGTTTAGTCTATGGGCTTATTGTTGATTTTGTTGCTAGAATCTAATTGCGATAATGTTAAGGTATTGTTGATACCTTAAATGATTATGATGTATGCCTTAATATGTTTAATAGCTAGGGTTGAGAATAACCCTTAAGCTAAGATAAAATTTAGAACGGATACTAGACCCTAATAGGCTTTTGTTTCGTGTTGAGTCCTATCGGATTTGGATCAACATGCTAAGTACATCTTTATATATTGAAGGCTAGCAGATCCGCAAGGGATAAGACCTGTGAAGAACTAGCAGCTGCCATTTTAAAACGTCGGTGAAAGGTGGGCTTTCTTTTCAATGGACTCTTAGTCCAAATATTGATTTGAGTTTTTACTCACCCACAGTTAATTATTCTGATGCAAATAGATGATTGTCATGCATAAAATATTTGTTTTGTATGATATCCTTATCCGTAATTAGTTAGCTCGCAAGGGGCTTTCTAACTGTTAAATCGATCGGGCCTCGTGCTAACTTAGCGTGTTAACCGAGGTTAGTGTACACTTGGGTCGGTGATATTAGGAAGAGAGAAAGGCTGAGCGGAGCTATTCTTGACTAAGACATCGACGGTTCTAAACGTCCGTAGAAAAGGCTGAGCGGAGCTATTCCTCGGAGTTTAGTTCAGATATGTATTCGTGAAAAAGGCTGAGCGGAGCTATTCCTCGATGTGTGCGGAAGAGGCTGAGCGGAGCTATTCCTTGGCACACCAGTTGGGATATGGATGATCATACAACAGAAAAACGCGCGTAATGACAAGAAAATGATTTAGTAAAACATAGGGCCTTCTCAGATAAAACCCCTGTGTGTTTACTTGGATGCATGACAATAAAAGCATTTTAAGAAACGTTCATAATATCAGATATATTATGATATTTTGGCAATGTGTTCACTGAGTATACTTGTACTCAGCCCTGCATGTTTGTTTTTAAATGTGCAGGTTGAGGATTGATGGTGCAGGGTGAAGTGCTGGGAAAGAAAGTTATTTTGTACAGGACTCAGAATATCTCCTGTATTTTGTCATGTTATTTTGCTTCCGCTACTTTAGTATAACCAAGTCAAGTCTTCAGTATGTCTTGAACTCGATGATACCTTTTTGCTACTCTGAGGTATTTATTTCTTCAGTTGTATTTTGTGAATTGAAACTCACTTATGAATTAGAGTTCACAGTGAATTATCGTTCCTGGAATACGGTAGTTTATTCCTTTATTTAATTATTTCTGGTTCGCGCCTTGATCCATCCTTCATTGGGATCGAGTCGTGCCAGTCACACTTCATATTAATCAGATATTAATTTGGGGTCGTGACATTAATGGTTTATAATAAAATTCAAATTATACTATAGAAACATAAATTAAAGTAAAAAAAAAAAAAGAGCTTAACAGTTGAGTTTTAATAGGGGCTTTTAACAAAACTAATCAAAGACCGGTTGATATAGGTCTACAAGGAGTAGCGGAATTTGATCGAAATCAATCCGGAATTTGAAAGCTTATCTACTATCCAGGTGGGCTATTATATTTTTTACAAATTGTATCTTTCGAGTTATTAAGCTCTGCTTTGTTAAAATTGCACATGTGACTATCTGTGTTAAATATTTACGTGCTACTGTAGGTTGTCGGAGTCTCATATACCAGCGCTGTGTCAATGTGAGTAGCTACAGTATGCATGCATTATTTGTCCTGCCCTACTCCTTGTCGGTGAGACTAAAATGAAACACTTATGGGCTATACTTATTGGGTATACTTGGCCATACTCAACTTTACGCGTGGTGATGTAGTACGGGTTGCGGGCAGTGACTGGTTACACTCTTAAGCGCTTCACGATAAAATATTTTGGTGAACTTAGGTTGCTTTAAATTTTGAAACCTCCTAAGCTTCACTACCTGCATGAACACAGATAGATTACTTTAACAAAATGACTTGCATAACTTGAATTGTAGAAATTTGCCCACTGAGTGCACTAGTATTCAGCCCAAATATTTTCAAATATTTTTCAGGTCAGTAGGCTGGCTTTTTGTTAAATATTCTGTTGATAATGAGATCTCCGCGCTTGTAATATCCTTTTGTTAAATACTAAGAGCTCTGATCTTGGTGTTATGATTATGTATATATTATTATACAGCATGTTTGATTATTCTGAGTCTTCTGTTGAGATTTTATTAATCAGGTTACCCCTTTTCTTTCCCGCTTCTTAATTCCAACCCCCGTGGCGTCCATTTCCACGGTCTTTCGAGACCGGGGCGCTACAGTATTGTCTATTTAACGTCACATTTTTATCCTATCAAAAAAAGAGAATTGATTTTTGTTTGAATTGTGTACTAGTGAAAAACACGAGCTTTACTAAGAATACAACAACAATTGTTTTAAGGCCAAAGTTTGTGATTGGCCTCGTCGCTCTTCATAAAATGAAAACATAAAATTTTAATGAATTCTAACAAGCAGGTCTGGAAAAGGTTTATTGCAGTTGAACGTATAAAAATACAACACAACCACAAAGGGCCGACTTTTTTCAAATTTTATTTTCCCAATTTAATACAATCAGAGTAATTTACTACAACAAACACAAAATAATTAAAAATATCAATAAAATGAGTAATGTATGCCTTCATAAGTTAAGATCAATTACTATTTTTATAAGTGTACAAGCAATAACATATGCCCTCATAAGCTATTATGCATGCTTATTCAAGCAATAACATGAATGTTACTTATACAAGTTCTATTCTTTTACGAGTAGGAAGCAGTAAGTTATATCGTTATAAGCAATGATCTGTACCACAATCTTCTGTCTCGTTCAAATTTCGCATATTCCACACCACATCCTCATATTTCTCTTTCATAATTCTCATAGCATCCACCAATTCACCAAGACAAGTCTTACTCTTCAGCTGCATGTGGAAATACATCATCAGTCTTCGATCTTGTTGCCCTCAATCCTTACATTTGCTCTCTCCGTTTTAGTGGCAGTACATTCATTTTTTTCCCCGTGATTTTCGAGCAAAGGGCCCAGTATATGACCAAAATATGAATAGTGAACATTAAATTTAGGGGACATATCATATTGAAAAAAAAGCACAATCAGATAAAGTAGTAGTAAAAAATCAAGACCAACAATAAATATAAACATACAAAGCAATAGTTAATAATAAAATTAAGCAATTAACCGAACATATAACAATGTGTCATTTTACATGAATATAATTAATAGATTACTTTTTTTTAAGGATTCCTCATTCCAGGTTCAATGTATCCTTATCTAATAAAGTAATAAACATAAACATACAAAGCAATATGTAACAATAAGAAAATAAAAATCTGAATGTGCACGTCTCACATAACCTGGATTCACAAAATTGTTCCTATTACTATTTACAACGAAAAAGGTATTTTTTCCAATACTTACTTGAGAAATTTAATAGACAAAAGAACATAAGCTAGATTAAGTTCAGAAAATACTTAAGTATTATGTCATCTGATGATCGAGTGTATAAAAGAGCTTCAAAAAACTATAATTAATAAAAAAACAAAGCAATAAAACACACAATAACAAGAAACACCTTAGTTTTAATTTTATTTCATCTAGCTAATATCCATCAATTTTTTTAACTAATAAGTAATTTTTTTTATTTATAACTATTATAGCGATAGAAATTGACTATAATAAGCACTAGACACTATGCTTAATTAGTATAAAATATTATTGCTTATCATAGTGCATTTTAATGCTAATCAATTAAAAGCAAATTGGCACTAAAATACAATAACATAACCATAAAATTGTAGTAAATAAACATAATGTTGACGTTCTCATATAAAAAAGAGTGATCGCGTTTGCATAACAGTAATTCATACATATGTAATCAGTTAAATTAGAATTATTAAATTATATTTTTGTAAACTTGCTATGCATTAAGTTATGTAATTATAAGCAATGATATATACTTTTATAAGCAATCAAGTCGAATTATATTTTTGTATCAAATCATGAAGTAATATGCTTTAAGTTTTTTAAAACCAAGCAATAAATGACACAATAACAAGCAACAAATAACATCACCGGTCACCATATCAATCACTAAGCAATAATATTCGTGATAACAAGCAATAATATTCAGAAAAAATACTCAGTAAAACTAGTATTTATTAAAATATGTGATACCAAGCCTCAATGAATAATATTCAACAAAAATATTAAATTTATTATATTATTCCGGTTACCATCAACATCCAAAAAATAACGACGCTAAGTTGAAGACAACGACAACGATGTTTGACGGTAGCAGCGCGACGATGTTTGAAGACAACATCAATTCACTTGATTTATTAAATACAATGAATCCCGATTTATGGGAGATACGTATTTTTTGTAATTCTAATTGGATATTACCATATAAGGATATGCACCAAATAACATCATTATCCTTATATTCATAATATATAATATTACTATAATTTTATAATTCCCTAATTATATCTCCGCCATCCATAATCACAAAATTGAGGGCTAGGATTAGTTCGTTCTCACATGAACACTAGTACCTATTATAGTCTATCCCTATAAATATATTGCTGATTATATTATATTCTGGACAATTTAAAGGAGTCTGTATGGTGCTAAAAATTGTGAAATAAGAATCATATAATAATTGAGAAACAATAAACAATAAGACTGCTAAAATTTAATTTTTTTTCCATATTAGAATCGAAAAGGGAATTGAAAAACACAAAATTCACACAATAGAAGAAAAAGGAAGAAGAAAAGTAGTGAAACAATAAATAAAAGCATTAGTTACAAGCATTAGTTATAATTGAGAAATAATAAGACAATGGTAAAATTTAATTTTTTCATTACAATCGAAAAGGAAATTGAGGAACACAAAATTCACCCAATAGAAGAAAAAAGAAAAAGAAAAAGAAGAGTAGTGAAACAATAAATTTACAAGTTGATGTTGGGGATCAACTACGGATATTCATCTCCCAGCGGAAGTTTCACGAACTGGTTGCCTCCATAACATTCTATTAGCTTTGTGGACCCACCAATACACAACTTCAATTCTTTACAAAATCTGATCTCCAAGCTTCTGAGACATGGCATGATGGAGACGACTGCAGATTCTTCTTCTCCCGCTGTAATGTCCTCCCACTCCTCCCATTTCAGGCAGAAATAAAATTCCAAGAATTCGAGTTTAGGAAATGCAACAACGACATTAGTAGCAGATGAAGAAGAAGAAGAAGAAGAAGAAGAAGGAATGTGGTCGTTCTTCATCACTTCTCCTTCTCTTCCTCTTATTCCCAACCACTCCCTGCCCACCAACTTCAATTCATCCAGGCTATGCAAACTGAGGCTTTCCAAGAATTGTAGTTTTCCCAAAGGCGGCAATGATGACAGCTCACGGCAACCCACTAGACGAATTTCTCTTAGATGGTTGTGGGGCGATGAGATCCAAAGTGGCAGTTTCGATCCCTTATAAGAAATTATTTGAAGTCTTTCAAGGTTGTGATTGGGCTCTAGAGCTTCTATTACGTCCACCCACAATGATGATGATGATGACCGCTCCTCCTTTTCATCCCTCCTAATATTATTGTTCCTAAAATCAAGAGTGAGTGATTGTAGGCATACCTTGTTCTTTAATTCTGCTTGTTGAGCATCCTCAACCAACTCTTCCAAATCACTTATTGTACTACCACTGCTGATTTCCAATGATAGTGATCCAGTAAGACGATTTAAGTTTTTCAACAATACCAACTTGTTCCTACCACTTCCTCCTTTGAACTCATTCAATCTATGAAGCCCAGTTAACTGAGCTATTCCTTGAGGAAGTCCATAGAGAACATCACAACCTTCGATATCCAAGATTTGCAATTCAAGCAAACTACACATGCTCTCTGGCAACTCCTTTAGTTCTTTATTGTAACTTAAGTTAAGGTGTCTCAACTTAACCAAATTCCCAATTTTCCCCGAAATCTCTTTTAGTTCATTCCAACTTAAATCAAGGTGTCTCAACAAAAGAGTTTGCAAGAAATAAAGTGTACAAATGATTTTTAGGTCTTCCTTGGAAACTCTACAAGAACTTATGTCCAACCATCTCAAGTGAATCAACTTTTTCATTACCTGTGAACTACCATCCAGTCCGCTTCCAACTTTTAACACCCTAAGACTTGTGAGACAATCACAAATATTTAGGCGAGTTCCTTCATCCCAAGATAAACCACGATATTCTTTGACTCGAGAAATTAAATTTGTGTTGCAAACATGGCATGTACTCATTGACATTCCAGGGGACTTCCTAACAAATTGAGCAAAATCATGTACTATATCATGCATTTTACATGACATTATTTGCCCGTTATCACCATCTTCCTCAAAATCTTGAAATAGAGATCTCATTGCAAGATCTTGGAAGTACTCGCGCCCTTTAAGTTTCATATCCTCTTTTACACTCCCCATATTTGAGCCAAGATAACCTAATGCCATCCACATTCTTATTAGATTATCCACCTCGAGATTGGCATCCTTAGGAAAGAAGGCACAATATGAAAAACATCGCTTGAGCGTTGGTGATAGCTCATGATAACTCAAAAGTAAATGCGGAAACAAGTCCACTTCCACTTGTTTCAATCCCCACATTTCACTCTTCAATACCTCCTCCCACTCTTCTGGGGTGTTCTTAAAACGCAGAAGACTTCCCAATGTCTTTGCAGCAAGAGGCAATCCCTTGCACTTTTCAGCAATGCCCTTACCAATTTCTTCAAATCTTTTTGTTTCTCTTTTTTCAGAAAGGGCAGCTGAGCGGCTCAACAACAACCAACAATCTTCATCCGAGAGGAGTCTCGGACGAATGATGTCTTCATCAGTTGTGCCCATGATTTTAGCAACCCTTTCATCTCTTGTTGTCACCAAAATTTTAGTGCTTGCTCCGGCACATTTAAGGGCGTTTTCCAAAGGTTCCCACTTTCTTATTAGATTATCACCTTCTTTGTTCCAAACATCATCTAGGACAAGAAGAATATTCTTCCCTGATATACAACCTTTCAAATCATTGAGTAAGGCATCTAATTGGGTTGCATCAGGAGAACTATTCTTATCTATTCCCTTTGGCAATATCAGCCACATTAAAGGGATCGGAAACACATATCCAAATAGTGAAACCAAAGCATGGTTTAACTGAAGGATGATTATAGACTAGCTGAGCAAGAGTAGTCTTCCCAAGTCCCCCTCCACCCACTATGGAAAGAATACGGTACCCTGATCCCTCATGGCTACCACTAAGTGTGTTCACCAGATCATCCCTTATGTCATCTCGGCCCTGCACTTGTGCTAAGTCAATCAAAGAAGTAGATTGAACTCGCCAAGATGATGCAGGGGAATGATCACTTTTGGGTTGGGATATGTCAAAACTATATCTAACTTTCTCGTTCAAGATCTTATCAAGTTTTGATTTCAGATCTTCAACTTTGTTGGCGATGTCATGACGAACTGCTAGTTTCTTGAAACAGAAACAGAAAGATGGGATGAAAGAGCATACCGTTTGGTTATTGGGAGACTCAGATTCGAACTTATGTTCGAGAATGGCGTAGTTCCATTCCTCCAAAACATCCTCCATTTGATGCGATGTATGTTCCAGCCTCCACAACCAATCCTTGACAGCTTCGTCCGTGAATTGCCTCCTTTCTGCATCACCCAACACATTTCTGATCGTGTTCAACTCTTCCGAAAGATCCTCAAGCTCCTTATCAACGCCTCTCACCAGTTGTACTTCGTTTTGAATCTGGTCTTTGAGAGTGGAGAGAAGCAGCTCCACCACAGCGGAAACGGTAGCATCAGCCATTGATCACCGGCCTTTTAATTTCTTCTTCTCTCTATTGATGTTTGTTCTAGATTTGTAGATGATTGTAGCTTTCTTTCTTTCTTTCACCTTCAATTATTCCAATTATTTTAATTTAACAGAGGCCACAGCACATGCAAAAAGTGAGGGGTTGCAAAAGTAAAATCACCCGTAACTTTTTAAATTTCAATTCAAAAAAAAAAGGAGGGGTTGAACGTGTAACAAGTTTAGCATCCAATGTGTAACAAAGGAGAGAGAGAGAGTATAGATAGATAGATAGATAAAATTACAAGTATTAAGAATACGCCTATTACATACGGGTTTCAAAATATAAAGAATAAGTAATGCTGCAATATAACTGACAATTTATTTTTGAAGCCTATATTTATAAAACTTAATTGTATTTATACTAAATCTATAACACCATTGGTGTTTGCACCCAAATATGAGTATTGGCTTACATATCTTGAATAGTGAGACCCCTCAACAAAAAGTAAAAACTCCTCCTACAAGCTAGGGTAGATAGCTTTCTTTTGTTTCTGCTTAGATACCATGTTAAGAAAGTGAGTTTGCCATGATTAATGAAATATTTAAGCTAAGAGATCAATGAAGAAGATTAGGAAATTTTCTGCATATATTATCCAACGGAATAGTGTGAAACTTCCTATTTACACAGCAACTTTTCAAAATATTCCATACTTGGGAAGAAGATTAGGAAAGTTTCTGCATATATATATATATATATATATATTATTCAATGGAATAGTGCTAAACTTCCTATTTACACAGCAACTTTACAAAATATTCCATACTTGGGAAGAAAACTTAAAGACAGACTTTGTCATCCGTTAAGTAACAGAATCTTCACTTTTCCGTTTCCGTTTAGTTGAGGAATCAGCAAGACTTTCATGGCGTGTATTAGTATCTCCAACAATCCACAACCTCATTTTTTATCTCTTTCTCAATCTCGTAAAGTGGTATCGTCTCTCTCTCTCTCTCTCTACAAAATTATATATCGAAACTTCCTATTTACACAGCAACTTTACAAAATATTCCATACTTGGGAATCAGCAAGACTTTCACGGCGTGTATTAGTATCTCCAACAATCCACAACCTAATTTTTTATCTCTTTCTCACTCTCGTAAAGTGGTATCGTCTCTCTCTCTCTCTCACTGTATCTCTCTTTACAAAATTATCGAAACATCGTCAGTTTTAGATCGACTGGTTTAATTGCAGGTAACTTTTTTTTAGGGTTCATATTTATTTTATTCATGTTTTTTTGCCTCTGTTTTGTAATGGGGGTAGGCGTGTTATTTGTCTAGATGAGATATATATACATTTGGTTTTTCTTTTAAATAATATTTAATAAATTGATTCTCATCCAGTGGAATGGGATCAATGTGTTCAAGTAGTTATCCTAACATATATTATAATACTTTATTTTTTAAAAAAAAGGAATAAGAAAAAGGGAAACAAATAGTGGAATAAAGTAAGCATCTCTTATGATTATAGCTAGACTCCATCACCATCGATCGAGCTTACAGTGTGTGAGAAATAGCAAAGTGGTAAATTTTTAAATAGCTAGCTATTTTGACTTACTAAAAAAATGTTCCTAGCCACTATTTAAAATAAAAATATGTATGTAGCCATTTGGACCAAATAATAAACCTATGTCGTGCACCTTAGTCATGCAACAATGTAAAATTGTAATATTGCATGAATACACTTAGTTGTGTACCACAGTCAAGTAGTAGTATAGATTTGAATTGTTGCACGACTATGGACTAGTCATGCATCCCAGTCGTGTACCAATATAAATTTGTACTGTTACATGATCATATATATCTCATTCATACACCCAAATAGTTTACTTTAGTCGTGCATCTCACAGTTTTAAATGAAGGGTAATTAAGTATTTTCATCGAAAAAATGGCTATAAATAATTTTTTTAAAAAAGTGACTAAAAACATAATTTACTAAATGAAAAGAACTATTTTTATATATTACCACAATAATAAATAATTAATACATAAAACTTCCAGAGAAATTAGCTGTCTTCCCAATTAATCGTGTATGTATGTGTGTGTAGGATCAACTCTGAGATTTTAAGGGCCCGTACAAATGTTAAAAAAAAAATCAAAATTCATATAAATGGGCTAAAAATATTAAAATTACAATATTTGTTTAATATGTTCAAATTCACAAAAAAGTTAGCATTCTTAAATCCTTTGAAAGAATAGCGCAGCTCGATCTGAAAAATATAAGTATGAGACTCAAAATGCCAATATTTTATTCAAAACCAATATTTGCTAGCCAATCTTTCTAAATGTGGTTCATCATATCGTAGCTTCAATGATCTAATTGCTTTTATTAATTCATTCATAATCTGATACATGATCAGACCCAAAATAATTATTTATGTTAGATTAAGAAGCATTTTGTGTTTAATGATACCAAAATTTGTGTTGGATCATCTAGTGGTCAAAATCCACCAAACGGTACCATGTCTAGATTAATGCTAATATTTAATGACATATTTATAATTTTGTTGATATTTGACTGTATTGATTAATTGTTGTTAATATTTTTATTTATAAATTGTAATAAATAGTTGATTATATATTATGAAAAAATACAAAATAGTATGTGATTGAAATAAACAATGTATGTCTTATAGTAGCTAGAGTATCAATCACCTTGAGGTAATTTTTTGTCCGCGAGATTTTAATTAATATTTTTTGTCAAATAAAATAATTATATAAATGTTGAACTAGTTTAAGTCGGTATATTTTGATAATAATCTTCACAAATCTATGATCACAATCTGTAGTAGAGTATGCTAACAATAAGATAAATTAAAGATTCGTAATATTATCTTACAATATTTCTCAAGAGTGAAGAGTTAGGTTTTACATATATTGATTGGATCAAATATTATGTTAAAAAAATTGGGTGAAATATATTTATGGTCTTTGCTATACATAATTTTTGTTTTTAAATGGGTAAATGTCTATTTTTTAACACTAAAAAATATTAATAAGATTATCACCGGTAAAAAAACATATAAAAATGGTGCCCCAATACATATAAAGGTTCACAAGGTTCATTTTTGTGTGCAAAAAAAAAAAATAGAAAAAATGATTGGAACAGCAGCAGCAGAAAAGAAGTTGTATGAGGCTGCATCAAAAGGGGATGTAACAGCATTTCGAGAGGTGGTTGAAGAATATGCATATCTTCTTAATGGAGTGGCAAGAAATCTGCTACATACAGCAACAATGTGGGGACAAGCAGGCATCGTGGAAGAGATGTTGAAGATGAATCCGCGGCTTGCTCGGAGTTTAGACTCCCAAAAATCGTCGCCTCTTCACATAGCAGTAGTGGAAGGGAATGTCGAGATCGCGAAAAAATTGTTGTCAGTAGCCCCGGAGATGTGCTGGTCACTTGACTGCCAAAATATGAACCCGATACATATTGCAGCCATTAATGGGCGTGTTGCGATATTGGAAGAGCTGCTTCGAATCAATTATTTGCCTGCTATGGAGAGGGTGCATCGCGGCCAGACTGTGCTGCATTTGTGCGTGAAACATTTCCAGCTTAGGGCTTTGCAGGTTTTGGTGGAGAAGTTGGGTGATATTGTGGATGCAAACGATGAAGATGGGGAGACAATACTGCATTGGGCTGTTAGGAGTAAACAGCTTGAGGTAAGACCTAACTCGGTATTTCTACAATTTGATAAGTTTTTTGGTCGGGGGTATTAACGTAATTCAGTAATACTTATAAAAAAGGCGCCGAGTAGTAATAAAAGATCTCAATGCTAGTGAAATTTTTCTTATATTTCTAATGAAAAATTAAATTCTAAAAAAAATTATAAACCCTAATTAATCCAAAAAATTGGAATTATAATATTATTTTGTCAGCACTAAGAATAAACTATATTAGTATATAACAATGTTTCGTTGACATAAGGTATAATCCCTAATTTGATTAAATTATAAGCCATAATTAATAAATTCTAACCGGTTGAAATAAATTATAATAATCAATTAATTAGTAACTAAAAAAATAAAAATTAAACCATAAAAAATAATTGTAAATCCTAATTAGATAGAATAAACCGTAATTATAATATAATAAATCATAATAATAATATATGTACGTGTATTATACGCTAACATTATGATAATGCTTCATTAGCACCGGTGAATATAGTATATCAGCATATAACAAATAATTCGTTAACATGCATTATCATATATGATACTGATAAAACATTATGAAGAGCTAACAAAATTATATTCAGACGATTAACCAGCCAGCCCGCCCGGTTGGGCCCATTCGATTTTTTTTTTCAGGTTGATTCTTTCGGTCTATTCGGGCCATCCTATCGATTTCGGGCTAAATTGACATCCCTAGCCGCAATCCTAATCCCGTAAAATGTTAACTAGATTGTTAATTTTAGGACTAAAAATTATATGGTTTTTCCTTATAGTTGGGATGAAAAAGGTTAAAAAATAAAACAAAATATTATTGATCTGAAGTGAAATTTTCCTTTGAAAAATATTATGGATTAGTTTGTGAAAGATCCACCTGATGATGAATATTGTATTATCATTAATCTTGAATCAAAATCTCATCAGATGATACGATACTTGGTGGAAGGCAATATAATACAAAAGGAAACAAAGAATTATATGGGCAAAACAGCGTTGAAAATCTTGAAGGAGAGTCCTCCAGACACAACTAATAACTATTCAGAAATCAAAAGAATCTTGTTAAGCTTGTCGGACGATGGATCATTGATCGAAGCCCTTCCCAAGATGACTGACATCACAATGGTGGTTGTGGTCCTCATAGCCACCATGGCTTTCCTGGCCGCCGTCAGCCCCCCGGCGGCGTTTGGCAAGACGACTCATCAACACATAAAGCTGGTGAAGCTGTGATGGCATCTACTCATCCCACCATCTACAAACACTTTGTGCGAGCTAACACCACAGCGTTCGTTTCATCTCTCATCACAATCTTCCTCATCACCACCGGATTACCATCCGCGCACATTTTTTTCCTGGGAATCGCCACTTACACAATGTGGGTGTCATTGACATCTATTGTAGTAAGCTATGGAGCTTCAGTAACGGTGATCACTCCCAATACGGAAACACAATCACTCGGCCACGGCATCGGTAGAGCAGTCGCTATGTCCCTCTCCATCTTCGTAGTGATAGGTGTTGGGAGTTATATATTTTTGTTGTGCAAGACCAAAAACCAGCGACGGGAAGATGTTAGAGCCGATCCTGCAGGTGTTGTGTCGTCTCGCTCAGTCTGATGGCGGGATTCTCTGTTACGAGGCTATGTTTAACCTCATCTCTTAATAATTCCAACTGTTGGTTTACTCGTCGACTCTAGTTCAGAATATATATTTCATGAGATGTAGGAATGATAAAGAATTTTAAGTGGAGCTAGATATATATGTAGTTTTCTACAGCTTATTCATTGTCGTATCCATTTCCTTTTAGCCTCTATAATGCTTTATGGACTCGAATCTTGGAAGGGCTAGCTGTATGCTATTAATTTTAGGGTTTCTCATATATTTTTTTGAGAAGGTGGTGCAGGGAAGCACAAGAACATACAAATAAAATTTAAGGATTCAAAGTTGTGTTAAAGTAACTTGTACATTTCCCGTATGATGCACGGATATTAAATATAATATTCCCTTATCATGGTGTGTGTGTGTGTGTGTATATATATATAGCTTAAGAGATAATTGAGCATGCCATGACGTTGTTAGGATGTCATATAGACCTTTACGGCCCTGGTCTGTAAATGGACCTTTATGAGCTTCTAAAAATTATTGATAAATTGATTTACAATAATGAAAGAAAACAAGAAAGAATTAATAAAAAAAGAAAACTCCAATTACGTTAATTTCGACTCTAAAAAAGCCACTTTTCTATGACTTATCCTACGCGTCAGAAGCATATGTATTTTACAAATTATCACAAATCCAAATTAGTAGCTCGGTAAGATCTATTGTTCAATATCAAAGAACTCCCCGTTTTCTTAAGCCTAAATTAAAGGATTCTTTTGAAAGACAAGGAATGGTTCATTCGAAATTAGCAAATAAAAAACTTCCGTAGGTTCATTGCCCCCGTCCAGAATACGATTAATCCGGCATGGGCTATATGAGCTCCTAGTAATTTACCGGATAAATTAATAAGTCGGGCATTTCCGGCCCACCAAGCAAAACCGATGGCTTCTTGGTCATGACCAACTACATATAAAGTTCCATTAAAGAGCATAGTTGAAACACAATCAAGATATGGTTTTTGGGGATGGAATTTGTGGCGTCAACCTATAGGGTTTATCATTTTTCTAGTTTCTTCTGTAGCAGAGTATGAGAGATTACCTTTTGATTTACCAGAAGCAGAAGAAGAATTAAAAGTTGGAGAAGGTTTTTTACTAATAAATCGATATTCAAAATCGCTCCATTAATCAGGGTCTTTTATTCTATCAAAGCGTCAGCTTTCTAAATTCTCATAGCCCCCTGGAATTCCTTCCAGGGCTTGTTGGATAATTTTTATGGATTATGTCATTTCACTGCCCATCTCGTTCGCACTTTGGATACCAATATAAACATTAAAGGTTGTTTGAAGTGACTAATTCCTGGAAATTAGGAGGCGTTGAAAATAAAAAAAAATTATCTTTCGAAGAGATGGCTGAGTGGTTGATAGCCCCGGTCTTGAAAATCGGTTTAATTAACTATCGAGGGTTTGAATCCCTCTCTCTCTTTTTTTGTTCATTGAATAGTTTTATTTCTATTGGTTTTACACGGATTGATATCATTAAGAAAGGGGGAATGGCTAGGCTATCCCACCTAGCCAAGCCAGAAAAAATAGAAAAATCGATTAGATAGAAATGAGTTGAAAAACAAAACGATAAAGGAATATATACTATGTAAGTATAACCTGATCCCAATATATATGATGAAATGAAAGTGATTCCTACTTCAATTTAAGGATTAGATTTACTATCTTATCTCAATTAAGAGGGGTCATGGAAAGAACAAGTTCAAAATCACGATCAATACCTTTTTCAAATCATGCTCAGCTGTACGAGCCCTTCCCGCATTTCAGAAATGACCCACGAACAAGAAGAACGAAAAGGTCCCTCCGTAACCAATCATCCATAATATCAAATAAATCATTTTCGTGTCTAGTAAATTTACCAAGGGCTATAGTCATAGTGATCCTCCTATTCAATTAGTTCGACCATTTCTGAGCAGGTCATAGTATTTTCGGGGCGTCCAAAGATTCGATCATTTCTCTATGATTTGTCTTCCACTGCTTCTTCCAATGGGTTTCGAAGATAAATTTCTTTATTGGCCTATAGTATCGTCACCGCAGTAGAGTTTAACCACCAAGTTCAGGATGGATTGGTGTGGTTCCTCTACGCTTAGGACATGAGAATATCGAACCATGAACAAAGAAAGGCATGAGATCGAACCGGGTTGGACTATTTCTTATTGATTCCTGTCAAATCAATAAGGAACAATTGGAGTAGAAAGCTCATAATCTTTTTTTTTTTTTTTTGCAAATCAATCTATTTTATGTCATTTCGTACTGAACAATTCTTTTCTATGCGGGATCATTTTCCCACGAGAGGGAATGAGAAGAATTATAAAATGGATTGCTAGCTATGCCTAGATCGTGGATAAATGGAAATTTTATTGATAAGTCCTTTTCAATATATTGTAGCCAATATCTTATTGCAAATAATTCTGACAACTTCAAGAGAAAATGAGGCATTTACCTATTATAGAGATGGTGTGATTTTATTCCTTTTTTTTTATTTCTCTTGGTATTATGAGAAAGACAAGAGATTCGGGAAGTTTTTTGAAATAAATCTACGCTTAGCCAGATTAGTCAATATCTATATGTTTCGATGCAACAACAAGATGGTGTAATCATAAACTGAGTCAGTCTTCCATGCATTACTGAAAGTAAAGAGAAGTTCATCAAAATTTAAACGATTAAGCTCATCAAACGGTATCATGCTTCAAATTAATCAATTTTTATTTCTCGAATATCCAACTCATCAATTAATTCTTTATAGCGTTCTCTATTTTTTTTTTGACAAATAGGTTAGTAGTTGTTGACGTTTTCCCAAAAAAATTCGCAAACCTCTCTGAGATGAAGTATTTTTTGTCCAATTCCAAATGTGAAGTAAATTTCCTTATCTTAGTGGTGAAACCGAATAGTACTTGAAATTCCACAGACCCTCTATTTCGTAAGGATAAAAGAGAAAATAAGGATATAGAGTACAAAATAGACTTCTGTCTTTTCTTTTTATTAATTTGAATAAAACAAAAAACCTAAATTGAAATTTAATATTAAATTAACAACTAAATTATTCAAATTCATTTCACTATATCAATATATAACCACTACTACAAAAAAACCACTAAGACAATGGTTTTTATCCGTTGTGTAGGCAGCTAGAAAACCGTTGTCTTAGCTACTGTTGTAAATTTTACACGCACATAGACAACGGTTTTAAACCGTTGTAAATTAACAACGGTTAGAGGAACCGTTGTAAATATGTTCACCTTGTGTTGTTTGATGAATAAAAAGACAACGGTTTTCAAAAATAACCGTTGTCAAATAACAACAGTTAGTCTAAAACCGTTGTAAAATTACAACAGTATGAAATAAATCGTTATTTTACAACGGTTTTAGTTAAACCCGTTGTAGTAGGGCAACGGATCTTTTAAAATAGTTGTGAATTTACAACAGTTTTAACTAAAACCGTTGTAAAGTTACAACAGCTTTATTAAAACCATTGTAAATTTACAACGATTTTAAAAAAACTGTTGTAAATTTTTGTTGTGGAAAATAAATCACAACAGTTTTATTTTTTTCTGTTGTAATTTTACAACGGTTTTTAAATTATCTGTTGTCTTTGTATTTCGAATTTTTAATTTTTAATGTAAAATCTGTAAATCAGTAATTAATAAAATAATTACATTAAGCCAAGCATAATGCAAAAGTTAATTAACCATCCAAAAAATAATATATTTCGATACAAAAGTATCCAAAATACAATATATTTCAATACAAAATCATCCAAAATACAATAATATCTAAAGACAAAATGTATCTAAAGTTCACAAGAACTTAACCCAAAGTTCAAGAATTTTTATGAATTGGCCCTATCAAAAATAATGTTGCGCATACCACTTCGCCAGATTACTTGATTATAGCTCTCCAGACACTTCCAAACGTGCTAGTACCAACATCCTTAATGACCTTATACCTGCATTAATCAAAATGGTAGCTGAATCCACATAGAGAGGAACTAAAAAGTATCTATTAAACCATAAAATAGCAAAGTAAATTATCATACCTTTCCATTCTTGCAATTCCAACAGCTCGTATTAGAAAACAAACAAGAGCAAGACAGATGTACATATATTTTTATATATTCTCTAAATGACCGTAAACGATAACTGTAGTCAACCAAATCAGAACACCATCACCAGGTCCATTAGGGAGAATGCGAAAAGATGGCAGATTCTATACTAACACTCTTAAGAAAAATGGTGAAGCAGCTACTAATACTTAATAACATAGTAAACTTCTTTTGAATACTTGCAGACTCCAGTCCTGAAAAAAAAAAAAAAAAAAAAAATAAAAACAACAACAACAAAATGAATGCATTCACTAACTTGTACAAGTAATATATAATATTCTACTAATGTCCAGGCACCTACAAAAAGAAAGGTTACCTCACAGCTAGATTAAGGATCTAAAAAGGGGTGTTGCATCCACAATAAACTATGGAATAGAATTGCAGAAGGAGATCATCAGTGAACTGAATTAATAGTATAGCCAAAATGCTTAATACATTGATGTATGCAACTCACTTGGAGAAGCGGACCAAAGATTCAACATCTATGTTACTAGAAATGCGCATTCAGCCTCTTGTACTCATCACTTAAGAAAAGCTCCTCACTAAGTGCAATTGACAAAGGAAATGAGAAGAAAATCTCTAAGGACGAGAAACCGCCAATCAAGGACTTCTTGGAATGAAAAACCCCAGAGCTGGTAGCAATCTGACCAGAGGCACACCTGCTCCATGTCATAGATAATATTAATTGTTTTAAATCGAAATCTAACACAACCTGATAGTGTGGAGAAGAAAATTGCAGTCAGATACCTCTATGAGGAAATGGGCAACATGCAACAGAACAAAGAACAATAATTTTATTTCAATCATACAGGATGACAGTGAGCCATTAAACCAAACTCCACATTTAAACAAGGATGTAAAACAAACAATAAATAAAACACCAGAAGCAAATTAAATCCCACATAAGATGCTTCTTTAGCCCGTGAGATTTATTATAAAAAAAGGCCATAGATTTTATTAGATTACAGCAGAAAAACAATAAATAAAAGATTATCCTCATACTTGTTATATAAAGGAAGAAATACAATTGCTTAATATCTTAAGCTATCAAAAAAACTCAAACATTAGCTTTACACGTACACAGACTACACCAATCAGAATTTCAATTCTCTACTTGCAAAAACGTATTTAATTACTCCAAATTCGCAATCAGCCCATCCACATCAAGGGTTTCTCAATTTTGTCCCCTAAAATAGACAATATTCCACAATTATTCGCTCCCTAAAATAGACAATATTCCACAAACATTCGTAGAAATTTGAACGACACCAAGCCAGAACCCAAACGAGCCAACGCTCATAGTTGTAACTTGTAATGAAACAAAAGGGGGGGGGGGGTTAAAGGAAAGCCTCAAAAAGGAATGGGAAGATTACCAGGAAAAGAGAAATCAAATTAAGCTGAATAACCACACAAATCAGCAAAAGCCAGCTCTAATTCCAATCAGCAAAAACCAGCATAAATGAGAAAATATGCAACAGATTACTAAAAATGACGATAATGAGTTAATTAAAAAGCTGTTGAAGTGTGGCTTCATGTAAAATCTATATTAATAGTTTAAAGATACTAGTTCTGTGGACCACTGAAGATCTAGTGTGAGGAAGAGTGACATTAGATTCATTATGTGTACCATATCTATCTGTCCACATTTATCCAATTGAGTACTTCTTAGAATTTTTTATCCAACTGAATTATTCTTCTGATACTATTTATTTTCTAAAATATAGCTTAAGCAATAACTTATGTTTATTGGTTGGTAAAGATTATGACATTCTTAAGAGGATAATAGTAACCGTCTGGCCAAAACTTTACTTTCTGGTTTCGCCTTGATATTCCAGGAATTTATTCAATAAATTGATCTCACGGTCCAAAAATTAGAATATTACTTGATGTCACAGAATATAATTTCAAAAACATATTCTATTAGTATATGATATAAATGTGAGCCACGAGAACTACAGAAGTTTAACAGAATAGCAAATATACTATATCACAAGGAGAACTACAACAGATTAATAGAATGGCAACTGTAGTTGAAAAATGAGAGGAGGGCAAACTAATGGTTTAACCAGAAGCAAAATATATAATATATCACTAGCTATCACATTGTTTAAAAGTCCAAATTTAACACAAATGTCCATACTTCTACAGAGACATACAACTCAAGCACAAATGACGGATGTTTATAGAAACAAAACATTCAAATATGAACAGACTCAGAGTCTTCATCATATCAAAATTATAAAAGATGGAGAACTGAAAGAATTACCTGTCATGATATTCATTCAAAATTAAAGCATTTGTTTGATCTATATGAATGGGCACAAATCGAGCACCATACCTATGAAAAGTAGTAGAATAACAAGCTATATGCAGAAGGATTTGTTCTTGATACATGGATAATCCTACCACAGCTAAAGGCAAACAATGGTGTAGCACACAAATCATCAAAGAAAATCATGGATAGAAAATTGGAAATCCTACCCATATAAAATGCGAGCATCACCCTGATCTAGTACAAACAGCTACACAACCATATTTTCATTATCTCTTTAATATAACATATAAGGGACACATGACTATTAGTAAATCATCATGCAGAGAGACCAGATTGACAATAAGAATGCCCATTTTACTCGGTCTAGGTTTCTATAAAAATTTAAAGCATGTGTAGTAGTTTATTTTAGGTGAGCAGATATCCACAGTGTAACTTAATCTATTAAAAAAGTAAACATAGTATTGTAAAATATAATATCCACATTGATTGTAGCATCAATATAGGACGATATACTTCATCAGTTCAAAATACAAAGTCATAGCAAAGAGTCATGGAGAAACTCATGAAATGACCAACAAATCAGTCACACAGAACAGAAAACAAAATAGTAATAAAAATATTGTGGAGTTAATAGAATTTAAGTACTGCTGAGTTCAGAATAATGAAATTTCTTGCTAACAACAACAGCTTTCTCACACAACTTCATATCTATCTAAACTAAGTGGAGCTCCTATCTAACTTGAGAATGTAAAAAAGGGAGGGGGGGGGGGGGGCATAACTGCCTTTTAGTGATTCCTTCAATAATTATATCTAGACTTTGGTTTAATTTATGAACTCCAGTTTAGGGCAATATAAAGCGATATAGCACAAGTAATATAATTCACAGAAAATGAGATAACACAAGTAATATAATTCTGGTGAATAAAAATAAATTAAAGAGATAGAGAGAGAGAGAGAGAGAGAGAGAGAGAGAGAGAGACCTCGCAGGCGTCTTCAAGAGAGGAGAACAGACGCTTAAAGTCGGGGTGGCATAAGGAGGTTTAAGGGGAGGGGGGGTCGAGCTTACACGTCTTCGAGGTTTAAGAGGCAACAAGAAGAATTGAAACAATAAAGGGTTTAAGCCATCGATCTGTAAATCGACGCCGACTAGAAGAATTGAAACAATATCCAAAAAAAATTTCAAAGAAATGAAACACTGAAGTTTTGAGAAGTGTGAGAAAGTTTTCGGAGAAGATCCGCGAAGAAGAAAAACGGCAGCTGAGTTCTGTGAATTCAAGAACTAGGTTTTAATATTTTTGAATTTTTCTCCCAAAAAAAAATATAAATAAATAAATCTCAACGGTGGTATTACAACGGTCAAATTTGAACTGTTGTTCCAAAAATACGCTCATACACAACGTTTTTTATAAAACCTTTGTTAAGATACAACGGTTTTATTAAAACTGTTGTTATCAGACAACGGTTTATTTTAAAGCGTTGTAAATTTTTAAAAAAACACGCACATAGTCAACGATTTCAGACAAAACCGTTGTAATTTTTGACATTACAACGGTTTTCCATCAAAACCGTTGTGTACCTGGTGTTGTCTTAATGTCTTTTTGTAGTAGTGAACGAGAATCACACGTGATTCGGGAATTTTTTTGAAATAAATCTACGATTATTGAAGGTTAAGTTTGGCACGGAGTTCTATTACTATTAATGGGTGGCTCCGGGATTTCTTATGGGCACAGACATCCCACGTAATTCGTCTTATGGTTCTTCATTATCTCCTTGAACATCATGAGCTCTCCCGTAACAAAACCATGATACCTTCTTCTCGGTTCCTTCTTACATAACCTGAGTTCAGAGAAGGAGTATATATATATATATATATATATATATATATTATTGATCGTAAATAGCAAAATAGTTATATTGATTTTAGATCAATAAAGTGAATTTCTATTTTGATTCAAAATTGTAACATATATAAATAAACATATACACTTGTAATAAAAAATTAAAACATTTTTGTATTCACATAATGGTACATGAATTGTTATTATATTTATCACATATTAAAATATTTAAACCATGGGCGAGAGTACGTTGGGCCCTTTGAATTTTTGAAAAAAAAAATGTCAATTTGGTAATTTCACATCAAATCAGAGAAATACTTTTGTAGTTTCACATTTAATAATGGATTATTGATGCGCTGTCGATACGCGCCCAAAATAAAACTGTTCTTCCAAATACTCAAATGGGTGTAGAAAGTACATGTCAATCCTCAAGAAAATGGTGTATTATTCTTTTAAACGTTACTTTTGGGGTTTTGAGAGAGTTTAATTAACTTATCAAATAAAATAGAGTAAAGAAATGGGCAGAATAAAAACCGAATGAAATTGTAAATTAAAAGAGATATGATCTTATCATTCAATGGTGCATTGATTTTAATTCACACTTCATATAAACTAGTTATGGAATACTGGAATGCGCTACTCCTCATTCCTCCTTAAGTGTTATCGAATAAAAGAACCCTTATTATTCGACTTCTTATCAATTAACAAACTCGCAAGAACTCCTAACAGATTTAATTAATCAATAGTTTTAAGAAATGAAGAAACTCAGTTATATTATAGATATACGAACATGTATGCCCACAATATCCCCATATGTCCACTCACAAAGAAAGTTAGTTTTGTCACACATATAATTGATTCGACAATTACATATCTTACAATTCTATTGGTTTTAGATATTAACTAATGAACTGTATATTGACCACTATACAATTAATTAATTAACAACTAAGCTTGCTATCGCAGAACATAAAAGAGTATAAGAGTGTGAATCATATGAAAACTGATTTGACCTCACGATATCAGTGTATCATCAATTATTACAACTTTATTCCGAAGAATAACTTAGCCACTCATATTGAACCCAATACAAGCGATTATTATAGAATGCAATAGACTGAAATTGAAATAAAACAACGATCAAACTTAACAGAGAATTGTCTAGAAAACAATATATAAAATTGAATGACTCTTCCAAATGACCTCTCAACTTATATAGGCAAACGATAATGTAAGAGTCATTAAATCGCATCAAGGCATTTTGGCTAAGCAATCGCCGATTTCTTCCTTCAAAACCAATTGTTCTCTCTTCCATCATCTTTTTATTAATTTCTTTCCTTATTCTTATGATTTTTCCATCAATGCAAATAGTACATTCCTTTGTCATATCTTTCTTGCAATAACCACAAAATAATATTTTAAGTCTCAACAATATAAAATTATAGATAATAAATATACAATATTTGTGACTTATCAGTTATACATTGGGGGCGGATATTTTTAATTTTCCAAGAGTTTTTTAAGTAAGGGGCTATAACGACTACAATGTCTAGTATGATAAAATTTATACTTTATTAATTTTGAGGATTATGACTAGAAAAATGGGGGTTATACATCATGGGTTTTATTTTATTTTGTAAGAGCATTTTAATAAGGGAGATATAAAGACAAAAGTTTCAATTATAGTGAAATTTATATTTTATTAATTACTGGCGCTATGAATTGAAAAATGGGAAAAAAAAGAAGCTTGCGTTTAGGCTATATGATGTGTGATGGTTTTGTTACTTGGAACTCTGATTTTACTATGTGGTTGAGGGAGTTGGTAGAATAAATTTTGTTGCTTTTGGTTTAAAAAAAAATGTTATATTATGCGATCTACTTTTAAGCTCGAAAATTTACACCAAATGCCAAAGACCATATTATTTTTTTATTGCATATATATATATATGTGTATATATATATATATAGCTTCCCCCGCAGAAAAAAAAAAAAACAAAACCAAGTATATACATTTCATGTTTCTACACTATTATTGGCCAACTTAATTAAAAAAATATATTCAAGAAGAAATCATTAAAAAGGGTTTCACATTGTTAGTTCATGTGATCTGCTTTTGAAAAAGTAAAAATTTAAACCGAAATGGCAGTAATCATATTATTTTATAGATTAAAGAATTCTTATACCAATAAAAAAATATTAATTTAGGAGAAAGATTGATATGTATTTCATCCTTCGATGCCTTTTATTTTTTAAAAATATTTTTAATAACTTATGTATTAACTTTCATAGATAATTGAAACATGAATTTTTGTTGAAAATATATTTAAAATTAATTAAAAATAAATAAATAAATTATACTATATGATTTTTGAAATTATAGGTTAATCATAAGTTTCATTTTTCAAGTTTTGGATTGATAATTTTCATTTTTCGTGTCTGGAATCAATAAAACTTATCTTATTTACTTGTATCGATGACTGCGTAATTTACAAGTATTTTAAATTTTGTTAAAGTATTGGAGTTTTTATGTTATTCTAATTAATTAATAAAAAGATGGTGGGTAACGTTATGTTATACACGGCCCTCGTCTTTTAACAACAACAAAAATGGTGCAGGGGTTTTAAGCTAATGTAGGGGATGAAGTATTGTGAAAAATGATAAGATAATGTTTATTATATTAAGGGCATGATTGGTATGCAAGGATGGAATCACATATATGGTTGGTATGACTTTATCTTCGTTACTTTTTTTTATGGGTAAAAAATACATTATAAAGCAATAAAAAATGTACAAGTGTATTGTAAAGTATACACTTTGGACAAGCCCAGAGGGATTAAAAGCTACATCAAAATTAGTTCGACCAGCGGGGGTGGAGTAGAAGTCATTTATGCAATCATAACTCATAACTAATACAATATAGTATAAAAGAAGTAAAGTACATCACAATATCATGATAAAAAATAAAAATAAAAATAAAAAGCTCCCACTATCTAAGATCGGTAAGCAAAAATAAAAACTCCCGGTCATTACTAATCACATGGTTGATATGATTTTATAATGAGAAATCACCATTCTTGTAGCAATCCTCAACCCACAATAATTCCTTCCATTCCCAATGATATTATACATTCCTGATCATCATTTAATAAATTATCGTTTTATAAAGTTATATTTGTTTATTTTTTATTTTAACAAATGAAAATTCATATCCATAAAATATAATTTATGAAATATAAAATTATGATAAATTTATTACTTTTTCTAGAAAAAATAAAATAAAATAAATCATAAAAAAAATATAGAATTATATAAAAACTAAAAAATTATCAATCATTTGTAAAATATTATACGAATCAGTTAAGAAAAACTGTGAAAAAGCTTCCAAAAAAACTGACGATAAACAGTACAAAATTTTATTTTTTAAAATCTCATAATTAATATCTTCACGAGTCATCAAACCCTACAACAATTCAAAAAACTAATACTACTGTTACAAAATTAAAAAAAAATTTACACATAATATCAAACTCATTAATCACGGAAGGTACTCGATTTTATACAAATGTTAATAGCTCAAGTGTAAGCACACTCTAAGAGAAGATGCAGAAACTGTTAGAAGGAAAATAAATCAAAAGGGATTCATCCAAAAATACTTTTATTTCTTTCCTTATATTAGTACAAAGGCTCTCAATAAGAGACGTTGTAACAAAGGTTTTTTACATACACAAGAAATTACAAACTATTCTATTCTCTCTGTCTCTATGATATTCATACTATCAAACATGGTATCAAAGCCAGGTTAATATAGACTCAGAAAATACTTTCATCATCGTCTCGATGGTTTTTTGTCTACTATGGCAGAAACTAGTGAAACCTCAAACGAATTGACTATTCAGTTGGCAAATTTGCTCAAGAACAATTTGGGCCTCCAACACAACACCAACAATGAATCCCTCTCAATCGGCTTCAAGTTGAAGGGAGACAATTATCCGTTATGGGCAATCCTCATGAAAAAAGCAATCGGCGGACGAGGAAAATTGGCATATCTCACCACAGATCCACCAGCCACCACAGAATCAACATACGAAACATGGGAACAAGAAGATCAGTGTGTGTTCATGTGGTTAATTCAAAATGTAGAGACCAACTTAATCAACAGTGTCTCCAAATACCCCACGGCCAAGGCCGTGTGGGACGGACTTGCTATCACTTATGGAAGCGGAACTGACTCTCTTCAAATCATTGATTTACACAGAAAAGTAAACACATTGAGGCAAGGAGAACACACAATCGAAGAAACATGGGCAAAATTCCAAGAAATATGGATGGCCATAGACCGCAGAAAACCAAATCCAATGACATGCTTAAAAGACATAGAAACGTTCAATCAGAATGTGCAAAATCAGAGGTTATTCCAGTTTCTTACCACCTTGAACGAAATACATGAACCGGTGAAGAAAGAACTGTTGAAGCGAGACCCGTTGCCCTCAGTCGACTTCGCCTATGCAATGGTGAGGCGTGAGACTGCCAAGGACTGTATTCTCCGGCCGGTAGTCATCGACGACGGTGGTGCATCATCGGGCGTAGGAGCAGGGCTCACGGTGAGAGACCGAGATCGAAACCGGAAGGGACAGTGGCCGCGGAAGGCGGAGGAAGACAAGAGCAAACTTGTTTGTTCACACTGTGGAATGAAAAAACACACCCGAGAGACGTGTTTTCAATTGGTCAGCTATCCCGAGTGGTGGGATGAGACGAAAAAGATGAAGCAGCCGGGCAAGAACAGGGGAAGTACCGCAGCAGCAGCGACTGCCGGTGAGGGCCGAGCTACCGGCACTGGAACGGGCAACATCGGTGACCGGGCTGAGGCAGGCACAGGCACTATCGGTGGCCGAGCAGAGGCGGCAAAGGTAGAGGCTAGGGTTTTGCAAAGTGAAGAAGGTAAAAATCAGATTGGGGATTTTTATCAAAATAAATTTTCTAACAATTGCAATATAGCCCTTCTAGAACCGCAGGCAAAGGAAATGAAGTTTCCTTGCAATTCGACCCCTATTAAGTTGTTCAACAGATTTTATGCCCTTGAAGATATGTCAATTGTGTGTGCAGCCTCCCGTGGTAATGATTACAAAAATAGGCAGTGGATTTTTGACTGCGGAGCAACTGACACCATGACTTTTGATAAAACGGATATTATACAGTCTGGCTCTTCTCGGTGAACTCATGTTCAAACAGCCAATAGTGACTTAGCTCCAGTTGAAGGAGCCGGAACAATTGCTTTATCCCCTACTTTACAACTGTCCAATTGTCTTTTTGTTCCGTCTTTGTCACACAAATTGCTATCTATCAGTCATGTTACAAAAGAGCTTAATTGCACCCTTCTAATGCAACCACATTTCTGTATTTTACAGGATATCAGGATGGGGGCGATTATTGGGCTTGGCACTGAGCGCAATGGATTGTACTACGTGGATGAGATAGCTGAAAAAGGTGCTGTGATGCTGACTCATGGACCTGAAAATCGGACTGCTTGGCTTTGGCACCGTCGATTAGGACATCCTTCCACCGGTTTATTTAAAATTGCTTTTTCCTACGATAGTCATTTCTAAAGATCTATACTGTGAGACATATTTTTTGGCTAAAAGTCATAGACATTCATATAAATTGAACAATTCTCATGTTGATGCAATTTTTTCATTAGTTCACTCTGATGTTTGGGGACCTGCACCTGTGGTTGGGGGACAGGATTTTCAATATTTTCTGCTGTTTGTTAATGATTGTTCTCGCATGACGTGGATCTATTTTTTAAAAAATAAATCTGAAGTTTTTAACAACTTTACTCACTTCCATGCCTTAATTCAAACCCAGTACCAGAAAACGATTAAGGTCTTAAGGTCTGATAATGGGGTGGAGTATGTCAATAACCAGATGAAAAATTTTTGTGCTAATACCGGCATGATTCACCAAACCTCTTGTCCCCATACCCCTGAACAAAATGGTGTCGCTGAACGAAAAAATAGAATCCTCCTCGAAATGGCTCGAGCTATGTTAATTGAATCTTGTGCCCCTGCCGTGTTTTGGCCTGAAGTCCTAACTACCTATGTCTATCTGCTTAATCACCTCCCTACCAAAGCCCTGCAACTCAAAACACCATTGCAATTCCTCTCCACTCAGGCCAAAATCCCTGTCCCTCTCACTCTTCAAGCCCGTGTTTTTAGCTGCTCTATTTATGTTCATGTTCCTAAAAACCACCGGGACAAACTCTCACCCTATGCAGTCAAATGTGTCTTTGTTGGCTATGGCTTACACTAAAAAGGATAAGGATATCGGTGCTATGATCCACAAACTCGCCACATGTACACCACTATGAATTGTGATTTTCTTGAGAGTGAGTATTTCTATCACCATCTTAGTCGTCAGGGGGAGACTCAGGATAGTGATAGTGACTCCTTAAGCTGGTTATCTGTGCCAATGCCAAGTCCTGTTCAGTCAACGGGTCCAACAGATGAAGTTAGCAGCACCGCTGAGCTGACTCTTGAGACTAGACAGTCCGCCGAGCTCGACAGTGACACCGCCGAATCCCCTCCACTCCTGATATCTGAGATACCTTCTATTCCTGAAACTGTTGAATCCTGTCCTATTCTTGGAACTAATACTGACAGGATAGATGCTCAAAATACGAAGGAAGAAGAAGATCAAAATACAGAGGAAGATAACGATACAGAACTGGGCTCGACTGAGGAGACAGACAGATATGTTCTTCCACCACGAAGTACAAGAGGAGTTCCGCCAAAGAGGTTTTCTCCGGAACATACTGGGCGGAACACGAAGTATCTTATCAGAAGCTATGCTAAAGGAAACCTAACAGAGACTGCACAGGCATTCGAGGTAGCCCTACTGGGGGAAGAGGAGACACCTCAATCAGTTGAAGAGGCTATGGAACAAAGTCAGTGGAGAGAGTCAATGAAGAAGGAAATGGATGCTTTGGCTCGAAATGAAACATGGAATAAATGCAGACTTCCAGAAAACAAGAAACCGGTTGGGTGTAGGTGGGTATTTACCATCAAACGGTGACCTGATGGCATAATAGAAAGGTATAAGGCACGGCTAGTGGCAAAAAGATACACTCAAGTCTATGGAGTTGATTATGCAGAAACCTTCTCTCCAGTTGCCAAGATGAACACCGTGCGAGTTCTTCTGTCGATTGCAGCTAATCGCGATTGGTCACTCCATCAATTTGACGTGACTAACGCTTTTCTACATGGAGAACTAAAAAATGAAGTCTATATGGAAGCACCACTGGGTTTCTCAGAAGAGTTTAGAGAAGGTGAGGGGTGTCGACTGAAGAAAACACTGTACAGCCTGAAGCAATCCCCACGAGCTTGGTTTGGAAGGTTTACAGAAGCTATGATTCGATACGGGTATAGACAGAGTAATTCAGATCATACTCTATTCCTGAAGAAGAGAAATAACAAAGTTACCTGTCTTATCATCTATGTAGATGACATGATCATTACTGGGGATGATACTGAAGAGATTGATAACCTGAAAGTAAATCCGTTCAAAGAATTTGAGATGAAGGATCTTGGGCATTTGAAATACTTCCTAGGAGTTGAGGTGTTGAGGTCGAAAACGGGTATATTCCTTCGACAAAGGAAATATACGTTAGACCTCTTGGCTGAAACTGGCTTACTCGACTGCAAACCGGCCAGTACCCCAATCATCTTGAACCATGGATTGAGCATTGTGGATGGAGCTGAGTCAGTAGAAAAAGGAAAATATCAGCGCCTTGTGGGAAAGTTGATCTACTTGTCTCATACTCGACCGGATATTGCATACGCAGTAGTCATGAGTCAATTCATGCACCAACCACAGAAAGAACACATGGAGGCAGCACTGCATATTGTTCGGTACTTGAAAGGCACTGTGGGATTCGGAGTTCTCCTTAAAAAATATGGGCACTTGGAAATCCATGGCTATACAGATGCAGACTGGGCCGGAAGGTTAATGGACAGGAGGTCCACGAGAGGATACTTCACCTTCGTAGAAGGAAATCTAGTCACGTGGAGGAGTAAGAAGCAGAAGGTTGTTGCTTTATCAAGTGCTGAAGCTGAGTTTCGTGGGATTAAAAGTGGGTTGACTGAAATCCTGTGGTTACGAAAGCTGTTGACGGAAATAGGGTTCCCTCGAAAGCAAACATGTCGGCTATACTGTGATAAATAAAACAGCTATTAGCATATCTAAGAACCCTGTTCAACATGACCGGACAAAGCATGTGGAGGTGGATCGACATTTCATCAAAGAAAAGATCGAAGGTGGCATTGTCGAGCTTCCATTTGTCAAATCCAAGGATCAGTTGGCGGATATCTTGACCAAAGCAGTATATACCACAAGCTTTGCTGAAATTCTTAGCAAGTTGAGTATCGGTGATCCCGTTACTAAACTTGAGGGGGAGTGTTAGAAGGAAAATAAATCAAAAGGGATTCATCCAAAAATACTTTTATTTCTTTCCTTGTATTAGTACAAAGGCTCTCAATAAGAGAGGTTGTAACAAACGTTTTTTACATACACAAGAAATTACAAACTATTCTATTCTCTCTGTCTCTATGATATTCATACTATCAAACAGAAACAACAATGAACATCAATATCCAAACAGGAGTCGATGTCTCCTGTAGAATCCTAGGTAGTTAAAGTGCTTTTCTTCCCATTTTATATTCATAATTTCTTAGTTTTGGGTGTCATTGATTGTTTTGAACTTCGTATGTTAATGGAGCAAGTGTGGTTGAGTGATTCAGACAGGGAGACATGCTATTCCTTCGACTTCAAGTCCAGATATCCTAAGCTTATCACTTAACATTTTCTTGTATTTATGCTCAAGTGATTAACTTAATGAAATACTCTAGTTTTTTGTGCATTTAGCTTGAATTTGTCTACATGAATAGAAAATGAGTTTTGTAAAGAAGTTTATTATTAACAAATTACATTTTTTTCAACACATTTAGGTTTCTATTTACCCTATTTGATCGAATATTGTTTGGGTCTGGGAATCTTGGGATTTCATATTGAGAAAACTTATACTCCATCTGCCCTATAATTGTAGTCCATTATTCTTTTTTCCTCCGTCCCAAAATTATAGTCGACTTTCCTTATATATGTGCATTAAATTTTCATTTTTCTTAACATACCTCTATTTAATATTCTTTGAAATTAAAATCTTTTATCTTTTGAATCAATAAACAAGGGTAAAATTGGAAAATTATTTAATTTTACTTTCCCGAGTACGTTAAATGATTTTTCTTAATATGTATAAAAAGGGGATGGGAACTACATTTCCTGGATGGAGGGAATATATAGATTGTCGAATATGATTTTCGCTGCCTTCATCTATGCGGAGCTTTAAGCTTTTCGATTCAAATTCTTTTCTTTCACTTGGTGCATTAGTATTGGAACTTTAATCACACATCTCTCTATCTCAGAATTCTTTCTTCTTGCTCAATGACACTTGATGTCCTTTCTTTATCAAAAAAAAAAAAAAAGAATAGCTTGACTTGGAATAAAAGAATGTGCCAAAGAGCAATTTTTGTACAATCTAATTGTTCGTGTTCAGCATCTTTTCTCACATTCTTTATCTCTTGCTTTTCTGTGAATGATTTCAAGGTATTGGAGAAGGAATTTGGTATGGAATACAGGTCTAATCCTCGTCTAAAGACTCGTAAACAACTCCAACAAACAAGCTCCTTCTTTTAATGTGCATAAATTATGTTAATTTCATTTTTCTAATGTTATGTGCTGTTGAATTATTCTGAAAACCAAATGATGAATTCCATTGGGAATCTGGGATATAATTTTTTTTTCCAATTAAAAAAGCTTCCATATGATGAATTCCATTGGGAATTGGAAGTAAAGAATAGACACGAAGACTTCCAGCACAATGAAAGTAGCCTAATTTTCTCTCTGAGGGTACATCATGCTCTTCATCGTGTTGGGTAAATGTTGATATAGTCATAATTATTGTTTGAGAAATTGTGTATAATTTGTTGATTTAAGATTATTCACTTTTAGGTTCTTAAAAATGTTCTGGATGAAGAGTATATATGTTATAGGTTTACCAACAAAAATTAAAAATCGAAAAACTGTGTTTAATTGGCAATCTCAAGGAACTCAATTGGAACAAAGGTATGAAATTAAAGTCTTGTATATTATGGGATCATGAATGCTGGATATATATATATATATATATATATCTATATAGGGGATGGTTACCATGCATATAGGGGCCTAGCGTATAAATTATGGATTAATCATGGCCATTAATCTCTAAGATGGATGGATTGTATTAATTCTGAAAGTTATTAAACATGGTGCTTTTTTTAAACGTTTAAGTGCACTTAAGGGATTTTTTGTAATTTTTTTTATTTACTCTTTTGGAAATGACGTGTTACAAGGAAAATTAAATGGGGACAATAAATGGTAGTCACCTAAACAAAAAATAGAAAATCACTATTTTCAATTTCGAAAAAGATTTGAGAGGATTCACTTTCGTGTGTTTTACATAGAATCTGAAATATTTTAATCTGTTATTGATTTCTTTTTTGGTTATCTATTCACAGTACGTTAGCTTGACCCGCAATGAATCCTTTATAAAATTGTAGTTTTCATTGTTTATATTTTAGCAGGCAATGATTCTTTAGAAGAATAATTTGAGTGATTTTTTTGTGTATTAGAGTGCTTAAATTGTTATTTTAGATGCTTTTTTAATAATTTAATTTGTTATTTTTTTTGGCTTAATTTTTCACGGTATGTGAGTTTGTTCTGCAACGAATCATTTATAAAACTGCGATTTTCATTGTTTATATTTTAGCAGGTGGGGATTCTTTAAAAGAATAATTTGAGTGTATTTTTTTGTGTATTCGAATGCTTAAATTGCTGTTTTAGATGCTTTTTTAATAATTTAATCTGTTATTGATTTTTTTTTTTGGTTCTCTATTCACGGTACGTGAGTTTGTCCTACAACGAATCCTTTATAAAATTGTGGTTTTCATTATTTATATTTTAGCAAACATGAATTCTTTAAAAGAATAATTTGAGTGTATTAGAGTGCCTAAATTGATGTTTTAGATGCTTTTTTTAATAATTTAATCTGTTATTTTTTTTTTGTTTAACTGTTAACGGTATGTGAGTTTGTTCTGTAATGAATCCTATGTGAAATAAATCTTACGAAGTAATATTGTGTTAATCCTTGAATCATTTAATATTTGTTTCTTAATTGATAAGAACACTAAAATTGATAATTAAGATGATTAACAAAATTAACCTACCATCATAAAGTGAAACAAAAAAAATATACAAATTAATGGGAACTTCTCCATAGTCGTACAAAAGAGGTAAACCATATTTTTTTTTTCCAATCGTGACCAAGTACTCAAAATCGTAATGAAAACCTTCATTCTCGTTTTGATTTATTGTAGATGCCATGGAATTGAGCAATTCAGTATTGGAATGAAGAGTCTCTAAAATTCGATGCAACCACCATAGTTTAATTTGTTTTGTGTAACTATCCATAAGATTATAGGAAAAACGGGATTCTAGAGATTGCCATATAATAAATGAGGTCAGTTAATATAAAATGACAATGATAACCTTTAATAAATAAAAAATAATATAAAACTGAATCAATAAGAAAAGATCTAGACTATCCATGTATCAAAATTATGGATTAATCTGATCCATTAATATGTAAAATCGACGGATCTTATTATTTGAGAGAGTTAGTAATAATAATGCTCTTTTTTAATTTGTGGGTGCACGTAAGGGCAATTCTGTAAACTTTTCTATAGGCAAAAACATGATTCAAGGGAATTTATTTGGGCAAGTAATTAAATCATCACTCAATCACAATTAATCACAATTAAATCAATACGCAATTCCTTGGCTTCTGAACATCACATATTAGGCTCTTAGGTTGTATTAGAAATTGTCTAAATGTATACATTCATCAAATTCATTATATATTTAGTGGTGTGCTATATTAATTTTTTATAATGCCTTATTTTATATGTTGTGATGCATTACAAGTATCGAGTGAGGATGATTATTTTTAGTCTTTAGAATGCTTATTTTGTTATTTTATGATGTTTAAATGCATGATTAGTGTCTTACTAAATTATATGTTGATGCTATTTTTACTACGCAAGATGCATGGAATTCAATAGTATAATATTTAATACTAAATTATTTGTTATCATATGTTAATAAAACTTATAATTCATTTGATAGTTATTTTAATTAATTATGCATGGTGTGATGATTTAATTTGTTTAATGATCTCTGTTTCAATAATTTTAAAAAAAAATGCTATCTATTTAAATTGTCATGTTATTTTTAGGTTTTGAAATGTTTATTTTGTTATTTTGTAATGCTTTAATATATGATTGGTGTCTTATTAAGTTTTATGTTGATTTTTTTTTTATAATGCAACTTGCTTGTAATTCAGTAGCCTAATGTTTATTATTTAATTCTTTGTATTTATCATATGTTGGTACAACAAATAATTCAATTCAATTAATATTTTTAGTTTTAAACTTAATTACACATTTTTAATCATCGTTACTTACGAGTTTAATCGTATCTATTATTGACAACATGTACACAACTAATCATTTGAAATTGTTATATTTTTTTCATTATACCTTTAGTGTACCCACAAATTATAAAAGATTTTTTTTTTTTTTTTTTTTTGTACGAATAAAAGAGTTATTCATTTGCAAAGAACTGAAAAAAGTGCAATATTTTTTAATGGAAAATAGGGTTGTTTTCCTTTAAGTTTAACAATGTATTTATTGGTTAATGTTTTTTTTTTTGTGAGTTGAAATGCTTTAATTGTTGTTTGTAATGTTTATTTTTTTAACTTGTTAGTAGAGTTATGAATTCTTTGCTATGGAGGTGGTTTTTCTTGGATAATATATGTATCTTTTGATGTGGGGAGGGGCATATTTTAAAATCAATCAAGAACATTTGTTGACATTTATTTAATTAACAATATTTTGTGAGTAAGAGCAAGAAGATATGGAAGTCCAGTATCTCAAGTCTCAACATAACAATATTAGTTATAATAATCATACAGTTAATATGTAGAAAAATAAATAAATTATGTACTGGGACGATAATAATATTATTATATTAAAATAAAAAAATGTTTTGCATTGTTAAATATAATAAATACAAAATTATAAGATGTTGAACAATTCATATATATAACCGTATACAACATAATGGAAAAAGCTGTAATTTAGGAATTGGAAGATAATAAAAGATATCAATGAATTTATGATGACAATTATAACCTTTTCTAAATAAAATTAATGTAAAAAAGCAATTAAATTAAAAAGATCCAAATCATCCATCTAACAAAATGAATGGATAGGATCAATCCCTAATTTATATACTAGGGGCTCATTTACAAATGATCCATCCTCTCTCTCTCTCTCTCTCTCTATATATATATATATATATATATATATATATATAGGGGTTGGTTATAATAAAAACTTATCTTGGTGTGAAAACGTGCGGACTGTGCTTGTTTAGTGTACTTTTATTGCTTTTCTTACTGTGTTTTGATGCTAAAAACATCTAGCACCAAAACACACTAAGAAAAGCATTAAAAAAAATCAGCACCAAAATACATAAAGAAAAGCACTAAAAATACACTAAATAAGCACAGTCCGCAGTTTTCATACCAAGATAAGTTTTTATTTGAACCAACTCCTATATATATATATATAGAATGGATCAAATGTGAACCATTTTCTGGTGTGTAAACTGTAAACCAATCTATCACCACACATTCAATAAAAATAGGCGCTTCAGATTTAATCAAACATGCGGGGGCATTTTTGTTATTTTCATTATTTTTTTCAGCCTATGGGGGTATTTTCGTCTATTTGTTGAAAAAAAGCTAATGTCATGCTGACTTAGCATCTAAAAAAATTCTTAAAAATTTCGAATGATCATAACTTGCTCGCTTTTCATCGGATTAACGCAAATAATATATCAAATTAAAGGTCTTTTAATCCTCTTTTATTTAAGATCAGTGAAGCATATGTTTATTTGGAAAAATATGGATGAAAAATATAAAAGTTTAATTTATCACGCATAAGTTCAGAATACTTCGTTATCATACGACATATGTTTCGTTAGCATATGACAATTTAAGCTCATAATACTTCGTTAGCATACGACATATGTTTCATTAGCATATGGCAAATGTTTCATCAGCATCAGTTATATTGCGATAAAGATTTATTCAATCATAATTAGATATACTTCATTAGCATATAAAAAATGTTTCTTTAGCCAATGACAAATGATTCGTTAGCATATGCCAAATATTTTATTAGCATCGACTATATTACTGTAAATATTTATTACATTTCAATTAATATATGCTTCACTGACATCAATTATATTGTTATAAATATTTATTTAATCTCAATTAGGATGAGTTTCATTAGCATATAACAAATATTTTATTAGTATCAATTATGTTCACAATGAACAATATATTAATGCATTAAGAGATTTTTTATATGAGAATGTTAATGCACTGCTAACGTTAGCATTAACATATGCAAACTAAAATATTATAATAATGGTAATGTAGTATAATTATATCTGATAATAGAATCATACGTGTTTAATATTGCATGTGTATTATTAATGTATAATATCCATCTCAATTAAGCATGATTCGTTAGCATATGACAGATGATTCGCTAGCATCATGATTAGTTATATTACTATCACATCAATTTTAGAGTTTAACAATTTAATTTTATTGAATTTTATCATTTGTTGTTGTTAGCATTGTCGTATGCTAACAGAATTGAAGTATTATGTAATGCTAAAGAAAAGTTATACGCAATGCTAACAAAAGTAATAATGTTGTGGATTGAAGCCAAATAATGCAACTAACAACCTTCAATCAAACAACTATAACTTTATCCACGATTTATATTTTTTTGAAATTAGTTTTGTTGAAAATTAGTCTTGGCTAGCTTTTCAACCATATAAAAGTCACCATTTAATAATTTCCTAACAAAATCAGTTTTGTGTTTAAAGTTAGGTGTTGTGTATGAAATAATTCTACTTCGTTAGCATATGATTATGTATTCGTCAGCATATGATTATGTCTCTGTTAGCTTGCGTACTGGAAGTCCGATTTTTTTTTTTTAATTTTAACCCAGACACAAAAATTACCAAAATGCCACCACGTTTTTTGAAGTTCCCTTTATTTACAGGAATGCCGCTGCCCCTTTGACCAAATCTTGACCATTGAATTTTGATGGATGTGTGGTTGGATATTGGTTTACAGTCACACCAGGGATGGTTTACACCAGAACCATCCCCTATGTATATATATATTTATGTGTGTGTGTACTAACTACTAAGTGAACATATATATATATATATATATATATATTGGTAGTCTAAGTTGCCTATTATATTTTCCTTTGATTTACCTAGTTTTCTTGTGGATTTGTAAAATACGCTTCTATATTAGCTTCTGAATAGTGGCTCTGTTATTGAAGAAGAATTGATTAAAATGTACTTGCTTGGTAGATATTTTGTTCTCTTGTTTCGCAATTCATGGATGAAGTCTGTTCACAAGTAGGATAATATTATATGTTTGAGCCGGCTTTTTTTCTAGCCATATAAACTTAAAAAAAACTTATTTTAGCCGGTAAGTTTTAAACATATTTTTTTAAATCACTTTGGACCAAAATACCCTTTAGATATTAAAAAAATAAAAAAATAAATTGAAATATCCCACCTACCCCCTACCCATCACATTACAGATCTGCTTTTCATCTTCATCTTCATCGTCAATCTTCATCTTCATCATCGATCTTCATCTTCATGTCGATATTCATGTTCATCGCCGATCTTCATTTATAGGACCATAGTTCTCGTCATAGTTCAACTATGCATAGCTAGTGTAGTGAGCAACCAAGTTCAATTTTTACAAAAAAAAAGTGATTTTGTTCTTAACTGCGCAGTGAATTGTTCTTAAGTGCGGTCAAGACCCAGTGCGCACAATTCGTGCATGCATGTAACAACAAACATCGGCAGAACACATCGGTAGACATCTGCAGACATCAGCAAAACATGATGGGTTGATAATTTCCGGGCATCGGCAGAACATCAGTTGATAATTTGGCATCAGGTGCGCGCATGTGGCCACAAAGGGTGTTCACACAAGGCATGCACGCAATTTTCTTCTTAACTGCGTGCTGAATTATTCTCAACTGCGCGTACAAGTCATGCGCGTGCCGCGCAGACCTCGGCAGAATATCGGCAGACATCTGCAGACATCGGCATAACATCGGTTGATAATTTCTAGGCATCGGCAGAACAACAGTTGATAATTTGGCCTTAGGTGCGCGCGTGTGGCCACAAAGCGTGCTCACACAAGGCATGCGCGCAATTTTCTTCTTAAATGAGCGCTGAATTATTCTTAACTGCGCTCACAAGGCATGCGCACACAAAGCCAGCGCACGCATGTAGACCTTTGCAAAACATCGGCAGAACGTATCGACAGACATCGACATAACATCGGTTGATAATTTTCAGGCATCGGCAGAATAGCAGTTGATAATTTGACCTCAGGTGCACGCGTATGGCCACAAAGCGTGCGAACACAGCCGCGCGCATGCACATTTACTGTGCACTAGGGTCCGCGTGCAGTTCTAGTGCGCAGTTAAGAACTTCATTTTTTCACATTTTTAAAGGTTGCAGAAATACTTAATTTTTTTTAAATAATTTCTTAAAATTTCTAAATTCTATATTGTGTGCTTTATGATATTTTTTAATTTCAATGCAGGGTATGTTTATTATACTTATTTTTGTAGTATGATTATAACTTCTATTGATGTATCTATAGTATTGGTGAAATTGGCATATGGTACACAGTGTAGCATTGCTTCATTGGGATTTATTTATTAGAAGCAACTTTTCAAAATCTGGGTCATGATATATTTTTTTATATTTTTTAGGTGACACTTAAAGGAAGTACGTTAAAAAGTTCTACTCTTGTATTCGGAATGTTAGCCCAACTTTTTGACAATGTGATAAAATTGTAATTAGTATTTTGTCTTTTCAACAGGGAATCAATCCATTCATATATACTATTAAAGAAAGCGAAATAAAATAAGAAAAAAATAAAAACTCAAATGGATGTCAAAGAGACAAGAATAAGCATGCTTAGATACCATGTGAAGAAAGTGAGTTTGCCATGATTAATGAAATATTTAAGCTAAGAGATCAATGAAGAAGATTAAGGAATTTTATGTACATAATATTCAATAGAATAGTGTTCACCTTCCTATTTAAGCAGCAACTTTACAAAATATTCCACACTTGGGAAGAAAGCTAAAAGATATAGACTGAGCCATCCGTTAATTAAGTAACAGAATCTTCACTTTTTCGTTTCCGTTTAGTTGATGAATCAGCAAGACTTTCATGGCGTGTATTAGTATCTCAAACAAGCCACAACATTTTTTTATCTCTTTCTCACTCTCGTAAATTGGTATCGTCTCTCTCTCTCTCTCTCTCTAAAAAATTATCGAAACATCGTCAGTTTAAGATCGACTGGCCAGGTAACTTTTTTTTTAGGGGAAATTTTGATTCTTATTTTATTCATGTTGTTTTTTTGCCTCTGTTTTATGAATGGTGGGGGTAGGCGAGTTATTTGTCTTGATGAGATATATATACGAGAATTTGGTTTTCTTTTTAATGATATTTAATAAATGCATTCTGATCCAGTGGAATGGTTGGTTCTCAATGTGTTCAATGTAGTTATCCTTACATATATTATAATACTTTATTTAAAAAACACAAGAAGAAATTAAAAAAGAAAAAAAAAGTTAGTGGAATAAAGTAAGCATCTCTTCTGGTTATAGCTAGACTCCATTGATGGAGCTTGTAATGTGTGAGTGAAATAGTAAATTACTCAAAAACTTCTAGAGGAGTTACCTATCTTCCCAATTAATATGTATGTGTGGGAGAAAATATCGATTTTGGTCCCACAGGACATGCCTCCGTTCAATTTTGGTCCCAATACTATCATTTTTAGTCTCAAATAGAGTAAATATCAATTTTGGTCCCGCTTTTGGCCTTAAAATCATGGGACTAAAATTGATATTTTTAAACCTATAGGACTAAAACTGAGCGATTTTTTTGAAAAAGGACCAAAATAAAACTAAGGCGTGTTCTGTGAGACCAAAATCGATATTTTCTCGTATGTGTGGAGAAATTCTATGCCGCGTGCGCATGTAATGTGTCTCTCTCACACATAATAAAAAAAAAGTGAATCCATTATTTAAAAATTATTATTTTGTGTGAGAGGGGTGCACACGGCAAAGAATTTTATGTATGTGTGTGTGTATGTATAGGGTCCGCTCTGAGATTTTGAGGACCTATGTGAACATTAAAAATGATTCTCCTTTTTTTATAAATAAAATTTTCAAAATTCATATAGAATGGGCCTAAAAATTCAAAATTTCAAAATCTATTTAATATGTTCAAATTCACAAAAAAATTTGCATTCTAAAATGCTTTGAAAGAATTGCTGTAAAAAATATCAAGTATGAGACCCAAAATACTAAATATCATTTAAAAATAGATACTTTTCCTAACATTTTTAACGAAACTCACTAATATTATTTTCAAAATCCATATTTTCTAGCAAATTTTTTTTAGATGTGGCTCATCATATCACAGCCTGGATGGTCTAATTAATTATATTAAATCATTCCTAATTTGATAGATGACCTGATGCAAAATAATTATTTATATATGTTGGATTAGAAGGCATTTTGTCTTTAATAATACTAAAATTTGTGTTGGAACGTCTAGTGGTCGAAATCTGCCAAATGGTACCATGTCTGGATTACTCATATTCAATTACATATTTATAATTTTATTGATATTTAATTGTATTGGTTGTTGTTAATATATTTTTATTGATAAATTGTAATAAATAGTTGATTATATATTATGAAAAATTCAAAATAAAATAGTATGTATCTGAACAAAATAGAGTATGTATTATCCTAGAGTATAAATCACCTAGGGATAATTTTTTTGTTTGCAAGATTTTAATTAATATTTTTTTTATCAAATAAATTAAATGTTGAACTAGTTTAAATCAATATATTTTTATGATAGACTTCACAAATCTATGATCACAATTTTTAGTAGAGTATACTAGCATGCATTATGATAAATTAAAGATTCATAATATTATCTTTGAATATTTCTCAAGCAAGGGTGAAAATATACCTTTTATATATACTGATTGGATCAAATATTATGCTATAAAAAAATTGGGTGAAATATATTTATGGTCTTAGGTATACAATTATTTTTTTAATTGGCAAATATCAATTTTTAACACTAAAATATACCAATAAGACTATCACTAGTAAAAAAAATATAAACATGGTGCCCAAACAATTTTGGAGCGCTGTGCACCTGTCGCACAACTTCTGTATACATAATAAGGCTCACAAGCATAAGTTTTGTGTGCAAAGAAAAAAAAATAGAAAAAATGATTGGAACAGCAGCAGCAGAAAAGAAGTTGTATGATGCTGCATCAAAAGGGGATGTAACAGCATTTCGAGAGGTGGTTGAAGAAGATGCATATCTTCTTGAAGGAGTGACATTTGCATGCTCAGGAAATCTGCTACATATAGCAACAATGTGGGGACAAGCAGGCATCGTGGAAGAGGTGTTGAACATGAATCCGCGGCTAGCTCAGAGTTTAGACTCCAAAAAATCGTCGCCACTTCACATTGCAGCGGCGGAAGGGAGCGTGGAAATCACGAAAAAATTGTTGTCTGTAGCCCCGGAGATGTGCTGGTCACTTGACTGCCAAAATATGAACCCGATACATATTGCAGCCATTAACGGGCATGTTGAGATCTTGGAAGAGCTGCTTCGAATCAATTCTTTGCCTGCTATGGAGAGGGCGCATCGTGGGCAGACTGTGCTGCATTTGTGTGTGAAACATTTCCAGCTTTGGGCTTTGAAGGTTTTGATGATAAAGTTGGGTGAGCTTAAGTATGCAAAGGATGAAGATGGGGAGACAATATTGCATTGGGCTGTTAGGAGCAAACAACTTGAGGTACTAGCATGTCTTTAAATACAGTTTTCACCACCTAAATTTGATTAATTAGCCACTTCTTACTTCTTGGTCTTTAATTATAGTTTATATATATATATATATATATAGGGGTTGGTTATAATGGGTACTAGTTATTCATGTGAGAACTAGGAACCATGCTTATTTAATATGATTGTGTAGTTTATCTTGCTTTTTAGTGCTTCTAACACTAGCACTAAAATACAACAAGATAAGCTATAATTTTATTGTAAAAAAAAAATAGCATTAAAATACAATAAAATAAGCTATAAAATTGTACCATATATATATATATATATATATATATATATAGAGGAGGGATCAAATGTAATTATTTTTCTAGTGTGTAAATTACGAAGTGATCATATCTACTAAATCTCGTTACATGTACGGTTAGGATTAGTTTTTATTTCATTTATATTTTATATTTATTTCATGGAAAAGGTCATTTTTGGCATGCAACATTAATCAATATCTTAATAAATATTTAAACCCTTAATTCACGCCTTTTCCATTTTCGCAATCGTCAGTTTTAATTATTTCCATTATCAAACGTTTGTGAATTTAGTTTAGCATAATTATTAATTCATTAATTGATATGCAATGAATGATTATCTTAATTTCACTTTTCATTTAGTTTTTATTTAAATCTTCATTTATACTATTTAAATGATTATCGTAGTGTAGTTTTTTTTTATGCTTTTATTTTTCATAAGATTTAATTGTAGTAATGATTATCATTTAGTTTTTAATTTAATATTAATGAATTGTTATAATAAATTAATAATTTATATTAACAAATAAATACAATATTTTTTAATCTATAATATATTTGTAATACTAATAAATCATTATATTTTAGCAACATCAAAACAACAATTTCATTTGTTCCACATATAGTTAATACTAAACATTACAATACTAAATACAAGCATATCAGATAACAAAAGAAACAATATCATATAACCTAGTAAACCATTAATCATATATTAAAGTATTATAAAATCACAAAATAAGCATTCTAAAATCTAAAAATAACTTGACGATTTATGTTTACATCAAACGACCTAAACTGATCAAATAAATAAAACATTAACAAATAGTATAAACCACATCCAATAAAACAAAAATAACATCATGATATATTATGACAATATATGTTTTTTTACAATGGTTATAACACAATCAAGTTATTATTATTTATAGTCTTTCATATTATTAATGATAATTAATATTTTATATTAACAAATAAATACAACTTTGATTTTATAATTCATTTTTAATATTAATGAATTATTATATTTTGAAAACATTAAAGCCACAATATTAGACTACTATAATTAAATTACAAGCATCTTGGGTAACAAACAAGCACCAATATCATATAATCTATTAAGACACTAATCATGCATTAAAGCATATAAAATAACAGAATAAGCATCACAAAATTTAAAAATAATGTAACGATTTATGTTGACATCAAACGACCTACACATATATTAATCAGATAAAAAGCATTAACAAATAGTATATAAACATCTAGTAGCATAAAAATAGCATAACAATATATGATAATACTATATATATTTTTTAAATAATTATAACACAAGCAATTTATTATTAGTTATACTTTTCCAAATATTAAATTGATATATCGTCGAGTTAGATATATATATATATATAAGACCAATTAAATATAAAAAATAATATAAGATAAAACAACTATATATGCCTCAAATTATCATGTATAATAGACGATTTTTATAAAGTAATCATCTTTTTTTACAGACATAAGGTTTTAATCTTGGCCTACCAAGATTTTCAATTTTAAAATCTTGTGTAAGTAGGTAATTATTGCTAGGAGAAAGATTTACTTTCTTAAAAAATTACTTGAATTATGGTATTTGCAAACAACCTATAAACACAAGTTTACATGATTGCCCTTTAGTGCACCTACAAATTAATAAAAGATATTATTACTACTACCACCTCCAATTAATAATAATCTTTGATTTCACAAATTAATGGATCAGATTAATCCCTAATTTACGCACTAGGGATCTATATTCATGATAACTCTCCCCTATATATATATATATAAATATATATATATAGGGGTTGGTTATAATAGGAACTAAGTTTGGTGTGAGAACATGAGAACGGGCTTGTTTAGTGTAATTTCAGTGCTTTTCTTATTTTATTTTGGTGCTAAATCATCTAGCACTAAAATACAATAAGAAAAGCATTAAAAAAAATTAAAAAATTGCATCAAAATACAGTAAGAAAAGCACTAAAATTACACTAAACATGCCCGTTCTCACGTTCCTACATGAAGCACTGTTCTCATTTGAACCAAATCCTATATATATATATATATATATATATAGAGAGAGAGAGTGAGAGAGAGGTCGGGGGAAGAATCAAAAAATTTATTACACTTAACTTTTGTAGCAAAAAGTAAACTTGTGTAACGTAGTAACAACCTGTTCATCAGAAGGAGTTTTGTGTAATATCATCATACATTGCCCATCAAACTACTAATTGTTGTTTCTTGCCCAACAAATTAATTTTTAGCCTAAAATTTCCTAGATAAAATTTTCACCCTATGAAAACTTACTTTTTACTCGTCCCCGGGCTCTTGCCTTAGGCACCTTCTCCTCGTTTTCTCAGGCTCTCTTCGGATGCATTGATGTTGGGACATGGATAATATACACTTAAAACTTGAAGATCTTGTGTGGTTCACACTTGCCCCTTAATTATTGTCTCCGTATACATTTATAACGAATTAAATACTCTTGCGTCTTTATATCAATATTAAAATATTGTCCAAGTGAAAGTTGTTGTTAGTCACATGAAATCTTCTATTGCACTATTGGTGTTACATCATGGTATTGCACTATTAAATTTATAATTTTATAATAATTTTTGAAATATATAAATTATTTATTTTTGCAATTTTAATTATGGTTCACTCTTCTCCATTAAGGTATATAATAATTTTTTTAATATTTAATTATTATTTTTGAATTAATAATTCATCATATGGGTTACTTTTTCATAATTCAAATTATAATTTTTTAATTATTTTTTTAATTAAGATTCATTTTGTTACAATTATTTTTTATTTTTAAAATTAATATAAAATTATAAATTTAATATTTTAACACGGAGATGCCAAACCAACATGCATGCATAATTTAATTATTGATAAAAATGTTTGCTACAACCGCAGCTATTCCCGTAAGAATAGATCCAAACAGTACTTTTGGTTTTTGTCACAAGTTTTTTTTGTTTTTTTTTTAGTTTTGTGTTCCCAATCGTCAGAAAAGTGACATTTTTTAGTCTCATGCATCATTAACGGCTATTAAATGCTAAAAAATAGAGCTTGGTGATAAAAAATATAAGAATTGGCACGACAAGTGTAGAACACCCTATTTTTATGGGACCAAAAATGATACTTTCCTCGAAAAGTATTATGGAATACTGATTTGTGTATGAACGATGTCGGTGACTCAATTCCCACCCCAGAAAGATCAAACTGATGAAGGTATTATTATTCATCTTGTATCAAAATCTCTCTTCAGATGATACGATACTTGGTGGAAGGCAAAATAATAAAAAAGGATACAACGAATTCCACGGGAAAAACAGCATTGAAAATCTTGAGAGAGAGCCTTCCAGATCATACTAGTAACTATTCAGAAATCGAAAGAATCTTGTTAAAGCTGTCGGATGTGTTGGGTATCAGGCCTGGCTAGGGATTCACCGCTTGGTTTCCGGCCTCGGCGGTCTACCGCACTAGCTGCTCAAGCAGCTCAGAACTTAGGGCTTCATTTTCTTGTTTAGGGACACAGCCTCAGACGCTAGATCTTGAAGATCTAGGGCTTCTTCTTCATAGGCTTGCTAGGTCAAGTGTGTATCTGTAAAGCACAGGCAGAGACAGGAGTTAGATCGAGTAGATAAAAGAGATACACCCACACTGAAGCAACCAGTATATAGATATATGTAAAATAGAGAGAGATTTGAGAGAGAAAAGTGCTCAGAGGCACTGGTGGGCTCAGATTCTCCCAGGGACGACGGCAACAGCAACTCCGGCGACAGGCCAGACCCAGACCAAGAGGGGATGGTGAGATGATAGGCTCGAAGCTCTCACGGGTGGGGTTCAACTCACAACCTACCCTGCCGTTCCAACTCACAGGCCAAACAGGAATCCGCAGACAGGATTCCGGCCAAAGACACAGGTGACCAAGCAGAGATAGGTCGGAGAAGATGATTAGGTTAGGGTTTACTGTGAGGCTCGTGGTGAATGGGAAACGGCGCAGCATAAGTAGATAGGTTAGGAAGTAAATAAGGTAATTTAGGGTTAGGTTAGATAAAAAAGGGATACCGCGGGTCGGGTTAGGGTTTCAGGGTTTAGGGCCTGTTGGGCTTAAAGAGGAAACAATGAAGGGACAAACAGATGGGCCAGGAAAAAATAAAGAGCAAATTGGGCCAACATTCCACATATCCACCTTTGGCCCTATTTGGTCTTTTCTGTCACCATGGAGGTACCTGCCATGAACTTTGAGATTTTTCATCATTGCCACTATTTTTACTCATTACTCATCTTAGACAAGACAAGGTCAGAGAGGGAGAGATATAATGCTATGCGCATTATCCTCAATCTCACACAACTTGAGACCAACCCCAAGTACACTGACTCCAGTCAGATTTGACTTTCCCAGTCCAGAGTACTTATATTATCCAGGTACCAAGAAGAGAGGGGGAAGAGAGAGAGAGAAAGAAAGAGCCCTTTTGGGCAGATCAGGATCCCACAGAAGTGATCATGGGATCCACCCTTTTCAGATCTTTTAGGTTACCATGTTTAAAGCCTTTTTACAGGCTTCTAACTTTGCCAGAGGTAGGACTTTAGTTCCCATGTCTGCAGGATTGTACTCAGATGGGATTTTATCCAAAAGAATTTCACCTTTTTCTACAACATCACGGATAAAGTGAAACCGTACATCAATATGCTTTGTCCTGTCATGGAAAACAGGGTTTTTGCACAGTTGAATAGCAGACTGGCTGTCAGAATATAAGCATGGTATATCATAAGTATATTTAATCTCAGATAGGACACCCTTTAGCCAAATAGCTTCTTTTACAGCCTCAGTTGCAGCAATATATTCAGATTCAGTAGAAGACAAGGCAACAATGCTTTGCAATTGAGATTTCCAGCTAATGCATGCATCACATATAGTAAAAGCATAGGATGTAGTAGATTTCCTTTGATCCCTATCATTGGCATAATTAGAGTCAACATATCCCACACATTGGACACCATTAGAGGATTTAGAAAACAATAGGCCATGGGACATAGTATATTTTAAGTATCTTAGTAACCATTTTAAAGCTTCCCAATGAGGCATTCCAGGATTTGCTATAAATCTACTCAAGCAAGACACAGCATAAGCAATATCAGGCCTTGTGCTAATCATCAAGTACATCACAGATCCAATAGCATTAGCATAAGGGACAGATTGCATTTCTTTTATTTCAGAGTCAGATTTGGGACATTGATCTTTACTTAGGATAAAATGAGAGGCAAGAGGCACAGATACAGTTTTACTGCTATCCATATTAAATTTTTTCAAGACTTGTTCAGTGTAAGCAGTTTGATGCAATTTGAGAGTATGATTTGTTCTATCTCTATCTATGTTCATGCCAAGGATTTTCTTTGCATCACCAAGATCCTTCATATCAAAGTTAGCACATAAGCAAGATTGAATATGCTTCACAGTATTCAAGCAAGGACTAACCAGAAGCATGTCATCAATATAAAGGAGAAGGAACACAGGCACTCCAGATTTCATATAGTATAGGCAATGGTCAAATTTACTCCTAGAGAAGTTCAAGCTTTGCATGCATTTGTCAAATTTGATGTTCCATTGTCTTGGGGATTGTTTTAAACCATATAAGGATTTTTTTAATAAGCATACATGGTTAGGATGTTCTTTATCAATGTAGCCTTCAGGTTGATGCATATATATATTGTTTTCAAGCTCACCATGTAAAAAGGCTGTTGTAACATCCATTTGTTTCAATTCCCAATCAAAGTGAGCAGTTAAAGCAAGCATTATTCTCACAGTTGTAAATTTAACCACAGGAGCAAAGATCTCATTATAGTCAATCCCTTCTTTTTGTGTGAATCCTTTAGCTACAAGCCTTGCTTTGTATCTAACATTGTTTATTTCTTGTTTGATTTTAAAAAGCCACTTGCATTCAACAACAGAACAAGATTCAGGTTTTTCAACTAATATCCAAGTATTGTTATCATGCAAGGATTTAATTTCAGAATTCATAGCATTGATCCATTTATCAGAATCCACAGACTTGACAGCTTCTTTGTAAGATTTAGGCTCAATTTGATCCACATTACTGAACACATTGAAAGCATACATAGACAAATTGTAATCATCATACTTGGCAGGCACATTCACATTCCTTCTAGGTCTATCCCTAGCAAGTTGATAATTACTCAAGTCATTTATGGCAGGCACAGGTTCAGGGGTAGATTCAGATTCACTTGAACTGGTTTCAGGATCAGAGACACCCATATTATCACTGTCATTATTAGAGGCTGAGTCATCAGGATTAATCTCATCAATTAGAGCATCATTAATAGGTTCAGGTATAGCGGGAGAGGGTTCATCCACCTTATTATCATTATCAGGGGAAATCAGGTTGTTATCAAAAGCTTTATTCATGATTTTCAAATTTTCCACATGTTCAGGTGCAACAGAGGGTTCCTTTTCAGATATGCAAGGAAAATCAGACTCATTAAACATCACATCTCTGCTTATGCAAGTTTTAAAACCAGGAACACTCTTATCCCATAGTCTGTAACCCTTAATACCCTCAGGATAACCAAGGAAGACACATTTTCTTGCTCTGGGGTCAAGTTTACTTAGTTTTTGATGCACATAAGCAGCACAACCAAAGATTCTCAGATTGTTCAAGCAAGTAGGTTTGTTATGAAACACAGATTCAGGAAGTTTACCATGCAAGGGAATAGATGGGGATCTATTAACCAAGTAACATGCAGTCATTAAAGCTTCACCCCAAAAAGGTTTTTCAAGACCAGAAGAAATTAATAAGCTTCTAACTTTATCAAGCAAAGTCCTATTCATTCTTTCAGCTACTCCATTTTGCTGTGGAGTATATGGAACTGTCTTATGTCTTTTGATTCCTCTAATAGAGCACCAATGATCCATGGCTTGATTACAAAATTCTAGACCATTATCAGTTCTAAGACATTTTATACTCTTATTAGTTTGAGTTTGAATTTCTGTAGCCCATTTAGAAAACTTAGTAAACACATCAGATTTGTTTTTCATTAAGAACACCCAAGTTTTTCTAGAAAAATCATCAATTACAGATAAGAAGAACACATTTCCACCATGAGTTGGATCCCTTGCAGGACCCCATACATCAGCATGCAAGTATTCAAGTATTTCAGAGCTAACAAGCTTTCTTGGGTAAGGAATGGTAGCAGGCAGAGACATTTTATGATGTTTACCAAGCACACAAGGTTCACAGAATGTTATATTAGAGATTTTATCATTTCCAAAAGCACCAGCTTTGCTCAGAATTTCCAAACCTTTATTACTCATGTGCCCTAACCTAGCATGCCAAAGAGATGTTTTATCATGTTGGACAACATTAGCAATAGGCAAGGGGACAGATTCAGCAGTCACAGCATATAGATCACCTTTTCTTGGAGCATTAAAGTATAGCATTGAGTCCTTTTCAAATTTGAACCTTAAATTATTCACAGAACCATTAATCATATGATCAGCAATTTTAGACACTGAAAGCAGATTGAATTTTAATTTGGGAACATATCTTACTTCATTTAAGGTTAACATGGATCCATTCTCAAACTTTAAACACACATCTCCTTTCCCAAGGATTTCACAGTTTTGGCCATCAGCCAATGCAACATGCCCAGAATTCATGAAGTTTAAATTATAAAACATATCCCTAAAAGGGGTAACATGGAATGTGCAACCAGAATCAATCAACCATTCATTATTATGCACATTTTTGGAAATAGCATTGGTATAATTAATAAACTGGAAATCATATACATCATGTACCATATATATACCACTGCTATCATAGTTTTCATGCATATTGTGAATTTCAGGATCATGAGGTGACAGGCCATAATCATGAGAGTTCAAATCAGGCATATGAGAGTTATAGTGTATCACATTATTGGCATGATTATGCATGTAACCTTTGTTCTTTTTAGGCATTTTGCATCTATTTGAAAAATGTCCTGGTTTTCCACAATTCCAGCATGTTTTCCTTGGTTTTTGAGCAGAAATAGGATAGTAGGCATGATTTGGGGCATGATTTGGAGCAATATGACCATGATTATGAGCATAGTTATGGGAATGAGCATGATTCGGAGCATGAGCAGGAAATTTATACATAGAATCAGAAGAGTGAGATGAATGAGCATAATTTGGGTTCATTTGCCTCATTTTCATTTCTCTACTATGTCTTTCAGCAGCCAGCACACTTGGATTCTCAGGATTCACAAAAGGTTTTTTAAACTCATGATTTCTGTTATTAACATACATGATATCATTCTGCAGAGGCTTAGATTTAAGTTGTTTGATCTCATTTTCTTTAGTTTTCAGGCAACTAATGATCATATCACATGTAACTTTTGATCCACCATATTTCAAAGCAGTTTTCACATCAGAAAATGTTTCAGGAATAGATCCAAGCAAGATTTGAGCAGAATACTTTTCCAAAGTGTCATCACCAGCTAATTTAAGATCCTTTAAGAGTTTTAAAAATTCCTCAACATTAGTATCAACATCTTTTGAAGGATCCATTTTAAAATTCATAATCTGATTTTGCAAAGAATAAGCAGCTTCTTCAGAGGTAGCAGCATATAAAGAAGTCAAATTTTCCCATAAATCTTTGGCACATTTAAGATGGGATACTTTTCTCACAACAGAACTGTTTACCACTGTTGGGTATCAGGCCTGGCTAGGGATTCACCGCTTGGTTTCCGGCCTCGGCGGTCTACCGCACTAGCTGCTCAAGCAGCTCAAAACTTAGGGCTTCATTTTCTTGTTTAGGGACACAGCCTCAGACGCTAGATCTTGAAGATCTAGGGCTTCTTCTTCATAGGCTTGCTAGGTCAAGTGTGTATCTGTAAAGCACAGGCAGAGACAGGAGTTAGATCGAGTAGATAAAAGAGATACACCCACACTGAAGCAACCAGTATATAGATATATGTAAAATAGAGAGAGATTTGAGAGAGAGAAGTTCTCAGAGGCACTGGTGGGCTCAGATTCTCCCAGGGACGACGGTAACAGCAACTCCGGCGACAGGCCAGACCCAGACCAAGAGGGGATGGTGAGATGATAGGCTCGAAGCTCTCACGGGTGGGGTTCAACTCACAACCTACCCTGCCGTCCCAACTCACAGGCCAAACAGGAATCCGCAGACAGGATTCCGGCCAAAGACACAGGTGACCAAGCAGAGATAGGTCGGAGAAGATGATTAGGTTAGGGTTTACTGTGAGGCTCGTGGTGAATGGGAAACGGCGCAGCATAAGTAGATAGGTTAGGAAGTAAATAAGGTAATTTAGGGTTAGGTTAGATAAAAAAGGGATACCGCGGGTCGGGTTAGGGTTTCAGGGTTTAGGGCCTGTTGGGCTTAAAGAGGAAACAATGAAGGGACAAACAGATGGGCCAGGAAAAAATAAAGAGCAAATTGGGCCAACATTCCACAGGATGTTACCCGTTCGGATGAAGCATTTCTGAAAGCCCTCCCCAAGATGACTGACATCACGATGGTGGTTGTGGTCCTGATAGCCACCATGGCATTCCAGGCCGTCGTCAGTCCCCCTGGCGGCGTTTGGCAGGACGACTCATCAACGCATAAAGTAGGCGAAGCTGTGATGGCATCTACTCATCCCACAATATACAAACACTTTGTGCGTGTTAACACCATGGCGTTTATTTCATCTCTCGTCACAATCTTCTTGCTCAGCTCCGGATTTACATACGAGGACCAGTTTTTGCTGTCAATGGCCATGTACGGAAAGTGGGTGTCGTTGACATCTGTAGCAGTGAGTTATGGAGCTTCCTTAACGGTGATCACTCCCAATACGAAAACACAATCACTCGGCCACGTTACCGGTATATCAATTGCTGTGTCCCTCACCATCTCTGTAGTGTTATGTGTCTGGGTTTTCATACAGAAGAAGTGCTCATCATGGATGAACAAAATCCTACTACCAGAAGATCCTTGAATCGTTGTGGTTTCTCGCTTCAGCCGATGGCGGGATTCTTGGTCATGAGGCCATGTTTAATATCATCTCTTATTCCAGCTGTTGGTTTAATTGTCTGATTGTAATTCAGAAGTCCCTGAGATATATGAATGGTAAACTATTTGAAGTGGAGTTAGATATGTAGTTATCTCATATGTGCAACTTAACCATTTCCTTTTGGACTCGGATCTTGGGGAAGGCTGTTGCTATTAATTTTAGGGTTTTCTGTGTTTTTTGAGAAGGTAATAATAAAGTGGCTGATATTAAAGGAATTTATTTTTTCGTAGTAACTAGTAAAAAATTTTTGTTTCCACCTCTTTCTGTGCTGTTTTTCGCCTTCGTTTGGCAGGTTTGATTTATCTATTAGAATTATCAATTTAGGATATAAAAGATTAATTATAATTTTCATGATCTTTTATGTCCTGAATCGATAAAATTCATTTTATTTACGTGTACAGTTCTTAGAGGGGTACTCTTTTTTGCTCCTAGGTTTAGCTCGAAGGTTTAATTAACAAGTCCCCAACCCTTTTACTCTTAATCTTTGTGATTTAGTTCTAGGTTTTGTTTTCTGTCTTATTTACAAAATTATCGAAACATCGTCAGTTTAAGATGGACTGGTTTAATTGCAGGTAAAAGTTTTTTCAGGGAAAATTTTGATTCTTATTTTTTTATTCATGAGTTTACGCTTCTGTTTTATGAATGGGGGGCAGTGCCGTGTTATTTGGTTTTTCTTTTAAATGATATTTAATAAATGGATTCTGGTCCAGTAGAATGGTTGTTTCTTACTGTGTTCAAAGTAGTTATCCTAACATATATTATAATACTTTATTTTTTTTAAAAAAAAAAAGAAATAAAAAAAATCAGTGGAATAAAGTAAGCATCTCTTCTGATTATAGCTAGACTCGATGGATCGAGTTTGCAATGTGTGAGAGACAGTAAAGAGGTAAATTTTAAACAGTCATTTTGACTTAGTATAAAATGTTCCTAGTTATTTTAAAAAAATATATGTTTCTAGTCCTTGAAAAAATAACTCTTTGTCATGCATCCTAGTTGTGTAATAGTGTAAAATTATAATACTGCACAAATACACTTAGTCGTGTACCCCAGTTGTGCAGTAGTAGTGTAAATTTGAATTGTTGCACGACTATGCTCAATCGTGTACCCTCAATAAGTGCAACAATATATAAACAATATATAAGTTTATAATGTTGCACGAATCGACTTAATCAGGACCGTCTCAATTATTTTGTAGGCCATGTGCAAACAATAAAGTTTAGTCCCTAAAATTTAAAAAAAAAATGTTATAAAAAAAAGACTTTATCAAGCTCTTTCAAATAAATAAGTCGTTCTCTATAAACTCTTTCTCCATTTGACAAAAATCTAGTATACAAGTTAGCAATAAATCACCTAGAAATTTTTTTGGGACCTTTTACAATAGTTATAAATCTCTTTTATGACCATTTTTCATTAATAAATCAATCATTTTAGCATCAAGATCATCCCACTTTCTTGGATCATATATATCTAGGTAACTATTCTCTACATTCCCATTCTCATTTTCCACATTCTCATTCTCTATAGCAATTACATTTTCAGTACTAATATTTTCCACATTCTCATTCTGATTTTTTACATAAACATTATCATTCTCATTTCTAATAGTATTATTTTCCATATTCTGTAATACCCCGTAAATTAATTACTGCTTAATTGCAGTAAATTGTTGCAATTACTATTTAGTATAGTAATTTCCAGTCAGATTAGGGTTGAAAGTATCCGTTAAGTTTCATGGAATTTAAGATTAATTAATTCCCATAGTTGAATTAATTATTCCAGTTAGGGTTTAATCCTCTTTTTAGTTATGGAAAGCCGGAATTGTAATTTCAGATAAACTCAATTCCTATTCTTTTAAATTTACGGTGTGTGTTTATCGCGAATTAGATGTTCCGATAAATATTTTTAGGACTAGGTGAATCAGATATTCTCCAGTCATTAGTGTTTAAATTCAGATAATTTAAACAGGGAGATTTAAAATCCGAGAGAATTAGATATTCTCTAATTCGGATGTTTTAATGATCGAGAAATTAAAACCAGTATTTTGAAGTGGTATTTTAAAACCAAATAATTTTGGATAATTTATTGTTTTAAAGTAAGGGAATTATTCTTAGCAATATCGGTTTAAGTTCGGGATTTTTCCGAAGACGGAAAATATCACGATAGTCGAACAATCGGTATTTGAACCGAGTAGTTGATTAGACAACCCAAGGCATGCTTTTCCCCTCATCTCACCCCATACCCCATGTCTTTATTCCCTTGTCCCCCAAAAGCCAAGCCATACTACCCAAAGCTCTTGTGGCTCTAATGGGAAAAAGGGGAAATCTGCAGCCTAGCCTACTCTCATTTAATGGTAAATTTTTACCCAAGCATTTACATAGAGGTTGAGAGAGAGAAAAAGGCAAGGCATCCAACTTATTTCTTCATTCCATTTCACTCCTTCATTTGCCATAAAATTTTCGAGGAAGAGGGAGAGGAAACACAGCAGCTCCTCATTTCTTCTTCTCCATTTCATCCCCATTTTCTGCACAAATTTTTGAGAAAGAGAGAGAGAGTGGTGGAAGCAGGAAGTTACAGCCTTGTCGGGAAGAACTCAAGCTATCCTTCATCCGCTCTTCACCGTTGGGTTTCCGGCGTCATCGTTGGAAGCTTTGTTTCAGCCGTTCATCTCCTTCAAGCTTCTTCCAACTCTTCTCCTTTGTTATTTTAAAAAGGTATTTTCGAACACCATGAGCTTTCTAGTCATATATTTTCAGATCTAAGCTTAAGAAGTATGTGTGGATTTTTGGTGTTTTAAATGACGTTAAAGTTTAGAAAATTAGTTGGTTATGTGCAAGCATGTGTAGTCCAGTTTGAGATGTTTTGAGGTGATGAAAGCTTGGTGTTTAAACTGAAACTCATCAGTTCGGTTAACGAACTGATGAAGTGAGTCAGTTCCGGAGTGAAACTCATCAGTTCGGTTAATCAACTGATGAAGTGAGTCAGTTCCGGACTGAAACTCATCAGTTCGGTTAACGAACTGATGAAGTGAGTCAGTTCCGGACTGAAACTCATCAGTTTGGTTAACGAACTGATGAAGTGAATCAGTTCCGGACTGAAACTCATCAGTTCGGTTAACGAACTGATGAAGTGAATCAGCTGACTGATCAGTTCTGAGAGCCAGCTGACTGATCAGTTCTGGGAGCTAGCTGACTGATCAGTTCAGTTCTGGGAGCCAGCTGGCTCATCAGTTCTGGGAACCAGCTAGCTGATCAGTTCTGCGAACCAGCTGGCTGATCAGTTCTAGGAACCAGCTGGCTGATCAGTTCTGGGAACCAGCTGACTGATTCGGAGTTGTTTGGAGTTCGCGCAGACGGCGTGCTGCGCAGCTTGGTTCGGATGTTTCGCCACCCTTCAGTAAAATGAGCATAACTCCCTCGTTAGACATCGTATTGAGTCACTTTAAATTTTTCCGGAAACTAGACTAAAGTGGCTTTCCAATGGTATATGTCTTGTTTTCTAATTCTTTCTGAGTAAATTATGAAAAATTGGCGAAGTTGGGTCATGTTTCTGTTTTCAGGAAGTGATGGCAGTTCTGCCACCTTTCAGTAAAATAGGTATATCCATTTCAGTTTTTATCATCTTGAGCCATGTAAATTTTTAAAAATACTAGACTTACGTGGCTTTCTAATGGTATATGGCTTAGTCCGTAACTCTTTCTGGATCGATCGTGAAAAATCTTTAAAGTTCGGTCACGAGTTCGTTTTCAGAAATTCTGGCAGTTCTGCCACCTTCTAGTAAATCGGTCATAACTTTTTCGTTAGTTATCATCTTGAGTCGCCGTAAATTTGACCATAAACTAGACTTCTTTGGCTTTCCATAGGTGTATGGCTTATCCCCTGCATCTTAATGAGTCAAAACAAAATTGTTTTCAAAGATAGACGTTGTGCAGAACATTGTTTTGTCTACGAACTTGGTGATGACCTTGTTCCTAGAATCTAGTTGTGATTATGTTAAGGTATTTTTGATACCTTAAATGATGATGATGTATGCCTTAAGATGTTTAATAGCTAGGGTTGAGCTTAACTCTTAAGCTAAGAGAAAATTTAGAACGGATACTAGACCCTAATAGGCCTTCGTGTCGTGTTGAGTCCTGTCAGATTTAGGATCAACATGCTAAGTATATTTTTATATATTGAAGGCTAGTAGATCCGCAAGGGATAAGACCAGTGAGGAACTAGCAGCTGCAGTTTCAAGTATTAAAACATTGGTGAAAGGTGGGCTTTCTTTTCAACGGACTCTTAGTCCAAATAATGATTTGAGTTTTTACTCACCCGCAGTTAATTATTTTGATGCAAATAAATTATTGCCATGCATAAAATGTTTTATTTTGTATGATATCCTTATCCGTATTTAGTTAGCTCGCAAGGGGCTTTCTAACTCTTAAATCGATTGGGCCTCGTGCTAACTTAGCGTGTTAACCGAGGTTAGTGTACACTTGGGTCGGTGATATTAGGAAGAGGGAAAGGCTGAGCGGAGCTATTCCTGACTAAGACATCGACGATGCTAAATGTTCGTGGAAAAGGCTGAGCGGAGCTATTCTTCGGCATTTAGTTATGTTAAGCGTTCGAGGGAAAAGGCTGAGCGGAGCTATTCCCCGGCGTTCATGGAAAAGGCTGAGCGGAGCTATTCCTCGACTTTCAGTGGGATATGGATGATCATACAACAGAAAAGAGCGCTCAAAAACAGAAAGTGATTTAGTAAAACATAGGGCCTTTTTAGATAAAACCCCTGTGTGTTTACTCAGATGCATGACAAGAAAATGAGTTTTCAGTTCAGAAATATTTTTGGCAATGTGTTCACTGAGTACCCTTGTACTCAGCCCTGCATGTTTGTTTTTAAATGTGCAGGTTGAGCTGGTGGGGAAGGGAGAAGTGCTGAGAGTGGAGTTCTCTTTAGTACAAGGCTCAGATGACCTTGTGTTATTGTTATTATTATTATTATTGTCTTTCTTTTTCTTCCGCAACTCAGTTATATCACAAGTCCAACATTTCAGCTTTTGTTCTGGATGAGTCTTATAACTCGATAATCATTTGAGTACTATTATTATTCAGTCATTGTGAGTACTTAAAATCAGTCTGGAATTAGAGTTCTCAGACCAAATATCGGTCCTGGAAGATAATAGTTCACTTCTTTATTTAATTATTTCCGGTTCGCGTCTTGATCCATCCTCCATTAGGGTCGAGTCGTGCCAGTCACACTTTGAATTAATCAGATATTAATTTGGGGTCGTGACACATTCCCATTCTGATTTTCAACTTAAATATTATCATTTTCATTTTCAACAGTAATATTTTCCACATTCTTATTTTCGGCATCAACATTATCATTCTTTATTTCAATTTTCAACATGAACTTGTGAATATTTTTTATTTTCAAAAGGGACCTGTAAATCTTTTCTAATGAATCTATCAAAGAGCTCCTCTTTGCGACTCAATCAATTCTTCAACTTTTTTTTTTCATGTATTTTTTGGTATCCAAACTCAAATTTTCTAGTTTTAGGAGGCATAATAAAATAATCAAAACTCAAAGCAAGGTTTTAAAAAATTCAACAAAAAAGGATTGAAACAACATGGAAGGAAGCAAGATGTTCAAATTAAATAATCAATAAAAAAAAACCTTGCTACACTACTGCTTGCCACTCGCCAATTGCCATCAATTCTCCATCCTTGACAAAAGAAAAAAAATTCAGAATTAGAATCAAGGAATGAACGAGTTCGTTCAAGTATATAATAGACAAATCAAATTTTTTTAAGAAGAATTTGGTTTAAAAAAAATACTCACTGGGATTTGGCCTTTGAAGGAATCGGGGAATGAAAGAAAAACTTTGTAATTGTAGAATTGTAGTGATAGCAGACTCAGAAGCGTGATCTGTGAATGAATACTGGAGTTTGATATGAGTATTTCATGAAAAAGATGAGAAACTATTTTCATAAAGAAAAATTTAACGATAATTAGAAGAATAATCATGAAAGAAGATCGAAAGTTGCAAAATTGAAGAGGAAATAATGTATGTGCTAGAAGTTTTTTTCTTTATTACAAGTCTGTGTTAGAAGTGGGAACTTGATAATCGAGATGTTTATATTAGATATTATCACAAAGGAGAGAGAATGGAGAGAATTTAATTTATTAATATATATATATATAAAGTATATTAAATAGAAGTAAAAAAAATTGAGGCCCTAAAAATTGTGAGGCCATGTGCGAAAGCTCACCCTGCTGTTAGACGGCTCTGGACTTAGTCGTGCACCTCACTTGTATAGTAATATTAATTTATACTATTATAAGACCATATCTCATTCTTAGCACATGTCGGGCCTTTACATAATCATGGATTTTTATTTTGAAACAAAATACAATTGAATTTGCTAACAAATTCAATTGGGTTGTAGATTTTTTTATTGATTATTTTCATTCCGTTTTAGTCGTATTGTTTTTCTACATTTCATTTTGGACCATAATTTTCATATTGAATTTTTTAACCTAATTTATATATAAGACATTGTATTGCAATTAAATTATAATATTATAGATCATTCATATTTCAAGATGATAGTTTTTATTTAAATTTAATTTTAAGATATCTTATCCAGCATATTATAGTGAGAAGTGTTTGCTCATAATAATTACAATATTCGATATTTATATATCGAATAATTTTGAAATTTTGGTACTATTGAATTTTGAATTTCTGATTAAAAAGTAATTTATCAATTTTTGTGATAACTATAAAAATAATAATTAGATCTTCATAACTATTATGAAATTATGACCTTGTAATTTTTTTTTGTACAAATAATATAATAAATACCTTAGGAAATTAGATAAAGATAAAGTTTTTATTCAATACACAACCACAATATATGTTTATATACCCTAAAAATGTAATAATATACATTGTGTTCCAAATATGTTGTCACATCTTTATTTAGACTATAAAATATATTAATATACTATATGAATATGGTGGCAATGTTCATAACACTTTTACTAAAAAAATGTTGTATATAAAAGAGTAATACAAAATATATAATCAAATTACACGATTGTGTTTTTTTTTTTTATTGTAATTTTGGCAATTAATTTTAGGGTTTTCTGAGAAGGCAATAATAAAGTGGCTGATATTAAAGGAACGTATTTTTTCGTAGTAACTAGTAAAGAATTTTTGTTTCAACTTCTCTTTGTACTATTATTGGGCATCGTTCAGCTGGTTTTATTTACTTATTAGAATTATCAATTTAGGATATAAAACATGGATTATAGTTTTCATCATCTTTTGTGTTCTAAATCGATAAAATTCGTTTTATTTACTTGTGTACAGTTCTTAGAGGGGTACTCTTTTTTCCTCCAAGGTTTAGCTCTAAGGTTTAACAAGTCCCCATTTAGTCTTTATCTTTGTGATTTAGTTTTAGGTTTTTGTTTTCTTTCTTATTTACAAATATGAGGTTTATTTAAAATTCATTTTGCTCCTCTACTTATTTGCGTAGGAGCTAGCACTTTAGTCCCCGTTTATTTTTTTTGTCAAAATTGATCTCTCAACTATTTTAAAATGCTAAGCTTGATCCCTCTGTTGTTGCTTTACTAACGGACATTAACAATACCCGTTAAAACACATTAATTAACACACACATTTCTCATATACATAGATCATTTCACACATTAACATACATTTTTTTACACACATAAGTAGATTGAACATGAAATTTCCGTCATTTTTCACAAAGAAAATAAAACACAGTCAAACTCTGCCACCACCACCAAATTCAGCGATGAACCACCGTTTCCCACTTCATTTTTTCCGAGTTCAAGTACTCTAAGAACCCCACATTTGGTGCACTCTCAAGAAATCCACGAGTTAAAGAATTGTTTAAATTCCTCCAAAATCACCAAATCGATCAATTCTCAAAATAAAAAATACACATAATCATCAAACAGATTAATCATGAAATATCACGATAAATAACCATAAATCTAAAACCCTCTTTCTAAGATACGATAAAAGATTAATCACAAATAAAATCACATGATCACCAAAAATATCACATATTCTAAACACAATATCATAAACAATAGTTGGTCCACAAAAACACAATTACAGTAACACTACAAAAAATTCGAGTTTTAGCGATGGATTTTTCCGTCGTTAAACATCAAAAATCCGTCGTTACGACGGATTAACGACGGAAAAACAGCGGAGCCGCCGAGCCGGGGGGCATGAGCCGCGGCTCAAGCCGATCCGAGCCTGTGGAGCCTGAATTAATTCAAGCGAAATCTGCGCTCCAGGAGATTTGAACACGGGCCAATGGCCTTATGCCCTAAGGCTCTAACCAAGTAGGCTAGAAGGTATTTACGTTTAAATATACAACTAGTATATATATACACACAAAACCTATTTTCATTGATTTTTTATTTCCAAATTAAATAATTATATAATATAAAGTCCTAAAAATTATTAAAATAAAAAATTATAAAAAAGTCATAAATTAGTAATTTAAATATAACAAAAGATATAATATATTAAAAATAATAAAATAAAATAAATAAAAATATTAAAAAAAATTCAGATTCATAATTGAAAAATAAAAAAATATTAAAAAATAATATAACATATTAAAAAATAATATAAAATATTAAAAAAATTAAAAAATAATATAAAATATTAAAAAAATTAAAAAATAAAATAAATCTGAAAAATAAAATAAATAAAAAATCAAAATTTTAAAAAAATTAATTTCAAATTCGTTAATTAAGTATTAATTGGGAAATTAAAAATTAAAAAAATTTTAAAAATGTAAAAAATTAAAAAAAATTAAAAAAAAATTAATGACGGAATTATTCTGTCGTTAGTCCGTCGTTAAATTTAAAAAATTATTATAAAAAAATTAAAAATTAAAAAAATTAATTTCTAATGACGGATTTTTCCGTCTTTAACGTAGCGACGGATAAATCCGTCGTTAGTCCGTCGTTATATTAAAAAAATAAGATTAAAAATATTAAACTCAATGTTTAACGACGGATTTTTGCCGTCGTTACGTTAAAGACGGAAAAATCCGTCGTTAATCCGTCGTTAAACGTTTCAATCACAATCCGTTGTTAATTTGTCGTTAATCTAGCGACGGATTTTATTCCGTCGTTAAATCCGTCGTAAAATCGCGTTTTTTTTGTAGTGATAAGTTGTCGAGAAGCTTCTCTAATACGTTTGGTTGTTGCTATGCTCTTGTTATTAGTGGTTGAATCTTCTCTATTTCGGCCATTAGTCATATTTAAGACGCCGTTTGTTGAGGTCGTTTCTCATTTTTTACCTCTAATGAAGGAATTGATTTGCTTTTTTTTTTTTTTTTTGGGTTTGGAGAGCATATTGTAACGCCCCAATCCTAGAAAAACAGTGACAAGGGACCGGTGTACTACTGGAAAAAGGGAAAAAGGTTGTCATATAAAAATAATTATAGAAATAGGGTTAGTGCTCCAACTTGCCTCTTAACCTAAAAATGTTTAGAAAAGATTTGGGCTAAATACTAATGTACCCAGTGGGTAGATTTTGATAAACAGTTCACAATCATTTTATAAATATGAATATCATATTGACACAACTATAGCAATGGAAATGTTTCAAATCTAAAAAGCATTCTGTATATACGAAGTTTCTTTTAACCTTACTTGCACACTCTATCTCAACTGTCCATTCCTATACTATCTTAACTTATATACACGTCCTCCAGCCTAACTGTCTAATAAAGGATCCGAACTTGAGTCTAGTTAAGCACTCAATATTTTCGTAGGATAATGGTGAACACGAACATTGAGCTAAATCATCTTGATACAGATATTCATGGTTCACAGTTGATAAATAGTTGAGCTTATTAGCTGAACAAATATGTAAACACAGATAAGCTTTTAAATTCTGATTTGGTACTGTGCAGGTTCTATCATCTCTTCCGATCATATAACAACTAGCCTTGGCTTAGTTTTGTCTAAAGGGCCCTATCAAACTCTGTAACGCCCCGATCCCGGAAGAGTAGTGACAAGGGATCAATGCGCTACTGGGGAAAAAAGAAAAAGAGTTGTGGCATAAAAATAATCAAAGAAATAGGGTTAGTGCCCCAAACACTTGGGCATCATAACCTCTATAACTGAAATTTAACCACGCTCTAAGGCGTCTTAGAAGGAACTTGAATCAATGATCAATCATCAAAGGGAACTTATCCCGTCAATTAATTGTAAAGACAGATCTCAATAACAAACACAAATCATATTATGACTCAAACAACTGAAAACAAACTACATCAGAGTAAACGGAACAAGCGTAGAGCATCTTTATTAAACTTAAGCAAAATATTTCCAAGTACTTCTTTGTTTAGAGTATCTAAGATCTCTAAACAATGCAAAAAGAGCAAGCATATGTCAACAAAAGACAGCCCCTGCCTCAGCTTTGTCATCTTTCAACCTGCCTCTCAACCTGAAAATATTTAGAAAAGATTTGGGCTGAGTACTAGTGTACCCAGTGGGCAAATTTTGATAAACAGTTCATAATCATTTTATAAATATGAATATTGTATCCACACAAGTATAATAATGGAAAGGTTTCAAAACTAAAAAGCATTCCATGTATACAAAGCATTCTTTTAACCTTACACGCTCTGTCTCAACTGTCCCTTCCTACAGTGTCTTAACTTACATACACGTCCTCCAGCCCAGTTGTCTAATAAAGGATAGTGTATACGGTCCCAAAGCTTAAAGGATCCGAACTCGAGTCTAGTTAAGCACTCAATGTTTTCGTAGGATACTGGCGAACGCGAACAGTGAGCTAAATAATTTTGATACAGATATTCATGCTTCACAATTGAAAAAACAGTTGAGCTTATTAGCTGAATATAATTTTAGAAAGATATAGCCCACCTGATAATAATGAGCGCGTAATATTTGAGCAGGGAATCACAGTGTAGACAAGGGTCCTAATTGGGTCGTACCTAGTATCAAAATAATTTCAAATATATAATTTAGGCCAATTATAATTCCAATATATCTAAAAGAATCCAATATTTGTGTTTCTAAATAATTAATTTATGAGTCCTGGTTTAAATAGAAAATTCAGATAAAATTTTACGACTAAATTGATTTTAAATAATTTGGGCAAATTTTAATTTTAATAAATCTGAAAATTAGGAAATTTATGGGCTAATTTAATCAATTTATGAAGTTTTGGGTTAGATATTAATTTCTGAAAAATTTATAGGATCCAAATGTATTTTTAAACAATTATAAGTGATTATGAAATTTTTATATTTTCTAGGGGCTTTTCCTAATTTTTATAAATTAATGAGGATGGGCAATTATGCAAATGAATTAATTGCAATTAAATCCCTCCTTTCTTCCATCTAATGTCACGACATTCAGCAAAATGAGAAAACAATTCCTAATTAAACTTCTTTTCTTCTCTCCCTCATCACTCTCTCTCTCTCTTGCCCGACTGGAGATGGAGGATTATCATAAAAATCCTCAAAGTTAAATCTAGCCTAAATCCCTAAATCCTAATTTATTTTCATCTTCCTTGCAATATCATGATAGGATAAATATAATACAAATCGAAAATCCCCAAATTTCATCCCCCAAAATCCCTAATTCTTCTCCTTCCCCCTTTTTCTTCTCCTTTTTTCTTCGACGCCGGCGAGTTCACCGTCGCCCGCCGACGACGCGAAGACCCCGACCTGGGCCTGCAGCCACACCTGCTGCAACCTAGACCTCGATGCAAATTCAACCATAACGACAATACGACGCAAGCTCTCGGCGACTCGACTTTATCCGGAGCTCAGTACAACGCCGGCGACCAACCGGCGAAACGTAGACCTCAACTACAATTCAGCCTAACATCGCCGGAACCCGAGCCCAGCCGACGAGCCCTCCCTTGTTTCGACTCAACCCGACAGTTTCTCTTCTTCTAATTCTATTTATTCACTTAATATCAATTTATATATCTGAACTTCTATAATTTTAGTTTCTACATACAAACCGTATATGTGTGCTGGCGAGAAGATATTTGACTAGGTTATGATATGTTGAAATTGGTTTCGGGAAAAATAAATGAGGGTGGTTCAGTTTTTGTTGTTGAATTGATGCATAAGAAGTATGGGTTGATGGATTACAGTGGTATAGATTCATGGTTTTGTTTTGATTAATTGAAGTTGGGGAAATCTGCTGAGGTTAAACGGGCATATAATCTAGCTAGAATAGAAAATTAAATTTGAGATAAACTTACCCAGAAGAGTGAGTTTGTTGTATCACTTTTGATTTAGATATTAAGCAGTGAAATCTAACTAAAATTGGTAGATTTGTTGTGAAGCTTGATTTCCTGTCAGAGAGTTTGGAGTAATGGTTTCTTTTTTTTTTTCCTGCAGGGAAGGATTTTAGCTTGCGGTATTTTATTTGACAAAGAGATGAATAGCCGAACAAGTGTATCTCTTAATTTGCTGAGTTGAGAAATATGTATACATACGTGTACAATTTATAGAGATTTGAAGAGATTAACTAAATATATTCAGAATTAATTTATGTTGATTATCATGGTTTTATATTACTATCGAATACCACATAATTGTATTAACATTATGATTAGTAATAAAAATTATTATAAATATCGAATATACAAATAAACCTTATGTGAATGAACCAGACTCAAAAATAAATTTCTAAACTCAACTATTAACTCCACAGATTTCTGTTACTAAAAATGATTTTTTTAATTTTTTATAAAATTTTCAAATATTTCTAACGCTAAAGGCAAAATTTCAGATTCCATCACATCCAACTAATTCTATCGAATGTATTCAAATAAATCAAAAATTAAATATTATAAATTCACCCACGACTACTCTCAATATATACTTGTATAAATCTAATTGATTTGCAACCAATTTATAATATTACAATTACTAAATAATAATATTTGTCTTAAATAAATTTTGATTTATTTAGATAGAATTCAAATATAGGATTATCATTCGGCTCTGATACGGCTATTTTTTGAGCAATATCTAGGTTTCTAAATAAGAATTATGAGAAAGTCTCGGGTTATTACAAACTCAACCTCTGAGCTTTCTTATAATTAAAGTTTCCATTAAACTTATGTATTTTATTACTTAAGTTTGATCACACTCAATAATTTATAGTTTACACTCTATATTCCTAGCTTAGTAATGTTATATAATTTTTTAGTGCTACGCTTCACACTAAAGTATTTTTGAAGTGCTATACCTTGCACTTGTTACAATGTTTGGTTGTCATGATATTCATGGTATAAATCAACACTAAGTATTTGGTTTTTTCAAGTACTATTTACTATACTAAACAACATTGGCAAAGATTTGTAGAGCGTGGTCTGAACTTCAAAAAGACAGCTCAAGCATGAAGACAAGATTGAGTTGAAAATGAAGACAATTCACTACAAGAAAAATCATAAATTCCAGTGCACATATTTTCGCTGAAACAGGCTAAATTTTTGGCTGGAATGACCAATTACAATAGTTATTCCAACACATCTCAGACACTGAAAAATGGTGCGGCGGAATTGGAAAATTCCAGTGCAATTCAAGTGGAAATTCTATTCCAGCGGGTTTTTTTTTCCCGCTAGAACACAATTACAGCGTGTTTTTTTTCCGCTGGAACACAACTCCAGCGCTTTTTTTTTCTTTCGCCAGAAGAATATTCCAGCACTTTTTTTTCCGCCAGAATAATATTAAAGCGTGCGAATATCGCTGGAATAATTCCAGCGCTTTTATTTTTTTTCCCCGGAATAATATTCCAGCGTGCAAAAATCTATTTGGTGGCATTGAATAATTTTTTAAAAAAATCTAATCAAGATTAGAAATTAATTTTAATTTTAATAATTATTCTTCATAACATTCATATAGAGATGTAACAAAAATTATAACTCATAACTTGCATTATCTTATAACTTATATAAGTCACAAGAATACATAATTTTTAACATTAAAATTAAATTTTCTATATTAGCTTAATAAACTTTAACTGATTATTTGTGTATATTATATATTATAGTAAATTATAATACCAAATTAACTTAATTAAAACTCAAAATGTAGGAGAGACAATTGTATTGTGATTATATATTAAAGAAAACTTATTATAAGTGATGAAAATTTATAAAATAATATTTGTGTAAAAATGAATTACTAATCTTACGATTTATAACTTAAAAATTTCATAACTCACTACAATACATAGTTTTCAACTTTAAAAATACATTATCTATATTAGTTATATAAAAATTAAAATGATTAATTGCATTATGTATACGTTAAATAAACAATATGTGTGCTAAATTAACTTAATCAAACTCTAAATTTAGAAGACTGTTATATTATGATTATAAATTGAACAAAACTTATTATATTAAATTTAATATATTAGTTTTATAAACTTTAATTGATTAGTGATTTTATAAGTTCTAAAAGAACAAGATCCTTTTATATAAATCTCGAGTTCATCTTATATTTTTATGATCAATTTATCTTATATATAAGTAAATATTTCTCCTGTAATTAAAAATAATAATATTCATTATCTAGTCAAAAAGACTAAAGTACATTTTAATATTTTATTTTGTAATGTATTTTTTATATTGATTTATAATATCAAATAAACATTGTAGACTAAAATAATAAAAAAAATAATAGTGAAATTTCAAAAATTCCAGTAGGAAATTAATGTTGGAATTTTATCAAAATAATAATAAATTAAACTAAACAATAAAATATTCCAGCAGAAAAATAACTCTGGAATCCGAAAAAATCATAAATAAAAAAATATTAAAATATTCCAGCAAAAAAGTACCGCTGGAATCCGAAAAAAATCATAAATGAAAAAAATTAAAATATTCCAACGAAAAAATATTGCTGGAATATGGAAAAAAATTGAAAAAAAATAAAAAATATCAAAATAGTCCAGCAAAAACTAACACTGGAATATGAAAAAAAATTGAAAAAAAAAATAAAAAAATTTAAATATTCTAGCGGAAAAATACCGCTGAAATTCGGAAAAATCATAAATAAACAATATTAAAACATTCCAGCGAAAAAATAGCGCTGGAATATGGAAAAAAATTGAAAAAAAAAATAATAAAAATTATTTAAATATTCCAGGGTAATGTTTTTGCTGGAATTTGGAAAAGTTCGAAAAAAATAAATAAAAATCATTCAAGCGGATTTTTTCCGCTAGAATCAACTCAAATATACGCTGGAATTTCCACCGCATTTAAATCCGCTGGAATATCCGGTGAAAAATTCAAACGAGCATAAATTTCGTTGAAATGTTTGTTGGAAAATGCCAGCAAATATTTTTTGCTGGAATAACCGCAGGAATTCGAAATATTCCAGCATATATGAAGTCCGCTGGAATAAGTGCGCTGGAATTTCCTGATTTTCTTATTGTGATTGTGTATCGAGACACAACTGAGATTGTTCCACACATAGAGTATTGTCAGCTAGCTTGAGTGATAGCCAAAATTTAGTCTGTGAACATACAATGTCATTCTGCTGTGCTATATGAAGTGAAGGTTCAAGATCAAAAATGTTCATAGCAAAGTTCACGGAACGTTTGCATGAACATCTTTTGTGCAGTTTGTTCTTCAAAGATCGTTGAAGCTATTCAAAGTTTGTCAACCACGAAGAGATTTAAAATCATTCTAGAATATGTCTTAATCAGCTTGAAGAACACGTGATTGAAGATAACACAAAAGTGTAAAGATGGAAGAGTTCTTACAAGACAAGTCTGCGGATTCTGATCTAATTCAGAAAAATTCCTTATTTGTTATCGAATAAGATTAGGACTATTTGATTCCTTGTTAAGGCTATGCGTTGATCTATAAATAACCTAGAATCAGACTTGTTAGACACTGAAACTGAAAAAGAGAGAGTCTGCACTAATTATTTCAAGAGCTCTAATTATGTTGAGCCACATAGTTTCGGTCGTTGTTTAAGCTAAGTTTAGTTTTTTTAGCTTTTGTGTTTAAAATTCTTTTCATACACTGTCAAAAGTTTCCCGGGAGAGAATACATGTGGGAACTAGATAGAGAGAGTCTATGTTGTGAGAGGATCTCACGATTCAATTCAACGAAAGAGGGTGTACGGGTAGAAATGATATCAAGTGACGGGGGGTCAACTGCGTAAACGTTGTATTGGAATAGTGAATTGTTTCCCACGGGCTTGACAAGTCCCCTCACATAGATCTGATTGATGGTTACCAATTCCTTGTGTTCTTTACATTATGCATTTACAATTAAGTTCACTATAACGTTCAAGAACTTTATTCTGAACATTGACTACAACGTGCATGTACATTGCTGTAAATGTTTACAGAATTTATACTCCACACAAGAGTACGTAATTTCATAATTAATGTTCGGCATATATAAATTTAATATTGTGATTCTTACCTGGATTACATATTTGTAAATAATTGTTATATGGATTATTGATCCTTGTATAAGAATATGCATTACTTTTCATGTTTCGTAAAAATATAATTATATTCTACATAGATTTATTTCTAGAATTAATCTTAATATGTACTAAGTTAAAGTATAGTTAATTAATTGATTGAGAAATCACTTTTGAGCTAATCGCTCAAATTAAATTACAAATAGAGTAAACATATGTTGAATTTTGTAATCTTCAATTTAATTCCTTTATAGTCATTTAATATTACTAGTAGAAAAAGTGTGCATTGCACGCAATTCAACTAATTTACTTAAATTAATTATTGAAGTTTGCATAATTTTACTATACTATATTTGAGTAGTTAATTTGTAATACCTCAAAATTTTATTTTCTAAATTTAATTAGGAATATATATATATATATATATATATATATCTAATAGTGAGATATCCAAAACTTTTTTGTATTAAAAATATACAGAGAGCATGTGCTAACTATAAGGATAATCTAGAAAAGAAAACGGACCCTTCTAGGTCACATTTTTAGGTGATGTGTGTCCATTGAGTGTGCTAGAAATACCCTTAGAACATTCCCGTATTTAATTTAGAACCCTAGATATGCATTTAATTTGATTAATTAAAATTTATTTACTAAGTTTAATAGACTACTGTGACAAATATATATGTAAAAAAACGAATATATATATATATATTTGTGTGTATGCATATCAATTATTTATTTATATATATTTTTTTTAAAAAAAATACACACTATTACGTGTGTGTGTGTGTATATATATATGTGCATATATGTCCACTTACCATAAAGTTGGAAATATTATTTTAATATATATATATAGACAATTAGATATAGTATATTTATTTGTTAACCACTTGTTTCTCCAATTTTCATACGTGTCTTAAGGATAAGTTAGTAGGGTGATGTGGCTTAAGGGGGTAGTTAGTAGGATGATGAGTAATTGCTTCAAATAAAATTTTGTATAAAAAAAAATAATATATAGTGGGAACCCATATAGTTTACTTTCTGCTATGCATCACTCGTGCAAAATTCAACAGTTCACAATAATTTCCGCAACTATTACTTCTTCATCAAGGTACATTCTTAAGTCCACATCCAATGCCCAAGCAATTGGGGTGATCAATCCCGCAATGCATATCTTGCCGCTATTTTGATCATATAATATTTTGTACCTTGTAGGTATCTTAACACTTTTTTTGCAGCTCTCCAGTGATCAAGACCTGGATTATTTTGATTCCTTCCCAACATTCCAACAATAAAAGCAATGTCAGGTCTAGTATAGACCTGTGCATACATAAGACTTCCTATGGATGAAGCATATGGAATGGTTTTCATTTGTTCCCATTCGAGCTCATTTTCTGGGCATTGATCCAAATTGAATTTATCACAATTCACAATAGGTGCTACACTTGGTGAACAGTATTTCATGCGAAATGTCTTAAGAACTATGTTAATGTGCATTTCATGAGACAAACTCAAAATGTGTCGAGATCTATCTTTATGCCAATGACATAAGATGCCTCACCCATATCCTTCATATCAAAATTCTTTGAGAGAAATTGTTTCAACAAATATAGTAAATCCTTATCATTAGTAGCAAGCAAAATGTCATCTACATATAGAACTAGAAACCAAATGTGACTTCCACTAACCTTCTAGTATATGCATTCATTCATGACATTCTCTTCAAAATTGAATGATGTGATGACTTCATATAATTTAAAATACCACTGACGGAAAGCCCACGTTGGTCCACGTATAGATTTATTAAGGTTACAAAGTAAATGATCACCATTACTAGAGGGAAAACTTTATGGTTATTTCATATAAAAAGCCTCCTCTAGATTACCATTTAGGAAAACTGTTTTAACATCCATTTAATGTAAATCAAAACTAAAATGGGCTACCAATGCAATTACTGTACGAAGTGAACTTATCTAGATACAAGAACAAATGTATTCGTATAGTTGATTCATTCTCTTTAAGTGAATCCTACTTCTCATTGAGTGAATCCCTTGGTAACAAGTTTTGCCATATATCTCTTGATGTTACCTTTTGAATCTTTATTTATTTAAAAGACCCATTTACAACTAATGTTTTTGCACCATCAGAAAACTCAACGAGATGTAAAACTTTACTAGATGCCATGGAATCCAACTCATCTTATATAACATTATATCATGAATTTGATTCCTTAGAATTTATAGCATGTGAAAATGTGTCAGGATCATTTTTGTCTCCAACATTGTAGTCATTCTCTTGTAAATATATACAATATAGTCACCTGAAATTGTTAACCACTTTTGTCTAGTAGATCTTATTAAGTCTTGATCATCATTATCTTCAACATTAGGATTTTCTTGTTGATCTTGTTGATCAATGCTATTTTGAATGTCAAAATTATGTTGTTCTTCATGATCTACATGATTTGGATCATCATTTTGTGGAATATCAATGATTGGTTGTTCAATATGCATGTGGTCATGAAGTGCAGTGTTAACAACATTAATCACTCCATGACTTAAAATGTGTTAGTGCAATCGGAGTGCACTAGCTTTATTATCGTTCATTACGGTAAATCAATTTGTTGTGCTAATCGTGGCTTTACAGAAATCCAATCCACGAATTTTTCCGCTGTGTAACTCAAGGAACATTTTGACCTAATGTTTCAGACTTGGAGAGAATAATGTTCCTCAGGATGTTCAGGATGATGGTCCTGCCAATGATTTATTGCAGTTTCTTTCTAGAGAAATGGAATGTGGGCTTCTGATTCTTAATGCATCAAGGTATGTTAACTAACTGTTGTATTTGTGAAAATTTACCTAGGAGACTCACCCTAATATCTAAAGGAAGGCTTCAACTCAAGAAGATAAGAAATTTTATCAATATGGAAACAAACTTTATAAAGCAAACTTTATAAAGTAAGACTCAAAAGAGGTAAGCGTTTGAGGTGCTATATGAAGACTGTTAGAATTTGTTGCCTGAAAATTTGTGAATTTTGGATTTAAACAGCAAAGTTGTACTTGAAGTTTAAGCAAGTATTTCCATTATGCCTTCAACTTGCAGTAGAAGAATAAATAACACTTTGCACAAAATAAGTTTTAAATCACACCTCAGGGAGAAATTCACTATAACAAGTGAAATACAAAAACAATGCAAGTGCTATCTCGGTTTACTCCATTGACAACATTGCATACATCATACAAGAGATCTATTCTAGCTTCACTCACTTGAACAACCTCTCGAACAATCACTCTATAAACACATAGAGAGAAACAATATGTCAATCTAAATCCTAACACTCTCAAATTTAATTATCTAACCTATACACACAACTGAATCTATGAGACTTTAGTTGATTGAGATGCTAGGCAGATGTTGGGAAGAATGTCTTGGATCTTCGAGACGAACACTAGATGCAAGTTTCAGAACTTCTCACAACCACAGTGATAACTCTACTTGCATAAATAATTTTAAGGTCTAAGGAGACCTTAAATACTTCTCCTATCTTGTTCCAGCAGTTGCCCACGAACACATGACATGTGGCCTTGAATCAACTGCTTTCAAATCCCCAATGCTACAATGGACTTGAGATAATTGCTTCCCACTATGAGCTTCACACGTTCTTCAACATTGTGCAATAGTATCAGCTAGTTACTCTAGTCAACTACATTCACCTACAGTGGTTAGTGTTCAAGATAGAGGGTGTAATAGCCCGGTCCCGAGATAGGGATTAACGAATGGGGACGAGGTGTTTTTAAGGGATTAATATCAAAGGCGGAAGATTAACAAAGAAGGTTTGTGAGTAAAGATGGAAGATTAACAAAGATGGTTTAAAAATAAACATATACTTTTGAAAGATAGGTGATGATACTCGGGTTTACTCGATTACGAAGGAAACATGCTTTAGCGGAATAAAACGGCTAACTAATAAGATGCCAACAAGTATAGACCCATTCATAGGTCAAAGCGATAAACAGATGTCAACGTGTACAAGCCTCTTCATAGGTGAAAGGAAAATATACTCGAGAAGCAGAAATAAAACTGAATATGCATCTTTATATATAGATAACCATGTCTGGGGAATACTCATAGAATCTCGATAATCATAATAGAAATTAGGAATTATAAAGAGTGTATCAGAGTAGCAGAAACATCATGGGATTTCAAAAGAAACTTATATAATAGCAAGATAATCTTGACAGCCAACCCACATCCACAACCACCAACATCCTCAGCATCTCAACCTGTAAACATTTGAAAAAGAGGGGGCATGAGCACTAATGTACTCATTGGGTTTTAACAAAACACTTTAATAACTTCAAGATATCCAATAATTAACTGACGGTATATGGAGAGCAAAATGCAAAAGCCCTCTCCATATCCGTAAAACCTTTTCTTTTCTTTTGGGCCCATCCTGGCTCAAACCTGATATCAACTGCACCCTTAGGCATGCCTTAGGACACAAGAGGGGTTACCTAGAATATCCTTACGATTTTGCGAGGGATAAACCCAGCAGTGACTCACTTAATAATCAAAAGATCACGAGTTCTCTGAGCTCAAATCCTTCTTAAGCAAAATGCTAAGTTTCTTCCTTCTTTAACCTTACTAGCAAAACCAAACCTAGAGCAAAGTCTAGGACTAATCCTTTAATATAGCATGATTTCGGCCTATAAGAAATTTATCACTACCCTAGAAGACAATCCTTAATCCTTAACTATAAGAGCTTTAGCAAAGTATCAACATTCAAATACGAAGAAATGAACGTACATAAATACGAATTACAACTAAAGACAATTCTTAAATATCTCATGCTAAGCATAATTAACACTTAAACATTTCTAGCATATCTAAACATGCTTGAGAGCTCAATTAATATATAACATCTTCCTTTCCTTCATTCCTTGTACAGAGATCAATTAGACAGAGCAAATTATTTTATTGGATATCTCATTTGCCCTACATGTTTCTAGAGCTTATTAGCTTAAACTTTAGATAAGTATAGATTTACGCACCTCGATTACTGAGGATAAGATGAAGCAACGAGTTGATGATCTTTTTTCGAGTTTCCACGGAGATCACTACCTCCTACAAAAGTCGAATCATCGACTTAGCGGCCTCCTTCGTACATTATAACAACTAATATGAAAATAACTAATATCTAACTCATCTACCCTTAACTAGGACTTAAACATAGATAGTACGACTTTAGAACCTTTAGAAGGTTAGAGCATGTAGATCCAAACACAATATCAGTAACATATATTTGTGTTATAGTGATGTGCTTATGAATCTTCTTGATGAATAACATTTTATCAACTTGACCCCTAGAGAAACCAAATTCAATTAAAAGCTTTGTTAGTCTTGCATACCAAAGCTCCTGGAGCTTGCTTAAGATCATACAAAGTCTTTCAATTTTAAGATATGCATAGCTTTCTCGATATTCAAAATCTTTCGGTTATTCTACATAAACTTCCTCATTAAAAAAAGCATTTAAAAATGTACTTTTTACATTCATTTGATGTAAGGTAAATCCTACATGACATGCAATGGCAAGTAGAAGATGAATAGACTCAATTCGAGCAACGGTAGCAAATGTTTCATCATAGTCTATGCCTTCCACTTGTGAGTAACCTTGTGAAACCGATCTGACTTTGTTTCTTACAACATTGCCTGACTCATCAGTTTTGTTCTTAAAAATCCACTTAGTTCTTACAACATTTTTATTTTTGGGTCTAGGAACCAATTGCCATATATGATTTTAAACAAACTGGATAAGTTCATCATGCATATCTTCTATCTAAAATTCATTCTTTAAAGCTTCTTTGACATTCCTTGGTTCAACATTGGATAAGAAACATGCATTAGACACATAGTTACACACTAATGACATACATACAAGTTTTACCATTTCAACAATCTCTATCGAACTCTTAATTCTGTTTTGAACAACTTGAGACTCATCACCTATGATTTGGGATTTAGGATTGATTCTTCTTGGTGAGTCACGTCTTTATTCTTTAATTTTAGAAAGAGTGTAGAGTTTTTCATCACTTTCTGAAGTTGCTTCTTTTCTTGAAGATGAGGAAACATCATTTCGGATATCAAAACTTCCTAAGTTACTCCTACTATCATCAATTTGATCCTTCTCTGTGACTTTACACTACAAAAAAATTCCAATTTAGCGACGGGGTTTTCCGTCGCTATACCCGTCTCTAAACCCAGTAGCGACGGAATAGTGATGGGAAAACTCCCGTCGCTAATCATGCGCGACGGTGGCTCGCCCGTCGCCAGGGCTTAGCGACGAATATAGCGACGGGAAATCCCGTCGCTATATCCGTAGCATGGGCGACACGTTTGGCAGATAGCGACCGGGTTTCCGTCGCTAGATCCGTCGCTAAAATTATAATTTAAAATTTTGAAATTATTGATTGGCTTGGCCCGTGAATGGGCCCCAGGTCGGGGCCCCGACCCGTGAATGAGCCCTTGACCTGACCCGATGAAAGGCCCGCACCCAAGCCCGTCGAGAATAATTGTGTATAATATGTATCTAAGAAGATTTGAACCTGTGACCTCGTAGAAGGAGGGCCAAGCACTTATCCATTAGGGCAAATTAAATTGATGTTATATTGACAGTTTAAATAATATATATACTTATACGATTTTTTCATAATTTATTTTTCTTTATCTCTATAAATTAAAAGTGTTATATTATTATTAATATATTTAAATCTATTTGTGCACAAATATATATATATATATATATACATATAATATTGATATTATATTGTATTATATATCTGTATATAAGAATTATAATTTAAGGTCATACTTATTAAGTATCCATGCATACAAAAATTATATCTCTAATATAAATTTAATATGGAGAAAGATTATAGAAGTTTTTAATTAAATTATTTTAAAAATTATATATACATATCATGGTGAAAATGTAGTTAAATAGTCTTACTTTGTGTTTCATACTAAATATCATAATGAATTAAATTATTTTTACTTACATAATAAATAACTTTAGTTTATAATTAAAAATTAAAATCCATTATATACTATATTATGTATATATTTTCATAGTATGTTTTAGTTTGTTAATGTATAATTGATTAATCTTGTAGTAGAAACTATAATAAATATTATGTTACACTTAATACATTTTTTAAATATATAATAATATACTAATTAGTTTATTTATAAGAATAGTAATAAAGCTAATTTGTATTTAATAAGGAAATAATACAAATTTAAAGATGTGATATTAATAAATGTGTATAATTGCGATATTATTTTTTCAAAAATTAAAATAAATGAATAAAAATATAAAAATGATTTTAGTAGGGAGAATATTTGTATTAGAATAGATTGAAATCATGTTTAATTATTTTAAAAATAATTAAATAAAATTTAAAAATAAATAAAAAATTAAAAATCGTCGCAAGATTTCCCGTTGCTAGTGGCGACCCATGTCGGCCCCGTCGCTAGAATGGACTTTTTTTGTAGTATTAGGTCTTTTAAGGATATATGAGACATCGTTCTCTTCTATTCTTGAAGCCAGCCCCGTATGATCATCAAATACAACATTAATAGACTATTGAACAACTTTAGTTCTCAAGTTTAACATTGGATATGCTTGGTTGTTTTGAGCATATCCTAAGAAGAGTCCTTTGTCTCTTTTTGAATTAAACTTTCCCAGATGATCTCTATCATCCAAAATGTAGCGCACACAGCCAAATATGTGGAAGTATTTGAGATTTGGCTTTCATTGCTTAATTCATTATCTCATATGGAGTCTCTTTTCTACCTGGTCAAATATAGACTCTGTTCTTGATGTGGCATGTAGTATTAACAGCTTCAACCCACAATTTCTTTGATAGTCTTTTTGACTGCAACATCGCATAGAACGTTTCTGTAGAGCTCTATTCTTTCTCTCTACAACTCCATTTTGCTCTAGAGCCTTTGGGGCTGAGTACTCATGAGAGATGCCTTTCTTCTCATAGAAATCATCAAAGGCAATATTCTCGAACTCTCTTCCATTGTCAGTTCTTACACAGACAATGTTAGTGTCGAACTACAAGCACATTGTGCGATACAACTTTATGAACATTTAAAATATTTCACTTTTAATAGGCTTAATCACTTTTAATTAATTTAAGTGTTTTAAATTAAATGAGAGAGTTCACGTATTTCATATATATATATATATGTATATCATAGTTAATCAAAAAGAGGTAAAAGTCTTTGGAAAAGAAATGTTATAGTTTAAAGAAGTTTTTCGGATGACTTGCGAGAATACAAAAACACTCATTTGTCATTACAATTTGATAATCTCAAATATAAATAGAACAAAGAACCTCTTAATTAACACCTCCATTATTGACAAAATTTTGAAAAGAATAAAATACAGTTTAAAATATCCAATGCCAATTCTTTCCAAAATCATCACATGATAAATTAATCTCTAATCCCCAGAATACTTAACTCGCATTATTGCACACAATTATGCAAATAAATAAAATAGTTTGTATTTTTTTTTTAAACAAGACAATAAAATTTGAACGGTGAAAATGAGGATTCTGGATACCTGATTCTGGATCTTAGTTTTAAATTAAAATTGAACCTCTGATTTAACGAGGTATATCTATTAAGATAATGAGAAAGAAATGGATTACGTGTTATAACACGAATACTACAATTTGGTGATTGAAAAGAATTTGAATTTTAAATGATTTACCTTAGTGGTCGAACTAGCAGGAGGGTCTCATTGCTTCAATAAATGAATAAAAGCTCTATAATTGAAATGTTTGTAGAGATGGAGAAATGTTCAAGGTTTGAATGAAAGATTGTTAATTCGTAAATGTAAGGGATCAAAGAAACAAATTAACTTGCGGTTGGGCAGTTAGTTTTACGTGAGTTGAGGGAAAATTTAAAGAAATTAACTTCTATTTGGATTTATTATTATTATTATTATTTAAAGAAATTAACTTCTATTTGGATTTATTATTATTATTATTATTATTATTATTATTATTATTATTATTTTTATTATTATTATTATTATTATTATTATTATTATTATTATTATTATTATTATTATTATTATTATTATTATTATTATTATTATTATTATTCAGCTTCTAAATTTTAGAATAGTTATTGGATTATAACTGATTTAATTTCATAAGGATTTATGGATTTAATATCTTATTCCAATATAAGTAATTCAATATTAAAATTTAAATTTTCTGTGCCTACAATATTTAAAAATGAAAATTTTGAGAAACGGGTCGTTACATCTTTCAACTCCCACCCCCAAAAGATCCAACTTTTGAAGAAGGTATTATTTATAATCTTGTATCAAAATCTTTCATCCTCAGATGATACGATATTTGGTGGAAGACAACAAAATAGAAAAGCTAACAACCAATTCCATGGGAAAAACAGCGTTGACAATCTTGGAAGAGAGCCCTCGAGCCACAACTAATAACTATTCAGAAATCAAAAAACTCTTGTTAAGGTTGTCGGATGGATCAATGCTCAAATTCCACCCACAGATGACTGACATCACGATGGTGGTTGTGGTCTTGATAGCCACCATGGCATTCCAGGCCACCGTCAGCCCACCCGGGGGCGTTTGGCAGGACGACTCAACAACACATAAAGCTGGCGAAGCTGTGATAGCATCTACTCATCCCAGAATATACCGACACTTTGTGCGTGCTAACACGACGGCGTTTGTTTCGTCTCTCATCACAATCTTCCTCATCACCACCGGACTACCGATAAGGTTCTCACCTATCCTGGCAATCGCTTATTACGCAATGTGGGCGTCGTTGGCATCTATTGCAGTGAGTTACGGAGTTTCCGTAACAGTGATCACTCCCAATAAACAAACACAATCGCTCCGCCACGTTGTTGGGATAGTAGTATTAGTGTTCCTCACCATCTTCGGAATGACGGTCGTCGGGGCATTTATACATGAATTGTACTCCACGTTATTGTCTCGCTTCGTCCGATGGCACAATTCTTGGGTACAAGCACTAAAAGAAAAGTGGAATTCTCTGGTACAAGCACTACAAGGAAATTGAGGAAATTATGTCATTAAATGTCCAACAATTCTCATTACACGCTTTTAGTGAAGGGAACTGGAAAATTCCTCTTACCACCCTTGCCTCTCTAGTTAAAGGCAAATAATGAAGATATCATGATACCTCATTAGAGTTATAGTTTTTTTAAGGACAACAACTCAGGCCGATTTGGAAAAAAGGACAAATTTATTGCGGGCCGAAATTTAAGGACACTAACATTTAAGTGTTGCGTCCGTAGGCCAATTTTTAGCCCGAACGGGCTACGGATGCAACACTTAAATGTTAATGTCCTTAAATTTCGGCCCGCAATAAATTTGTCCTCTTTTCCAAATCGGCCTAAGTTGTTGTCCTTAAAAAAACTCTAATTCTACCTCATTATTAGTTTAATACAATAAGGCTCATTTGCTTATCATATAATGTTTGAGATGTTTACTACATAAGATATAAATATTATGTTTATTTTTGTGTATTAAAATACATGTATCGTATATGTATTGATAATATATTATTTGGTTGGATTTATTAAAATGCTATATAAGATTACAATTCCTAAAATATCTTTTAATTGTTGATCGACCATGTATTGTTTAAATGTAATATAATAGGATTTTAATTAATATTCAATAAGTGTATTTTAGTATGAGATTTTTAATAATCTTCATGCATATATAATAGCACAATGATCCTAGCTAGAAATAGATACTCTATTACTTCCCCTTAAAATGCACCTTCCAGATTTAGTAAGTCTATTATATAATTTATATTATCACATTTAATATTATTCCATACATTGGTTTTAAAATATTATAAATCCGTTAAGTTTGAATTAATTAAATTTATTTGTTTTGTTATCCATTACTTTTCTTATTTCTTTGATTTAAATATGAAAAACTGCATTAATGATCTAATCTTTAAAATTTAATTGTAAAAAATTATTAATAATAATTTAAAATAATATATACGAATCAAAATATAAAATAATTGACCCTAATAAAAAAACTATCAACTTACAAATGAAACTAAAAACGGAAACACAATAATCACAATATACGCCGTCAGGATTTCGCTTCGTCTCTCATTGTTGTAACCATTTCCTTGGGTGTCTTAAAGCTCGCTGGACTCAGATATTGCATGCTACTATTTAATTTTGGGGTTATTTTCTTGTGCTTTTGGAGAATGTAATAAAAAATTTAGGTTTCTTAAGTCTCGCAACAAGGTAATAAAGAGGCGGATATTATGGCAATGGAGTTTTTTTGTAGTAAAGAATTTTTGTTTCGATCTTTTGGTGGGATAAAATCATCTATTGCATTTTTTGTGTTGTATTTTCAATTTTTCAATCAATTTTTTTTAATATTTTTCCATAATAATTTTTTGTACTTTAGTTTAGTTTTTCGCTTTTATTTAGGATTCATTATACCAATTAAAGTGTATATTATAGTTTTTTAGTGGTTAATTTGTAGTTTTTTGTCTTTGATTGATTATTTGAAAAATTAAATACTAAAAAATTATAATACACTTTATGAGAATTAATCATCCATTCTCTTCTCAATGGTATTATGCGTTCCTAATCATCATTTAATAAATTTTCTTTATCGTTTTACAAAATTATGCTTGTTTATTTATAATTTTAACAAATGTAAATTCATATCCTTAAAAAATAATTTATGAAATATAATGGTATAGTAAATTTAGTAATTTTCTAGAAAACATAAAATAAAATAATCATAAAAGACTGTGTAGAATTATATAAAAACCCAAAAGTCATCAATCATAAAAGATCGTGTGCATGTTTAAGAAGCAGAAGAGGGATGGTCAACATGTGTGCATTCCTCATGATGCTTGGGACTCATGGTTGGCGTACTGGGGATAGTTTGGAGGTCACGAAGAAGGCTGAGATTTCATCGAAGAACAAAATGTCTGAACCGGACGGCCCTCGTACTGGCATAGTAAAGCACAACGGTGGATCCTAATGTGCTCATGTGCATGCTGCAGCATTGGTCCGTAATTTATTTTTAAATTAATTAATTATTATGTTGAAATTTTATATAAGTACTAATATCTTGGTTTTATTATGTAGGCGTCAGACAAGGGTCTCAAGGCTGGTGAGGTCGGGTGGGAGACCTTTATGAGACTGCATAGCAGCAAGGACGCCAACTACTCTGATCAGAAGTCAAAGCGCATCGCTGTAAGTGTATTCAAATTATATGTTTAATTGTTGTAAGTGTATTTTCAGATTGACATGTTAAGTTTATTTAATTATTTAATAAATATAGGGCGAGGTACATTAGCCGATTCAGTAGAGGAGTCAGGTGCCTCTCGACTCATCTGAGGTGCCGCCGGACACGACATCAACCTATATTGATATCGTGGACGTGGAGAAGAGACGCGTCTCCGGGCTAGGTAATCGAGCTGCTGCCCACATCGGACGTAGTCAGAAGAGTAGCAGTGTTGATTCAGTGGGCTCTCAGTACTATGACTCTCAGGCTGCTATCCAGTAGTTGTAGGTGAAGTTGCAGGCACAAGAAGAGTGATTTCAACAGCGAGAGCTGACCTTGAGAGCAGAAGCAGAAGCACTAGGAGATGATGGATCAGCAGCTTGCTCTCCTCCAGCAGATGCAGGAGATGCAGCGTCGGTTTGGAAAAGTCGGTGGGTCATCTTCTCAGCCTCCTCCTCCAGACATGTAGGATATTTTTATTTATCTTTGATTATGTATGATTTTAAAATTTTTATGTTTGATATTATCTATGATTCTCAAATTGTTATGTTTTGTTATGTATGATTTTGGATAACTATTTTTATATGTTTAATCTCTTATTCCAACTAAATATTTATATAATAATTTGCATCTATTTTATTCTATACAAAATATTTTCAAATAAATAAAATAGAAAATGCAAAAAAAAAAAAATAACGACGGACTAGTCCGTCGTTAAAAATAAAATACCTGACCTTTTTATCGACGGACTTATCTTTACGACAGATCTAACGACGGATTTATCCGTCGTTAAAAAGTCCCCACGACAGAAATGGGGACCGATTTAACGACGGATATATCAGTCGTTAGATCTGTTGTAAAGATCGTCTAACGACCGCCACAATGCGTCGTTAAACCTATTCCTCACTAAAGGTTTAACGACAGACCTAATCTATCATTAGATCTATCTAACGATGGAAATGCGAAGTTTAACAATACATGAGTCCATCACTATATCGTTATTTATTTGTAGTGTGATGGATACTTATAACATCCTAATATTGTATTTGGTTTCAAAATCAAAACATATGATTATGTAAAAGGCCTGACATGTGCTAACCATTAATATTTTGTATGTGATTATACATCATACCTCAGAGGTGTAATATGTAATTCCATATATAATTATTAAAAATCTCATACTAAAATACACTCACCAAATATTAATTAAAATCCTATTCCAAAACATTTACTAACATGGTAACTAATAAAAAGATATTTTAGCGAATGTAATTTTAATACACTAAAACAAACATAATATTGATATCTTATATTGTACAATACATCTCAATCAAACATGTCAAACATTATACCATACTATCTAGCTAGCAAACAGGCCCTTATTGTATTATACCAATGATGTTCATTATTTGCCTTTTACTAGAGGGACAAGGGCGATGAGAGGAATTTTCTGGTTCTCGACACTAAAAGCAATTAATGAGAATTGTTGGACTCTTAGGGATAGAATTTCCTATTACTGAATCTCAATTTCCTTGTAGTGCTTGTAACGGAGAATTCCATTTTTCTTGTAGTGCTTGTATCTGAGAATTGTGCCAGTGCACGAAGCGAGATGAATAAAGCCTATAAGATCGACTCTAAAAACTCCCCATTGTTGGATTATGGTCTTCCTTGAGGATTACGATTCTTGTATAAATACCCAGACAACCATCATTCTGAAGAGGGTGAGTGTAACGCCCCAATTCCTAGTGAATAGGAACGTTATTAAAAATCCATTTCTTTAAATCAAATATTTTAAAATATAACGCGGAAGCTAGAAAATAATCAAGAATGAAAAATAAAAAAAAACTAAAATACCTATCTATATTTATATATCATAATGAAATGGAAGAGAACTTACCTAACATACCTAATAGATATCATATAAATCAAGAGAAATTTCGAAAATTAGAATTCATATAGTAATTCATAATCATTTGATAAATTTTACAAAATGAAATATATACATCCTAGCTAGGTAACAACCTGTGACAACATAAAGTAGGCGAAAGCAGGATACTTGGGTCACAGCCCACAAACTCAAATACGGTTCATAGCCCTCATCAAACACATATTTCCAAAATCTAAAAGATAGGGTCACAACCAACCATAATAATCAACGTTTGTCAAATATTCCAAAATATGATCGAGATAAGTTAGTAGTAGCAAAAGTTCTAAATGTGTGTAATTAGGAGAACATAGTGGTCATTTCCCGCCTGCTGCGCCTCTCGACTTCTTAACCTGAAAAACATTAAAATAGATAGGGTATGAGCATGTAAACATACTCAGTGGCGAATACACTGCAAGCAGCTATAACCAATTGTGTAATGCATCATACAAATGAACACATAAACTTAGTTGATATAATGAGACTAGCCTCGGTCCCTTGTGGACCTGACCCCTTGTGGGCAATCAACTTCGTCGATCCCTTGTGGATCATGAACCCCTTGTAGGCCACATTAGTTCATAGGCATGATACATGACACAATAGTGATTATAACCATGTAACAACTACGCTTACAGATTGAAGTAAACCCCACCTCCAATGAAGATCAAAGTAAACCTCTTAAAACTTCAAGTTGTTGTCCGTCTTCGAGCTCCGATTGCGCCACTCCTAGCACTTTAAAATTCTTTCTTTAGTTATCAGGCCTTTAAGATAATTATTTGAGTAAGTTTATCATTTTTTTTACAAACTTTAAATCATCTTATATCATTTTTTTTACGAACTTTAAATCATCATATATCATTCGGATACTTCAAGTTCCTTTAAGCCATAAATTAAAGGTCTAAATTCAACAAGAACATAATTTAAGCTAATCTTAAACTCATTAGAAGCATTTGGCATATTTATGAATTTAAGTTAAGTGTAGTAACATAGCACACATCTTCTAAAAAAAACTTTAGTCATATGTTCATTCTTATGAAGTCTTTAGCCTTAATTATTCTCAAACTATGGACTTACTAGACATTTATAAAACTCTAGAGGTCATAACACACTTTATTAAAATCTAAAACTTGATATAACCATTCAAAATAATTCAATAGCCCAAAAGGTGATTCTATACAATCAAAATCCTCAAATTCAAACATTTAAAAGAAATCCCTAATTTTACTTATCATGCACCAGTTTTAGTAAGTCGCCCATATCTCCTAAACTAAAACTCGAAATCACGAAATTCCAAGTTCTGTAAAACCCTAAGAAGTAAATCTAAAACTGTTCCTGAAATAGTCATTCCCAGATTCTGACATTCAAAGGGCTAAAAAGTCGAATTAAATTAACGAAATCAATCTGTTCGGAAAAACTGACAGGTTTTGGTAAAATGATTGTAACTTCGTTTACAAAATTCGTATTAATCCGATAAATGGGCTGTTGAAATTCAAAATCAAACTAAAAGGAAAATTAAAAGCATTAGAACTGATAATGGGCTTGAATTCTGTAATAATGCTATGGATAATTGGTGTTTTGATCAAGGTATTAAAAGGCATAAAACTATGCCCTACACTCCACAGGAAAATGGAGTGGCAGAGAGAATTAACAGAACTCTCTTTGAGAGAGTTAGGAGCTTAATTACTTATTGCATCTGGTCTGTCTAAACTTTTTGGGGTGAAGCTCTCATGACTGTGACTTATTTGATTAATATAGATCTCCATTTGTGCCCCTGCTTGGTAGAATGCATGAATCTGTCTTCTTAAATAAGCCTATTTATTTGTCTAATTTGAGAATCTTTGGGTGTGCTGCATATGTTCATCAAAAAGAGAGCAAACTTGATCCTAGAGTTAGGAAGTGTGTGTTTCTAGGATATCCTGAAGGTTTGAAAGGGTATAGATTATGGGATAGAAGTGTGCCTGGATTTAAAACATGTGTTAGCCGTGATGTAATATTCAATGAGCATGATTTTCCTTGCCTGCCTGAAACTCACCTTATGTTGCTCCAAGTGAGGTGGAGAACTCGAAACACTTAGATAAGAACTTGTTTGATTTTATGCCTACTCCTCCTGTTGCTCCAAGTGAGGTGGAGGATAATGAGGAGAATGTGACTTCTATGCTATCTGAATCTGAAAATGTGCATCCTGATTTACCTGTCACTAAGCATGAGTCTGATAATCATAATGTAGATGATTTTGTGTCTGAGCATGAGGCTAATGATGAGCCTATTAATAATATGCATGTGTCTGATTCTGAATCTAGTTCTAGCTCTGAGAATGAACCTGAGACTATTCCTGAACCTGAGAATTTGAACAATTATCAACTTATTAGAGGTAGGGTAATAAGGAATGTGAGATTACCTGCTAAATATGATGATTATAATCTGTCTTTATATGCATTTAATGTATTTAGCAATGTTGACCAATTTGAGCCTAGAACTTATAATGAAGCTGTGAAATCTGATGAATCTGATAAATGGCTTGCTGCAATGAATTGTGAGATGAAATCTTTGCATGACAACAATACTTGGATTTGGGTTAACATTTTATTTCAGGGATTAACGTGATACCTTTTAAAAAGTTGAGGGATCGATTTGGGCTAAAATTTTATTTCGGGATCAAACTGAGATTTCGGGTATAGTTGTAGGACCAAATTGGATCTTATACCTATTAATAATAATGCAATTACAATGAATTTAATTATTTTGTATGTATCTTTTTGCCTCAAATTTTTATTTATAATTTTACCCCTACAATTTTGTTTTGATATATGTAGAGATGGATTCTAAATTAAAATTTGTATTTATATTCTTTAATTTTAGATTATTATTTTTTGCATACTTTAATATATAATTATGTTAAGAAAGAAAAAATTATAAGTATTAACATTACAATTATTACATAATTGTTTCAAAAATATAAAGAATAAGTAAGGTTGCAATATAATTGATAATTTATTTTCAAGTCCTAAATTGATAAAACTTATGGTATTTATATTATCGATTTTATCGTTATATGTAATTGAGTTAACATGACAACTTTATCAAAATTATAAATTCGTAAGACTGTATCCATATTTGGAACTACACTAATATCAACTTACAAATCTATAATTTTATGGGAAAAGACCCATTTCGATTCTATAATTATTTGCTTAGGAGCGCGCACTTTGGTCTCTATTTACCTTTTTAGTACAATTTGATCCCACAGCTATTTTAGAAAGCTCAATTTGATCACTCTGTTGCTCCTTTACTAACGGTCGTTAATAAATTGCACTAACATGTGTTAACAATACCCGTTAAAACACACACTTTTCTCACATACTTAGATTATTTCATACATTAACACACTTTTTACACACATATGAATTAAACACGAAATTTTCACCATTTTCACAAAAAAAAAACACATTGTAAATTTCATGTTGTTGAAGCTGGGAATGTTGGGAATTTGGTGATTTTGTTGCATAATATCAGAAATTTAATATTTGTATTATTGCCGGAAAATGTGTTTTATTTTTTTGTGAAAATGGTGGAAATTTCGTGTTCAATTCATAAGTGTGTAAGAAGTGTGTTAACATGTGAAATAACCTAAGTATGTGAGAAAAGTGTGTGTTAGAGTGTGTTTTAATGAGTATTTTGTTGACGTCCATTAGTGAAATTTGTCAACGACGACCGTTAATAAAGGAACAACGGAGGGATCAAATTGAACATTCTTAAATAGTTGTGGGATCAATTTGGACCAAAAAGGTAAACACGGACCAAAGTGCTGCTAAACAAATAGTTATAGGATCAAAATGAACTTTTTTCCCAATTTTATTGGTGCATGTTTGCTTCCGAATATAGTTCTGTTTTACATTTAGACTCACACAAAAGTCATTTATATTTTGATACTACATTTCAGTCAAACCCCTTTGTAAAATTTCTAGGTCCGCCACTGTTCGAGCCATACGTGAACTCGTTAAAAAAGTAAAAACTCCTAGTAGAAAAGTTGTAGATAACGATTGTCATTGAGAATCCATCTAAAAGAGCCTAGGATAGGTTTCTTTTGGCTCTGTCGGAATTCCCACAGAATCCAGCAAATCTCCAAGTCAAGTTATCTTGTATTTTGTCAATGTATTTTATCTTTCAACCAGACAATCAATCCACCTTTCACTAAAATAGCATCATCAACAACAAGTTTTCCCTTCCAAGTCAATGATTGATCGCCAATTTTCACATCCATTACTACTAATTTTAGATTCACAAAAAGGCTCTACGTATCCTGTGTCGCACTTTAAAATTACGAGTTTTTCGTGTGTTTTTTAGTTCAATTTTACGATTTTTTAGGGTTTATAATTATTTTTAAATATTTAATTTTCAGTTTTAATTAATAATTCATTATTATGGTTGATTATTTCAAAATTCAATTTTAAAATTTTTATAATTTATTTTTTAGTTTATAAATGTTGAATGATTATTTATGTTATAATTATTTTTTATAGTATAATATATATTATTAAAATCATAAATTTGATAGTGAAACACAAAATGAAACACGAAAATGTGCAACAAGAAATTTGAACTGGACTAAAACCTAGCTCGTGCATTCTGAACAAGGCAATGTTAGATTATTTTATCTAATTTTTGGTATTTGACCAAGCGTCGATAAATATTAATAATCCTCAAGTGGTTCCACATGTGGCTATTATTAAGGGATGATTAACTTCCCACTTATTCACTTTTTAGGTAACTTCTATAATGGATAGAAGTTAATCAGTTTATCCATCGGCTATAAGGTCTCTAGGGTTAACTTTTCATATACGATATTTTTTTTTGATGAAATGTATATATAAAGAAAAGAAACGTCACAAACCTAAAAATCCCGGAAATCACATGCTGATAACTCAGGGGACCGGAGCCTCGTCAAAACCCACATGGAAAACCCGAGTGGGAAAAACCATATGGGAAAAAGAGTACCCCTCTAATGAAAACGAAAAAAACCAGGACTACATAAATCCTGTCGAATAGCATCCACAATACAAGGAACTCCATGAAACCAAAACCTAGCATCTACATTAACCGAAGCTAACTGGTCAGCAACTCTGTTACCCTCTCTATAAATGTGCGAAACAGTAAAATGAATAGTACTAATAAAATCGAGCACACTACGCCAACGTCCCTTCAAGCTCCAAGGAACTTGAAGACTCTTGGAAACAAGGAGAGAAGTCACATAAGTAGAATCAGCCTCGAGCCAAATAAAATCAAGAGACAACGCACGAGCCCATTCCAATGCTACAATAACTGCCAAAAGCTCAGCAATAAAGGCGAATCCCACACCTTCAAAAGTATGAAAACACCCAAGAACTGAACCATTCGGGCGACGAAAGACCCCACCCGTACACATGATCCCCGGTGCGCCCTGAGACGAGCCATCAGTATTCACCTTGATCCAACCAACTGGAGGCGGGTTCCAGCGAACCCTTGTGATCAATCGTGGAGGAGCAGGCCTCGGATCAACATTGAGCCTCTTAAGAATAACCAAATCAGTAACCTCATTCCGCATAAACCCACGATTTCCCTGCATAAAAGATAATTCACGCAATGCAATACGAATTAAGAAAATTATAAGCAAAGGAGTGGGATGAGTCCCTTCATAAATCGCCTTATTTCTTGTTGTCCAAATACTCCAAATACAATGCACCACCGCTGTCTTCCACATCAAAAGGATTTGGGAGCTAAAAGAACAAGACATAAATTGAACAAATGCTTCATGGATGGACGCTGCATGAATATGAGCAACCTGAAAAGAATCAAAAACCCAGCTCCACACTAGTTTCGCCACAGAACAGTCCCAGAATAGATGATCTAATGACTCCCCAGCCCCACAACACATGACACATCGTTGTGGCCCAATAAATCCATGAAGCGTATCTGCCGTCGGAAGACGAGAAAGAAGAAGTCTCCAGCTGACCAAAGAACGCCGAATAGGAATTCTTGAATTCCATATCCAACTCCCCCATTTAACCGTTGGGAACCGCACACGAGAATGCATGCGAGCAAGCTTTGCCGTAACTGTGCCATGCAACGACTTAGACCACAATCTCTCATCCAATCCCGACACAATTGGAACACACAAAATGTCATGCATTACATTCGGGTAAGAGTTAGCAAAAGCTGCCGTGAATTTCCAAACTCCACTAGATAAGTAATCGCCAACTTTATCCTCAAACTTTGCATGAATATGTGAAGGGATACCAAGTCTATCCACAATCACATAACCAAGCCAATTATCATGCCAAAAATCAACTTGTGAACCATCCCCCACAATGCAAAATGAGTCTGTCACCAACTCCTGGACATGACCACGAATACCCGACCAAATCGAAGAATGAGCAACTCGTTTAATGTTCCTGGGCGTCGGTAAAAACCGAGAACGCGCAAGACACATAGCAATAGAATTTGAAGAAATGATCTCCCATGCTAGTTTCATAAGCAATCCTCGATTCAAATCTTTAAAGGAAGACACTCCGAGCCCCCCTTCTTCAACCATCGCACAAGTACGAGTCCAACTCACCGCAGTGTATGAACGAACGTTGACATCCCCTTTCCACAAGAAATTTCGAGCCGCCGAGTCAAGCTTTTGCACCAAAGATTGAGGCCAACGATACACCTTCATTGAATGTATAGCTGAACTCGTGATCACCGATTTAATCAAACAAAGTCGTCCCGCCATGGAGAGAGCGCAGCCATTCCATCTATCAAATTTTGAAAGAATGCGATCGACAATAGGCTGCACATGAGAGACCCTAGGAATCCCTTCAAAAATAGGAACTCCTAAATAAGTAGTGGGGAAAGAACCAACCGTAAAACCCAGTAAAGCTCTGAGATCCGAACGGACAGACGGGCGCACGCCTTTACCATAAAACACACGGGATTTCACCTTACTACAAACTTGTCCTGACAAACAGGCATATTTTTCCATTATTTCAGCCAACACCGAGACATTAGAACTAGTAGCTTGACAAAATATGAAAACATCATCTGCATATAAAATATGAGTTGGAAAATGGACTCCTCTACCATATGACATAGGCCGAATTCTATTGTTTTCCACCGCTTGAAGAAGGAAATAACTAAACACCTCCTCAGAAATACTGAATAAAAGAGGAGAAAGTGGATCCCCTTGTCTGACTCCGCGAGAGCAAGCAAAATATCCAACAGGTGATCCATTAATTAGCACCGACAACCTTGCTGAAATCAGAATATTATGAATTAGGTCACAAAACTTTTGAGGAAACCCGAAAGCTCGGAGCACACTACGCATGAATCTCCAATTTAATGTGTCAAAAGCTTTTGTAATATCAACCTTCAAAGCCATGTTACGAGCAGCATGCGTTCTGTTTAATGTATTAACCCCTTCTGCCGCCAACATAATAGCATCATGAATATGTCTTCCTTGTATAAAACCATACTGATGCTTGGAGACGATGCGAGCCGCCATTGTATTCAACCTTGTAGCCAAAACTTTTGTAAAAATTTTGAACAAAAAATTACTCAAAGCTATAGGCCGATAATCCTCCACTTTAATGGCGCGAGCCTGTTTTGGAATAAGAACAATAAAGCTGGAATTTAAACCTGAAGGAATAATGCCATATTGAAAAAATTCAATCACTGCCCGATAAATGTCTGTAGCGATAATATCCCATGCCACTTGAAAAAACTTCCCCGTGAAACCATCCGGACCTGCTGCACTATTAGGATCAAGCGAGAAAACAGCTTCCTTAACCTCTTCAAACGAAGGTTGCATTACCAAAGTATCACCTTGCTGAGCTGTGACAAGATTAGGAACAAGCCTTTGAATTAATGCCTCGTCAATCTCATGCACACAGTTTTCCGAGAAGAGCCGCTCATAATAGCCCGCAACATGATTAGAAATCCTCTCCTTATCATTAACCAGTTCTCCTTCAATTTCCATAACCGCAATATTAGATTTAGCCCGCCTTGCTTTAATACGATCATGAAAGAATTTGGTGTTTCGATCACCATCATTAAGCCAATCAATCCTACTCTGCTGCTGCATGTGGGAAGACTTCACTAATAAAAGACCATTTATCTCTGCTTGCAAAGAAATTTCCGCGTCTAAGGAATCATCGGTGTAACCATGTAACGATATATCCTTTTGAAGCAATTCAAGCTGCCCTTCCATCACTGAAATCTTTGAATTAAAATTTCCAAACACTTTGATATTCCACTCCTTAAGAACCAATTTCAACCTCTTAATCTTCAGCATCACCAACCGAATTTTACTCTTGCAAGTCATCTCTTCGTTCCACGACTGACTAACCACCTCCATGAATGAGTTATGAGTAACCCACATGTTCCAAAATCGAAAGGGACGTGGTCTAGAGATTGAGGAAGACTGACAATTAAGAACCAATGGAGAGTGGTCCGAACAAATCCTGGGAAGCAAAGACGCCGATATATCAATCCAAGCATTGCGGAATTCCTCAGACACAAGAGCACGATCCAGTTTGCTTTCTGTAATCTGGGGAAAAAACCTCCTACTCGACCATGAATAAAACAAACCATTACACTCCACCTCAGAGAGCTCCAGATTTCCAATAAAATTATTAAAGTCGATGCATGCTTGAGGAGGAGGTTTAGATTTACCCCGACGTTCATGCGCACCACGGACTGCATTAAAATCTCCCAGAATCACAAAGCAACCTTGAAGAGCACTCAGCGCAATCCACAACTCTCTACGCTTGACGTAAGAATTTGATCCATGAACAATAACAACAATTCCTTTAAAGTTATTGAAGAAAATCTGCACCATTACAAACTGATCTGAAGCAAAAATAATGGAAGCATTAACTGACTCTTTAACAAAAATCCAAATATTCGACATACGAGAACCCCTATCATTCTGGAAGATAGGAATTAGCCCCAACGTCCTCCAGTAAGAGCTTGAAATATTACAGAAGCGAACTCTAGGCTCGATCAGACCAAGCACATCGGGCCTAAAGACTTGGACATGTTTTCTCAACATATTTTGGGATATCTCCGTAGCAATCCCAAATATGTTCCAAGACATTATATTCATTGAGAAGCTAGGGAATTCCGCGGAAAATCTCCATCTTCCACGTCTGTTCTACTTTGTAAACCTGCTATTGAATCCATGTTTTTCAACGCAACAGTATTTGGAGCAGTCAACTCATAAGGAGCAAGCTTTCCCGGCGTAGTGGTCAATCTACCAGATCTACGTAATTCTGTAGAACTTGACATAGATCTCTTTTTGTAAACCCGCTTAAGAGGGACGTCTGCTACAGAGTCACGATCAACATTCTTCCCAACATCAGAAGATATAGTATGCTCCCCAGTATTAGAATCGTTCTTCTCTGCCGTCTCAGCTCTGGTCACCTGCATCTCAACCCGACCCTCCTCCGAATGTATATCATCCTCATGCACAGAACCATCCTCTGACGCCTCACTTGCAGATGCCCAGCTAACCGAAGACCGCATACCATCCCTCTTATGACCAGCACCAGGATGATTAGCCATATTTTGTTCATCCAAAATAGCATCATCTGTCTGAGATAACGACTCTGCAACATCCTGAAGCTGAGTATTACCCATCCCGTGACTACAATCCACCACCATATCCACCTCTTTGGTGGTCGGATTCACATGCACCGTTTCAATCCCAACACCATCATTCTCAGCAGGACGTGTCAAATCCATGAGAACGTCAAAAGCATTGGCTGTATTAATTCTATTTTGAATAACGCTAGAGGGATTAGGATCTACCGTTCCCTTATTCGAACGTCCAAAAGACTTTACAACCCATTCCTTCGTAGACTTAGTGACTTCATCTTTTTTTCCGTTCTCCCCAGACTGAAGAGTTCCAGCCCCTTCCACACCAGTATTTTTGTTCGGCATAGTGTCATTATTCGGCGCATTGAGTTTGCGACATTTGCTTATGGAATGCCCAACAATTTTACATTCATTGCAAAATAATGGTAAACTTTCATAATGTATATCAACAAAGAACGATGCCCCTCCACGATCGATCATAACAGAAGATTGCAAAGCTTGAAGCATGTCAATTTCAATCAGAACACGTGCATAGTGACCAACTGCCTCATGCAGCGTATTACCATCAATCTTCAATGGCGTTCCAACAGACCGAGCTATTCCAACTAAGATTTCAGCATGCCAATATTCAATTGGTAGATTATAAAGACGAACCCAAACCTGTGCAAGTGTGGAATTAATTTTATATGGCGTAAAGTCAGGCACCCAGTCACGGATCTTCAAAATTCCAGGGCGGAGATTCCACGACTGATTTTGACGCGCCGTCAACTGATCAACAGCACAGGAAAATTGCAACGTGAAATACCCTTTGCCAAGAGAAATTAAATTCCAGTCCTTCGTCAAACTCCACATCTTACTTAGATGAAGTTTAAGATCAATTGCAGACCATGGTTTATCTCCCTTAAACATAATCAAGCGCCCAATTAGAGAGAACTGGAATTTTCCTAATTGCGATTGATAGAGATCTTCCGGAATAGAGATGGAATTGAACTCGCCGTGATTCACCGGCTGAATACGGGACATCGTCGTAGTAAATACATCCGGATGTCGATCTTGGAAAGACGACGCAACTGCGGCAGCGTACGAAGGCCTATGATTCAAAATTGGCGAAGAATTTTCAAGATTAGGGTTCTGGGAATTATTATTCGCCGAAGTAGGGTTTGCGAGATGTGAAGGCTGAACAGGTGATTTATCTAATTCTCGTGAGGATGAATTAGTGTTATTATATGCCAATGATCGTGAGGAATCATTGGGAAGAGTATGGCTGCCGGAAACCGGCCGCATGAACGGTGAAGAAGATGACATCGTTAAAGAGATCGACGGAAAAAAGAGGAGAGAGAAGAGAGCATTTTTTTTAATCCTTTTCAGATTATCGAGCTTCATATACGATATGATACACCATTTATGAGAAAATGATAAAATTTAGAAACACCTAGCTATATGCTAAGATTATGATTTCTATTCAGTTCAAAGCTCTCTTGATTTGGAAAAATGGTTGAAGAAAGCGAAATAAAATAAGAAAATAAAACAAAAAAAATTAACTCAAACGGATGTCAAAGAGACAAAAATTATCCTGCTTAGATACCATGTGAAGAAAGTGAGTTTGCGATGATTAATGAAATATTTAAGCTAAGAGATCAATGAAGAAGATTACGAAATTTTCTGCATATATTATCCAATGGAATAGTGTGAAACTTCCTATTTACACAGCAACTTTACAAAATATTCCATACTTGGGAAGAAAACTAAAAGACATAGATTGTGTCATCCGTTAAGTAACAGAATCTTCACTTTTCCGTTTCCATTTAGTTGAGGAATGAGCAAGACTTTCATGGCGTGTATTAGTATCTCCAGCAATCATCCACAACCTCATTTTTTATCTCTTTCTCACTCTCGTAAATTGGTATTCTCTCTCTCTCTCTCTCTCTCTCTCTCTCTCTCTCTCTCTCTCTCTCTCTCCACAAAATTATCAAAACATCGTCAGTTTAAGATCGACTGAAACTTTTTTTAGGGGAATTTTTTATTCATATTTATTTTAGTGGTAATGGGTAAAACTAGCCGGTCAAACTTTTAAAAAATTTAATTTAGCCACAGACTTTTAAATATATGTTTTTAGCCAGAATTACTATATTGCCCCTGCACAGCGTGCACGGATATTTTTGTCTAAAGTGACTAAAATAAATATGTTTAAAACTTACTGGCTAAAATAAATATGTTTTAAAGTTTAAGTGGCTAAAATAAGGTTTGCCTCTTTATTTTATTCATGTTTTTTGCCTCTGTTTTATGAATGGGGGTAGGCGTGTTATTTGTCTAGATGAGATATATATACGAGAATTTGGTTCTTCTTTTAAGTAATATTTAATAAATTGATTCTGATCAGGGGGAATGGGATCAATATGTTCAAGTAGTTATCCTAACATATATTATAATACTTTATTAAAAGAAAAGGAAAACAAAGAAAAGAAAATTAGTAGATCATACAGTAAGCATCTCTTCTAATTATAGCTAGAATCCATCACCATGGATCGAGCTTGCAGTGTGTGAAAAATAGTAAAGAGGTAAATTTTTAAATTATTTTGACTTATTAAAAATTGTTCCCAGTCAGTATTAAAAATAAAAATATGTTTATGGCCATTTGGACAAAATAAACTTATGTCGTGCACCTTAATTTTGCAATAATGTAAAATTGTATTACTACATGAATACACTTAGTCGTGTACCCTTATTGTGTAGTAGTGTAAATTTGAATTGTTGCACGACTATGCTCAGCTGTGTACCTCAATTCGTGCAATAGTATATAAATTTATAATGTCGCACAAATATGGACTTAGTCGTGCATCCCACTCGTGTATCAATATTAATTTGTATTGTTATATGACCATAGTGTACTTTAGTTTTGGAGCATTGTGCACCTGTCGCACGACTTTTGTATATATATAAAAGTTCACAATTTTAATTTTTGTATGCAAAAAAAAAAAATAGAAAAAATGATTGGAGCAGCAGCAACAGAAAAGAAGTTGTATGATGCTGCATCAAAAGGGGATGTAGCAACATTTCGAGAGGTGGTTGAAGAATATGCATATCTTCTTCATGGAGTGGCAAGAAATCTGCTACATACAGCAACAATGTGGGGACAAGCAGGAATCGTGGAAGAGATGTTGAAGATGAATCCGCAGTTAGCTCAAGGCTTAGACTTCCAACAATCGTCGCCTCTTCACATTGCAGCGGCAAAAGGGAGCGTAGAAATCACGAAAAAATTGCTGTCAGTAGCCCCGGAGATGTGCTGGTCGCTGGACTGCCAAAATATGAACCCCATGCATATTGCAGCCATGAAGGGGCATGTTGAGATATTGGAAGAGCTGCTTCGAATCGATTATTTGCCTGCTATGGAGAGGGTACATCGCGGGCAGACGGTGCTGCATTTATGCGTGAAACATCGTCAGCTTAGGACTTTGGAGGTTTTGGTGGAGAAGTTGGGTGATCTTGTGGATGCAAAGGATGAAAATGGGGAGACAATATTGCATTCGGCTGTTAGGAGCAAACAACTTGAGGTAAGACGTTTTTAATTATTGTCTTCATTACCCTCTTTTACTTATTTTTTCTTTTGCCAATTCTTCTGTGCACTAGGTGCACATCAGACGGTCGATGTGTTGACTTAATCAACCTGTAAAAAGAAACAACTTTAAAACAGGCAATACTTTCTAAGATATCGGTGATACTTTTTAAAATTTAAGTGAATTTTTTTAGTGTTATGATTGATACTTATTTTTGACGGATTTTTTTCTTTGCGGGTCAACCCGCTTTGACCCAGATCAACACGGGTCAACCAGTGTTGACCGAGTCAAAGCACAAAAAAAGGTCAAAATTACTAAAAGTGCAATTCATTTGGGACTAAAAGTGCAAATGGATTTAACGGTGAACGTAATAGCGGGACAAATTCGGCAAGCTTTATTTCGTTTGGGGTCAAATATGAGAGTATTGGGACCATTTCCCCATCAAGGCATGTCCTGTGGGACTGAAATTGCAATTTTCTCCACTAGAAATTATCATTCAAAATTCAAAAAGTATCACTTGCATCTTTAAAAAGTAATGGGTCAGCTACTTATTTTATATGAGTTTATTTAGTTCAAATTGTGAATTTTTTTCATTCCAATTTATGTTTAGAGTTTTGCAGTTTATGATATTTTTATGGTTCATAGTTTTTTAGGGTTTTTTTAATATTTTTTGAATTTTTAAGATTTTTAGGGGTTTATTTTATATTTTTTAGGGTTTATGTTTTCAAAAAAATAATTTAATTCATTTTAACTTTATGATTCACTAATTCCATTTTAGAATATACATTTATTTCAGGGATAAGGGCCCAATAGGCCCCTGAACTTATTTAGGGGGAACAATTAGGCCCTCCAACTTTTTTTGGTCTCAATTAAGCCCTTGAACTTTTAATTTGGCTCAATCAAGCCCTTCCGTCAAGCACCTCACAAACGGACGTTAGTGAGGACACAAAACGACATCGTTTTATACAAAACAACGTCGTTTTGTGTTTGTCTAAAAAAAATCTGGATTATTTCAGAATTGAAATTAAAGTTTTGGGGCCGTGGGTTTCCGGCCAAATTCCGGGCGATTGACGAGCTATTTTCATCAATTGGTTGAGGGAAAACATCGGTCTCGAAGAGATAAACGTTTTGATATATGGTACGACTCCCGATTAAACTTGTGATTGATGAATTTGTACGGCGAAGTTATGAATCGCGTGCTGGTGCAAAACAGCATTGGAAATCTTGAAAGAGAGTCCTCAAGACACAGCTAATGACTCTTCAGAAATGAAAAAACTCTTGTTAAGGTTGTCGGATGAATTAATGCTCAAAGCCCTCCCAAAGATGACTGACACCACAATGGTGGTTGTGGTCCTGATAGCTACCATGGCCTTCCAGGCCGTCGTCAGCCCCCCCGGCGGCGTTTGGCAGGACGACTCATCAACACATAAAGCTGGTGAAGCGGTGATGGCATCTACTCACCCTAGATTATACAAACACTTTGTGCGTGCTAACACGACCGCCTTCATTTCGTCTATCGTCACAATCTTCCTCGTCACCTCCGGATTTCCATCCAAGTTCATATATTTCCTGGCAATCGCTTATGAAGCAATGTGGGCGTCGTTAGCATCTATTGCAGTGAGTTACGGAGTTTCCGTAATGGCGATCAGTCCCAATACGGAAACACAATCAGGCCGCCTGGTTATCTTGATAGTAGTCATTGTATCCATCACCATCTTCGGAATGCTGGCTCTCTGGGTATTTATGCAAAAATTATACTCCTCGTGGAAGATCATAATCCAGCAATGGAGAGTTTTTAGAGCAGATCCTGTAGGCTTCATGTCGTCTCCCTTCGTCTGATGGTGCAAATGTTCAATTCTCGGGTACGAGCACTACAAGAAAAATGGAATTCTCTGCTACAAGCACTACAAGGAAATTAAGATTCAGTAAGAGAAAATTCCTTTATTAAATGTCCAAAAATTCTTATTACATGCTTTTAGTGATGGGAACCGGAAAATTCCTTTCATCGCTTTTGCCTCGTTAGTTAAAGACAAATAATGAAGGTATGCTGATACCTCTTTATTGGTATAATGCAATAACGGTTCGTTTGTTAGCCAAGGAGTATGGTATATATAATGTTTGACATGTTTGACTAAGATGTATTTTGCTATATAAAATATCAATATTATGTTTGTTGTGGTGTATTAAAATTACAATCCATAAAATATGTTTTAATTAGTTACCATGTATTACGTAAATGTTATATAATAAGATTTTAAGTAATATTTGGTGAGTCTATTTTAGTATGAGATTTTTAATAATTATATATGGTATGATATTACATATATATTACACTTCCAAGGTGTGATATATAATCACATATAAATATTAATGGTTACCACATGTCGGGCTTTTGCATAATCATGTGTTTTAATTTTGAAACCAAATACAACATTAGGATGTCATAGGTATCTTTATCCCAGTATACCACCTAGCTAGCAAACAAGCTCCTGGTGATAGAATTATACCATCATTAAAAATAAAATTTAATTATTATAAGTTTAGTCACTAGATAGATTTCCCCTCAATATTATTTTTTTAGCATCAAATCAATTTAACCCCTTTCTCCTTCTTTTTTTTTTTTGCCTTTTGCCCTCTCTCCTTTTTTTTTTGTTTGCCTTCTATTTAATTTTTTCCTTATATTCATTTTTTTTAATTTTCACATTTAGGTTATTAATTTTTATATAAATAATAATCATTTTTTATTCTATTTCTTTAATGAATCTGTTTGCTCATGTGTTTTCTTTGAATAATCATTACAACATGATTCCAATTTAATTTTTTGAATGGCTAAATAAATGGAGTATTAAAATTCTATTTGGTTTCTTCTTGTGTTTCAAGAACGAACGATATTTTAGAAGATGCATTACCATTCCAATAGTATGGTTAGGTTTTGTTTGCTAATAAATTAAATTGGTTTGTAGAGTTTCCTACTGGTTCTTTTCATTCCGATTGAGCCGTGTTGTTTTTCTACGTTCTATTTTGGACCATAATTTTAATATGGATTTTTTAACCTAATTTATAGGCAATATATTGTATGCAAGATGATAGTTTTTATTTAAAATTAATTTTAATATATCTTATCCAGCATATTATAGTGACAAGTGTTTGCTCATAATAATTATAATATTTAGAGCTTGAATAAATTTTGCAACAAAATTATATTGAATAATTTTGAAATTTTGGTTCAATAGAATTTTGAATTTAGGATTAAAAAGTAATTAAATTTGTAATGACTATAAAAATAATAATTAGTTTTTCATATCTTTTATTAAATTATGAGTTCATGAAATTTTTAAATTTTGTGCAAAATAATATGATAAATACCTTAGGAAAATAGATAAGATAAAGTTTTATATTCAAAATTATTGTACTTAAATTATTGATTTTATCATTATATGTAATTGAGTTAACATAACAACTTTATCAAAATTATTATTTCGTAAAATTGTATCCATATATCTGAACCTAAACTAATATCAAGTGACAAATCTATAATTCTATTGGTGTTTGCATCTGAATATGAGTACTGTTTTACAGACCTTGAATCGTGAGATAGACTCACACAAAACTCATCATTTATATTTTTATATTAGCTGCAAAGTAATACATGCATGCTTATGAAATCTTCATATTTAAGTACATTGATCCACTACAACATAATATCTCTAAATAACAATGTTGTAATTTGATGATATTATTTTCACTGTTTATATATATAGATGGTCATATTTTTGTGTTAATATACAAAATAGTCATTTTCATTTAGTAAATTATGTTTTTAGCCATTCTTTAAGAAAATATTATATATAGCCAATTTTTTGCTGAAAATACTCAATTACCCTTCATAAAATTGTGAGCTAAACGACTAAAGTGTATTATTTGGATACACGAATGAAATATAATCGTGTAGTAGTACAAATCAATATTGCTACACGAGTATGGTGCACGACTAAATCCATTCGTGCACCATTATAAATTTATATACTATTGCACGAATTGAGGATACACGACTGAGCGTAGTTGTGCAACCATTCAGATTTACACTACTACATGAATGGAGTTACACGACTAAGTATATTCGTGCAGCATTAAGATTTTACATTGTTGCACGACTAGGGTACACGATAGAGGGTTATTTTTCCAAGTGGCTAGAAACAAGTTTTTTTTTTAAATAGTGGCTAGAAACATTTTCCACTAAGTCAAAATGGTTATTTAAAAATTTTCCTCCATATTTTTTTAGGTGGTGGATGGAGATTATGATCCGTACATTAGTCTCCCACTCTTACTGGCATACTACAAAATTATATACATGGTTTGTGAAGATGATGATTTGTATTGTTAAAGTTGGGAGAAAGATGAAGGTTGTCACAGTAAATAGATGAGAAGGGGAATTAAAAACAAAAAGTATGGGTCAAGTTCTATTGATATTTTTTACTTAATTAAATCTTCTTAATTTTATGTATTTTTGTCCCATTATTTACTTTTATTTTTAGCCGACATCAAACGATCAATTAAATTAAGTAAATGTGTATATTATTTTAAAATAGAATTTAAAATTACTATGAGTTATGATCTTTTTGTTTCTCTCTTTTCAAAAAGGGTGACTGAGAGGAGTTCCGGACGAATCAGTCTTCATCAGTTGTGCCCATGATTTTAGCGACCCTTTCGTCTCCATCTTCTATTCCAAAATTTTAGTGCTTGCTCCGACACATTTAAGGGCGTTTTCCAAAGGTTTCCACTCCATCTTCTATTCCAAACATCATCTAGGACAAGAAGAATTTTTTTCCCCGAAATACAACCTTTCAAATCATTGAGTAAGGCATCTAATTGGGCTGCATCAAGAGAGCTATTCTTATCTATTCCCTTGATAATCCCTTTGGCAATATCAGCCACATTAAAGGGATCCGAAACACATATCCAAATAGTGAAATCAAAGCATTTTTTAACTGGAGGATGATTATAGACTAGCTGAGCAAGAGTAGTCTTCCCAAGTCCCCCTCCACCCACTATGGAAAGAATACGGTACCCTGATCCCTCATGGCTACCACTAAGTTTGATCACCAGATTATCCCTTATGTCATTTCGGCCCTGTACCTGTTCTAAGTCGATCAAAGAAGTAGATTGAACTCGCCAAGAAGATGCAGGGGAATGATCACTTTTGGGTTGGGATATGTCAAAATTATATCTACCTTTCTCGTTCAAAATCTTATAAAGTTTTGATTTCAGATCTTGAACTTTGTTGGCAATGTCATGACGAACTGCTAGTTTCTTGAAAGAGAAACAGGAAGATGGGATGAAAGAGCATACCGTTTGGTTATTATGCTTGAGAATGGCGTAGTTCCATTCCTCCAAAACATCCTCCATTTGGTGCGATGTTTGTTCCTTGACAGCTTTGTCCTTGAATTGCCCCCTTTCTGCATCATCCAACACATTTCTGATCATGTTAAACTCTTCCGAAAGATCCTGAAGCTCCTTATCAAAGCCTCTCACCAGTTGTATTTCGCTTTGAATCTGGTCTTTCAGAGTGGAAAGAAGCAGCTCCACCACAGCATCAGCCATTAATTATGTATATTGATCACCGGCCTTTTAATTTTTTCTTCTTATTCTTCTTCTTCTTCTTCTTCTTCTTCTTCTTCTTCTTCTTCTTCTTCTTCTTCTTCTTCTTCTTCTTCTGCTGCTGCTGCTGCTGCTGCTGCTGCTGTGTCTGTGTGTGTGGCTGGTGTTTGTTGTAGATGATTGTGATCCAAAGTCGTGCAGTTGCAGCTTTCTTTCTTTCTTTCTTTCACCTTCGTTTTCTCTCTCCCACCTGTATTCCAATTATTTTGGTGTTGCTCAATCGGTGGGTCCCGCGCCAGCAAAAGTGATATAATTGAGATAGAGAAATTAAAGAATGAGTGTTTTTTTTCTTGAGCAACATAAGGGCATATATCCAAGAGGCGCGTGGGCTCCACGCGCCGCGTCCACCTGTCAATTTTTTTTGAAATTGCACAATGGTTAGCTCAGCTTGCTCTCTTCCAAATATTAACGGGGATAAAGTGGTCATGTAGTGTAAGGGTGATTTTGAAATTTTGCACACACGTGAAAGATGTGTGAATGTGGAGGCCTCTTTCTCGGTTAATAACATATATTAAATAGTCTTGTGTGTAGGCACTACATGTTTCTTTGAGTATGTTGTTCATCTACTACGTTCATATACTGATAAAAGCTAACATATAGTATACAATGTTGTGTGCAAACACTACATGTGTTACACACACACACTCTGTAAAAGAATTTGTTTCGAAGAAAATCCCACAAGAAACGTTTTAGATTTTGGCAATGCAAGAAACGAATGTTAATTGTAGTAAGAGATGACGACGAAGGAAAGTTACTATTACTCTCCAAAGGTACTGACATGCTGTTTTTTCTTTACAACTTATTAAATTTTGAAGGTAAGACTGATTTGCAACTTATTGAATTTTGGCCGTAATGTTTGTGAGCTTTGCTAAAAGTGAAAGGGAATAGGAAGAGCCCTAGAGAACATGTGATATGATTGAGTATGCCAATGTAGGCTTATAAGGAACATTGATACCTTTACAGTGTAATGTTATGAGTCTTGCTAAAACTCAATTAGAAAGAGATCGATAATCGGACTCTAGAGAATATGAGATTGAGTATGTCAATACAAGCTTAAGAACATTGATATATATATATATATATATATATATACACACACTTGCTTATAGGGAACTCAATGAAGATGAATATGAAGTGTTTGATTAAAAAAAATTAGCAGCCAAAACTCAGTGATTGCTGATCGTCAGGCACTGATTTTTTATATGGCCGTATATAGAAGTAATATTTGTTCTTCACAATGTAATGGTTGTTGAGGACATGTTCTAACAATGGGTAATTAAGTTATGAGACAATCCTGTGGAACTCTATATAGAGATTCTTTCCTTGGTAATAGTTAGATGAATGATAATTTTCTTTTTTTTTTTTAATTAATTAAGTTTGCTGCTATTTTTATTAGGCCCGTGATGCATTGACAAGCTAGCACAAGCATGAATCAAATTATGGATTGTTAGTAATTAAAATCATGGCCATCATTCTCTTCTATACAGGGTTTGAATATAAAATTTTAAGCATGTGTCATTTCTGAATTTATCATTAAATTCCCACAACCCGTCCCATGTAGGTGCAAAAAGTTAAAAAGAAATCTTAAACATAAAAAATCTAAAACTATAATAAATAAATACAAATTTAAATTTATAATGAGTACATTATTAAAAAGATTTGACAAGAAAACAGAAATAGAGCTAAATTTTTTTAAAATAATAATAATATTATATAGTAAAAATTATTAATATAATACTAAAAAATACACAAACTATGTTTATATTATTAATGGATTTAATTATTATTAAATACACACACTATGACACTATCTGCTATTTAGACATAAATACTAAAAATTCTACAATTATTTTTTATTTTATTTTTTGCAAAATAGAATAGACAGTGTCAATTTTTTTCTGGTGAATGAAGCTGGTGCGACATAAAAATCATATCATTTCTGTCTAAACCAAAGAAAGAAATATACAGATTTTCAATTTTTCACTTTTCAATATTTTCACGTAAAAACGATGTCATTTTGTGATGAGGTGGATATATTTTCCACCTATGCAAAGTACGACATTTTTTGTCAAGTTAATTTTTTGTTCATTGGAAAAAAAATAATAGTGTTTATTTTGCAAAATAAAAATATAAGATTGTGTTTTAATTATAAATTGTGTCAAACTTTATTTAATTAAGTCATTATATGTACATGTTCAATCATCATAAGATGAGATGTATCTGATTTGGCGAAAAGGGTGAATTCTTGATAGGTATTGAAGGGTTTTATGGACCATTATTGGAGGGAAGTGTGGGCTTGAATATTATAAGATCGCTCACATTTACTATAAACAAGGCGAAATACGGTCCAATTGGTGCTGAAATCGGAACCTATTTTAGCTCTATGAATTTTGTGGATTGCAATCGGAAGGTGGTGGTGTTCATGGTCGGAGCGATGCTTATCTTGACACTATCATCGTACACATTGAATATGTCTTACGGATCAAATACACAATAAGTTATGAAATATTGGTTATACTATGCATCTTGATTCCTCTTATGAAATTTTACAGCAAGTCAATCGCAATAATATTTTAGTTTGAAATTATTAATTTATCATAATTGCAAAACTTGATACTTGATGGTTGTATGCAGGCACTTCTAATTAAGTAGTTTAAACTATATTTTTATGTTTTTATTGCTTTCTTTTTCCTAGCAGTAATTGACGTATGGTTTCTGATTTCTTTTTTTCATTTGTAGTTGCTTTAATTTTTACAGTAATCTAAATGATTTTTGCCATTTGATATATTTCCTCTAAGATTGTTGTTTTCAAATACCAGTTTTGGGAGCTCAAATACAAGGTAATCTTAATAATTATGTTTATTTATGAAGAAAATCAATGGTTAATTTTTTGGCTTAAGATGTCCTATTACACTTTTGTCACGAGCTTCGTAGTGGATAACGGAGTTGGAGATTGTGAAGTTAGGATTTATAAGGAATTCGGGTAGAAGAAGTCGATTGCTTATGAAATTGAGATGAAATTCAAACAAGAAATAGAAATCATAACTGGTTAATTTGGATTGTATCGGGTCGGATCTTTCAAGTGACTAGAGAGCCGGTTTAGTTTAGACGGGCTTTAATTTTGATCATAGGCCCCAGGCAATATCGATCATTATCCAATAGTTATTTTATGGGAAATTCTTAACACATTCCCCATTTTTAGAGTCCAGTTATTTTATTAAATATAAATATTAATATAATAAGACTATTTTACCCCAAAAACCCACCTTAAACTCTAATATAGGCCTCGGATGGAATCATTTACTTCATTCTGTGCAATACTCTATCTACACATTTAATCCAATTTTTTCTTCAATTTCAATTAATCGTGCTTTAGTTTAATTTTTTTTATTAAGATTCACTTTTCCCAATTAGAGTATATAATTAGTTTTTTAGAAAATAATCAATTATTAATAAAAAAAAATTAAATATTGAAAAAATAATTATATACCCTAATTGGGAAAAGTGAACTCTAATTAATAAGTATAAAATTAAATAAAAGTATAATCAATTGAAATCGCAGAAAAAAAAAAATCAATATTTTTAAATATGTAGCATAGAGTATTGCATAGAATGTAGCATAGAATTTCATCCATAGCTCCCTACCCCTTCTATATAAATGAAAACCCAAGCATAGCCCTACCCGTTTTATATACTTTCTCTGTCCCAATAAGATAGGTTAATTAATTGGGAAAAAAATTAGGAAAGATAATTAATCAAAAAACTTCATAATAAGTCCCTATTTTATTTCTTTGACGATGAATTAATGTTTAACGTAAACATATTATATAGGGGCATATGGTAGTACATTAACTAAATATATATAGAAACCCGTCTATATATCGGGACATTCCAAAAAGACAAATAAACCTATGTTATTAGGATGAAGGGAGTAACTAAAATATAAGAATCATATAATGGAGAAATAATAATACAATGCTAAAATTTAATTTTTTTTCATTACAATCGAAAAGGGCATTGAGGAACACAAAATTCAGACAATAGAAGAAAAAAAGAAAAAAGAAAAGTAGTGAAACAATAAATAAAAGTAGTGAAAACTAGGGATATTGATCTCCCAGCGGAAGTACCAAGCGGTTTTGTCCATAACATTTTCTTAGCTTTGTGGACCCATTAATATCCAACCCTTTCAAAGATTGGGCCTTACGTAGGAGGCGATGCGGCAGCAACTTCAATTCTTCACAATCAAGGATACCCAAGACCCTGAGACATGGCATGATGGAGACGACTGCAGATTCTTCTTCTCCCGCTGTAATGTCCTCCCATTCCTCCCATTTGTTACAACGTTCAAATCGCAAGTATTCGAGTTTAGGAAATGCAACAACAGCGACATTAGTAGCAGATGAAGAAGAAGAAGGAATGTGGTCGTTCTTCATCACTTCTCCTTCTCTTCCTCTTATTCCCAACCACTCCCTGCCCACCAACTTCAATTCATCCAGACCAAGCAAACTGAGCCTTTCCAAGAACGGTAGTTTTCCCAAAGGCGGCAATGATGACAGCTCACTGCAACCCCATAGTTGAATTTCTCTTAGAAGGTTGTGGGGCAATGAGATCCAAAGTGGAAGTTTCGATCCCATATAGAATTTGATTTCAAGTCTTTCAAGGTTGTGATTGGGCTCTAGAGCTTTTATTACGTCCACCCACAATGATGATGATGATGACCTCTCCTCCTTTTCATTGCTCAAAATATTATTGATCCAAAATTGAAGAGAGAGTGATTGTAGGCATATCTTGTTCTTTAATTCTGCTTGTTGAGCATCCTCAACCAACTCTTCCAAATCACTTATTGTACTACCACTGCTGATTTCCAAGCTTAGTGATTTAGTAAGACAATTTAAGTTTTTCAACAATCTCAACTTGTTCCGACCACTTCCTCCTTTGAACTCGCTCATTGATATATGAAGCCCAGTTAACTGAGCTATTCCTTCAGGAAGTCTATAGAGATAATTACAACCTTCGATATCCAAGATTTGCAATTCAAGCAAACTACACAAGCTCTCTGGCAACTCCTGTAGTTCAACATTGTAACTTATGTCAAGGTGTCTCAACTCAACCAAATTCCCAATTTCCCCTGGAATCTCATCTAGGCCACAGCATTTTAACAAAAGAGTTTGCAAGAAATAAAGTTTACAAATGATTTTCAGGTCTTCCTCGGAAACTCTACCAAAACTCATGTCCAACCATCTCAAGTGAATTAACTTTTTCATTCCCTGTGAACTACCATTCAGGTGGCTTCCAACTTTTAACACCCTAAGACTTGTGAGACAATCACAAATATTTAGGGGAGTTTCTTTGTCCCAAGATAAAGCACGATATTCTTTGACTCGAGAAATTAAATTTGTGTTGCAAACTTGGCACATACTCATTGACATTCCGGGGGACTTCCTGACAAATTGAGCAAAATCATGTACTATATCATGCATTTTACATGACATTATTTGCCCGTGGTCACCATCTTCCTCAAAGTCTTGAAGTAGAGATCTCATTGCAAGATCTTGGAAGTACTCACGCCCTTTAAGTTCCATATCCTCTTTTACACTCCCCATATTTGAGCCAAGATAACCTAATGCCATCCACATTCTTATTAGATTATCCACCTCGATATTCGCATCCTTAGGAAAGTAGGCACAATATGAAAAACATCGCTTCAGTGCTGGTGATAGCTCATGATAACTCAAAAGTAAATGAGGAAACAACTCCACTTTCACTTGTTCCAATCCCCACATTTCACTCTTCAATACCGCCTCCCACTCTTCGGGGGTGTTCTTAAAACGCAGAAGACTTCCCAATGTCTTTGCAGCAAGAGGCAATCCCTTGCACTTTTCAGCAATGCCCCTGCCAATTTCTTCAAATCTTTTTGTTTCTCTCTTTTCAGAAAGGGCGGCTGAGCGGCTCAACAACAGCCAACAATCTTCATCCGAGAGGAGTCCCGGATGAATGATGTCTTCATTAGTTGTGCCCATGATTTCAGCAACCCTTTCATCTCTTGTTGTCACCAAAATTTTACTACTTGCTCCGGCACATTTAAGGGCGTTTTCCAAAGGTTCCCACTTTCTTATTAGATTATCACCTTCTTTGTTCCAAACATCATCTAGGACAAGAAGAATTTTTTTGCCTGAAATACGATCTTTCAAATCATTGAGTAAGGCATCTAATTGGGTTGCATCAGGAGAACTATTCTTATCTATTTCCTTGATAATCCATTTGGCAATATCAGCCACATTAAAGGGATCGGAAACACATATCCAAATAGCGAAATCAAAGCATGCTTGAACTGAAGGATGATTATAGACTATCTGAGCAAGAGTAGTCTTCCCAAGTCCCCCTCCACCCACTATGGAAAGAATACGGTACCCTGATCCCTCATGGCTACCACTAAGTGTGTTCACCAGATCATCCCTTATGTCGTCTCGGCCCTGTACTTGTGTTAAGTCAATCAAAGAAGTAGATTGAACTCGACAAGATGGTGCAGGGGAGTGATCACTTTTGGGTTGGGATATGTCAAAATTATATGTACCTTTCTCGTTCAAAATCTTATCAAGTTTTGATTTCAGATCTAGAACTTTGTTGGCAATGTCATGACGAACTGCTAGTTTCTTGAAACAGAAACAGGAAGATGGGATGAAAGAACATACCGTTTGGTTATTAGGAGACTCAGATTTGATCTTATGCTTGAGAATGGCGTAGTTCCATTCCTCCAAAACATCCTCCATTTGGTGCGATGTTTGTTCCAGCCTCCACAACCAATCCTTGACAGCTTTGTCCGTGAATTGCTTCTTGTCTGCATCATCCAACACATTTCTGATCGTGTTCAACTCTTCCGAAAGATCCTGAAGCTCCTTATGAAAGCCTCTCACCAGTTGTATTTCGCTTTGAATCTGGTCTTTGAGAGTGGACAGAAGCAGCTCCACCACAGCGGAAACAGTAGCCTCAGCCATTAAAAGTGTATATTTCTTCTTGTGTGTGTGTGTGTGGTTGGTGTTTGTTGTAGACTTGTAGATGATTGTGATCCAAAGCCAATGCAATTGCAGCTTTCTTTCTTTTACCTTGGTTTTCTCTCTCCCACTTGTATTCCAATTAATTTAAGAGGAGGCCACAGCACATGCAAAAACTGACGGGTTGCTCATTCGGTGGGTTTCGCACTTACAAAAGTAAAATCACCCGTGACTTTTTGAATAATTGAGATGGGGAACTACCCTCATGGGTAGGGTAGAAAAGCCCATATTTAGGATGGAACAAATTTCCACAGTTGATAAACAAAATCACTTATTAAAATACACTTTGAATTAACTTAATTTTGTGTCTTGATTAATTACTATTTGCTATCTATGTAATTAATGACCCATTTACATGCGTGAATGTAAAATTTGGACATATATTATACACGGGAAGGTATATTTTAGTAATCCAATTTAACTGGACATATAACATTTTACTTTTATTTACATTTATTGTTCAATTTTAAAGATAAATAAAAAATAAATTAAGAGTGCTCTAATATTTTTTTTCCATTCTTTATTTTGGAATATATGGGAATTTGGGTTTTCTATTAAATGATATTTGTGGTTGTTCATCATAAATGGATTCTAATCCATGGAATGGTGCTTCTCAATTTGTGTTCAAAGTAGTCATGCTAACATATATTCTAATACTTCATCTAAAAACAAGAAGAAAAAAAAACAAAAAAAAAACAAAAACAAAATAAAACTTATAGTGGAAAAAAGTAATTAGCATATCTTCTTATTATAAATAGACTCTATGGATCGAGGTTGCAATAATGTAATGTGTGAGAAATATGAAATTACGTAGAAACTTCCGAGAGTAGTAAGCTATCTTCCCAGTTAAGAAGTAGGAAATTACCTTCCACAGGAGTTATTGTCTTCCCAATTAACCGCGTGTACCATGTCTATGTATAAAGGTGCACAAACTTAACCATGTGTTTACAGTGTCTATGTCGATGTCTTCTCAATTAATCGTGTATGCTTGTGTGTATACATATATCTACTACTATATAAAAAGAGCCTTGTTTTACAAAATTTGATGTAACTATTATGTCCATATTACAACTCTAATTTAAGGGTATTAATGTAATATTATGTGATATAATATAATATATTTATTTTAATATATAATAATATACCATATTAATTCCCATATATATATATATAATATTATTTAAATATAATGATATAGGGGTTGATTATAATAAAAATTTATCTTGGTGTGTAAACATGCGGACTGTGCTTGTTTAATTAGTGTACTTTTAGTGCTTTTCTTACTGTATTTTGGTGCTAAAATCATCTAGCACCAAAACACAATAAGAAAAGCATTAAAAAAAATTAGCACCAAAATACATAAAGAAAAACACTAAAAATACATTAAACAAGCACAGTCCGCAGTTTACACACCAAGATAAGTTTTTATTTGAACCAACTCCTAATGATATAAACTAATCCTACTATAGAACCAACAATATAAAAAAATATTTAACAAACTTCTTCGAAAAATTGAAAATGAATTAAGAGTCATGAATGATAATTTCATGTTATATTTTGTAATTAAGCATATCCATCTTTGATTCTTCTTATTTTTATTTCAATTTCGTCTAATCTAAATTAACTACGTCATTTGTTCCATAAAAAAAATTAAATTTTTATTTCATCATTTTGAAGCCAAGATATTATAAAATAATCATTACGAGTTTAAAATATATAAAATTTTCATTTACCTAATGATTTTAATTTTTTCACCCTTTTCCCTTTTTTCGTGCAAAGTATTCGTACGTTAAAAAATATAAATAAACTCTAAAATAAAAGGAAATAAAAATTTAAAATAAACACAATATATTTAAAATAATCATTAAATTTAAAATTAAATAAAAAATAAAATGTAGCCTAGAATATAAAAAATAATCTAAAAATTAAAAATTAACCTTTAAAATTTTGACAAGAAAAAATGAAAAGATTAAAATTAAATTTTATTTGAAAAATAAAGAAAGCCTAGACTATTTAAAAAATCAAGGATAATTATTAATCCAAGACTCGAGAGATGATTTATCTTTATTTCCAATGCAGCTGTAGCTTTCTTTCTTTCTTTCACATTCATTTCCTCTCCCCCACTTACATTCCAATTATTCTACAAGAAACTGTAAAAAAATGAGATAGAGTTGTACAACCCAATTGTGTGTTTTTTTTTATATATATTTGAGATGATGTGATTTGGCATCCAAATAGTATTCAATTCCCCGCGAGACCAAATATAATTATATGATGTTAATTAAGTAATCCTTATTTTGAAGATTATTTTATAATGAGATAGAGTTGTACAACCCAATTGTGTGTTTTTTTTTATATATATTTGAGATGATGTGATTTGGCATCCAAATAGTATTCAATTCCCCGCGAAACCAAATATAATTATATGATGTTAATTAAGTAATCCTTATTTTGAAGATTATTTTATATTGTATCTTCATACAAAAATTCTTAATTGGGTAAGCGTACATCGTAATACGATTATATATACATATTTTATCACAACTTTAAATTAAAATGAATACTCCTTCCGTCCTGATTATATAGTCCATATTACTATTTTGAAGTATTTCAATTATATAGTCTTATTACTATAAGTAGCATTAATTTTCATAGTAATGTACAAATATATACCCTTATTAATTCTTGAAAATTAAAACACTAACCACTTAAATTTTGAAAGTCATAAATATTAAATAAGGACATCATTGGAAGTTTAGCCTTAATTTCATATTTTCATAAATAATTTTAATCTACGTGCGAGTAGAAAAAAAATTATATGATCGGGACGGAGGGAGTAAAAAATTATAACAAGTAGATGTTGGGGTGGTTAGTTTACTATTGACATACAATGGTGGGTCTCAAGGTTTTATTATTATTGTACTACAATTTAGAAAATCGTGCTATGCATGTGCATGTGAATTTATTACTTTTCAAATTGAGAGGTAGTTGTATTTATTATTTTGTGATTGTAATTGGTTGGTTGTTATATGTAACTATCAAAAATTTAGTAGCTCTCTCTCTCTCTCTCTCTCTCTCTCTCTCTCTCTCTCTCTCTCTTATTTAGAGGTGGTTGTAAATTCATTGCTATATATAAATACATCGTTCTTAGAAATTTACAAATCTCCTTCAACCACCAAAGGATAAAGATACATTTACAAATTGGTTTAATATAAGGGAGGAATTTTAAAATATTCAAAATTGGAATAATTTTTTTTTTTTGTAATCAAGTTGCTTAATTCATTATTTTTCATACAACAGGTGGTATAAAAGTCTTATACATCAGGCTTTACTAATATTAGTTGAAAGTTAATTTCACTCTTTCTTAGTCTCATGTGTGTAAACAAATATATACTAGTATACCACTGTGCGATTTACATAAAATATTATTAAAAATTATGTACAATAATAATTATATAAAATAATGAATTTAGTAAATAAATGTAATGACCCGGCTTCCAAAAACCTGCCCGATAACAACGCAAGTCTTTCCAGCGCGTTTTTTTGTCCGTACTCGAATGCTTCATGCGGAACTTCCCAAACTAACACAAGTACTTTCAGTATGTTTTGTCCTCATTCACACGTTTCCACATTGTCTCAGGTCAGGTACACTTAACGTTGGAGTTCCAATGGAATGAACGTAAAAAAAAGATGCACCTTGTCGTATAAGTATCACCTGTCAAATCGCTTAAGATTTCCTCGATAATACTATCCCATCCATAATAGCTTCATAATTCATCTGTTTTTAGTGAATTCAGTTCATTCACATACCCCTCAATTTAGAAGTCTTATAGAAGTCGCTCTTTGATTCGGCACCAAATATCACAATAAATATATGATTTATATCGACCGAATTAATTATGACTTACTTGTGTATTTTGATAGAATATGTAAATCAACTCTTTCGACTTTATAAAATAAAAGACTATCGACTAAGATACGATGAATTTTATGATGTTTATGTCTTTCTATATAAATGGTTTCATTGGTCCGAATATCTATTTGTTTTGTCGCTTGGATGATGAGTCCATTCATCATATTTTTGTCGAGTGTCAAATAGCTCAAGTGGCTTGGTAGCTACTGAGTATATTCCGTCGTTAGTTCCGTCGCCTGTGTATTGTAGTATCTAACTAGTATCAATCAGTTGTTGTTTGTGATGGAGTGCAAGTTTAGCTCGCAAGTGGCTTGACTTTGGAAGCTTGCAGTTGTAAATACAGTGGCCAATTTGGCATGGCATGTCGGCAATCGTACGCATTGTTGCTTTGAAGATATATGTTCAACAGCACATGCAAATTCACATGTTTCTGAATTACAAGGACGATATATCAACATGCATTAATTAGTTTCATATTTTTGGTTAAACAAGCTTTAATTTTAGTTTCCAATATTTATATATGTTCATTCACATCGAAAAGGGTAATTCTAATACTACATGAAAAGCATATGGATACAGCTATGGCCTTGTATGTGTAGTTAGTGGTTTGGCCAATAGGATGTCTCCATCACATAGCACGAAAAAATTAAAGTAGCTCTTCCATACACCCGTCTGACATTAGACGAGAGCGTGCACTCCACATGTGCCCAATGCACGGCACGTGGCGTGCATACGACAATGTTTTTTTTTTCTCTTTTATATACTCCCTCCGTCCCATAATTATAGTCCACTTCCCATTTTCACACAGATTAAGAAATCACATTTAATATGTATTGGAAATATACAATTTACAATAATTATCCTATATTGCCCTTATTTTTTACTATATTAATTGCATTCATACTATATTAAATAGGGTTATATTTGTAAAATAATATTTAAATACAATCCCAATTTAGAATAGGACTATAATTTTGGGACATCCCAAAAATGGAAGTGAGTTAATTTAATTTTTTTTGATAAGTCGACTCACACAATGCACTTGTTTGACCATAATGAGTTAACTCATGTACTGCGCTTGACAACTAAATTTTTTGAAGATATACATATAATATTCAATATATAATTTAACACAATAATATATATATATATATATATATATATATATGTATTACTTATTTTTTATAGATAAAAGAATTATTTTTAATGTTATTAATATATATATATTCTTACTTTAATTATTTATTAGATATTTATTAATATTTTCTAATTATAATATACCTTATAACTTTAAATTTTACACTTTCAAACGAACTTTTAATTTTACATATTTCAGTAAAAAATCATACAATTTATGTGCAACACACGTGATCTCCGCTAGTAATATATAAAGGATCGATAACTAGCTAGGGTTCCAAAATAAAATAAACATTCATACCTGCTTGGAAGTAGTTACTTAATCTATACCACTAGTTCACAACCCACTTCACTTTTGTTTAAGGAGTTCATCACATGTCTAAATTCAACTCAATTTGTTTGACTTTGAACTTTGTTTATGCTGATTCATTTGTTGAGAAATAAATAAATAATGGTGCCTCTGTACATGCCTATTATATTGTTAATTTAATTTAGGGTTAATTACTAATAAAATACAGTATATTAACTTTTACTTAATTAAGTGCAAACTTGGTGCAGATAGAAGCGTGTATAATTCGTTGATTCTGAGCATATTCGGAAGAACACCAGAACAATATCGTTGATTATCGCAAGAATACCGAATTGCACATAAATATCACACTTTTTATTAAACTTCAACTCCACTAATAACAATCTAGACCTATCTATTTATAATATATGAGAAAATTGGAAGATAAAAAATATAAAACCTAAATAAGATAAATTTCGTTATTGATGACGTAATCTAAATAGAAAAAAAATTATTAAATTTAAAATATAATATAAATAAGTATATCAAGATCTAATCTTGATATATATCTCTATCAAAACTTTAAAATTTTGTAATTGCAATGTTGTTATATTTGTTAACACAATTTTGTAAATTGTTGTAAAGTAGACAAAACTTTGCTATAAGACTACCGCCATTGGTGAAGAAAGACACGCCCACGGTGGGGACGTCTGTTTTTTTTTTACTGATTTTTTATCTTTTGTTCTAAAAAATGTGTACTTTAAAATAGAATTAGCAACACTATTTTTTATTTTTTATTTTGATTTTCAGTTGATTTTTTTTTCCCGAAGTGGCATGGGTTGACACGACCCAAGGCTCGTTTGATGGTAAAGACCCATCAGGAGGTGTGATGGGAGTGTTTGATAATGGTCAATAGTCACTTGGGATCCTTTAATTTTTGCCATTTCGTGTTGGCAAAAACTTCTATCACACGGCCTGATGGATCCCTTTTTCGGTAAATGGTTTTAGGAAGGCCGCAGGTCGCCTAACCCGCTGCGAAAAAAAGCAAGTCAGCTAATGCAAAAAGAGTATTACTCATAATAGTAAAATGTATCACCCATAACCTGAGAAGTATTGTCGATACTAATTCGCTTTATATGAGTTCATTATATCTAAATTATGATTTAATACATCTAAATCAGATATTATTATTCTAAATTAAAATCCATTAATCATAACTATGAATTTTATAGTTAATTAAAAAAAATTAATTGTTGAGCGCGGTGTATAAGTCCACGCTTTAGTGTCGAGCAAGTGGGTCGCCTGATCAAAGAAATTAAATTAACTCATTTTATTATATGGTAAATATTTCAATTTAATGTGTATATTTATTTCAACTAGCTTTTTTCTTAAGCTATTGATCATGTATGTTCAAAAATATATTTTCAAACATGTCTTATTTTTTTGACAATGAATTTTGGAACATAGCCTTGTACGAAAAATATGTGGAGTGTTTAGAAACACACCTAACTATAAAGTATAAATATTATAATTTTAATATATTTTCTTCAATTTTTACTAGGATATTGCTCTAGCAATCAAAGCCAACATAACCACAAAAGAGATGTCTCATTTTGAAACAATAATGAATTTTATTAGATACCTAAAATAATGCATGAAAAGTTTTTTTATTATCATTGGTTCCCCCAAAAAATATTTGTAAAAAAAGCATTGATAGATGATCTATTTTAATATAAAAATATATTAATTCAAAAAGAAATTCAAAGGGATGTTGATCGTAATAAAAAGTTTGGTTATTGTTATGTATGAGAATCTACACTCACCCAATTTATATATAGTTTTAAATTTAAATCAATTTAAATACTATTCTTTTGTTGTGCACACTTTTATTATATTTTAGTAGTTTCCAGAATCAAAATTGAGCGACAAAGCATCAATATTTACAAATTTAAATCACGTTTTTATTACAATTTCAAAGTATACAGGCCAATTAATCTATTCTAGCATTTCTGTCTCCCTCTTTTCAAATTTAAAAAACTAAATTGTGATACTTCTTTTTATCTCTCAAAGAACTTACACGTGAAAATTTATCTCTCTTTGATTTTGTAGCATACGTGAATTATATATTTTTTAAAATTGGTTAACATTATTTTTTTTAAAAATTGAGGATAAAATTGGATCCGAACATTGGCTCGCCTTACGAATGTTGACAAGTAAATGGTCTTATACAAGCTTTAGTCATTTATGAAAATAATAAAGTTTAGAGATTTTAGAGATACATTCTTTTTTTATTTTGTATTTTATAAGGCTCGTATATATATATTCATATCTCATTCAATTTGAAATTATTCATGGGGTTAAGGGCCAAATAGGCCCCTGTACTTATTTGGGGGGAACAAATAGCTCCTCGAACTTTTTTTTATCTCGATTGAGCCCCTGAACTTTTATTGAAGACTCAATCAAGCCCCTCCGTCACACCCCTTACTAACGGCCGTTAATAAAGAATCAAAACGACATCGTTTTGTATAAAACGACGTCGTTTTGATTCTGCCCAAAAAAAATAAAAAAAAATAAATGACAAAATCCCTCTCTCTCTACCCCCAATCCTTCTCTCTCAGCCGCCCATAATCCCTCTCTCTCTACCCCCTTCTCTCTCTCTCAGCCGCCCCACCACCACTCCTCCACCGCCGCCGATTATCCTCTCACCTCCCAAGAAGCCGACAACAACTGCCACACCCCCATTCCCAGCCCCGACCGCCACCGAAATGTCGCCGCTAAAGACGACCCCCTCCCTTACCCCCAACGCCCCACCTCCAACGACGGCGCCACCATTGAAGTTGCGCCAAAGGCCATGGCGTCCTTCCCTTGCTCAAGGGTCTCTTCCTTTTCTTCTCATTTTTTCCCTAATTACTGAATATTATGTATTTGTGTGAAGGATTTTTCAATAATTTAATGAGTGTTATCTGGGCTTTATGTTTCATGGTGTGTTAAAAATAAAAACTCAAAATGAAATGAGAATTGGGATCTTTGAGCCATAAGTTTCTAGTATTTTTGCTACCTTTATAATATTATATTTTGGGTTTGGATCGAAAGGAACATCTGCGAATCTGCGATCTCATTCTTTTTTGTAGTGTTTCATTTTCCTTGTTTGTATCAATTTGATGTAATTTTATTCACAGATTCTGTAATTTTTTAGGGTTCTTTTAGTGGATGGAGAATTGTGAATGTGATTAGCGTTTTATGTTTTAATTTTTTTTTTGGGCAGAATCAAAATTAAAACGACGTCGTTTTGTATAAAACGACGTCGTTTTGATTCTTCACTAACGGCCGTTAGTGAGGGGTGTGACGGAGGGGCTTGATTGAGCCTTCAATAAAAGTTCAGGGGCTCAATCGAGACAAAAAATAGTTCGAGGGGCTATTTGTTCCCCCCCAAATAAGTACAGGGGCCTATTTGGCCCTTAACCCATTATTCATGTATCATGAACACTACAAACTTCTATGCTTATGATCTAAATTAAATTAATATCAATAAATATACTAATACTTAGATATATTAATGTTCTCATCATTAATTCATCGATTAGTATATATCGATTGCCACTATTGTCATTATAGTATAAGAGATACTAAAAGAATATATATTCTTGATTTACATACTATGTATATATGCCATACTATCTTAAAGTTACTTATATGCATAACTTTTCACTAATTCATGTAGTTGAAATATTAACCTCTATAGATTTACAGTTATATAAAATAAAATATATTTCTAATATTAATTATTGAAAATAATAAAACTTAAAAATATATTTAATTTTTAATATCTAAGACTCATATACCTTTTGACTAATCTGGTGATTGTCCTAATAAACTTGAATCGTGAATAAACTATTTAATTGAATTGAAATTATTTGGATGAATCTATGAAAATCATGATTTAGATGATTTCTTCCTCGATTATATCAGTTCCTAATTTTCTCCATTTATATTTATTTACATTTATTTAATCATTTATCTTTAGTAGATACAAAATAAAATTAAACCTTGAATGCACTACCTATCTAATACTTAGAAGATTGACGTTGCAGTACTCACATTATGATTAAGTTTTTAGTTTATATGGAATACAATCTTGTTCAATATTGTAACACAGATACTTCGTATACTTGTAGATAGCTAATGAGAAGTCGAATAATTGTAATGTAATAAAATAAATATTTGGTTGAGAAGTGCAAGATGATATTTAAAAAATAAGTTATTATATTTACCCAAATTTAGCAGCTACAGTCTACATTTTTAATTATAACATTTGTATGTGCTAAATTTTTCCAAAGTTAAAATAGTATTAGAAAAATAGTAGTGTTCTAAAATGAATTTCTGTATACATAATAACTTGTTAGGGCCGCTTTAAAACAATATGGGGCCCGAGGTGAATAATGAATACATTTAGAAGTAAAATATTTTTTTTAAAACATAATACACTAATATGTTTTAAAGAAATTCATTTATTATTTTTCATTTATTAACAATAAAATCACTTTTAAATGTTCTAAATCCCAAATTGTGATATATTACTCAATTTAAAAACTTACTTCAACAAAAACAATTGTTATAATTAGCATATCCAATAATATTCGATGGGTAATATATGCATTCGAAAATATTTATTTATATAATATAATATCTACATATAATTTTCTATTTAATTTTAGAGGGAAATTTTTAAATAGCCATTATTACTTAGTAAATAATGTAAATAGCCACTTTTTAAAAAAATAATGTTTCTAGCCATTATCATAAAAAAAGTACTATAATACCCTTAATTTCATATTTATTATTAAGAATTGTTATTTATGTATATCTATATATTCATATATCAATACTATTAGGAAAAAAATCTGATTTTCTCTCTCTTCCCTCTGCAAACGACGTTCTCTCGTCTCTCTCATTTTTCAATCTCTGTTTTATTAATTGAAACAAATTAAACTACCATTGGTGAAGATCATCAAGCAATGATTTTTGGAAATTATCACGATTCTTTCTCTCTCTAATCCTCATTTCAACAATAAATTATCTATTGCAATATCTAAAATTAGAGATTATTTGCGAAATTGAGATTTTTTTAAAGTTTTGTTGACATCGTGCGTGTTGTTTTTTGTGGAAATAAGGTATATGATATTTATGGATCTACACTCTTTTTATCGATCTAGATATTTAAGTTTTTTAAATCTTTCTTTGGAATGGGTGGAAAAAAAATTGAATGTTTTTTGGTGCACGAATCAATTTCTTACGGTACACGAGTAATGGAGTTTATTCGTGCAATAATTTATTTGTGAACTCGTGCAATATCTCATTTTTAATTGTTGCACGATGGCACGAATTAGAAAATCCATGCACTCGTGTATATATGCATTTTTTAACTAGTGTACGAGTACACGAACATGCATACTCATGCAGTCATGTATCAGTTTAATGATCAACTGCTGCATGCGTGCACGAATGATCCAAATAGTGTTTTCGTGTATGAGTTATTTTTTAACTATCATATTGAACTAATCGTGTACTCGTGTATTAAATCATTATCGAACAAATGCACGAGAACGCTACTTGGACTACTCGTGTTGTTGTTGTTGGTTTTGTATACTAGAAGACTTGTCTTTGTATACTTTTCTGATGATATGATGATATGAAATGAAAGTTATTGCAGTCACTGTTTGGATTTAGATTATGTTCTATAATTGTTCTATGCAATGTTCCATATACTTACATTGTAGATGATATGGTGTGGGGAGTCACACGGTAAGATCATATCATTAGAACCTTGTATTGTATTAAAGAGCTCACGGCTTAGATGGTCCTGAACACACCATTGGTACACCGTAGAATAATCTGACAAGTTAGTCTATCTTGACTAACTGATTATTCTAGTACACTTATTAGTGTATTGAGGAGGATCACGATAGGATACTATTCTCTGTCTCTGACCCAGTTACTGAGAGAATAAAGATCCACAGAGTTCGGGTTCTGAACTCATGTGATATTGGCGAGCATATGTGTGCGTTGTTTATTACTTTGATTTATCAATGTGTAAGATCTTTTCGTAGATCGAATTCGATATCTTGGGTAATAACAATGTATACATGATGTCTCGAGCAGTATGCATGAGCACCGTGTCCTGGTGCGCCAGGTTGATGATGTTCTCTTGAGGAAACACAAGTTCATGTTGAAACCCTGCAGGTGGAATTTATTCCTTACATGATAAAACTTGTGTGGTACTACTCGAGGTTTTAGATGTTAATTAATTATGGTTGTCAGAGGCTGACATAATTAATTAATGAACATTATATCTTAAACATGGGGAATGGCTGGACTAAAGGAGAAAGCATATTCGCAAATATGTATTAAATTGGTAGGTCAGTTTTACTTCTTTAGTGGAATAAAAGTAAAACTTAATTTATTTAATTATATCATAAGTTTATTGGATATTAGATATTAAATAAATTAGTGGGCCAATTTAATATTCTTCTAGATCCCTGTTGTAGCCCAATATGACTGAAAGTGGACTGGATATAGAACTTGAGATAGAGGCCCAGCCCAGTAGGGCTGGAGCATGAAATTTCGCCCCTACCTATATATAAGGGGAGGGGGGCACGAAATTTACATGATATTAATCATAAGAAATCAGCCCCTCTTTGTTTCTCAAAGTTATCCACAGAATTCACAATTCTATCTAGTAGATTTCAGCCCACTCTGAATCTAGATACAGTCCGGGAATACAACAGAAGATCTTGGAGTGGAATTGTGCAGTGGCCGTGTGTGACATAATTGGTGCCATTATCATTGTTCATTCAACAACAAGATTAGATCTGTAATCTTGTCCTCAGACCGTCTGTCGATTTGTAAGTAGATTCGTTTTCTATGTCTTCCGCTTTATTAGAATCGAATCTGTTTTACATGCTATTTGATTAGACTGTGATAAACATGCATGTGACATAAAATTATGATTTGCATGAACACGGATTAATGAACAACCAAATAGATCCTGTGGTGGTTTAATTCGAAAAAACCCCAACAGTTGTACTCGTGTACTCGTGTATTAATTATGAGGATGAGATTGTTCGAAATCATCATCCATAATTGTTCAGCGATGAGGGCATTTGAACCTTGGCAGAGACACGGTTGAATCTTGTAATTTTCATCTCCAGCAACATCAGTGACAAAAGACGACAACAATAGAAGACGGCAACAAAAACCTTGCAGTATGACTTCTGAGACGTAGAACGGCGGTGAAAAATATATATTTTTTAGGGTGCGTAAAATAGATTTTGAAATCATCATCCGTAATTTTTTTGTTAATATATTAGGGTATTTTTATGATAGGAGATAATTAATGTTAAAAATTATTTATAAAAAATCATAGCTTGATGATCTTCAACAATGGTAGTTTTGTTTCAATTAATAAAAGATAGATTGAAAAATGAGAGAGATGAGAGAACGGCGTTTGCATAGGGAAGAGAGAGAAAATCAGATCTTTTTCTTAATAGTATGGATATATTAATATTTAGATATACATAAATAATACTTCTTAATAATAAATATGGAATTAAGGGTATTATAGTGCTTTTTTTATGATAATGACTAGAAACATTAATTTTTTAAAAAGTGGTTATTTACATTATTTACTAAGTAATAATGGCTATTTTTTCATATTAACACTTAATTTTATGTCCCATATTCTATTGACATATACTTTAATTTTGAAAATAAATCAAATCTATTAATATCTAAGTGTTTTTCAAATGTCAGATAAGTTATATGTTTAAAAAATAATTTGTTAGAGATTAAGACATGATAAACTTTATTCAGAAACCATATATTTGATCATTTATATATTTAAAATATTTGACATAAAAAAAAATTGTTAATCGAGGGTTAATAATACATATATTTATTTAGATAACTATTTTAAAGAAAATAATGTGGTCTTAGGCGATCGGTTCGTTTGCCACATAATAGAAACGACATAATATTATTTCATTTACACACACACAAAAACACACGTACACACACATATTCTTGATTTATATATCTCTTAATTAAATTATTTGTAATAAAATTCAAATTAATATATTCACTCACGAATAGTTTTTTTCTCCAATCTATATATTTGAAATTATCCTCTATGATTTCACATTAATATTAAAAATTTCTTTAAATTGATGAGTAATTGTGAAGTTTATTTTGATAAAATATGTAATTTTTTTAGAAATAACATTTGTATGATTTGGAGGGCATGACATAATTTTTACAACTTAATTACTTTGATAATATTAATTAACTTATCTTTAATAAAAATAGATGAATGACCAAAATAACATTTCATTATATATACTATCCTTAATACAAATATATAGGCGATGATAATTTTTTTGGTTCTCATATAAGTTTACATCGCTCTTTTGCAATGAAATTGTTTCAATTTTTGTAGACTATAAAACATTTTTGCTAATTATTTATCTATTTCAGTTCACTAATATTTGAATTATTGATATCACATGATGTGAATCAATAATTTATAAGTAAAATTTTTTAATTTAAGTATATTGAATAAATTATATTTATAATTCCCAGATAATTAAATTATTATATAGTTGACCAATTTTGAAATTCAACATGATTTTTAAAATATTTTAATAATGTCACCTTTTGAATTGTGGAAAATTCGACATCCCTAAACTGTTGCTAATAAATAAATATTTTCTTGGTGCTCGTATAAGTTTACATCGCTCTTTTGCAATGATATTGTTGCAATTTATGTGCACTATATAACAATTTTGCTATTTTTTATTTCAATTTACTAATATTTGAATTATTGATATCACATGATCTGAATCAATAATTTATTAGTAAAAAATTTAAATTTAAGTATATTGAAAAAATTGTATTTATAATTCCCAGATAATGATATACTCAGCCAATTTTGAAATTCAACATGATTTTTAAAATATTTTAATAATGCTACATTTTGAATTGTGGAAAATTCGACATCCCTAAATTATTGCTAAAAATAAATTAGAACAAACATTCATCATATAAAAAAAGAATAATAAAAATAATTGACTTGAATGCATGAGATATGCATTGTATATATATTAATTAATTCATAATTTATATCTTATAAATGATATTAATGAAATGCCTATTAAAAAATAATATGTTAGTTGAAATTAGAAACTTATACACACACCCACATATCAAATTGATGCACCAATCGAAATTATATATGTACATATTTTAAATATAATATTATAGAAGTCAATAATAATATTTATTAATTGTTACCATATATATGCATATCAAGTGAAAGATCATTTGCATAAAAATCATGTTAGATATTTTATATCTACTCACTCCAAAAAAATGGTATTTAGAGACAAGATTATTAGCGACGACAAATGTCGTCACTAATACTAGATTTTTAGTAACAACATGTCGTTTCTAATCATCACATGTCATCTTTAATAAAAATTTTGTGATGACATTGTTGCCGCTTAAAAATATTTTTTGCGACGATAACATGTCGTCGCAAATAGAGCGTCCCTAAAAGTTCGTCCCAAATAAATTAAAAATTGTTTTAAGTGACAACATTGTCGTCACAAAAAATGTCATTAGAAATGACATGTAATTATTAGAGATGACATGTCATTACGTAAGTCTATTATTAGTGACGACATTTATCGTTGATAATAATATTGTCTCTAAAGACCTTTTTTTGGTAGTGACTATTGTATGATAATAAAAAGTTAATGTTGTAGATTTATTAAATTACACTATTGTGCTTAATTTAAATAGATTATAGGGATATATTAATTAAATTCAATTTTATAAAATAAGCATCTTTTTATTTATAGTAGTAGATTCATATGGAAACTAATATATTATATTAGATTTTACATATAAATACATATTATATATTATATTACACAATTACCCTTAAATTAAAGTTGTAGTAGGGATACAATAGGTAAACCAAAATTTGTAAAACATCACACTTTTATAATAGTAGTAGATATATACTACTACTACTTGCTTTGTAGCATTTCCTATGTATATAGGCTGTGGTTCTTCCACTGCTGTAAGAGTGAAGTAGCCCTATTTGATATGATTAGGAAATTTATTTGCATCACTGAATTTTCCAATAATATACTTAATCACTCTAGAAAAATTAGGTTCACTAGAAAAAGTTTATGGAATGGACTTAGATAATGAGTTGAAGTAATGGCATGTACTGCTCAAATCATGATTATATTTCTTATGGTAAAGTAAAAATACAAAAAAATTGTTGTTATTCCTGTACACATATTGATTCACAGGGATTCAGCTGTTGAATAATGAATACTGGAAACATGTCGAAAATTTGGGAATTTGTCTGGGCTCTCGGACTAAAATCTGAGCTACTGGAGAACATGGAATGCTCAAAGGGGCACCGTCTATCCAGCATGTCCTGAGCCTGAGTTTGCTATCTGATACCGGATTTCTCACAATTCTTCTGCAGAACATATATATATATATATATATATATATATATATATATATATATATATATATATATATATATCTGTTTCTTGATTTTGTATGTGCTTTTGAATGTGACAATTTCAACTCATTCTCTGTTCTGTTTGTTTAAATAATTAGTTGGTATCTAATGGGAAATTGGAAATTCAGAAGCATTGAGCATAGCAGATCAGATCCCTTGTTGCAATTTGTGTTACATTTGGTATTTTATAACTAAGTTTTTTTTTTAATTTTTTTTAATACACCCTAATTGGGGAAGGCTGAACCTAAATAGAAAATTTAAATTTAAATAAATCATAATAAAATAAAAAATAAAAAATATTTTTTTTGAAAAAATATTGAAGAGTTGCAACAAGGAATGCAATAGGATTTGCAACAGATGATTCCATTTCTGACCATAAAGCAATAACAAATCGCGGTGGACCAAGAATTTCTGGGGCATGTTTTTTCTCTGGACCTCTAACTAACATGGGGAAGATTTATGGTCCTTTGTGAGTGAAGGTGAATCACACACACAGCCCAAAAGTTATCAGAGAGAGAGAGGAACAACAATAGCGGAAGCACAAAGGGCATACACATAGGGCCAGAATAATACCTAGAATCACAAAGATTCACGAATAATCACAAAGATTTAAGAGAAATCACACAGATTTAAGTAAAATCACAGAAACCCTGAAACTAAGGGTTTATGGAAATACCAGAGCAGAACCCCCGCGGTTGGGGTTTCCGGCTTATCTCGCCAAACACAATACCAGAAGCGGTCGGACGGAACCGAAGGGCAACGGAGGGTGCCCAGGCAAGATTCCCCTGTGGCTCTGATACCACTATAGGGTATCTTGTCTCGCAAGGTGAACCTCGAGTGAGACGAGATACCATACAACAAGATTTGCAGACCCGATTTGATGAAGCTTCTGTGCTTGAGCTGGAGTTATGGAGCATAAAAATAATTTACTGGTTTGCATCATCTCTGTAAAATAGCAGCAATGTGGCTACTCGTTACAAAGGGAAAATGTGTAAGATACGTTGATAAAAATAAATGAAGGTGTCTTTGTATTATGTTAGCTCAATGTCAGATTGTAAGATATGTTAATCTTAATTAACATATAATTCCATCTTTATTCATGAAATTTTCTCTGTGCAGGCTAATCCGAATCATTCAAAAATTTATTTGCCAGAACAGGTTGTATATTGAATTTGTTGAAATGCGCATCGACTTCTTAGCTTGTTGATGCCCATCAATTAATTCAATTAATATATATTAGTGGACATGAAGAAACACGACTTAGATGAGAAGTGTGAACTGGTGGACTTGCAAATGCAATATTTTTTTCTCAACTCTACCATTAATTAAGACTGCAACATCAGTTCTCACTACTAATAATGCTAGTATTTTTCATGTTTGTTCTAACTTGGTTTCATCAAATTGTGGTTTGTTGTGATCAATTAGAACGTGATACCCTGCGATCATTCTACCACAACATCTCAATCCCCATCTGACTCCCCTCCTCTCAACTGCTGCCAATGGCAAGGCATAGCCTGCAACCGCGCAGCTCGAGTCACACATCGGCGGCTGCAGGAGATGAATCTCTCCGGAGCCATAAACCATTCCTTCCTTGAAAACCTTCCATTTCTCGCTCACATAAATCTCTCCTACAACCATTTCTCGGGCCCTTTCGCCTCCCAACTCCTAAACTCATCGAGCCACCTCCAAACATTAGACCTATCCAGCAACTGCTTCAACGGCTCTATAATCTCTTTGTTTCTTCACGAGGCATCAAATCTGATCATCTTCAACGCGAGCAACAACAGCTTCACAGGCTCCATTCCTTCATCAATTTGCAAGACTTCCCCACGTCTCAAGATGATGGATTTTTCAAGAAATCAATTTTCTGGACCTATAACTCCCGGCCTTGATGAATGTCGAAATCTGCAAGTTGCAATGCTTAAAGTGATGTCGCTGCCCCAAAATCAGTTTTCAGGCCCTATCAACAACAGCATTGTCATGCTTTTTAACCTCACCATTTTAGAGATCAATGACAACCAACTCTTCGGTGAGATACCTCCTGATATTGGATTGCTGTCCAAAATGGAGCGATTTCTACTTGACCACAACAGCTTCAACGGCACTATACCTTCCTCTTTGATGCACTGCTCCAACCTCACAACTCTGTTCTTGAGAAACAATGACTTAGGAGGAGATATCTCTGCTCTCAACTTCTCTAAACTCAAAATATTACAAGCCGTTGATCTTGGACTCAACAGATTCTTCGGAAATATTCCGCATAGCCTATGCTCTTGCACCTCCCTGACTGCTCAAAGATTGGCATTTAACGAGCTAGTTGGTGAAATCCCACCTTGCATGGCTTCTTTAACATCTCTATATCACCTCTCGCTTTCTAATAATAACCTAACAAGCATGGTTCAAGCTCTCATAGTTCTTAGCCATTGTGAAAATCTTTCCTTTTTGCTATAGGGGGAGGGCTTCCATGATGAGATGATGCTCGATGATAACGGCCTAATGCATCTAAGTGGCTTCCATAATCTGCATTTTCTGTCCTTGGCAGAATCCAAACTCAAAGGCCAAATCCCTTCATGGATTGCAAAACTTAGGAAGCTCAAAATTTTGAGTCTCTCTTACAACAACATATGCCAACTCTGATTGCAGATAACACCAGCTCCGACTTTAGCCACTTAGAATTGCCTTTCTTGTTCAATAGCCTCGATCGAGTACAATTGTACGTCTAACATGCACCGTGGATTGAGACTTGGCAGAAACAATCTCAGCGGCAGAATCCCAGAAGAAATCGGGCAACTGAAGTTTCTCGAGGTGCTGGACCTCAGCAGCAACAATCTGTCTGGTGAGATCCCAAATCACTAACTTAGCTCCATTTTTTGTCTTCCTTGAGCATGGTCAACAATGATCTTGAAGGAGAAATTCCGAGTGGCGGTCAGTTTGATACATTCTCTGCTCATTCATTTGAGGGGAACCCCAAACTCTGTGGGGATATACTAAATAAAAGTTGCATAGTCGTCGACATGATGAAATTTCGTGGTATAATCTCCCTTTCGGGTTGGGATTCTTTGTAGGACTAACTGCAGTTTCTGTCACTTTGTTGTTCAAGAGTTAAGAGAACTAGTTCTCTGTGTAATTGTTAGTGAAAACAAGATTATTTGATGATTCTAAATTGGGAGTTTATGAAAAACAAATTGGAGATTTGAAAATCTACGTTTTGAGTATATAATTTTAATGCGTTTACTTACCATAATCTAATTCCAGATGAATGAGTACTTAATGCACAAAGTTGACTACTTGAACTTAGAAAACTTGAATGTGGTGGAATAAGAAGTGATATCCCATACTGAAAAAGATGGTGAAACTAATTAAGCATATTATATGATAATTCTCACAACATAAATGAACAATCAAGTGTTCTCCATGAGCATCTCTAATGATTTGAAATATTTATTTGGTGGAACCCAACATATTCTACACAATCGAGGAATATTTTTGGTTGAGAAGGGCACCTATAGCATTGAAAATTGGAATATATTAAGGTGGCACCCAACATGTTCTACACCATAGAAGGAATTTAGGTTGAGAAGTGGGGAAGTGGTGTGATCCAACATTCTAAAGGGCAAAGGTACAAAAAAAATCTAAGGTATTGGCCGAGTCCCGGTTAGACACTTACGATTTGACTCGGTCCATTCGGCCCCTTAAGATTATAAAATCGGTACAACCATGCCCTTTCGACTCGGTCCGTTACTGAGTTAACTCAATAACGTCTATTTTTTTTGCTAACGGCGATCTATTCTTCATTTAACAAATTTACAACCTCTAACTCCTAATTTTCCCAAATACTTACGAGCAATAAAAGTTTATTTAGGGTTAATTGGTAGAGAGAGAACTCGTGGATGAATTGTTGACAACCCTCTCGCATCCCTAAGGATTTAGTATTGGTAATTATGTTCATTGTTAATGATATTTGATTTGGATAATCATAAAAAGATTGTTACCAATGCCATTGAGTGTTTGAGAAAACATCATGGTACAAAAATTAATAATCAGGTCAAGATGTGGCAAAATGGTGTTAGAAAAACCAATGGAGATGTTCTTAATGCTTTGATTAGCCTCAAGTGCTCCAACAAAAATCCATTGTTGTCGATTAAAAGGACCAAAGCGCCAGATTAATGTAAATTTTCAATATGTTAAGAAAAATTAATTTAGAAAAGTTGTACGAATTATTTTGATTTTGATATTAATGTATTGGTGATAGGAGATTTTTTAGCAACGATTGTCAATCCATCCAATATTGTTGAATAGGCCATGGCAGAAATGATTAATCAACCACATTTTCTTCATTTTGCTACTAAAGAGCTAGATGAAGTCGTAGGTAAAAACAAGCTAGTTCAAAAATTGAATTTTGTCTAAATTAAACTATATCAAAGCGTTTAGCTAGATTTCATTATGTTGGACCATTCAACCTCCCACATGTATCGGCTGTAGATACTATTATAGGTGGTTATTTCATACCAAAAGGAAGCCATATCCGATTGAGTCGTCTCGACCTAAGGCGGAACCCTAAGGTTAGGAAAGACCCTCTTAAGTTCAAAGCTGAGTGCCTCAATGTAAATGAGTCCTCGGAAGTAGAGCTTCAATGATCCTGAATTGCGAATGTTGTGATTTAGTATCGGAAGACGAGGCTGTCCTGGCGTCAGGCTTAGTTCTAATATGGCAATGATCCTTTTAGCAAGATGAATTCAAGGTTTTGTCGATAGACCACCATCTAAAGTGCCGGAATTGACTTAATTGGGTCTTATGTTGACTTGTCATTGGCTAAGCCATTGATTACTCACTCAATCCCACGGTTGGAACCACAAGTTTAGCAAGAAATAATTTAGAACATAATTTTCATATGACATCTTGTTTATGTTGTCGAAGTTTAGAATTAAATTTTATTCAAGAAAATTTAATAAAGGTGAAACCATTTTATTTGTGAGTATAGTGTCAAGTCAACATGATATATGATATACGTTTATAATAAACGTATATCATATATCATGTTCACTTGACACAAACAATTGAAAAAGAAAGTTTCAATTGATTGGCAGATTGTATTTGGTGAACAAGGTTAGTTCTTGATGGGTTTGAAGGGTTTTATGGGTATTTGGTGAACAAGGTGAGTTCTTGATGGGCTTGAAGTGTTTTATGGGCCTTTGGAGGGAAGTGTGGGTTTGAATGTGATAAGATTGATCACATTTGTCACAAACAAGGCTAAGTATGGACATATGGGGGCGTAAATCAGTACATATTTCAACTCTTTGAATTCCGACGATCGCAATCGGAAAGTGTTCGGATTTCATGGCCAGAGTAGTGCTTACCTTAACGACATAGGCCTACACACTCAAGATTTCTGACTATTGGAGTCTGAAATTATGTTTCATATTTTGTGGTCTAGTTTGATGGTTTGAGCTATATTTTCAATAATTTGACTTGTTTAAACTATATTTGTTGGGAATATTTTGTTTTATTTTACCATTTGCAGGGATTAACAACTTTTTATATATGCTCTTCAATTTTTATTTTAGTTCAAAATGATGGATGTCACGTGCTTTTTTGGGCTGAAATTGATGAGAGTATTTGGGCTGAAATTGATGAGAGTCAGCCGAATCCGATGAAGTGCGAGGCAGATATAGGGGTTTACCGGTGGCTACAATCAGAGACACGATTATTTCAACTTTTGGCTGGAATAAGCTAGAAGTACGAACCTGAGAGGAGGGATATACTCAAAACAGATCCCTTACCAACCGCAGAGGCAGCATACGCCATCCTCTGGTGAGGAGCCGCTCGGCGAGGGCTATAGGGATCGGAACCCGACAGTGTGACGGAGCAAGGTGTACGCAGTGGGTTAGTAGCCCACTCCGACAGTGAGGCTAGTGGTATGGTGGCGAGGGGGGTCCGACCGCCCCGGTCAGGCTAACCCAAGACTGGCGGCGGTGGATCTTCATCCCAGGATAAGGTGGACAAATCAAAACTCAAATGTACTCACTGTGGAATGAACAAGCATACAAAGAAAATGTGCTTTCGATTGGTGGGTTATCCAGAATGGTGGGAAGATAACCACAAGCTGCCCAAAGATAATCGCGGTAAAGTCTCTGTCGCGGTGGGCAACTCGGAGGCCGCCGGCACCATGATCGGAAACTATGGAGGAGAGCGGCAGTGCGGCGGTGATAGAAATGGAGGAATGGGAATGGCAGCTAGGGTTTCTGGCACAGAGAGGGGCGATCGAAGTGAAGAAGAAAAGGCATCGTCTGCCTTTAATTATGAAGGTACCGGGTCGGGTCAACTATTGACCGACCCCTCCCATTTTATTACTTCCCCTTGTATATTTAATATAGTACTTGCTCGTGCCCATGTTACTAGCAGTCAATCCCGGGAGTCATACAAAAATTTATCTTGGATATTTGATTGTGGTGCTATTGACACGATGAACTATGACGCCTCAGATATCTGTGTACCATCTAAGCCTCGTAAAACCCATGTTCAAACTGCGAGTGGTGAAATTACACCGGTCACTGGAGCCGGAATTGTGGCTATTTCCCCTACTCTCAGCATTTTCAATTGCTTATATGTTTCTGCCCTGTCTCACAAGTTACTGTCTATCAGTAATGTCATGAAGGAGTTAAACTGTACTGTACTAATGCATCCTACGTTTTGTTTATTACAGGATATCAGGACGGGGGCGATCATTGGACGTGGCACTGAGCGACGTGGTCTGTACTACATTGATGAAATTACTCAAAAAGGCACCGTGATGCTGACTATCGGAACCGCTTCTTAGGCTATCTGGCTTTGGCACTGGGGTTTTGGGCATCCTTCTGCGGGTTATCTTCACCTTTTATTTCCTAAAATTTTTTCTTCTTCCAATTTGTATTGTGAGACATGTGTTTTGGCAAAGAGCCACAAACAGACTTTTAAACCGACTAATACCCGTGTGTCTTCTATGTTTTCTCTTGTGCACTCTTATGTTTGGGGTCCTGCACCTGTGATAGGTGGTTAAGAATTTAAGTATTTTTTATTATTCATTGATGATCACACACGTATGACCTGGGTTTATTTTTTACGTCACAAATCCGAAGTTTTTTCCAAATTTTCTCTTTCTTATACAATGATTCAGAACCAGTTTAAAACCAATATTCAGACCCTCAGGTCCAATAACGGGGGGAATTTGTATATTCTTATATGACCAAAAGCTTCCACGATAACGGCTTGATTCACCAAACTACTTGTCCTTATACTCCTGAACAAAATGGCATAGCCGAGCGAAAAAATCGAATCATCCTTGAAATTACTCGGGCCTTACTTATCGAGGCTTGGGTCCCTTCCCCATTTCTGGCCTGAAGCTGTGGCTACTGTCGTCTATCTTCTAAACCGGCTACCCACCAAAAGCCTAGACCTTCAGACCCCTCTTCAGTATCTTTCCAAACTCACCCATGTTCCTGTTCCCCTCACTCTCAAACCTCGGATATTTGGTTGCTCTGTTTTTGTTCATTTACCCAAACCCACCCGCACTAAACTTGATCCATGTGTTGTTAAGTGTGTCTTTGTTGGTTACGGTATCCATCAGAAAGGTTATAGGTGCTATGACCCGATGACCAATCGCATGTTCACTACTATGAATTGCGACTTCCTTGAAACCGAATTTTTTTATCATACCCACCTTAGTGGTCAAGGGGAGAGTCATAAGATTGACCCACTAAGTTGGTTACTCAGCCCAAGTAGCCCCCCAGAAGTAGTTCCAAGATACACGGTTAATTGTGCCGCTGAGCCAATTCCTGAAACGTCGGTACAGACCTCTGAGCAAGGTGAACCATCTAGTGCTTCTCTTCCGCACATGATATCTGAGGTAAACGATTCTTCCAATGATGCTCATCCTACAGTTGACACTAATTTATCCAGTTCTGATCCTAATATCGACTCCAGTTCTGTGTTACGTACTGATCAGTCTGTTTCAGATAGTCCTGAATTACCTCATCATGGAGCTCCAGAAACTATGATACATGATACAGGACGATATGTTTTGCCTCCACAAAGCAATAGGGGTGTGCCTCCCAAGAGATATTCTCCAGAAAGAATTACCAGGAAATCCCGATATCCGGTTGGGGATGTTACAAAGGGAAATCTCACAAGTTTAGCAGCAGCATTTCAAACCGCACTGTATGAAGAAGAAAGTCTACCAAGAACAGTCAAAGAAGCTTTCCAGTCAAAACAATGGATAGATGCAATGAAAAAAAGAGATGGATGCTCTTGCCCGAAATAACACATGGGAAACATGCACATTACCGCAAGGGAAGAGACCAGTTGGTTACAGGTGGGTCTTTACCATCAAACGGAAACCTGATGGATCAGTTGAATGATACAAAGCACGATTGGTTGCAAAAGGGTACACACAGACTTATGGAGTGGACTATTCAGAAACATTCTCTCAAGTGGCTAAGATGAATACCGTGAGAGTGTTACTCTCCCTAGCAGCAAACAGAGATTGGGCACTTCATCAGTTTGACGTCACCAATGCCTTTTTACATGGAGAATTGACCAAAGAAGTGTATATGGAAGTGCCACCGGGTTTCGAGTCTGAGTTTGGAGAGAAGGAAGTATGTCGACTGAGAAAAACACTCTATGGACTTAAATAATCTCCAAGGGCCTGGTTTGGAAGATTTACCGGGGCCATGAAGAGCTATGGGTTTTTTCAAAGTAACTCCGACCATACCCTATTCTTGAAGAAACGAGGGAGTCTCCTCACGTGTCTAATCATTTATGTGGATGATATGATCATCACAGGTAGTGACATGGAGGAGATTGACAACCTTAAGAAGAATCTTTTCTTGGAATTCGAGATGAAAGATTTGGGAACTCTCAAGTACTTCCTTGGCATTGAAGTTCTTAGATCGGCTAAACGGATCTTCATTTGCCAGAAGAAGTATACTCTTGACCTCCTTACGGAAGTTGGAATACTTGACTGCAAACCTGCTGATACTCCTATCGCAGTGAATCATCATTTACAAATTGTTGAGGGGGCTGAAACTGCAGATCAAGAACAGTATCAACGGCTGGTTGGGAAGCTTATCTATCTTTCCTACACTAGACCTGATATCGCCTATGCAGTTGGGGTGGTCAGTCAATTCATGCACAAACCTCAGACGGATCATATGAAAGCTGCTATGAGAATTGTACGATACCTTAAGGGTACGTATGAATATGGATTGTTCTTTGGAAAGCATGGACACTCGAAGATATATAGGTACACAGATGCAGATTGGGCCGAAAATCCAATAGACAGAAGATCCACTGCTGGATATTTCACCTTTGTTGGAGGTAATCTTGTCACATGGCGAAGTAAGAAGCAAAAGGTGGTAGCCCTATCTAGTGCCGAAGCCGAGTTCAGAGGTGTTAAGAGTGGAATAGCTGAACTGCTATGGTTGCGAAAATTGTTAACAGAGATGGGGTTCGGTCCGAATCAGAAGTGACAACTTCACTGTGACAACAAAGCAACAATTAGTATCTCTAAAAATCCAGTTCAACATGACTGAACAAAGCATGTGGAGGTAGACCGACATCTCATCAAAGAAAAATTGGAGGCTGGAATCATTGATCTTCCATTTATCCAATCTGAGGATCAACTTGCAGATAGCCTGACCAAGGTTGTGAATTCAAGGATCTTTACGAGAGTTCTTGACAAGTTGATCGAGTATTAGAGATCCCAATACTCAACTTGAGGGGGAGTGTCAACAATCTCGATCCCAAAATAGATATCCGTAAATCCTGCAAGAATCAATTAAAAGGATTAGCACTTTGTATATGATTTGTTTCCTTAACTATGGATTTAGTTTTCTTTATGTACTTCCCTTGTAACTGCAATTGGTATCAAGCAATTCAATACAATTGAGATTCAATACTCGTTCATCTAGAGAGATTCTCCCAACCTTCTCTTTCAATTATGTCTTATATTAATTCTAACACTACAAGTACAAAGAATAGGAATAGATCCCTTAATTTCTTAATATTCTCTATAGGACCCATTTGAAAGATGTTATTTTAATTAAACTCACTAAACAAACAAGTAAATAAAATCAACCTAATGCGAAAACACGCGTATTGGAATTTTGTAAAGAGAATAAAGTGATTAAGACATATTATAGAGTTCTCGAATCATTATTTAATACAATCATTTAGGGCATGGCTCGTATGAATTAATGAAATTGCCATTTCTATCTACATTGCTAATCTCTTCACTAGCATGTTTTTACGACGTGGAATCATCATTCCTGTAAGAATCCGTATTCCAATAAATATGAGATTAACGATTTCTTCTCTGCCCATGATATTATCCATTCACAATCATCAAATAATAAATTTTCTTTATCTTGTTTCAAAAGTATGCCTGTTATTTTTTATTACACGACAAATGAAATCGTATATGCTTATAAAAGAATTTATAAAATGTTGAAACCGATTGTTTATAACTATTGGTTTGTTATTTGTTTTGGATATGTTTTGTCTTTCTTTATTTTCTTGTGCAGGAAGATATAATTGGTTAAGATATTCTAGGAAGGTTGTTATGCGTGATCTAGGAGTTGATTGAGTCAAAAGGTTGTTATGGAAGTTGCAAACTTGCGGCGCAAATCTAGGAATGAAGAGATCGAGTTGTTATTTGGAGTAGAGACCAAGTATTGAGTTTTGTATAAATAGGAATCAATTGTATTGTGTTATATACGAATTCTTAGTGAGATATATTCAGATCTGTAATAGAATTCTAGATTTCTACAAGTGTTAGTTAAGACAACTTTAGTCACAACCTTCTGTGAAGGAAGAGATAAAGTGTCTTAAGTTTAGTAAGAGTTTACTTGTAGTGTTTTTGTAATTCACATAATCGTATAGTGAAGATTTCACCCTGAGGCACTTCACAAGATTATAGAAATATAATCTCGTGAAATTTTACAATCCATTGTCTGTTTCTATATTTCCGCTGCGTATACAAAGTTGTCTCAACTTCATATACAACTTTGATCACAACTCTGTCAGAACCGAGAGTTCGGTTTTTTCAATTGGCATCGAGAGCAGACACTTGACACACTAAGTGGTGATCCGTTTTCGTAAAGCACAATGGATTGCACGAACCCGTTGTTCAACAAACCTCCTGTTCTGGATGGCATGAACTATTCCTTCTGGAAAGTTCGAATGAGATCATGCATCAAATCGATTGATGCAAGAGCATGAAATGCCGTACAAAAGACATGGACGCATCCTAAGACCGTGGATACTGATGGAGACTCGTACCGCACCCCTCCGTCAGAATGGACCAGGGAACAAAATGAATAAGCTACCTACAATGATAAGGCACTCAACGCAATTCAATCCTCCTTAGATGTTCAAATGTTCAAACTCATAAGAAATTGTGAGTCGGCCAAGGAAGCATGGGATATACTTCAGCAACATTGCGAAGGTGATGTTGGAATTAAAGAATCGAGGCATCGGGGATTCTTACCACGAAATTTGAAAACTTGAAAATGGAGGATGATGAAATCGTTGCAGACTACTACAACAAGCTGCTTGAGATAGCAAATGAATGTACTGATCTTGGTGATCCGATCACAAACAAAAGGTTAGTCTCAAAAGTCTTGAGGACGCTAACACCTCATTTTGACATGAAGGTAGTAGCAATTGATACGGCTTCGAATACTGGATGCCTGGACTTTACTAAACTGATGAATGACTTGAAGACCTTCGAGATGGAATTAAATGAAAACGGTGGACATAAGAAGAAGGGAATTGCCTTGACTGTCGGGACAACTTCAAAGTCCACTTCAGCTTATGACGAATAAGAGGATGAAGATCTTGAAGAAATCAATGAAAAGAATCCTGATTATGCTCTTCTTACCAGAAGACTTAACACTCTCATTCGAGCTAGCAGAGGGAAACAACAAAAGGGAGGTGGTGAACAATGCAAGCCTCGAAATGATTGTTCCGGATCCTTGGTTCTCTACGAAAGATTGAACACACCTGGAAAGGAACCAAAGATCATAAAGCGTGCTGCATCTGACCATTTCAGACCAAAGGAAGTGAAAGACTTCTCTACTGTTCAATGTTATGAGTGCAAAGGATATGGGCACTTTGCAAACGAGTGTCCGAACACTTTTAGAAAACTTGGGAAACAAGTTAATTTTCTATCTCTTAGTGACAGTGAACTAGACACTTCAGGGATTTATGTAGAGGAGATACCAGATGATGCACCAAATGAGCACGCAGCCTTAACTGCAGTATGTGTTGAAGAGAACAAGTCGAGTCACACTGAAGTTGAGATAACTTCTGAAAGGTATGATGAGTCCTATTACAAAACCCTTTTTTGCTTCAACACTGTTACAACTGCTGCAGATGAGGAGGAAGAAGTCTCTGAAGAAAAACCATTGGAGTTATTGGTAAAAATTCAAGGACTCTACAAGGAGTTATACTTAAAATAGAGCAAACAGTGCAAAGTGGTGGAGTCACTTAATGAAGAAAGCACTATCCAGAAGGCATCACTAGCAAAGCTGGAAGTGATGCTGACAAAGAAAGATGCTGAGATTGACAATATGAAGATCCAGCTCAACCATGCAAATGAGACTTTCAAAAGACTCAACACCGGTACTTCCAAGCTAGATGAGGTTCTTGCTCAAACTCAGGTAACTTCACATGGGATAGGCTATGATAAAAGTGTGAAGCCCGCCTTTACACAAATCATGTCTACCCATGGAAAACCATTTGTAAAAGCAAAGGAAGTTCTCTCCATTTCGTTAGTAAAAAGGAAACGTAGGAAGTACATTTGTCATTATTGTTTCCTCCCTGGACACATTAAACCTTTCTGTCATAGATTCTTGCAAGAACACCAAAAGGAGATGCATATGAGGAAACAAGCTTCAAATCCTATCCTTACAAGAAAGGGTGACAAATCCAAGAAACTGGTATGGAGACCCAAAGTTACTGCCACAGTTATCTGCCAAGTGGTCTTCACTGCATCAACAGATAATAACTCAACTACTTGGTACTTTAATAGCGGATGCTCACGTCACATGACTGGTTCTAGATGTTACCTATCAAACTATCAAAGAGTAAATGGTAGCGAAGTAACCTTTGGAGGAGGATCAAATGGAAAAATTGTAGGACGCGGAACCTTGGACAGTCCTGGACTCCCAAAGTTGGCTAATGTGTCACATGTTGAAGGGCTGACAGCAAATCTCATTAGCATCAGTCAACTATGTGATGACAACTTCAGCGTCATCTTTGATAAAGAAAGTTGCACTGTGATGGACAGCAACAGAAACCATGTGATCTCAGGGGTAAGGTCTTCCAATAATATCTATGAGACTAACAGAAACAGTTGTCTAAGTGCGCAGGTGAATGATGTGCAGCTTTGGCATCAAAAATTGGGACACACCAATTTCCGTAATATGAAGAATCTCCAAAGACTAAATGCTGTTCTAGGAGTTCCCAAGTTGAACATTTCAAGTCCTAGCCTCTGTGGTGATTGTCAAAAGGAAAAACAAGTCAAAGCATCGCACCCTGTTGTGACAACTTCTGAGAGACCTTTCACAACTCAAAGCTGCTTCGAACTACTTCACATGGACCTTATGGGACCAGCTGAAGTTGAAAGCCTTGGAGGTAAGAGGTATTCTTTTGTCGTTGTAGATGATCTTTCAAGGTATACTTGGGTGAAATTTTTAAGATATAAAGGTGAAACATATGATACCTTCTTAGAATTGTATGCTACGATCAAAAACTTTTATCACGCTTGTGTTAAGAGGTTGAGAGCTGATCATGGGAGGGAGTTTGAGAATATACAACTCCTCAACTTTTGTACAAAAGAAGGTATTCATCATGAATACTCATCCCCAAAGACACCTCAGCAAAATGGTGTGGCCAAGCGAAAGAATAGAACTTTACGAGAGATGGCCACTATAATGCTGCACTCGAAGAAGTTGGCTAAATTTGTTTTGGGCTGAAGCGTTAAATACCGTATGTCATGTAAGTAATCGAGTAAACCTAAGAATCGAAACCACCATGACGTCATACGAGATTCTGAATGGTAAGAAACCCAACCTGAAATATTTACATGTATTTGGTTGTGTTTGTTATATTTTGAATGATAGGGACTATCTTTACAAGTTTGACCCTAAAAGTGACAAAGGTGTGTTCATTGGTTACTCACTTAACAGTCATGCCTATCGTGTTTATAACCTCGGGACCAAAACTGTAATGGAGAGTGTGAATATAAGATTTGATGATATGGCTAGTTTGTATACTCCTACTGATGATACTGATGGTGTAATTGAGATTCAGGGAAATACATGAAACACCGATACAGAACAAGTTGACCCTGAAGTTGAGCCCACTTCAGCGACAAACAAGGATACATCTTCCGATGAACCTGAATCTGATCTTGACGATTCAGAAATCCCAGCAGTAATTCAAGGAAGTGTTCGAAGAGACCCTCCGAAGAAAATTCGCAAAGATCATCCAATTGACCAAGTTATTGGAGATGTTCACGAAGGGATCCGAACAAGAGGTAAAGCCATTACCAACCACAAGGAATTGGTAAGGATGGTGTGTTTGTCGTGTGTCATAAATGAAGTTGGTAGTGTTGTGTTTCTGTCCATGATTGAACCTAGGAATGTAACCGAAGCCTTAAAAGACGAGTTTTGGATTAGTGCAATGCAGGCCGAACTACTTGAGTTTGTGAGGAACAAAGTCTGGACACTTGTGCCCAGACTTTCTGGAATAAATGTCATTGGGACTAAGTGGATATTCAAAAATAAAACTGATGAATTTGAGAATATCATCAGAAATAAGGCTCGATTAGTTGCCCAAGGTTATACTCAGGTAGAAGGTATAGACTATGATGAAACCTTTGCTCCGGTTGCACGAATAGAGTCAATTAGGCTTTTATTTGCCATTGCATGTTACCTTAACATCACTCTTCACCAGATGGACGTTAAGGCAGCTTTTCTCAATGGAATTTTGGAAGAAGAAGCTTATGTGGAACAACCCAAAGGTTTTGAAGATCCAACAAACCCAAGTCATGTATATAAATTACATAAGGCATTATACGGACTAAAACAAGCTCCAAGAGCTTGGTATAGTCGGCTAACGGAATTCTTGCTTGAGTTTGGATTTTCCAGGGGTCATGCTGATAGAACTCTATTCCTCAAGAAAGATAAAGACATGCTTACAATCGCTCAAATCTATGTCGACGATATAGTGTTTGGGTCGACAAGTGAGAAAGCTTTGAAGGAATTTGTTGAAGTAATGTCCACAACTATTGAAATGAGCATGGTTGGTGAGCTTAGTAATTTTCTTGGACTTCAAGTCAAACAAAAGGAAAATGGTGTTTTCGTCTCACAGACAAAATATGCCAAAAACCTTGTAAAGAAGTTCGGTTTGGAGAATGCAAAGCACATGAGAACTCCAATGAGCACAACTGAAAAATTGTCAAAGGATGCAGTTGGACCTGAAGTTGATCCAACCTTGTATAGATCAATGATCGGGAGCCTTCTCTATCTAACTGCTAGTCGACCTGATATCATGTACAGTGTGTATGCATGTGCTCGATTTCAGTCTTGTCCCAAGGACAAACATCTTAAGGCGGTCAAAAGGATCATTTGGTATGTTGCCGGAACTTGTGAATTGGGTTTATGGTTCACAAAGGACACAACAACAGATCTTGTTGGATACAGTGATGCTGATTGGGCTGGAGAAATTGATGATAGACGGAGTACAAGTGGAGGATGTTGTTACTTAGGAAACAACCTCATTTCTTGGCACAGCAAAAAGCAAAATTGTATCTCATTGTCCACAGCCGAGTCTGAATATGTGGCTGCCGGGAGCTGTTCAACTCAATTGATATGGCTGAAGTCGATGCTGGATGATTATGGCCTAGAAAGCAATTCCTTGATAATGCTCTGTGACAATACAAGTGCCATCAACCTCGCAAAAAACCCTGTCCACCACTCCAAATCCAAGCATATTCATTTAAGGTATCATTTTATTAGAGATTTAGTTGAAAAGAAGCTATTAAGGTTAGAGTATATTAGTACAGACAATCAACTGGCTGATTTATTTACAAAAGCTTTAAGCTATGAGAGATTCTCAATTTTGAGAAAATCTCTTGGCTTGTGTTCAATATAAAAATTACAGTTGACCCAACTGTTGTCACAACTTTTGGCATATCATCGTTAACTATGAAGTTGAACAGATTCGAGGATGAAAAAGCCTATTTTTAGGTGAAATCATGATTGTTCTTATAAAATCATATAACTAGATCAAAGATCTTAGATAAATGATTTTTATGAGATTCTTTTGGTTATTCATCTATTCATCATCTGTTTCTCTTCTTAATAAGTTTTCTATGATGTATCAAAAGTTCTCTGATGAATAAATTTTTTGGTGACAATAGTTGGATAATTATTAATAAAAAAAAACAAAAATTTGAAAGTCAGTTGAATGTATCTGGAAATGTATCTTACTCTATCTTTAATACTCATTTTGACTATATCTTTAATTTATTGATTCCTATTTATTTGGAGGCGGGTATCTATCAACTATATTTATATCCCTTTATTTTTCATTCTTGTCATTTTCATTTAGATTCTCTTCTGAAAACTCTTCATCTTCCCGAAACCCTTCTCTTTCATTCTCCAATCCTTCGCCATGAATCCCGATAAGTTGAAACAGATCCAGGAGCTCTTCAATGATCCAGAGGCGTCAGCCTATCTCCGACACTTGTCTACCTTTCCCCCACAACCTTCGTTCTCTCCGCCACAACCCATTCTTCCTAACCCTTTCCGGTTTCTTTCACCGGACTCCACCCCAATTCTTCGACCTAAGGTGCTTCTGTCTCCATCTAAGGGAAATACGCCAATGGAGATTTCTCCAGAAATTGCAAGTTGTTCTGAGATTCAATCTCACCCGCTTGCATTACCGGCCTCCTCTCTAACAATCGACTCTTCTCAGGCTATAATACTCACTCCCGACGGAGTGATTATGACAGCTATCGATACTCCAGTTCTTGACATACAAGTCCTCGACACTCCAGTTCTTGCCAAAGACCAAATCGACCCATTTCCTTCTTCCGATGAAGGAAACATATACAATGAAGGACCAATTGAGGTCTTATTTTCTGAAATTGAGGAGGAAACAAAGGAAGAGATGCCTGAGAAGTCTACTCCAACACATTCCCCGCCCAAGAAGAAATCTACAAAATCGAAGAAGGCTCCTCCAATTAGACGGTCCAAATGTTTTCTTGTGACTGGTAGTTCCTCGAGAACTCCAGTGGAGCCAATTGAGATCATCAATGAAGCTGAAGAAGAGGAGGAGTGTGAAGAAGAAAATAATTCGGGTGAACAAACTCTTTCAGATTCTGAAGCTGATGATGAAGTTGAAGAGACTGTTGTTTCAAAAAAGGGCAAAAGAAAGATCTCTTTCTCTTCTCCCTCGAAAGGTCGTGGAAAAGCTGTGAAGAAAACTAAGCGGATTGTTGCTCAAACTGAGGAGGATGCTGACTCTGATTCGGATTTAGAGGTATCAAAGGCTAACTCAATTTTATTTTATTCCGATCTTGCTAAGCGAAATTGGGAATTCTTTAAGAATAGGGAAATCTTGAATGATCGAGTAGTAGATTTAAAAGATTTTTTTGGATACAATTTGGTTGAATTTTTGAAGAAAAGAAAAGTGTTGGGGAGTGTAACTTATGCTAAGCCTTATGTTGCTGAAGTAGTTAGATATTTCTATGCAAATTTGACACATGATTTTGGGAACCCTGCCTCTAAGCAATACGGTAAAGTCTATGTACGTGGGAAGGTATTCATAGTTACTCCTGCTAGGATTAACAAATTTTTGGGAATACCTAATGTTATTGAAACTGATGAGGGGGTTGATGAAGAGTTGGAAGCTAAGATGGCAGATGTGTTAACTGGTGGCCAAACTGAGATGTGGGTGGCTAACAAGAAACCGAATAGACTTGCTTCTGTTCTAACTTCACTGTTTTCAACACTTCACAAAATCTCTGTCTCAAACTGGATTCCTACTTCTAACACAATGATGGTGCCTTTTGAGCATGTTTGTCTACTCTATAAGGTGTATATGAGAGAAAAGGTGAATCTAGGGCAACATATTTTTAATTCAATTGCTGAAAATGCCATGTCCAAGTCCAACAAGAAGTTGGTAGTTCCCTCTCTTATTTACAACATGCTCTTGGACCAAGGTTTTAAGCCTACAAAGAAGGATATTCTCACGGCCAGACTTCCTCTTCAGACTGTTCAAAAGGGCCTTTCTTGCTGAGTCCAGAACTCGTGATCTTTCATGGAGTAATGTTACTGAGACTGTTCCTCCATCTTCAGATCATCTTTGTTCTATTCCTATATTTGTGTTGCAGGAATAGATTGACCTCTATACTGCCCAGATAGAGATCTTTGCCAAACAAAGAAAAGTATTCCAACGACTTCTTTCTTCCCAAAAAGTGGGAGAATCTGGTTGTGGAGAAGGCAGTAGCAAAGGCAGAGGAAGGGCAAGGGCAGCAGCAAGTGAAGAGGAGGAAACTGATGAGCAAGAGGAGGAGGAGGAGGAGTAAAGGAAGAAGAAGAAGGAAGACTGCAGATTGTTGCAAATTTGTTTATGCTGATGTTTTATCAAAACAATTTCTCAAAACAATTTACTTTGTTTTTGTGTTTAAACACTATGTTTATTTTATGTTTATCTATCTGCTGAAACTGACTTATTGATCTTTTGATAAAGATTTTCTTTTTGCTGATAATTGATAAATGAATAGTGTTGGATGACACTTTGTTTTGGGAAGTTTGCATGACAGGGGGAGCAACTGCATTATGTTTTGTTTTTTATTATACTTGTTGTGTTCTGAGTATTTATTTAGGGGGAGTTTAGTTATGTTGCATGCTTGAGGTTGTTTTGGGAAGAAAGACAAAAAGGGGGAGATTGTTGAAACCGATTGTTTATAACTATTGGTTTGTTATTTGTTTTGGATATGTTTTGTCTTTCTTTATTTTCTTGTGCAGGAAGATAATTGGTTGAGATATTCTAGGAAGGTTGTTATGCGTGATCTAGGAGTTGATTGAGTCAAAAGGTTGTTATGGAAGTTGCAAACTTGCGGCGCAAATCTAGGAATGAAGAGATCGAGTTGTTATTTGGAGTAGAGACCAAGTATTGAGTTTTGTATAAATAGTAATCAGTTGTATTGTGTTATATACGAATTCTTAGTGAGATATATTCAGATCTGTAATAGGATTCTAGATTTCTACAAGTGTTAGTTAAGACAACTTTAGTCACAACCTTCTATGAAGGAAGAGATAAAGTGTCTTAAGTTTAGTAAGAGTTTACTTGTAGTGTTTTTGTAATTCACATAATCGTATAGTGAAGATTTCGCCCTGAGGCACTTCACGAGATTATAGAAATATAATCTCGTGAAATTTTACAATCCATTGTCTGTTTCTATATTTCCTCTGCGTATACAAAGTTATCTCAACTTCATATACAACTTTGATCACAACTTTGTCAGAACCGAGAGTTCGGTTTTTTCATAAAATGTAAAGTTAATCATAATAAATTATTAATATTTTTTTCTGAAAATCGTAACACATTAAAATTCATGAAAATTGTACTAACTACGTATCTCATGATTCACATTGGTTAGGTTAATTAAAGAAATATTAATCAAGAAGAAATAATAAATAAAGGTTTCACATTGCTAGATCATGTGTTGTTCTGGCCGGCTAGTTTTGAAAACTAAAAAATTATACAAAAATGAGAGCAATCATATTATTTTATGGATTAAATAATTATCATATCAAGAAATAAATAAAAAATAAAAAGAGATGCACCGGGCGAGTTAGCTGCAGAATTATTAATATTACTGAAGAAGAAATAATTTTAAATTGTTTCACATTAGGTCAACCTTAATATATTATTTAAACATATTCCAGATCTATTAGCTTAATAAAGTGCACAATGTCTCATTTCATCCGAGTTTTAGTACTCAAGATATTGAACTTTCGAGAAATTAAATAGTGCACGATTAATGTATGTTTGTAATAGATAATTGTAATATTTTAATTTTCTAAAAATTAATTTTTGTGAGATGATCTTTATTTTATTCAAACTTATAACTCTTACCTATACAAGTTAGTGTGTTGAGGTGTAACCGACACCCAATTGGCCACTAAGTGTCCTGGTGGAGTCAATTGGAAACTCATGGAGATTACATGTACACATTCTAAGAATGAACCCAGTTTGTATTTGTTTATTTCTTTTTCTTTCAATTCAGTTTCTTGTAATATGCATTTCTTTATTTCTTGTTCTTTTAATTCAGCCTCTTTTAATTTGCATTATTTTAGTTCTTGTTCTTTTATTCAGTTTCATATAATCTGCATTTACATTCTTTCTATTATTTTTCTGTACATCAAATCAAATCCAGAATTCAAATTAAAGCAGATACCGGTTACAAATTGTTTTCATCAAACGCTTATGTTCGAATTCTACTACCCATAAAATGTTTCCCATTTTGCTTTTTTCTGTTGATTCTTTGAAAGTTAATTTCACTTTTATTTATTTGAGTATTTTGTTATTAATTAAAGTAATCAGTTTTTTTTTTGTTATTTTGTGTTATTTATTTTTGTTAATTTTGTATTTTTCGTAGTTTTTTTTCTTTTTGTTTAACAGATCTGATGAACCGGATTAGCTTGAATTAGTTAATGGTAACTTAAGATTTTATGTTTTAGGTTGAAATTTTTTGTTGACAGAAAATCTAATCACTTAATTTTGTCATGATGATTTCGTTAAATATTATAAATTTTATTTAATCTAAAAAAAATGCGCCAACAGGAAAATAAGTTTAGAAAGTATTTTATATATATATACTAATTTTTCATAAAATTATTCATGTCTATTTATTACTATAATTTTGTAATTTGTTTAGTAATTTAATTAACAGTATATTAATTTAGTTTTTGTCTAATACAATATTTTTTTATTGCTCATTAAAATGGGTAAAATATTACACATTGCATAAAATTTACACCAAATGTCAGAAATTGTATTTTTTTTATTACATATAGCTGCCCCACAAAAAAAGATGTATTAACTAATATCTCATGTTTCTACCCTATTATTGGTTAGGTTAATTAAAAAAACTTTAATGAAGAAGAAATCACTAAAAAAAGTTCCAAATTGCTAGATCATGTGATGATCTAGCTAGCTAGTATTGAGAAGATTAAATAATTGTCATGCCAATAAATAATAATAATATAATAATAACAACAACCACAAATGTATGGTAGGGGCAGACTAGCAGGGAGTGTGTGAGAGCCTCCCCCTCTAACTCCAAACGGAAAATTACATGTAAATTTTTTAAAAAGTAAAAAAATAAATTAATAAATATGATCCACCCAACCCCAAAAAGAAGATTTACATGTAAATTTTTAAAAAGCAAAAAAAAAAAAATACATATGACCACCCCCCCCAACCCCCAAAAAGAAAATTAATTACATATAAATTTTTTAAAAAGTAAAAAAATAAGTTAATACATATGATTATTAGTGAAGAATAATTCGACCATCTAATGAAAAATTTATGGTTCCGCTATTGAGTTAGCTGTAGAATTATTAATAGCTTTGTACAAGAAATAATTTAAAATGGTTTCACATTAAGTCAACTGTTGTGGTATCGCCTAGCTAGGGTTACACCTCTTGATTCCCTACCCCTTGCGGTTCCTAACACTCGCTACTCAAGTAGCTAGAAACAGAAAACAGAAGATTACAAGATGAAGCAACAACGATGTCTAATCTAGGGTTTCTTCAAGCTGCCGCAGCAGTAGCCTCAGAGATGAAGGTCAAGCGAACCTTCAAGGTTCTTCACAGGCACCAAACTCTTCAGATCTGCAGCAAAGGCAAAGAAACAAGTGAGATAACACAGCAGATAAGTAGAAGAAAGAGACAAGGAAAGACAGAGAGCAATCGGGTGTGGGAAAAGGTGCCCAAGGCACAGCGGCTCAGATTTTCCCACTGGGATCGGCAGCAGCCCTCTCCGGCGACCGGAGAACAGTCCTGGGAAAGGGGAAGAGGAAGTTAAGGCTAGGGTTTGGAGGAGGCGACGGGTTTCCTCCTTTCTCTCTCTCAGCACACTCCTCCCTTACACTCAGCAGCCAAACAGGAGCCGATTGGCAGAACTCCGGCCAGAGAAACCGAGGGAGCGAGGTGAGAAGATCCAGAAAGAGAGAGAGAGAATATGAGATAAGATTGATAAATCGAGCGTTTCTAGAGTGAGAGGGGAGAGAGATATTATAGATGCTTCTAGAGCATAGGGAAATACCAACTGCCTTAATGCAGTTTAGATTAGGAAGTTGGATCGTCATTAGGGTTTAGGATTTGGGGCTTGGGCCGGGTAGATAGGATTTAATTGTAATTGGGCCAGAAAAGGACAAATGGGCCATTTCCCAACATTTCCACCTTGGCCCTTTTGGACTGTTTCCATCACCAAGGAAGAGGACCTGCCAAAAAGAAACACACGAGATTATCATCATTGCCAGTTATTTTTACTCATGAATGTAACACAAAGTCACACTAAGAGAAGGAGGAGTTAAACACTATGCGTGTTTAATCCAGTCTCTACCACGCGAGACCAACCCAAATTAACAAGTCTCTGGTCTCAATAGATCATTGACATTCATGAACTTGTTCAAACCTAGCTAAAAGTACCAGGGAAAAATCACCAACTTGAGGCCACAACTGCCTCAGAGATAAGGATGGGACTTAGAACCACAGAATCAACTGTGAGATCCCATCATAGATCCCATAAATATTAACCAAAGTCCATGTTGAGGGACTTCATGCAAGACTCCAGCTTTGCAACTGGTAGGCACTTAGTGCCCATATCTGCAGGGTTAAACTCAGAGGGGATCTTATCAAGCAATACCTCTCCTTTCTCTACTATGTCTCTTATGAAATGATATCTCACATCAATATGCTTTGTTCTATCATGAAAGACTGGGTTTTTACAAAGTTGGATGGCTGATTGGCTGTCAGAATAAAGCAGGGGTTTATCATCAATGAAATTAATTTCAGTTAACACACCATTCAGCCATATAGCTTCTTTTACAGCTTCTGTAGCTGCAATGTATTCTGCCTCAGTGGAGGATAAGGCAACAATACTTTGTAATTGTGATTTCCAACTTATACAAGAACCACATAGAGTGAACACATATGATGTTGTAGATTTTCTGTGATCCCTGTCATTTGCATAATTAGAGTCCACATAGCCAACACATTTTACTCCATCAGGGGATTTTGAAAAAGTTAATCCACAAGAGGCAGTGGATTTCAAATATCTTAACAGCCATTTCAGTGCTTCCCAATGGGGCATGCCAGGATTGGCCATGTATCTGCTTAGGCAAGATACAGCATAAGCTATATCTGGTCTAGTGCTTATCATCAGATACATGACTGATCCAATGGCATTAGCATAGGGAATATTTGCCATTTCTTTTAACTCAAAATCACTCTTGGGGCATTGATCTTTACTCAACTGAATGTGAGATGCAAGTGGGACAGAAACAGGCTTGCATGCATGCATATCAAATTTTTTCAATATTTGTTCAACATAAGAGGATTGATGCAGCAGTAAAGAATGTTTATTTCTATCCCTATCAATGTTCATACCTAAGATTTTCCTTACATCTCCCAAATCCTTCATATTGAAGTTGGCACAGAGTTTAGTTTGGACATTCTTTACAGTCATCAAGCAGGGACTTATCAGCAACATGTCATCAACATATAGGAGCAGAAAGACAGGCACAGGGGATGTCATATAATAAAGACAGTGATCAAACATGCTTCTGCAGAATCCCATGCTTTTCATGCAGTTATCAAATTTAATGTTCCACTGCCTAGGTGACTGTTTCAAACCATACAAAGATTTCTTTAACAAACATACATGATCAGGATGATTATTATCAATAAAACCTTCAGGTTGTTGCACATAGATGTTGTTTTCAAGTTCTCCATGCAAAAAGGATGTTGTTACATCCATTTGTTTGAGTTCCCAATCAAAATGAGCAGTTAATGCAAGCATGATTCTCACAGTGGTAAACTTAACAACAGGAGCAAAAATTTCATTATAGTCAACACCTTCTTTTTGAGTGAATCCTTTTGCAACCAGCCTAGCTTTATATCTAACATTGTTAATTTCTTGTTTTATCTTGAAGAGCCACTTACATTCCACAACAGAGCAATCATCAGGTTTCTCAACTAAAATCCAAGTTCCATTATCGTGTAATGATTTCATCTCATATTTCATGGCCTCAACCCATTTTTCAGAATCAGGACAAGCAACAGCAGCTTTGTAGGTTTTAGGCTCAGCTGATTCAAGGTTATTAAACACATTGAAGGCATAAAATGATAAATTGCAACCATTATACCTGGAAGGGGCTTTAATTACCCTTCTAACTCTATCTCTTGAAAGTACATAATCATTTAGGTTCATTTGCTCAAAGTTATGCTCAGAATTATGCTCAGAATTATGTTCATGAAGAGACTCAGATGATTCAGAAACATTCATGTGATCAGAAGCATTTGAAGCAGAATCATCAGTATTAATATCATTTTGATTGTTCATATTATCATGCAAAACATGTTCAATGAGAAGAGGTTCCACCTTAGACAGATCATGGATAAAGGTAGCATCAGAAGGTTTCTCCACCTCACAGGGAGCAACAGAAGGTGAGGATTTCATCAAACATGGAAAGTCATTCTCATTGAAAATAACATCTCTACTAATACAAGTTTTAAAGCCAGGTAGAGTCTTATCCCACAGTCTATAGCCCTTTACCCCTTCAGGATAGCCAAGAAAGATGCATTTTCTAGCTCTTGGTTCAATCTTACTTAACCTTTGATGTACATAGGCACAGCAACCAAACACTTTTAAGTTATCAATGCAAACAGGTTTATTCAGGAACACAGACTCAGGTTGCCTTCCTAGTAAAGGGACAGAGGGGGATCTATTTATAAGATAACATGCAGTCATTAGAGCTTCCCCCCAGAATGGCTTATCAAGCCCTGAGCCTGCAAGCAGGCTCCTAACTCTCTCCAAGAGAGTTCTATTCATTCTCTCTGCAACCCCATTCTGCTGGGGGTTGTAGGGAACAGATTTATGTCTTTTAATTCCCACTTCACTGCATAGATTGTCCATGGCATGATTACAAAATTCCAAACCATTGTCAGTTCTTAAGCATTTAATTCTCATATTGGTTTGATTTTGTATTTCAGCAATCCATTTTGAAAATTTCATGAACACATCAGATTTATTTTTCATTAAGAAAACCCATGTTTTTCTTGAAAAGTCATCAATAATAGATAAGAAGAACATGTTACCACCATGGGTTGGGACCTTTGAAGGTCCCCAAACATCTGCATGCAAGTATTCTAGAATATGAGAACTCAATTTCATTTTTGGATATGCAGCAGACAAAGGGAATGGGGATTTGTGTTGTTTTCCCAACAAACAAGGTTCACAGAAAGGCATAGAAGATACTTTATCATTTTTAAAAGCTCCTGCCTTATTCAAAATGTCTAATCCCTTGTTACTCATGTGACCTAATCTTGTATGCCAAAGATGAGTTTTATCAGATTGGACCAAGTTTGCAGACAAGATAGGCATAGGTTTAGCAATCACAGAGTGCAGGTCTCCCTTTCTAGGAGCATCAAAATAGTGCACAGAATTCATTTCAAATCTGAAGCATTTTTGGTTCACAGATCCATAAAGCAATTGATCAGCCAATTTTGAGACAGATAAGAGATTAAACTTCAATTTTGGCACATATCTCACATTCTGCAGATTGATCATGCTATTATTTTCAAATTTCAGGCATATGTCACATTTTCCTTCAATATCACACTGTTGGCCATCAGCTAATGCAACAGATCCACACATAGACAGATTAAGATTTGAGAAAATGTGCTTGTGTGGAGTGACATGAAAGGTGCATCCAGAGTCAATTAGCCACTCAGAATCAAGCATGGAGTTTGACACAGCATTAGACAGATTTATGAATTGGAAATCAGAAGTAGTGTGAACCATATACATTTCTCCCCTATCATATTCAGGTTCATCGTTGTCACACCCAAAACACTCAGGGTTGTACTGCATGGTGAGATTAGCATGATGATTCCCAAAACCCCTCCCCTTCTTAGGTTGTTTACACCTATTAGAGAAATGACCAGATTTCCCACAATTCCAACATGTTTTCTTAGGTTTTTGGTCTTAGGATTGGAAATTTTGGGGTGAGGATCTGAAAGGTTGATTTCTGGGAGGATAATGGTTTTGCCTTTGAGGATTTTGAGGGGTAAATCGGCTACAAGAAGGCTGGAACAAATTGTTAGATTTATCAATTCTGCACTCCCTCCTATGTCTTTCTTCAAGTTCAGTTTCTCTGTTATGCTGTTCTGCATTTAATACACTGGGGTTTTCTGGGTTGAAATCTATATAGGGCCTGCTTTTGAAGTTTTTATTTACATACATGATTTCATTTTGCAGAGGCTTAGAGCTTAATTTCTTAATTTCATTTTCTTTAGCCTTTAACCCAGACACAATCATATCATAGGTAAGTTTACAACCACCATACTTTAAAGCAGATTTAACTTCAGCATATATTTCAGGAATAGCACCAAGCAGGATTTGAGGAGCATAAGCTTCAATTTTGTCATCTCCAGCAAGTTTAACATCTTTTAACAGCTTAGTGAATTCATGCATATTAGAGTCAACATCTTTAGAGGGATCCATTTGAAAAGACATAATTTGGCTTTGTAAAGAATACATATGCTCTTCAGATTTTGCAATAAACAGATTAGTTAAGGCATCCCATAAATCCTTAGCACATCTATGATGAGACACTTGCCTCACAATGGCACTGCTTAGATTTAACAAAATTGTAGCTCTAGCACCAGCATTTAATTTAGCAGGATTTTTATCACCTTCATTTGCATCAATTCTTTCAGATATAGCATCCCATAAATTTTCTTTAGTTAAAATACATTCAACCCTGGTCTGCCAATCACCAAAATCACCACTCCCATTAAATGGGACAGCACTCAGATTATTCATGCTTAATCACAGAAATTTCACTTAAAACACAGAAATTTCACAGAATCACTCAAGATTCCCAGAATAATCACCAGAACACAAACAAGTACTCAGGAATACAACAGCAACCAGGAAGCACAAGCTTCCTCAGGCCAGAAAAGGAACACCTGGGGAATCTAGAGCTGAGGCTATCCCAGCTCGCAACACAGATTTATCTGTGGCGCAGGGGGTCACTCAGGTCAATCCCTAACACCTTTTCAGCCAAAGAACACCACCACAGACTTATTGCTAAGTCACCAGGAACCAACCTCAGGGGTTCCACAATAGAATCAAGAAAAGGGGGCAAAATAAACAATGAAGGACAGACAGTAAAAAACAACAAACAAGCTCAGGACCCACTGAAAAGTCCTTACTTATCTTTGCTATCGGGGCAACCCGCTTTGAGGAGACCCACAGGGGAATTCAGACGGTCCCGACCGTAAGCAACAGATAAGGGGTTTGGCTTGGAATGCTAAGGAACAGATCAGAGATAGTAAATAAGCGGAAGCAATTAAGGCACAGAATCGACAGAGTACCACCAAGAAGTTTTAGGGTTTCGAGAAGATACCAGAGCCGACTTTCCCAGACAGGGGAAAGTCGGGCTTAGCCTTAGATCGGAGCCCGAGGGGGGCGAAGTATGCGCGGCCCTTACCGGCGGCGGGGTGCTAGGAATGGAGGCAGGAGGGTGCCCCCGGCTAGGCCTAAACCAGGCTCTGATACCACTGTTGTGGTATCGCCTAGCTAGGGTTACACCTCTTGATTCCCTACCCCTTGCGGTTCCTAACACTCGCTACTCAAGTAGATAGAAACAGAAAATAGAAGATTACAAGATGAAGCAACAGCGATGTCTAATCTAGGGTTTCTTCAAGCTGCCGCAGCAGTAGCCTCAGAGATGAAGGTCAAGCGAACCTTCAAGGTTCTTCACAGGCACCAAACTCTTCAGATCTGCAGCAAAGGCAAAGAAACAAGTGAGATAACACAGCAGATAAGTAGAAGAAAGAGACAAGGAAAGACAGAGAGCAATCGGGTGTGGGAAAAGGTGCCCAAGGCACAGCGGCTCAGATTTTCCCACTGGGATCGACAGCAGCCCTCTCCGGCGACCGGAGAACAGTCCTGGGAAAGGGGAAGAGGAAGTGAAGGCTAGGGTTTGGAGGAGGCGACGGGTTTCCTCCTTTCTCTCTCTCAGCACACTCCTCCCTTACAATCAGCGGCCAAACAGGAGCCGATTGGCAGAACTCCGGCCAGAGAAACCGAGGGAGCGAGGTGAGAAGATCCAGAAAGAGAGAGAGAGAATATGAGATAAGATTGATAGATCGAGCGTTTCTAGAGTGAGAGGGGAGAGAGATATTATAGATGCTTCTAGAGCATAGGGAAATACCAACTGCCTTAATGCAGTTTAGATTAGGAAGTTGGATCGTCATTAGGGTTTAGGATTTGGGGCTTGGGCCGGGTAGATAGGATTTAATTGTAATTGGGCCAGAAAAGGACAAATGGGCCATTTCCCAACATCAACCGTAATATATAGAGGGTCTTTGTTTAAACATATTATTCCAGATCTATTAGTTGGCTGTCTTACCAATTAATCGCCAGCATGTTTCTATATAAAGCTTCACAAGCTTAATTTTTAAGCGCAAAAAAAAAAATCAGAAAAAATGATTGGAGCAGAAGCATCAGCAGAAAAGAAGTTGTATGATGCCGCATCAAATGGAGATGTAACAGCATTTGGAAAGGTGGTTGAAGACTATGCATATCTTCTTCATGGAAATGCAAGAAATCTGCTTCATGCAGCAACAATGTGGGGACAAGCAGGAATCGTGGATGAGATGTTGAAGTTGAATCCACAGCTAGCTCAAACCTTAGACTCCCAAAAATCATCGCCTCTTCACATTGCAGCGGCCAAAGGGAACGTTGAAATCGCGAAAAAATTGTTATCAGTAGCCCCCTGAAATGTGCTGGTCGCTGGACTGCCAAAATATGAACCCGATACATGTTGCAGCCATTAACGGGCATGTTAAGGTATTGGAAGAGCTGCTTCGAATCGATTATTTGCCTGCTATGGAGAGGGTGCATCGCGGGCAGACTATGCTGCATTTGTGCGTGAAACATCGTCAGCTTGGGGCTTTGCAGGTTTTGGTGGAGAAGTTGGGTGAGTTTGTGGATGCAAATGATGAAGATGGGGAGACAGTATTGCATTGGGCTGTGAGGAGCAAACAACTTGAGGTAAGACTAAGTCTTTAATTAATTTCTTAATTACCCACTTTCTACTTATCTTTTTTCCTTCTCAACTACTCGTGTACATAGGATGTATATCAGATGGCAACGCGTTGAAAACAAAATCGTCAAAATAGGTGATACTTTTTAGGGATACAAGTGATAATTCTTTTAATTTTGATTGATACTTTTTAGTGTTTAGATTGATACTGATTTTAACAATATTTTTCTTTTTTTTTATGGCCGATATTTTTTCATGATATAAATGATAATTTTGTGTTTTAAAATCATACTTTTTAGAATTATGAATCATACTAATTTTAACGGATTTTTAGTCAATGCGTTGACAGTCTTATGTGCACCTACTACACATAAGACCTGCCCTTTTTCCATTGATTTCATCTTCATCTATTACGTTACTCAAATTACATTCGAATAAGATCTAACAAACAATTAAAGAAGATTGAAGAAGAGAAAGGGCAAATATATAGGGAATATTGAGAGACAGAAAAAGAGAGATTGATTGAAGCAATTTTCAATATTTTCCGTATCACTTTTATAATAATTAAAATTGGTCCACACCCATCCACTTTTATAATAATAACAAAGCTCGGAAACAACCAAGAAACATCCTTAAATCACCAAAAAAATAAATACTAAATTTAATAATTGAGAATCATTCTACACCGCTCCCACTTTTCAAGTCAAGATCCCCAACATGATCTTTAACGATATAATCTTTAATGATATAGGTAATATTTTTTTGAATTTTGAATAATAGTTTTTAGTATTACTGTTGATACTAATTTTAATGGTTTTTTTTTCTAGTCAATACTTTTGTGGATAGGTATGATATTTTTGAATTTTAGATTGATATTTTTTAATATTACAGTTGATATTGATTTTTTACATTTTTTTATTTTAGGAGTTGACACGCATTGACTATCTAATTTGCACCTACTCTTTTTCTTTAATTTCATCTTCATTGATCACTTTACTTAAATTACATAGGAGATAGGACTTAGTTGCAACGATCGATCTACGTAGAATAACATTAATTGGGACCATCTAATTGAAAATTGTGTGCAAATTATTTGCCATGTTTTGTCAAAAAACAATTATTTCGACTTTTTTTTTCATTGTTGATGTATTTATAATCGGTGAATGAATACATATATAATTTATTATAATAAAAATGATTTAGTTTCATAACCAAATATAGTCATATTCGTAATAGTCAACTTTATTTTTAGCCATATATACTTGGTAAAAAAATTAGCCACCAACTTAATTATGTAATTATACGTCAATTTTTGGACTTTAAATTATATTTTTTAGTGTTACAGTCAATACTCATTCGATAATATCTTTTAATTAATGCATTGACAAGATTAATGTGCTGACCATCTAATGTGTATCTAATGCACGCATGACTTGCCAATAATAATATATTTATTTCAACTTTTTTTTTTGAACAAATTAAAATTCCTACTCTTCAGACTTGGTCCCCACCAAAGACATGTGGTGGATATCAACCAAGTCATATTTTTCTATTATCTCAGTCCACTTGTCACAAATAAATGAATAATGTAAATCCTTTCTTTTATATTCTACTATTTTTAAACATAAATTTGTTTTGCTAACTGTAGTACATGGGCTTCTAACGGTAAATTCTAAGGTGGATTTACTAGCTATATACAATCAATTTTTGTTATTTTCAATTTTTATCGTTTGGCTAATAAAATAATTCTGAATTCGAACTGTCATAGTATATAATTAAGTGACACAATAAATACATAATGCCACATTATGTTATTTGAAGTGTCACGAAAGTCTTTTTGGGCCGGCGGAAACTTTTGGTCAAAATTTTTATTTTTGAACAAAAAAAACTGTAAATAACCAAAATTTGATAAACCTAGAACACTCGTCAAATGTAGAAGGAAAGAATATTGTGCAACCACCTTATCTTAGAATTTACCGACTTCTTACTGGCATAGAAACAAAAGTATGGAATCTTCCGTTCGACACCTTCTACACGTTTTCTCAACTCTCGTTTTGATCTATCATTGGTCGGAATTCCTTGCCCACTGAGCCAATTTACAATATTCCGTTGAGTTTCTCTTCATCTTCAGTTTTCTCTTTCATAGCAGAGTTCTTTTTTAGCCATGTCACAATTTCTGATGAGTGTCTTAGCTCATATTCATCTTGCTCTTTCATTCACAAAATTACATGAGAATAAAAAAAAAACATGATAGTTCTTCAATTACCAGAAAATTGGGCTTGGGGTAGATTAGTTGGGCCACCGCCATGCCCCCCAAAAAAAATTGAAAAAAAAGATAATTCTTTAAAATAATATATATATATACACACACAAAGTTAAGATGGTCATCTCACTTACTCTCTAATCTCTTATATAGAAAATCTAAAGATAAAATTCATTTTAGTGATTAGTTTTATTGTTTGCATTTCATTTCTGTGTTTAAATATAATTTAAAATTTATTGAGATTTTGTGTTGCATTAATTTCACTTTTACAATTAGACTATTAATCACCTATCCATATTTTAACAAAAATTGAATACGAGAAATGTATCATTACAAACAAGCTTTTTTATTTTTTTATTTTTATCACAATTGAGATATTGTATTTCGAACCTTTTTCACTAGGCCCAGTTTTGACTTAATCAAAATCCAAACATAAAAGTCTTGTTTGTTTTCATTTCGAAAAGAAAATTTCCCATTTTTACTATTCAAAATACTGAAAACACATTTGTTTTAGTAATTTTCAATTTCAGTTTTCACTTTTTCCAATCCTACAAAGACCAAAAGTGAAATTTTTTTATTGAAATGGATTAATTTGGGTATGAAATTCCATGTAGAACTAGCTAGGGCCATTCAAAAGATCCAATTGATGAAGAAGATATATTATTAATCTTGTATCAAAATCTCTCTACAGATGATACGATACTTGGTGGATAGCAATAAGACAGAAAAGCTAACAACGAATTCCATGGGCAAAACAGCGTGGGAAATCTTGAAAGAGAGCCCTCGAGACACAACTGATGACTATTCAGAAATCAAAAAACTCTTGTTAAGGTTGTCGAATGAATCAATGATCAAAGTCCTCCCAAAGATGACTGACATCACGATGGTGGTTGTCGTCCTAATAGCCACCATGGCGTTCCAGGCCGCCGTCAGCCCCCCTGGCGGCGTTTGGCAGGACGACTCATCAACACATAAAGCTGGCGAAGCTGTGATGGCGTCTACTCATCCTAGAATATACACACACTTTGTGCGTGCTAATACCACAGCCTTCGTTTCATCTCTCTTCACAATTTTCCTTATCACCACCGGACTTCCATCTGAGTTCTTTCCTCCACTGGCACTCGCCACTTACGCAATGTGGGTGTCGTTGACATCTATTGCAGTGAGTTACGGAGTATCCGTAACGGTGATCAGTCCCAATACGGAAACACAATCAGGCCACCATGTTATCTGGATAGTAGTCGTCGTGTCCCTTACCATCTTGGGAATGATGTTTGTCGGGGTTCTTATATATGGATTGTACTCCTCGAGGAAGACCATAATCCAGCAATGGGAAGTTTTTAGAGTCGATCCTGTAGGCTTTATGTCGTCTCGCTTCGTCCGATGGCACAACTCTCAAGTACGAGCACTAAAAGAAAAGTGGAATTCTTTGGTACAAGCAGTACAAAGAAATTGAGGAAATTGAGATTCAGCAAGGGGAAATTCTGTCATTAAATGTCCTAAAATTCTCATTACATGCTTTTAATACAATAAGGCTCATTTGCTTATGGTATAATATTTGATAAGTTTCACTGAGATAACTTTTACTCCATATATAACATATAAATATTATATATGTTTATTTTGGTGTATTAAAATACATGTATCGTATATGTATTGATAATATATTATTTGGTTAGATGTATTAACATGCTCTATAAAATTACAATTCCTAAAATATCTTTTAATTAGTTACCATGTATTGTGTAAATGTAATATGATAAAATTTAAATTAATATTCTGTAAGTGTATTTTAGTATGAGATTTTTAATAATCTTTATATATACAATAAGTCTATTATATAATTTATACTTATCATATTTAATATTATTCAATATACTAGCTTTGAAATATTTTATAAATCTGTTAAGTTTGAATTAATTAAATTAATATATTTATTTATATCATTATTCATTATTTTTCATATTTCTTTTTCGTAGTTTCATTTTCTTTGATTTAAATATGAAAAAATGCATTAATGATCTAATCTTTCAAATTTTATCATAAAAAAATATTAATTAATAATTTAAAATACTATATATAAATCACAATATAAAATCCGCAGATTTATCCAATTTGGTGATCCAACCTTCCAACTAGCTAGCTAGCTAGGCCGCAATATAATACTCCCTCCGTTTCGTTTTGATTGTTGTTTTAGGATTTTTATTTACTGTCAAAATGTTTGTTGTTTTAGATATTTTCACAACCTTTCTCTCAATTTTAACCTTAGAAATATATGGAGAGAGAAAATTTTATTAACTTTTTAGGAAAATATAAAGGAATAAGATTTTATTTGATATAGAAGGAAGACATATATTAGTCCAAAAAATTAATTGTTAATTCCAGATTAAAATTCTAAAACAACAAACATTATGAAACGGAGGGAGTATATATTAATCTTCAAACTAAAGTTTCAAGTGGGCTTGATTAGCATGTAAAAGTTTAAGGATTTGACAAGGTAGGAATGAAAAAATCCTCAATATTCTTAATCCAAATATTTTTTAATTTGAATTAAAGTGTGGACCCGTACACTGCATTTGATATATAATTAATTTTTAATTTGAATTAAGTATAAATCCTAATTATAATTAATAGACTTGAATTGAGAATAATAAACTCTAATTCAGATGCATTAAATCCTAATTTAGATGTAATAAACTCATAAAGTGAATTAGCGTGGATGATACTTCTTTTTTTTTCCGTGTCGGGTCAAGTCGACCTACAACTCCCTCAAAATCATTTGAAGAAAAAGGATCCCAAGCCTTCTGATGGAAGTTTTTGCCAACACGAAATGGCACAAACACTCCCGTCGGACCGCTTGATGCGTCGTTACCATCAAACTAGCCACGGATCGTGTCAACTCGCCCCATTTCAGAAAAAAAAAAATAGACCGAATAAAATAGGGTTACTAGTTCCATTTTAAACTACACATTTTTTGGAACAAAAGATAAAAAATAAGAAAAAAAAACACACACACACACAAACGGAGGTCCCCACCACGGGCGCATCTGAGGTGAGGTACAGGGGGGAGTAGCTCTTGACCACTAGGTTTTAGGATCACAAAATAAAATATCTCATAATTTTCAGTGATAAAATTAATATAATAGAAAATGAAAAAAAAAAAATCCACAACTTCATTTTCAACATCTCTTTGACTCTCGTAAACTGGTTTAAGTGCACTGGTTTAATTGCAGGTAATATCTACGAATTCCTCAAAACTTTTGTTTTTTAATTTTTTTAGGGGAAATTTTGATTCTTATTTTATTCATGTTTTATCCTCTGTTTGAGAATATATGGGAATTTGGGTTTTCTTTTAAAAACATGATTGGAAAAGCAGCAGAAAAGAAATTCACAAGCTTAATTTTTGTGCGAAAGATAACTAAAAAAATGATTGGAGCAACAACAGAAAAGAAATTAAGCTTAATTTTGTGTGAAATTGTTAGAAAATATGATTGGAGCGGCAGCAGCAGAAAAGAAGCTTTATGATGCTGCATCAAAAGGGAATGTAACGGCATTTCGAGAGGTGGTTGAGGAAGATGCATATCTTGTTGAAGAAGCGACATTTGCATGCTCCAGAAATCTGCTGCATATAGCAACAATGCGGCGACAAGCGGGTATTAACAAATTAACCCAAAAATAAAAAAATAAAAAATTACATGTACAATTCATCCCCCTCTCCCTAATCAAAAATTTCTTATTTCGCCCCTGTGGATACATTCATGCATACCAACATACGTAAATATACACAGAGAGAGAGAGAGAGAGAGAGAGAGAGAGAGAGAGAGAGAGAGAGAGAGAGAGAGAGAGAGAGAGAGAGAGGATTTAGCATATTGCGTTGTAATTTGAAAAGTTGTTAAATGTCTGATATTGAATTACACTTTTAAAATTGTGTGATTGAAAAACCAATATATTGATAATCATTACACGGTTTGTGTTTTTTTTTTTTACAGCAATTATGCGTTATTTTTTTTAAAAAAAAATTAGTGGAAATTTAAGTATTTCTGCTGATTATAGCTTGACTCCACGGATCGAGCTTGTAATTAATGTGTGAGAAATACGAAATTACCTAGAAACTTCGGAGAGAGAGTATGTAGCTTTCCTCCGAGTTCCCAGTTAAGAAATAGGTAATTACGCAAAAATTTGCAGAGTAGTTGGTATACATAAACCTCCACAGACTTAGAGGGGTGTATTCAATCCAGATTTCATTGGATTTTAAAGGACTTTTAAAATCCGGTGTATTCAATTAAGACTTTTAAAACTTCTTTAAAATCCTTGTGTATTCAATCCAGACTTTTAAAAATCCTTTAAAATTCTGGTGTATTTAATCCAGATTTTTAAAAGTCTTTTAAAATCTGGGTGTATTAAATAATCTGTGGACTTTAAAAAGTCATGGATTTTATTGGATTTCACCTCAAAATCACGTTAAAAATACAAAGGATGAAATCCGACCTCTAAACACGAGATTTTCATGAATTTGAAAAACTGGCGCGCGGTGCAATGCAGTGACCGCTAGTAGTTGAACTCTGGCAGCCCAGCGCGCGCCCGACCCCAGCGGTCACTGGAGTAGCCGACGATGGTACTCCAGCGGCCGCTGGGTGCCAGCGGTCACTGGGAGCAAGGCGGCTTGTTTCCAGCGGCCGTTGGGGCCCAGCAACCGCTGGGCTTAGTTGGTTCGATCAAGTTTAAATAGCCCTAGGCAGCCATTTTTTTTCATTCGTCCACAAATTCTTTTTCAACTTGCTCTGAGCTGCTCAACTCAACTCTAGTATATTCTTCTCACAGAGGTACTTTCTAGACTACTATTTTTTTTTTTTGTTTTTTACACGTGTGGTCATTATTTATTGGATTTTTGGTTTTGTTTTTTTTGAGTTTATTGCATGAAGAAATAAATTTTTGTACATTTTTCTTGAATTACTGTTTACCGTTGTTTTGGTACACTTTTATGAATTATTGATGGGATTTGGGTTTATTTTTGAATTTGTTAAATGAAGCACCAAAAACAAATATATAGATGTTTTTTATGTTACGATTATTAATCGTTTATACATAATAATATATTAGTATTATCATGGGGGACTCACAACAAGATTCGAAAAGGAAGACATCCTATGAAGTATGAACCATGGACTAAGGAACAGACCGACGTTCTGTTAGCATATATTTTGTGTGTATTTTTATGAATTATTACTTTTAACATATATATATATATATATTTTGTGTGTTCATATAGAGTTTTGTTATGCTAAGCGTCTCTCCTAGGCGGTTCCTTGAGCGCCAATTATTTTTTTCCAATTTATCCTTTCTTCTGTGCAACACAAATATGTGTTCTCTAGAGCACCCAACTCACTTCTTTTCTCTTTTCCAATCTTTTTCTTACGAGGATACAAATTTATCATAACAAAAGATGCTCACCTCTGTTCTTTTCCCTTTTCTAAATCTATCATTTTCTTCATTTTCTTGTCAATTTTCTCTCTACAATAAAATTATCTTCTCTAATGCAGATTTCTCTTTTGCCCTTCTATTCAATGCTCTTCTTTTTATAATATTGTTTCCGTCCCAGAAACAAGTTGAGAAAAACTCTAGATTCCAATAAATCTCACTTGCATGCCGGAACGTGACAACCATTTTCTTCAGCTGAGAAAGAATACCGAGGAAATACACTAAATTCCTCCACGAACATATATGTCAATACGCCTAAGTGCAAAAATATCCAGAAATAAACACAAAATTGAACGAATTATTTTCACTTAAAATACACATTCACATGAATTTTACTTCTTGTTGTGAAAACCGTGGGCATAAAAGAAGTGGGCAGTGGAAAGACAAACCCCACCAAAACCTCTTCCTATGCACCTAATCACTTTTTTTTAAAAAGAAAAAGAGAGAGAAAGAACAAGAGTTGGTTGATCCAATTGCTTATTATAAATTATGAATTCAAATTGCGCTCGAAAACCTGGGGATTTTGTAGTTTCCATGTCAGCTAGAGGTGATGGATGGTGGTTGCAGAAATTAGACAATCTTTTGATAAGGTTGCCGTAGAAAATTGAATGGAAGTTCCCACATTAGTGGGAAAAAGGATAAATGCATGAAGATGGAAATTAATGAGTTAAGGAGATTAAAATTTCAAGAATCTGCAATGTTGGGACATGCCAAACTGTGAAGGGGATGAGATGAAAAAAGAGAGATGAAAAAGATGGATTTGTGTTTGAGAATAGAATTTTCTTACACAAAAAATTCTTGCCAACAAGAAAGGGATCGAAAAACAAAAAAGAATAGAATTGAGTGCTTTAGTGTAGATTGATTATGCTGCAGAAGAGAATTTTGTAGCAGATTAAACTTTGAGCGAGAGGGAGAAGGAAGGATAAATTTGGGAAAAAATATTGTCGCTCACGGAATCACTCAAAAGAGACGCTTAGCATAACAATACTCTATATATATATATATACACACACACACTTTTATAGTTTTATGTTGTATTTTGTGAAATATTTTTATACTCGGTCCTTGCGAGATACCAGAACGTCATAAAATTTAATTTGATGTTGGGGATGAACTAGGTATATTGATCTTCTAGCGGAAGTACAGTAAATTATATGCTACCCAATGGCAAGTATCTAATGTGGCACAATAGATCTATTGTGACACTTCAGAGTGTCAATAGATTTATTGTGACATATTCCCAACCCATTCGGTTCCGTCAAATTTTCACATCTATTACTACCAATTTTAGATTCACAGACAAAGTCTAAAACGACTTGAGATTTTCTATTGCACTATTCGTGTTTCACTTTCAAATTGTGAGTTTTTCTTATATTTTTTCATTTAATTTTACGATTATTTTTTAGGATTCAACCTACCCAATTAGGGGTTATAATTATTTTTTAGTATTTATTTTCAATTTTAATTAATAATTCATTATTATGGTTGATTATTTCAAAATTAAATTTTATAATTTTTATAATTTATTTTTTATGTTGATAAACGTTAAATGATTAGTTATGTCATAATTAATTTTTATTTTATAATAAATATTATTAAAATCATAAATTTGATATTAAAATCATAAATTTTATTTTATAATAAATATTATTAAAATCATAAAAGGCTCTCTGGATTCGAAAAAATGAACTGTCCACGCAGTTGTATGAGTTGTATTAAAGATCCAGTAACTCACAAATTTGAGATCACCGACAATGGCGTCCCTTCCATATATACTGATGAAGAAGGCGAAATAAAATAAGAAAATAAAATAAAATAAATTAGCTCAAACGGATGTCAAAGAGACAAGAATGATCCTGCTTAGATATATACCATGTTAAGAAAGTGAGTTTGCCATGATTAATGAAATATTTAAGCTAAGAGATCAATGAACAAGATTAGAAAATTTTCTGCATATATTATCCAACGGAATAGTGTGAAACTTCCTATTTACATAGCAACTTTACAAAATATTCCATACTTTCATGTTAAGTAATAAAATCTTCACTTTTCTCAAGAGTGAAGATTTACGTTTTACATATACTAGTGCATTACCCCGTGCCATGCACCGAATAATATTTTATTGTTAATAGTATAATAAGAGAAATTGTTTATATTAATGAAGTTCATGAAAATGTGTACTTTTGTAAATTTCATAAAACACATCCTTTAACTATAAATTGAGTTTGAGAACTAAAATCCATGTATCTTACTGATTGTTGAAGAAATACTATGTTCCGTCGTCACATCAGATGACAGTGCCTCAGTCCAATGTGTTTATTTTGAAAGTTCTCCCTAATTTTGGATCGTTAATGATTTGGAGGAGAAGACAAGAATTGAAAATTGACAAATAGTAAGGTTATGGTGTTCTAAATTTGACACTAACGGGAAGTTGTCATCAACCTAGGAGTCTTTCCGTATGAAAAATTAGAATGTCATCATTGCAAGATTGTAGCGCCCCAGTCCCGAGACCGTGGAAATGAGCGCCACGGGGGTGGGGATTAAGAAGAGGGGAAAGAAAGGGGATTTTGAGGATAATTCTCAATGAACGATTCCAAATTAGTTCAATAATGGAGTATGATCATCGTAACAAATTCAGAGTTATATATATATATATATATATATATATATATATATATATCCAAATAAATGAGTTTTTGCTCTTGTGGAAGCTATGATATATCAAAAGAAATAATACGATGATCAGAGATTAAGACGAGCCAAGACAACGGAATAGCTACAAGAGTACACATATAAGCCCCATCACAGCTCATCGTATCCACGCTCCAGCTCATTGTCCTAAAAACATTTGAGAAAATATTTGGGCTGAGTAAAGTACTCAGTGGATTTTCTAAGAAAACCGAGTTATCAGAAGCATTTGATAAAATAATTATCTGTGAGTATGCAGATGAATCTTAGAAGGTTTTGTAAAGGGAAATGCATCTATCATTCATTCTGCTCTTGTTCCTTAAATGAGATAAATGAGAAGTCAATTGTTTTATTTGGGTTTGTGATTTTCTATCATTCATTCTGCTCTTGTTCCTTAAAAAAAAAAAAATCATCACTAATGCTTTTTGCTCCATTCATCATTTCAGGTAGTTGGGTATCTTCTGTGTGCATTATCTAAACCCCTACATGAAGAGGATGTCCAAGCTATTTTTAGGTAAAATCCAACACCAAAATCAATGACTCTTTTATTTCTTTCATTATTTATATGTTATAGTATAGTTTTTGTTGCATTCATAATCATGCACGTACAAACTTGACTTTGCATATGCAGCACGTACAAGTAGAACCCTTCCAACTCTGTTGAATTTGACTATAAATGCTCTTGAGGTCCTATTCCAGTCTAGTTTTCAAATTAATCCTGATATAATTTTCTTGCAATGATCAGTTGTCAATGAATTTTACTCTTTTAATTAATAGGGGGAATTCTCGATTCCTTGAGACTTTTCCCATAGAAAAAGAAGACTGTTAGGATACTGGCAGATGTATCTGGAATAGTGAAACCATCAAGGTATGCATACAACAATTCTTGAGGTTAAATTAATTCACATATTTTATTACAGCTAATAGTTTTAGTATTTAGTATATATATGTTTGCAGTAGTAAGTACTAACTGATTGTTTGAAGTTTCTTTCATAGTTATATGCTATAACAAGTCTATTCTTTTCATAGTAGGTAGGATATATGATTTTATTACATAGTCTAATGAACAAAAAATATTTCTGGTTCTGATTTCTCAGCATTGTACAACCTGGAGAGTCATCCTCTTTGGTCCCTAAGGAAGCTGTTATCTAAGATTAGTCACCCTTTTCATTGTGGAGGTTTCACTTGGTGAACTTTCATTCAAGCAGAGAATCTCTTGAGGCTACAACGTGAGCTATTTATCTCTACTTATTTACATTTTGTTTAGTATATTAGGGAAGTAATTTATATGTGCCTTGATCGTTATTAGCTATTTGTTGTATGTTCTTATGATAGTTGTCAATTTTCTTGATGATGAATTACAATAAAGATGTCTTAGCAAGTGAAGTTCTTGAGTATAGGAAGTCAATAATATTTGGGTCCTTTAAATCATCATTTTTTTTTTGGGATTTATCATTTCTTGCAATTAACATCTCTTAAAAATGTCGAGCTGCTTCTAAGTAAGTATTATACATCTTCACTTATGGACTCCATTGTTTCTTGCAGTTAACACCTCTTCTTCACTTTAACAGATAATTTGTTTCCATGTCATTGCAGTCGTCATTAGTCTCTTATACACAAGTCTAGTTTTCTCTAATGTGGTGGATTACATAGTTTGAACTATATTCCAATTGTAGGACTTAAAGATTTTGGATTTGAGTCTCTCTCTAGCACTTGGTGGTGTATTTGGTAATGTATCTGTATTTTCTAGAATAGAAATTTATTTCATTGGTTTCGCAGCTTGACATTGGAAGTACTGCTCCTTTGTAGTAGTATCTAAAATGTAAACTTTTACACATGCTTTGAATTACTTTTAAATTCTACCTCTAGCTATTTTTGTGGTCTTTTCCCTTGATACATAAGTAGAGTAAATTAATGCACTACAACAAAATTCCCCTAATAGGACGCTTGTAAGCGTCCTATTATGTTGCATAATAGGACGCTTTTGGGTATAGGACATTTCTATAAAGCATTCTATTTGCGCGCGTCACAATATGTATAATAGGACACTTTGTATAATATGACGCTTAAAAGCGTCCTATTAGGGAAACATTTGGCAATGCAATAGGACGCTTACAAGTGTCCTATTAAGTTGAAGGAATTTTTTTCCAGCACTGAAAAGTGACGTTTTATGATGATATACACAAAAGAAAATTACTACAAACATATACCAATTAAAATTTAAACATATTAATTTAAAAATAATAACATGAAGTAATTAAATATTTAAGCAACATAAGCATGCAAACGATTCCATTAGTTGATCTCATAAATCGAGTTAACATAACAAATAATTATGTCCAAGTTAAAAGCTGTAAATTCAATGGAACAAAAAATGAACTTAAGATAACAAGTCAATATCATAATTCTATCAACCAAATGTAACTATAGCTACAAAGAGATCAAATAAGTCATTTCTCGACTTCATTCCATGTGTTTTGAATCAAATGTAGACCAAAGCACAATCAATCTTAATCATCGACATTTGTCACCTGAAATATTGAAAATAAGAGTGCACAATTAAGATCATCTCACAGTATGCCAATGCTAAGAATTAGTTGCATTCAGAGAAGTTAAATCTTAGGTCGATAAATTATTTTCTAGTACATAAGATATTTACCTTGTAACCATAGAAGCTTGCTAATAGATTTGTGGCTGAACACTTTCATTTTGTGTGTGCTCCTTCATTTGATTGACATGTGTTCTTCTAGTCCTATGGAGTCACCACTACAAAAGAATAAGAGATAAAGGTTAAATCTTAGGTCATTAAATTACCTTCTAGTATATAGGATATTTACCTTGTACCCTAGAAGCTTGCTGTGACTGATTTGTGGCTGCGTTCGCTGCACACTTTCCTGTTGTCCATTATTCTCTATTTGATTAACAGTTGCACTTTGAGTACTAGAAGCTATCACTACAAAAGAAAGAAGATACGAATACTTTTATAGAAAAATAATTGATCTTTTTATTTAAAGTGTAACCTCACTGCTTCTCAATTGTTAGTTGAGTAGTTTTCAGATTTTTATGTTGTTCACTTTGTCGCTCGTATTCCTATCTCTTCCTCATCTCGTAATCCATGGTTCAACTTTCTACACACCAATGATTTTCGAGTCCTTGCAGCCATCAGTGTAACCAATATATTATTTTCATTAGAATGATTAATGAGGTACAGAGTTCACAATTAGATCAGGCTGTATAAGCATATTTGCAGCAACAGTAATAAAGAACTCTTAAGGAGGGTGTTGCAGCTTTGCATTCATTTTAACATTTTAAGGGCAGATAATATTTCACTCACAATTGGCAACCTTAATTTGGAAATGACTGAATTAATAGCAAAAAACTCCTTAACTTTAGCATGCAGATACACAACGGGGCATGCTTTCACAGATTAAGCAACAATTTCACCAATATAAAGACATACAACTCACAAACCCAAAGCAATGTTCAAAATTACAAATTCCATAAGCTTCATCAGAGGACAATGGGAGCAACATTGTTTAAAGAGGAAAAACATCAAACTTAATCCACAACAGAGTATCAATGATTAAGCAAGCAATTAGGCAAACCCTAGCACTCAAATCATGCTGAAATACACAGGTTTTCAGACACAGAATATAGTATATGGGCAGACAAAAGATATTATAGCATTAAGGTTTCACCAGCACAAAGCAATAAGGTGAGTCAAAAGTGTAATAATTGCATAGTGCCTTTGTGAAGAGATGGGCATCAGAAAATACATTTTTTTCCTTGACAACATCTGACTATCTGATAATAATTGCATAGTATATATATGGTTCTAGTTGGGTTGTTTTCCTAATAGTTTATTTGGACATGATAATAATTTGGGACAACCTCATAGAGATAGCTAGCTTCATATTACGTGGTTAGTCCAAATTGTTCGAATTGTGTCTAAAAAATGTATAATCTGATGATCATTGTCCAGCAATTGTGTACTTGATTCGAGACAGATATGATGAATAAAAATTGTATGCGCACACAATCATTTTATATATATAAATAGAGGTGGACTTGCGTGCAACAGCAGTTATTTCCGCCTATTTCAGGCGGCCACGTGGCCCCACGCGGGCGTGCCACGTGGCACATGGTACTTTTTATTGTAGTTGAAATGATGATAGTATTAATCTCAGGTTGATACCTTTCTTTATCGTACTTGATACTTTTCTGCTTACCACGTGGTACTTTTTATTTTAGCGAACTCGTGTTTTGCTTTCCTTTGCAAATTCTTGGAATGATGATTGTTTTAGATTAATCTCAACACATACAATATAAAAACTGAAAAAAAAACCAGAATTTGAACTAAATAAACTTATATAAAATAACTAGCAGACCCCTTACTTTTTAATGATACAGATGGTACTTTTCAAATGTTTTGTGATACTTTTTAATAGGAAGGTTGGTACTCATTTTGGACAGTTTTTTTTTATGGGTTGACCCGCGTTGACTGGGTCAAAGCACGGGTTGACCCGCGTTGACCGGGTAAAAAACGGATTTGACTGATCCGTCTCATATAGTGTTGTTTGCATCATGATGCATGCAAGTGTTTGCCATATAAATATATTGTTGATTATATTATATTATGGACAATTTAAAGGAGTTTGTATGGTGCTAAAAATTGTGAAATAAGAATCATATAATTGAGAAACAATAAGACTGCTAAAATTTAAATTTATTTTTCCATATTAGAATCGAAAAGGGAATTGAAAAACACAAAATTCACACAATAGAAGAAAAAGGAAAAAGAAAAGTAGTGAAACAATAAATAAAAGCATTAGTTACAAGCATTAGTAAGAAGAATTAGTTATAATTGAGAAATAATAAGACAATGCTAAAATTCATTTTCATTACAATCGAAAAGGAAATTGAGGAACACAAAATTCACACAAGAAAAAAGAAAGAAAAAGAAGAGTAGTGAAACAATAAATTTACAAGTTGATGTTGGGGATGAACTAGCGATATTCATCTCCCAGCGGAAGTACCAAGTGTTGGGGACCCATTGATAAACAACTCTTTCAAAGATTGGGCCTTACGTAGGAGGCGATGCGGCAGCAACTTCAATTCTTTACAACCTGCGATATGCAATTTCTTGAGACATGGCATGATGGAGACGACTGCAGATTCTTCTTCTCCCGCTGTAATGTCCTCCCACTCCTTCCATTTCACGCACGCTCCAAAATACAAGTATTTGAGTTTAGGAAATGCAACAACGACGACATTAGTAGCAGATGAAGAAGAAGAAGAAGGAATGTCGTCGTTCTTCATCACTTCTCCTTCTCTTCCTCTTATTCCCAACCACTCCCTGCCCACCACCTTCAATTCATTAAGTCCAATCAACTCGAGCCTTTCCAAGAACGGTAGTTTTCCCAAAGGCGGCAATGATGACAGCTCACTGCAATCCCATAGTTGAATTTCTCTTAGATGGTTTTGGGGCAATGAGATCCAACGTGGAAGTTTCGATCCCTCGTAATCACTGATTCTAAGTCTTTCAAGGTTGTGATTGGGCTCTAGAGCTTCTATTACGTCCACCCACAATGATGATGATGATGATGATGACCGCTCCTCCTTTTCATCCCTCCTAATATTATTGTTCCAAAATTTTAGAGTGAGTGATTGTAGGCCTATCTTGTTCTTTAATTCTGCTTGTTGAGCATCCTCAACCAACTCTTCCAAATCACTTATTGTACTACCATTGCTGATTTCCAATCTTAGTGATTTAGTAAGACGATTTAAGTTTTTCAACAATCCCAACTTGTTCCCACCACTTCCTCCTTTGAACTCACTCAATCTATGAAGCCGAGTAAACTGAGCTATTCCTTCAGGAAGTCTATAGAGATCATCACAACATTTGATATCCAAGATTTGCAATTCAAGCAAACTACACATGCTCTCTGGCAACTCCTTTAGTTCTTCATTGCTACTTAAGTCAAGGTGTCTCAACTTAACCAAATTCCCAATTTCTCCTGGAATCTCTTTCAAAAGAGTTTGCAATTCAAGCAAACTACACGTGCTCTCTGGCAACTCCTTTAGTGTCTTATTGTAACGTAAGTCAAGGTGTCTCAACTGAACCAAATTCCCAATTTTCCCCGAAATCTCTTTTAGTTCATTACTACACAAGTCCAAGTGTCTTAAGTGAATCAAATTCCCAATTTCCACTGGAATCTGTTTTAGGCCGCAGTTTCCTAACAAAAGAGTTTGCAAGAAATAAAGTTTACAAATGATTTTTAGGTCTTCCTTGGAAACTCTACAAGAACTTATGTCCAACCATCTCAAGTGAATCAACTTTTTCATTCCCCGTGAACTACCATTCAGGACGCTTCCAACTTTTAACACCCTAAGACTTGTGAGACAATCACAAATATTTAGGGGAGTTCCTTCATCCCAAGATAAACCACGATATTCTTTGACTCGAGAAATTAAATTTGTGTTGCAAACATGGCATGTACTCATTGACATTCCCGGGGACTTCCTAACAAATTGAGCAAAATCATGTATTATATCATGCATTTTACATGACATTATTTGCCCGTCATCACCATCTTTCTTAAAGTCTTGAAGTAGAGATCGCATTGCAAGATCTTGGAAGTACTCGCGCCCTTTAAGTTCCATATCCTCTTTTACACTCCCCATATTTGAGCCAAGATAACCTAATGCCATCCACATTCTTATTAGATTATCCACCTCGAGATTCGCATCCTTAGGAAAGAAGGCACAATATGAAAAACATCGCTTGAGCGTTGGTGATAGCTCATGATAACTCAAAAGTAAATGAGAAAACAACTCCACTTCCACATGTTCCAATCCCCACATTTCACTCTTCAATATCTCCTCCCACTCTTCGGGGGTCTTCTTACGAAGTAGAAGACTTCCCAATGTCTTTGCAGCAAGAGGTAATCCCTTGCACTTTTTAGCAATGCCCCTACCAATTTCTTCAAATCTTTTTGTTTCTCCCTTTTCAGAAAGGGCGGCTGAGCGGCTCAACAACAACCAACAATCTTCAGCCGAGAGGAGTTCCGGACGAATGATGTCTTCATCAGTTGAGCCCATGAGTTTAGCAACCATTTCGTCTCTTGTTGTCACCAAAATTTTAGTACTTGCGGCACATTTAAGGACGTTTTCCAAAGGCTCCCACTTTAACCTTAGATTATCACCTTTTTTGTTCCAAACATCATCTAGGACAAGAAGAATTTTTTTGCCTGAAATACGATCTTTCAAATCATTGAGTAAGGCATCTAATTGGGTTGCATCAGGAGAACTATTCTTATCTATTCCCTTGATAATCCCTTTGGCAATATCAGCCACATTAAAGGGATCCGAAACACATATCCAAATAGTGAAATCAAAGCATTTTTTAACTGGAGGTTGATTATAGACTAGCTGAGCAAGAGTAGTCTTCCCAAGTCCCCCTCCACCCACTATGGAAAGAATACGGTACCCTGATCCCTCATGGCTACCACTAAGTTTGATCACCAGATCATCCCTTATGTCGTCTCGGCCCTGTACTTGTGCTAAGTCAATCAAAGAAGTAGATTGATCTCGCCAAGATGGTGCAGGGGAGTGATCACTTTTGGGTTGGGATATGTCAAAACTATATCTAACTTTCTCCTTCAAGATCTTATCAAGTTTTGATTTCAGATCTTGAACTTTGTTGGCGATGTCATGACGAACTGCTAGTTTCTTGAAACAAAAACAGGAAGATGGGATGAAAGAGCATACCGTTTGGTTATGAGGAGACTCAGATTTGATCTTATGCTTGAGAATGGCGTAGTTCCATTCCTCCAAAACATCCTCCATTTGGTGCGATGTTTGTTCCAGCCTCCACAACCAATTCTTGACAGCTTCGTCCGTGAATTGCCTCCTTTCTGCATCACCCAACACTTTTGTGATCGTGGTCAACTCTTCCGAAAGATGCTCAAGCTCCTTATCAACGCCGCTCACCAGTTGTATTTTGCTTTGAATATGGTCTTTGAGAGTGGTCAGAAGCAGCTCCACCGCAGCATCAGCCATTAATTATGTATATTGATCTCCGGCCTTTTGATTTCCTCTTGTGTGTGTGTGTGTGTGTGGTTGGTGTTTGTTGTAGACTTGTAGATGATGATTGTGATCCAAAGCCAATGCAATTGCAGCCTTCTTTCTTTCTTTCACCTTGGTTTTCTCTCTCCCACTTGTATTCCAATTATTTTAATTTAAGAGGAGGCCACAGCACATGCAAAAATTGAGGGGAAAGCAAAAGTGAGTCGCGCACTTGCAAAAAGTAAAATCACCCGTGACTTTTTCAATAATTGATATGGGAAGAGCAATTAAAAAGGATTGTATCTTTATTATTTTATCTGTAGAATGGGAAGTTGGGTTCTATTTATGTACAAGAGACTTGCCCTATATATACACACACACATATAGTGTGAGATATTTTTGTACAAAAAAAAAAGATTGGAGGAGCAGCAGCAGCACAAACAGGCTTCATGATCTATCACGTACGTACCTGCATGTGCCTGGGCTCGGTATAGTCCAAAGGATATTTAGTTTCGCTTTAATAGTTATTTTCTTTATTGTTTATTATAATGGGCAAAATTGCATGCATGGATCACAGAAAATGTACACCAAATGTGGAAGATCATATATAGTTTTTTTTTATTACATATTGCTGCCTCATAAAAAAATGCACGAATTATATATCTCATGTTATAGTTCTACAGTTTTATTGGTCAGCTTAGTTCAAAAAGCATTAATCAAGAAGAATCAATTTAACAGGGTTTCACATTGTTAGATCATGTGATCATCCTGCTAGTTTTGAAAAACTAAAATTTCATAAAAAAATGACAGTAATCATATTATTTTATGGATTAAATAATACTCATACCAATAAATAAATTAAAAAATAAAAACGAGATGTGTCGGGGAGTTAGCTGCACAATTATTAATTAGCATTATAGAAGAAATAATTTTAAAATGTGAAACCATACTAGTTCAACCTTTATATATAGATGATCTTTGTTCAAACATATTCGAGATCTACTTTTAAGCTCGAAAATTAACACCAAATGTCGAAGACCTTTTTTTTATTGCATTTGAGGGGGAAATATAATTTAATAATAATTGAAAAACTAATATAATTCAATAGCAAGAAATGATCAGTTGAACTAACATATTAGATAAGTGCCTCAATACGTATGTTGCTTTTTTAAAAAAAAAATTGGAAAGTGAGGCGGAAATGTAATTCAATAATAATTGAAAAACTAATATAATTCAATAGCAAGAAATGATCAGTTGAACTAACATATTAGATAAGTGCCTCGATACGTATTTTGCTTTTTTAAAAAAAAAATTGAAAAGTGAGGGGGACATGTGTATGGCCGGATCTACTAAGTGCAAATGCACTAACTTCATAATAGACTTTTCCCTAGGAAGATGCCGGTAGTTTTAAATTTAACAGAGTGACTTTAAGTAAAAGGAAATTATTTTTGATTGATTATGTGTACTTTTAATTTGATGGATAATTGATTGACTGGTATACTTATTTTAATTTGGAATCTAATTTTAATTTGGAATCTAAATTTAAAGCTGGTTAAGCTGAAATTACCCAATTAATGCATATTTATGTCATCCTTATAATTAAGAGAAACATGAATTTAATATTTACAACTCATTTAGTATTAGAATTTAGAATTACTATTTTCAATGTGAATGCACATAAATATTGAAATCTAAAATTAAAGCTTGTTTAGCTGAAAGTACGTAACTAATGCATATTGATATCATCTTGTAATTAAGAGAAACATGAATTTGCATGTGGTGTTAGACACTTAAAGATAGGTTGGACCCACTTATTATATATCATTTCAACTTGGTCGTTGCAAACTTAACATATATATCGTGTTGTTACATCACACTTTACAAATTTACGATAGAATCTAGAGTGAATTGATAAGATAAATTCCGTAACAAACTTAAAAGTTCAAGATATATTACATATATAGCCTCAACTTGAATTATTTGTGTTGCTATTATTTTTTAAATTTTCGGATTTAATTGAGCACGAAATTCGAAATATCCAGTATTAAAAATTCGGATTTAATGTTCTTCAAAAAAATATAATTTTAATCTATGGTGATTTGTAACACCCCTTCCCAAAATAAATCTATGAATTACTTCAATCGTATAGGAATCATGTGTTGATTATATGATTCTTTGAAATGATTTTAGAAAATCCCAAATATAGAGAAAAGGACTCCCAAAGTTTGGTCAATTCTATTCTTAAAATCACGTTGTCCTCTAAATCTTTCTCGATCACATATCTTGTTCCTCGTGACAAGATATTTCCATGAGTATTTTTCATTCGTAATCTTGCGTGTCCAAATTATTGATAGACCGTATTTTCATCACAACAATAAAATTCTACCACTTTATGCCTAACTCCGAAAATTTTGGTTTCGTCTTTGACTAGGAGTTATAAATCTTTTCATAATCGTGTGGTCATTAATTTCATTAAAAATGGAGTTCATTTGACCTTCCAACCGAGTTTTATTCATTCTCTATTTCAACCCAATACCATATATTAAAATACATCCCCAAATTGATTGCCACCATTCAACCCTACCATGCTCCAAGTGTCAGCCTTACCTTTCTCCAAGTGTCACCATGCATTGCTACATGTGTCACCATGCATGACAAAGGTACTCCATGTGTCACAATTTATTTCATATAGTTTGATGCATGTCTTACACATGTTTTATCATAATTATTGGTTGAATCAAGTAGAGGGGGGTGAGCAAGAGCCCAACTTTCTCCCACATTCTCTTCTTCACTAGTTTCTCTCTTTCCCTCCCAGCAGCACCCTTTCTTTCTCTTCTAATTTTGACCCTCAAACCTTAACCAAAAATTCTGAAATTTTACAGAGAGCTTCCCACTTTGATGTAGATGATGTTAGCCGAAGGAATGGTCCAATTTTGTTCTCATATGGTCAAGAACGAAGGGAAATATTGCAGTGGTCGCTGTTTTCCACCAAGCTGCATCAACGATTCTATTCTGTACATTTCGACCCTTAAATCTCCACCAACATAGCTGATATTTTGTTATGTTGTTCCTCTCTTCACGTAGTTGATGTTAGCCATTGGAATCGCTCGATTTAGTGCACGGAAAGTCAGAAATGAAGACATGCAAAATTGAAGTTTCTAGCTGTAAGTTTTATCATGAGTGTAGCAGTCGTATGTTACCATTTTCGTCCCTTAAATCTCATCCATAAATTCTGAAATTTTAGCTGTATGTTTTTCCTCTAAATATGTAGTTGATTTTAGGATCAAGAATTTCTCAATTTGGATCTATGAAACTCCTAAACGAAGCTTGACTATTTTCTTGGTGGTTTAATTTTCGTAACTCACCAAATCCATTTATGACATTTTTTCCCATAGACCCAGCCATTATATTTCTATGAGCTCTACATCATTATAAACTTAACTACTCAAGGTTTCTAGAATAGGTCTCGGTTTGTCGATATGATATCATTTGGTCTATCAAAGATACGTCGCAAATCGACATGTCAAATCTGCCGCAGAAATCGTTGTGTTGCAAGTGCAACTTCGGAGGCTATTTCTTGTCGATTCCTCCATCCTCTGACTTAATTTTTGGACTGCACAATCGTTTCATATCAATCTTTCCAGACATATTTTTCAATCTATAATCCGATGTCATTTGTTCTTCTGAAATCGAGTCGTAAGTTTCCCGAAAACCAACTTGTTTCCTACAGATTATGTCTTATGCTAATAATGCTGAATTTCATGCTCATTTACAGTCGTTATACATTATAAAATCTAAATCCATTTGGTACATTGAAATCTTTGTTTCCTCTAGTATCAAAAATTGTATTCTTGAGCGAAAATCCGTTGAGTATCGAACTCGTTTGAGCCTCAAACTTTTTGATGAAAAATCTGTTCCGGGAACAGTAAACAGTACCTTTCGGGCCGATTTCAGGCCAGGGTGATCGGAATTGTCTCCGACTCCTTCTGACCGATTGTAGATCTCGTTGTGAGGGACGTGTGGCCGCTGACCGTGTCTCAATCCGATTTTAATTGAATTTCCTATTATTTTTTGAAGTTGCTACCCTGTTTTAAGTTGTTCCATTTTAAATTGAATTTGTTTCAAGTTGATTGAAGAGTATCATAAGAACCTATTATCGATTCATGTTGGATTTAAAACCCGAGTAATGCGCATTCCTAGTTGAAGTAAAATTAATAAGGCTCCAATTAAATTAAAAAACGAATATTAGATTAATTTCAGAAGTAGTTATTGATACTAAAGCAAGATTGATCCTTGTAGGACTTGCTTGACTTACGAGGAAGGCGAATGGTTGAATCTCGAGATGGTTAGAACTGCTTAGCCCTAGGGAAATTCGGAAAGGAACTCCGGACCTTTGCTCCGTCCCCAAGACCGTGATCAAGCTTGGATCCTTGTTAGGATATTTGTATCTATAAGGTGGGCTATACTATCTTTACAATTGTATCTTTCGAGTTATTAAGCTCTGCTTTATTAAAATTGCATATGTGACTATCTGTGTTAAATATTTACGTGCTACTGTATGTTGTCGGAATCTCATATACCAGCGTTGTGTCAATGTGAGTAGGTACAGTACGCATGCATTATTTGTCCTGCCCTACTCCTAGTCGGTGAGACTAAAATGAAACACTTATTGGTTACACTCATTGGTTATACTTATTGGTTATACTCATTGGGTATTCTATGGCCATACTCAACTTTACGCGTTGGTGATATAGTTCGGGTTGCGGACAGTGACGGGTTATACTCTTAAGCGCTCCACGATAAAATATTTTGGTGAACTTAGGTTGCTTTCAACTTTTAAACCTCCTAAGCTTCACTACCTGCATGAACACACAGATAGATTACTCTTACAAAATGATTTGCATAACTTAATTTGTGAAAATTTGCCCACTGAGTGCATTAGTACTCAGTCCAAATCTTTTCAAATATTTTCAAGTCAGTGGGCTGGAGCGTGGAGGTGACAAGGCTGAGATATGGGCTGTTATTATTTACTTATTTCCCATTATCTCTTTTTGTTAATATTCTATTGGGAATTAAGGTTCCGCACTTATGCTACTCTTTTGTTAAACATTAATAACCCTAATCTTGGTGTTTTGAATAAATATATGTATTAAAAAGCATATTTGGTTATTGTGAGTCTTCTTTTGAGATTTGGTTAATCAAATTATTCCCCTTTCTTTTCCGCTTCTTAATTCCAACCCCCGTGGCGTCCATTTCCACGATCTTTCGGGACCGGGGCGCTACAAAGTGGTATCAGAGCCAGGTTTGCAACTCTGCAGATCTGCTGGGTCTTATTTCATTTTTATTTAATTCATGTGTGATATTATATAAGCCCTCAGCTCGTCACTCACGCAATAGTCTAAAAGGTACGCCTGTTTTTATGCGGATTTTAGTTTTTAAAATTTTACATTAATTGTTGAAGTGTTAAGTTTGTCGTAAAATGAAAGATTAGGATTCGCTGTGTTGACAGGAATTCCTTGAACGATTGATTTCTATGATGATTGCATACTCTGATTAACTGCGCTGATCGCGTACTCTATTGCTAATTTGATAGCATACTGGTTTTGAAATATGTCTGTGTGCATATTGTATTCTGTCTAAAAACTATGTTGATTACATAATGGTACGAACTTGTTTTTCTATACCTTGGGCATACTTGTGATGTTTGGATTGTGCAGAATGCATATTGTAAAACTGTGATAGCCGAAAAGTGTTTGTTATATATATTCTGAAATGAGAACGGGAACTTGAAAGCTTGATAACGTAAGATTAACTTAGCCCATAGTTGCTGAACGGCTGGACTTGTAAACACTTATGAGATTGCTAAGAACATAGTTTGACTGAGGAAACATTTCATTTTCATGAATTAACATAAACTTATGGCTCAGAGAAACTTCCACACGTACATCACAATTGATTAGCAGATTATGAGATTTAATACGTATACCGAGAAAGAGATCAATTCGATGTTCGATTTTATTGGAGAAATAACTTACACTATGGGAGTCGAGATTAAGGTTGTGTTAAGATTTACCAAGAGTTTGCCATGGTGCTAGAAAGATGGACATATTAAACAATGAAATATTTTAAAAAAAATGTAGCTTAACGATCTATGCAGAGACTGGGAATTTTTGTGGATAGATATGCTAGACGATGATGGCTGCTACAAACAAGGTTCAACATCAGAATTGTCATCTGAGTGAGATATCAAGGTAGACCGATCACTACCTCTTATACCAGCGTTGTGTCAATGTGAGTAGCTACAGTACGCATGCATTATTTGTCCTGCCCTACTCCTAGTCGGTGAGACTAAAATGAAACACTTATTGGTTACACTCTTTGGTTACTGTAGCGCCCTCATTTCATAATAAAAATGCCACAAAAAAAAAAATCTCTTTTTATATTCATCTAATTATAAAACTATTCATACTATTAAAAATAATGTGGAAGCTTCTGAAAACTAAAATAAAATCAAGAATGCATCAGAGTATTAATCTATACCAAGATTTCAAGCATCATATCAAAGATCTATCAAATATCATCTAACATAAAAAAACTATAATTCATACCCAACCATAACTAAGTTTCAAGTCAACAGAATAAACGTAAATCCACCTATTCGGGACACAGCCCGCAACAATCTAGGCAAAAATATTATATTATAGTCACATTCCCATACCACCTATAGTCATAATCAAAAGGTTAATTAAAGTCCACGCTCGTTAGTCAAAATACTACAAAAAGAAACATGATAATATTAGCAAGGTATATATATAGTCAAGTGGGAGAATTTTGGTGGTCATCCCTAGCTGCCCTGCCCCTCGACTCCATAACCTGAAAATATCAACATAAATAGGGTGTGAGCATGTAAACATACTCAGTGGGGAATACACTGCAAGCAGCTATAACCAATTATGTAATGCATCATACAAATGAACACATAAACGTAGTTGACACATTGAGACTAGCCTCGGTCCCTTGAGGACCTGACCCCTTGTGGGCCTACCCCTTGTGGGCAATCAACTTCGTCGATCCCTTGTGAATCATGAACCTCTTGTGGGCCACATTAGTTCATAGGCATGATACACAACACAACAATGATTATAACCATGTAACAACTATGCTTACAGATAAAAGTAAACCCCACCTCGAATAAAGATCAATGCAAACCTCTTAAAGCTTCAGGCTATTGTCCGTCTTCGAGCTCCGATTGCGCCGCTCCTAGCACTTTAGAATTATTTATTTAGTTACCGGGCCCTTAAGATAATTATTTGAGCAAAGTTTATCATTTTTTTATGAATTTAAATCATCTTATATCATTTGGACATTTTAAGGCCCTTTAAACAAAATTAAGGGTCTAAATTAAACAATAAACATAATTTAAGCTAATATTTAACTCATTAGAAGCATTTGACATATTTATAAATTTAAGTTAAGTGTAATAACATAGACACATCTTCTAAAAAAAACTCAAGTCTTATGTTCATTCTCAAGGAATTTTAAGCTTAACTTTAATTATTTCAAAATTATGAACTTAATGGATATTTTTATAAAATTCGAGAGGTCATAACACAACTTATTAAAATCTAAAACTTGATATAATCATTCAAAATTATTCAAAAGTCCAAATAGTGATTCTATACAAACAAAATCCTCAAATTCAAACAATTGAAAGAAATCCCCTGTTTTTCTCCTTTTGTACCAGTTTTGGCATATCACCCATAACTCCTCAACGAAATATCGAAATCAAGTAATTCTAGGTTCTATAGAACCCTAAGAAGTATATCTAAAACTGTTCTTGAAATACACATTCCCAGATTCGAACATTAAAATGGCTAAAAAGTCAATCGAAGAGGACCTAGGCGGAAATTTTCAGAACCAGACACAGTTTGGTATATTGGGTGTATCTTCATCATCAAAGCTCCAAATGAGTTGTTTCAAATTTCAGATTAAAGCTAAGACAATAATCTACAACCCTAACATAGTGTGGACGTCCAGAAATTGCTCAATAAAATCAGGTTTTTTGATTAAAATGGGTGACGTATGCTGTCCAAAAAAAAACAGATTTGGGTGGTAGGCTTTTGGCTTGGATATCCACAATTAAACCCATATTATTTTTTAACAATCAAGCACTTATCTAGGTCACTCCTTAAACCCCAAACAATCACCACCCAAAATCAAAAGAACAATCAAAGAAAAGAGGAAAAGAAGTTACCTTGCTTAAAAGAGAATTGATGAGAGAGATGGACTGCTAGTGTAAGTGTGGAAATTTTTACTTCAAGAGCTAAGAGAGGGAGTGATCGAAAATGTGAGAAAGAGGGATGGGGAGAACCGTGCGTCTCTTTGTTTTGGGAGAGAGGGGTTTCTAGAATGTTAGAGGGGAGAGAGAGAGATAGAGAGTATTCTAGAATAATTGAGAAAGGGAAAGATATATATAATGTGCATATCTATTCTTTCAATTTGAAAAAAAAATCTATGAAAATGATATTTTAATTATCTACCTACTCATTCCATTCTCCCTTTTTTTTACTAAATGTAGTGGAATATCTACAATATTTTGCTAAAGTATAGTTTTCATATTTATTTAATCACTCCTACATTTACCATTACTAATATTAACTTTACAAAATCCAAAATCTTGAATACTTATGATTTAAATTATGCAATTGTATTTATTTAGGCATGGTACTCGATCTATTTAAAGTTCAAAATTTCTTTTTCTATATTGAATAATTTTTCCTTCATTTATTCTTCACTAGGGGTGCATCGTTGCTTCGAATTGGACAACCTGTAGAAATTTAAGTCAAGAACAATAAATATCTCAAACTAAGTAATTTAACTTGCAAAAATTAAAAGTTAATTTAAAAAAATTTGGGGTATTACAGTTACACTCATTGGTTATACTTATTGGTTATACTCATTGGGTATTCTATGGCCATACTCAACTTTACGCGTTGGTGATGTAGTTCGGATTGCGGGCAGCGACGGGTTATACTCTTAAGCGCTTCACGATAAAATATTTTGGTGAACTTAGGTTGCTTTCAACTTTTAAACCTCCTAAGCTTCACTATCTGCATGAGCACAGATAGATTACTCTTACAGAATGATTTGCATAACTTAATTTGTGAAAACTTGCCCACTTGGTGCATTAGTACTCAGCTCAAATCTTTTTAAATATTTTCAGGTCAGTGGGCTGGAGCGTGGAGGTGACGAGGCTGGAGCGTGGAGGTGACGAGGCTGAGATATGGGCTCTTATTATTTACTTATTTCCCATTATCTCTTTTTATTAATATTCTATTGGGAATTAAGGTTCCGCACTTATGCTACTCTTTTGTTAAACATTAATAACCCTGATCTTGGTGTTTTGAATAAATATATGTATTAAAAAGCATGTTTGGTTATTGTGAGTCTTCTTTTGAGATTTGGTTAATCAAATTATTCCCCTTTCTTTCCCGCTTCTTAATTCCAACCCTCGTGGCGTCCATTTCCACGATCTTTCGGAACCGGAGTGCTACATGATTTTTCGATCTACATGAAATTAGATTTGGAATAGTATTTTGATGAAAATCAAATTTCCAGATTTTATATATATGGTGCTTGAAAATTTGGAGTTGAAAAAATCCATAATTTTTGTTGTATGATTTTTGAAAACCTAATTTTAATTTGGAAGGAAGTTTGATGAAAATCAAAATATCAATATTTTATTGGGAATAGGGTTTGAATATTATGGGTGTCAGAATTGGAGAATCAAAAAATCCTTTTTTTGTTCTGTTTTGTTTTTTCTGTTTTACGTTTTTTGGCTTTTTTCTGCTTTTCTTTTTCTTTTTTTTTCTTTTTTTCTTTCTTTTTTTCTTAAAAAAACAAATAAACCTTTAACCCCCGCCCTCCCAATCATAAAAAACACAAAATAAACTCCTAAAAATACCCCTAAAAAAATCATAAAAAACACAAAATAAACCCCTAAAAACACCCCCAAAAAATCATAAAAAAATAAAATAAACCCTTAAAAACAACAAAAAAAACCCTAAAAATACAAAATAAACCCCTAAAAGTACCACAAAAAAAACAAAAAAAACAAAAAAAACCCTAAAAATTACAAAAAAAGCACGAAATGGTACTATTTAGTGTTCGAAATGATACTATGGGTGGTGAATTTTTATTTTTTTTAGGGGCGGGTCGGAGCGGGTCCGTCTGATGGGCCGATCCATGCACCTTATGCACAGGAGTTTTGGTGTAATTGAATACAATTCGAAACCAATATATAGCTAAACTTTTAGTCAAACTTTTAGTAATGTGTGAGAAATACGAAATTACCCTGAAACTTCATAGAGATGTACAGTACATATATAGGTAGTTGTCTTCCATTTTCCAGTTAAGAAATAGGAAATTACGCAGAAACTTGCAGAGTAGTTGGTTGTCTTAATTACGTTTTTTGGCTTTTTTTCCTGCTTTTCTTTTTCTTTTTTCTGTTTTTCTTTCTTTTTTTCTTAAAAAAAAACACAAATAAACTCCTAAATCCCCCCCCCCCAATCATAAAAAACACAAAATAAACTCCTAAAAACATCCCCAAAAAAAATAAAAAACACAAAATAAACCGCTAAAAACACCCCAAAAAACCCTAAAAAATAAAATAAACCCCTAAGAACACCCCAAAAAAAAACCCCTAAAAACACCCCCAAAAAACACAAAATAAACAAAAAAAAACCCTAAAAAATACAAAAAAAAAACAAGAAAAAAAAAACCGCTTCTTCCTGACTCCAGTCTATTTCCCCTTGCTCCACCATCCACCATGCCTCCTAGGACCAAGAATCCGTCCTCTTCACACCAAGAGGAAGAACAAGAAAATCTCCAAGAGTTGTACGATTGCCCATTCCAAGTGCATACGCGCACCACGAAGGTAACCGTTATCAAGCTTTCGATGCATATGAGATCACTGCTCCCCGTTACCTCGATTGGAATTTGCTAAAGTTGTTGAAAATTGATAATAAAGTGGAGCAATATTTGAAAGTGCTTACTTTGGATAAATTTGTGAAAATAAAGCATGTTGGCTTTAATCCGTTGTGCCTAGAGTTTTTGGTTACCTTCAAGCTTGATAATGAGAATTCAAAGATTACCTTTCGTATGCTTGGAGAAAAATTTGAAGTAACATTAGCCAGGATGAAATCCCATTTCAGATTTTCGACAACTAGGCCACGTGATAAGCCAGTCGACTTCAATACAGCCGCCGCCTTATCCCTCGATGATGCCCCAGCATGGGTATCAAGCTGATTGGAGGTCCTTCCAGGGCCATTTTGACACCACTATGGGCCAGTTCCAGCAGAGCTTCCAGCAGTCTTTTGCGGACTCTATGGGCCAATTTCGCCAACATTTGGATACATCCATGGGCCAGTTCGAGCAGACCTACAGTCAGACAATGGGGCAGTTTCAGTAGACATTTGATACCTCAATGGGCGAGTTTCGCCAAGAGCTGGGGTACCTACGCCAGGATGTGGGAGATTTGACGCAGAGTGTCTTTGGCCGCCTTGACAGCCACGATGAGAGGATGACGACGCTCGAGCAAAGCTGGAACAACTGGACGCTCTCCTATCCATACCCGCAGCCTCCTCCACCACCTCACGAGCCACCACCGCAGTGAAGATTGTTTCGTGTTTTTCTTATGTTTTCTTGTGTTAGTGTGCGTGTTCTATTGTTTTCAGTTCACTCTTTTGTTTGTCGTTCGTTGTATTTGTCGTATGTTTTGTAGGAACCAGCGCCTGTTGCCGGTCTTCTACACTTTGTGATGTTTTTCTCTCCCTTTTACTCCTCTTGCATTTGATTTTCATACATTGAGGACAATGCATGTTTCAAGTGTGGGGGAGAGCGTGTTATGTTATGTTATGGATTGTGTTGTTTGTTCTAATTTATTATGTTGATTATGTCGATTTTGTTTTTAATGTTAGTTGTTCTAGTTATATTGGTTTGTTGTGATTCTCCCACTTAGTATCTTGTTTTTTTTTTTTTCCGATTGTCAAATTTGAAAAATTGTTGATATGAATCTTCAAGGAAATATTTTCAAGTCAATTATGAATGGATGAATTGTTCAGTGGGTTCACTCTTGATCATGAGTTATCTTTGAATGTGATTTCAATTTGATGATTGGTGATTGGTGTGGAAGGTTCTTGCCCTTAAAAGAATGAGAATCATGCTTAGCTTTGTTCTAAAAAACTACTCCCCTTAATCAATTATCATTTTATGAAAAAAAAAGAAAGAAAGAAAATTAAAAGAAAAGAAAAAAAGGGAAAATAAGGATCTCTACTCCTCTAGTTGATTTATTCGACTATGAGTATGGGAAACCACACAAGGAAACTAGGGACTTCCTCCCTACGAATTTCACCTTGTGAATTTTGATCCATATCCCTATGAATTTGTTTAAATAAAGGGGATTGCACTCTGGATTCTACTCCTCTCGTGTGTTTGTCAACCCGTTTGCATGTTTTGCATGATGATTATGGGAAACCACATTGGGAAGCTCATTTTAGCTCGATGATTTTACCCAATGACCCTCGTCCTATATATGTTGCAATCCCTTATGTTTTTGTAGTGCATTCTTAATAAATATGGATATGATTTGTGGGGAAGTATCTTAATGGAATTTTGGCTAACGTATTTTTCTTAGACTTGAGAGGACAAACAATTCACTTGATTGGATATTGTGTTCACATTCTTGGATAATGATCGTTTTTGTGGGAACCATGCAAATTGTAAATTTCATGATCGCCTTGCGAGTACTTCCTTCTTGCTTCATGTTTTCAATTTCTTATTTGCTTGAGGACAAGCAAAGAGCTAAGTGTGGGGGAGTTGTTTAGTGTTTATTTGTGGTGTTTTATTGCATGATTTTGCATGTTTTATAAGTTATTTTCTAGTTTCTTTTTCTCGTTTATTTCGTGCTTTAGTGTGAATTTCTTCACTTATTGCTTCCACAGTGGAATATGCTAAGTTTTGAAGAACTTGAGTTTTTGTTCGTAAAATCTGAATTTTTAGGTACTAAGGTGGCATGGAGCGAAGATTTCCCTGAAGAGATGAACCCGGAAGGAGAAGCAAAGGCCCCGCGGCCGCGCAACATTGCAGCTGAAAGACCCCGCGGACGCGCGAGTCCCGCGACCGCGCGAGGGTGCTCTCGACACAGGCACCCCGCGGGCGCGGAAGTCTCCGTGAGCGCGCGACTTCCAGGGTCTCCGCGGGCGCGCGGGCTGGTTTGTTCCTCCCGATCGACGCCAACATTATACTCGTTTCTCATTTTTTCTCTTGGCATCTTGGACCAAAAAGAATATTCTTCTTCCTCCATCCCTTTTTGCATGGGGATTTTAGATCTTTGGGTCAACCTAATCTAAATACTAGGAGAGTAGGTATTAATTCAACGTAACCCTAGCTTTTGGATTTTTGTCCACAAAAATCTTCCACACTTCCTCTCACAATTAATGCCACTTCCCATCACCTTCTCTCTCTTCTATTTTTTGGAACCACTCCCCTATCTATCAAGCTATCTCTCTCATTCTCCCATATCTCATTTTTTAGATTTTGGAGATATCAATCATCATTACACACATCCCTCTTGGATTCACTCTCATTCCATTCACTATCATCACTTCATTCTCCATTCTCTCCATTCTCTCTACACACACTACACACACTAAATCTCTACACCACTCTCTCACCATTTTCACACCATCACCTTCACCTAAGTGAAGAGGAGAAAAGGAAGAGCAAGGGGATCGAACCAAGGGAGACGGAGAAGAGACGAGACGGACCGATGATGAGCCATCCGCGGAAGCTAAGCTCGGAGGAGGTTTATCTTGTGTTTCCTTTACATTTCTTGGATGTATTTGTGGAGATTGTTCCAAACTCTTGAAAGATACTTAATATTGTAGAAGTTTGAGTTATTTGCATTTGATTTATGAGATGACTTTCTTCTATGATATTGGTGTTGTTTTGAGCATGTTTAGTGGCTAATCCCTCTATTAGGGGGTAGAGGATCGATGTGGTTTTGACCAATGCTTGTTCTTGTTGATTGTTGTTGTTGGAATCGTGCTTTTTCATGTTTAGGTACTTGATCACTACTTGAACATTGATAGGATTTAGAGGAGTCTTGATTGTGAATCTAAATCCGGAAATTAGTTCCTTCGACGTTAGGTGGATGGGGTTCCTAAGCCTAATATGTCAATCTTACTTGTATGATATAGCTAAGAGAGGTTTAATGGATAGACTGTGACAATAATTGAAGTTAAACTAATCGGAAGGGTCTATCGTATTTGTGAGAGTAGCATTATCAACTTGAATAAAGCATAGTGATAAAACCATTAAGAGAATCTACACCCTAATACCTTAATCCAACTTATTTCCTCCAATCTTGATTCAATTTGTGTATTTACATTTAATTGTCTTAATTGTCTATTTTTAATTCCTAGCATAAACATCATCAACCCCCTTGTTAGAATGTTTAGATTTTATTTTTGTTTAGTTGAAAGCATGTGTAGCCTTTAGATAATTCTTTCCTATAAAGTCTTCCTTGAGAGATCGACTCAGGTTAAGCTTATCGCTTCTACAATTGACCTCGTCCAACTGCGGGTGTGGTCCTAAGTAATCGTCTAATGAGCATAAATCGGAAATTATAAGTGTAAATTTGGACCCAATCAGAAACTACTTTCAAATGTGTGTATTTGCGTGTTGTGTAATATAATGAATTTAATGATACTAATCAATGCTCATGTACAATTGTATCCCAAATTTCTAACCATAAAATAATTTATGATTCTTGCATTAATGATTTTCCTAGAACTAGAATCATCCAAATATCTGCACATCGTAAGATCCCTTCAGCTTTCACAAATTTGTTTTCAGTTTCCTTTATTGCTTCTGCTAAAGTCTGCAGGATACTCTCTCCCTCTCTCTCTCTCTCATGTTAATATATCAGCGGTAGGGCTTGAGAAAAGAATTAAGATATTTAATTAATAATTAATCCATCTTTTAAGTGTTACATGCATGGATATATATAGGAAAAGTGAAAATCAAGATTCCACTAATAAAATTAATGATATGTAAATTTAATCTAATTGTATCCCCCTCTACATGCAAGCTAGCTTACTTTTTTTCCCAAGGATTTTGAAGAGAAACTACTTTCAAATGCGTGTATTTGTGTTGTGTAATATAATGAATTTAATGATACTAATCAATTCTCATTGTACAATTGTATCCCAAAATCCTAAACCAAAAAATAATTTATGATTCTTGCATTTATTAATGATTTTCCTAGAACTACAATCATCCAAATATCTGCAGATGGTAAGGGGTTAAAATTTCATGTTACACTATTTCGTATTTCACTCCGTGTTTCATAATCAAAGTATGAATTTAATAATATTTATTATAAAAATATTAATTATAACATAAATAACCATAGTTAATATTTCCAACAAAAAAATGAATTAAAAAATATATAAAATGTAATTTTGAAAAAATCAAGCATAATAAAGAATTATTGATTGAAATTTGAAAATTAAATATTAAAAAATAATTATAAATCGTAATTGGGTGGGTGAACGCTAAAAATAATCATAAAATTAAGCTAAATCATATAAAAATAAAATTGAAGAAAAAAAGTACAAGAAAAATTCATAATTTAAAAATGTAACACGGAATGTAACACAGAGGTAAGAAAAAATTCCGTGTGCATCAGATCCCTTCAACTTTCACAAATTTGTATTCAGTTTCCTTTATTGCTTCTGCTAAAGTCTGCATCATACTCTCTCTCTCTCTCTCTCTCTCTCTCTCTCTCTCTCTCTCTAATGTTAATATCAGCAGTAGGGCTTGAGAAAAGACATAAGATATTTAATCAATTTCACAAAAATGGGTGGTTATTTATTGAAAGTTACCAGTATAGTCAGTTCTTTTTTTATTACAATAATTTTGATTCTGGCATCTTTAATTTAATAAAATACTGAACTTTTGGAATTGTGACAATTTAATTTTTTTTGATGATTAATTACTCTGACAACCGTCCATTGATTTGAAGGAGATTGAAATTCACCGCCGAACTCAATATTTTATTAACACGTTATTTTTTTTCTTTTTGTTTAATTTCATCCTTATTATGACGTGCCATCAAGATATTTATGTCATGTTCATAGTGTACAACGTAGTAGTTTCGTTAAATTAAGCATATAGTATAGTTTGCGTCTATAATTATTTGTAGTTTAATTATTACACATTCATGAAATTTACCAAAAACACGCCCGTACATGTATCATTATTTTAAAAGGCGCCGCCTAGACACTAGACGGCCACCAACTTTGCCGATTACCCTCTGGGTGGCTAGGCGGAGCTAGCTAGGTGGCTGCAATTATATGTTTTTTATTTTTTTCTTAAATAATTTTTTTAATGTTGTAATAGGTTTGACCTAGCTTTTAAATCATTAACTAAGAAAATAAGTAAAATAACACGAATAATAAAAGAAGGAACATAGTACATTCATACAAAATAGAGAAAATAGATGAGGTATAGGCTTAGACTCCAAAATATTATGATTTTTGAATTTATAAATGAAATTTCTAAATTGTTAGGTTAATAAATAAATAAATTAATTACAAATTACAAAACGCTTAGGTTCTGCCTAAATTCCACTTAGGCGCTAGCTCCCTTGTAACCGCCTATCTAGCGCCTTTTGTAACCATGCATGTTATAGTTGAGGCTCTATACTTTGTAAAAATTTAACTAACATAAGTTGATGAAAACTTGACGTCCTTTCTAACCACTAGTATAGATTACGTGCGTTGCACGTGTATCCTGTTATTTAGTATTCTCAAATATTATAAGTTGTAATTAAAAGCAAGTAAAATTGATCTAGAAGATTGAAGAAGAATAAAATTATTATGGAAAAATTTAGTATTCTCAAATATTATAAGTTGTAAATAAAAGCAAGCAAAATTGATCTAGAAGATTGATGAAGAATAAAATTATTATTGAAAAATTTAGTACTCTCAAATATTATAAGTTGTAAATAAAAGCAAGCAAAATTGTTCTAGAAGATTGAATAAGAATAAAATTATTATGAAAAAAATTTGCAAAAGTATTTCATGAATGTACGGAAAATTTGAAATATTACTATTGGTGAAGGATGTCCAAATTCTTTTGAATGTGAATCTATATTAAGACTAAATTTTCTCTTGTTTGATCTTGATGGTTGGCAAACTCTTTTGTTTCTTCCTTTTGCTGTCAGAAATAAATTTGGCCAATGGTTGATCGTCATCACTTGGAATTTGAATATATTCTTCAATTTTCTTCCTCGGTATCTCTTTGCTTTTCTTTCCTCTTTGTAACTTCTTTTTTCTTTTCTCCCACTTTAACAATTCGCTTGGGCTTTTGAACTAAATCTTTCATTTGTTCATCTTGATTTGGCTTTGACTCTTCAACTGAATCATTGAGCTTGGTTATGGATTATGTCCTTTGGATTGCATTTGCTACGAAATTTAGATTTCCTCTTTCATCCACTATGGCTTTCTTGATTGTAATCATAAAGCGCATTTCAGTTGATGATTGCAAACTCAGATGCTTGTAGTATGTAGAATAATTTTCGCCCTGTGTAAGTTATTATAATTTGTTAGAATTGCAGAACATTAAAATTTAAATTTAATGTACAAATAATTATTTTGTATCATAAACTACCTTACTGATTGATGAAAGATACTCATCTACATAGCATCCTACATATACAGCTGCTGCTTCATCAAAAATTGTAATTTGTGCATTGCAATCTGCTTGTATAACATTTATAGTTATTCTATATCTGTAAATGTGTAAAAATAATAGTTAGTGTATGCATACTTATATGTGTATATATATATCATTTTATACTTGTATTTAAATATTACCTTGGTGTCGTCTCAAGAACTTCCTCGTTGCACTTTTTGCATATTGTAATTTCAGCATTTTTGGGACATGAGCTATTGCATTTTTTACATGAATCATACCATATTGATGATTTATTTTCAACTTTATCAATAATTCCCGTAAAACAATAAGAACCATCCTGAAATATTAAAAAAGAAACAATATTAATTAAGCATGCATCGATAGTTAACTGTAGCGCCCCGGTCCCGTAAGACCGTGGAAATGGACGCCACGGGGGTGGGAATTAAGAAGCGGGAAAGAAATGGGGTAGTTTAATTAACAATGGGGTGATAATCCAAAAAAAATTAATGTTTAGAATAAAATTTAACAACCGAGTATGCCAAAGATAGGTTATGCCTTCCGAAAAATTAGACAGCATAACCTCTGTAACTAGAGCGAATCCCCGTTTATAACGGCTTATAAGAGAAGAATGGAAGCTGTAACAATTCAATAAGCCCTTTCATGGGCCAAACGGAAACAAATAACCAGATACCAACAATCAATAGACCCATTCATAGGTCGACAAAAGAAACAGACACCAATATGTTGAACAAATAAAGCCCTTCCATAGTCCAAAATAAATGATCAAATAGACATAATGAAAGACGGCTTCCTCCATTTGGAATAATTATGTAGCTAAGCATATGATACATGTTAACTAGGAAGTCAACAAATGTTCAGAATCAGAGAAGCAGAATCATATCAACAAAATACCAAGATCAGAGTTCTTAGCATTTAACAAAAGAATACCATAAGTGCGAAAGCTCAATTCTTAACAGAATACTAACAAAAAGGGACAACGGAAAAATATGTAAATCATAATAGCCCATATCTCAGTCTCGTCACCTCCACGCTCCAGCCTACTTACCTGAAAATGTTTGAAAAGATTTGGGCTGAGTACTAATGCACTCAGTGGGCAAGTTTTACAATTCAAGTTATGCAAATCATTTTAATAAAGTAATCTATCTGTGTTCATGCAGGTAGTGAAACTTAGGAGGTTTAAAAGTTGGAAGCAACCTAAGTTCACCAAAACATTTTATCGTGAAGCGCTTAAGAGTATAATCGGTCACTGCCCGCAACCCAAACTACATCACCAGCGCATAACGTTGAGTATGGCCATAGTATACCCAAAGAGTATAACCAATAAGTGTTTCATTTTAGTCTCACCGACAAGGAGTAGGGCAGGATAAATAATGCATGCATACTGTAGCTACTCACATTGACACAGCGCTGGTTTATGAGACTCCGACAACATACAGTAGCACGTAAATATTTAACACAGATAGTCACATATGCAATTTTAGCAAAGCAGAGCTTAATAACTCGAAAGATACAATTTATAAAGATATAGTATAGCCCACCTTATACATACAGAAGCCCTTCCCTGGTTCCCCTAGGCTAAGATGCTCTAATCATCTCGAGATTCAATCCTTCACCTTCCTCGTAAGTCACGCAAATCCTACAAGGATCGATCTTCAGCTCAGAACGACTACTATATTTTCGGAAATTAATCAACTGTAATCCGAGCTATTATTTAATTTTATTCTTTTTAGAAATAGATTGCGCGACTCTAGAGACCCCGAATAATTCCGACAAAGAAGGAAATAAATTCCAAAATAGTATTCTTGATTTATTGGGACCAACCGATTTGACAGGGGTCTCTTTTCAAAACTTGCCATTTTAATCGATTTTTATCAGATTTGTGCCACGGCACTTTTTAACCGTTCAAAAATTATGAAAATATTCAAGGACCATCCTATATATGCCAAGACAATAGTTTGAGAGTTTTAGAATTTTTCGATAACACATGACTCCAGTATAAAAATAACTGCTTAAGTTGAATAATTGAGATTATTCAAAACTCGTCCGAAAATTACGAAATTCGACGGGCGCATAGGAAATAATTTTTGGAGCAACTTTCGAGAAGAAACTTTTTCGATTTGACGACCCGAAATGGGTGAAACGGGGCAAAAACGTAACTGTTCGGCGCCCCTCTACTATTCACGTTTTCCGGCGTTTTGGCCGGTTTCCGGCCACCGGATGACAACGATATCAAAAGACGAAACGTAGAGCACATAAAGATACACGACATACTAAAATTTCAGCTTAAAAGGACGAGAAACGAACCGAGACGAGGCTGCGCAACGTGGCAGCCACGTTGCCGTTTTCCGGCAGCTCTGGCGGCGCTCCGGCGACGGCGGCGGCGGCGGCGGCGGATGGCAGCTCCGGCAGGTGGCAGCAGCTGCTGCTGCTCTCTCTCTCTCGCTCTCTCTCTCTCTAATCTCTACTCTCTCTCTCACGTATCATATATATATATAGATGGTTTGGGGATTAGGATCAAATGGGGGGGGGGGGGCGGTGATGGAGAGATAAGGATGGGAGGGTTATTTAAATATTTTAGGATATTTTGGGATAAAATATTCGGATATAAAATACTGATAAATTATTTTTCGGATTATTTCCTATTAAATCAATTCAAAAGGGTATGCCGAAAATATCATTTATGATAATAAAACGAGAAAAGATTCATTTTTAAATTAAATAAAAAATTACTATTTATTTTACCAAAAATATTATCAGGAATTCGTTTGACCTCTAATTAAAATTTTAAAAGTACCATTGAAATTCTCAAGTCGTTCTATTTCCACAAAAATCATTACTGACCACGCATCAAAAATATTCCAACTAATTTTTTTTTCAATCTTAAATAATACGTAAAGTCGCATCTTTTATCCATTTTACTTTATCTTAGCTCCAATAATTTTTTTTGCCTTCTAAATAAATTTAAAAAAACTTTTAATCATAATCCAAAAAAAATACGGGGTGTTACATTAACTGTCTAAACTATGGTTTCAATAAAGTATAAATACTATATATGTATATATACTTATGTAGCATATTATGTAAAACATAATTTTGTGTGATGAATACTATTATTATTTTTGAATTTTTAAAATTGTCGAATCCCATACACATAAAAACAATAAAAAAACTAAAAGAAAAAAACAAGAGAGAAATTGTACATTTGATAGTGTATGTTGATTTTCCTTCAAGTATTCCAGATTTACTTCCTTCGCACATTTCATTCTTTGGATCATTGCTAACTCATCAATTTTTAACATATCATTACTGTCACTTAAATTGCATATGAGTCCAATCTCTTGATTTGCTGGTGTTATTTGCAATACCGATCTTATTGTATTTTATAATTGTAAATTACCTAACATATACGAGGTACGTATTTAGAAAGATGTAACATTGTGTAGGATTTTCATGAAATAAATGCTTAATTATATATGTTTTACCTAAATACTTTTTTCCCGTGACATTTGTGATGGCAATGCAGGGCTTTTGTGCTACTAATTGTTGTAGTTCATATCCCTCATTTTTTGCCATATCTTCCCAGACACATATGACTATAAGTTGAGATCTGTAAAAATAGAAAATTAAATTAATCAAAAAATAAATTTAACTAAAATATTTAAAGTAATTGAATTCTTGAATTGTGTTATTACTTAAAAATAATTAACTTACTCCTTGTTCATGATAGTTATTTCTCTCAAAGTCTTCAAAGCTCCCGTGCTTTTAACTGTAATCACTCTACTTGGTTGAACTTTTACCAAATTTCCACAAACATCTGTGGAGGACTTTCGTATTATATATAATAGCATTTGATACACAAACACACACAATACATTACGCATAAGAAATAATAAAATTATAAAATTGAAGTGTTAGAAAATTATGGTCAGTAGATGATCTAAATATGATTTTTTTTGTTTGATCAAATAAAAAAAAAACAGAATTTATCACAAGAGACACTCTACCTCAACAATTGGATCGGAAGCTAACCCCTAATCAATAAAAAAAAATCGACTAAAAGAACATCAACATTAGACATTTAGTTTTGTATTTCTTTTTTAGAAAAAGGGAAAACATAAATTTGTATGAATTAATGGGGAAGAAATTTAAATAGAAAAGTGAAATTCATAGAACTTTGAGATTTTAAAACATAGTACTTACCAAATTGTTGTCTTTTGTCTATCATTGATTCTATGTCTTTGAGCTCCACAAAATGATGTTGTAAGTCATTCACAATACTATCGGATGCTTCCTTTACAACACTGTATTTTTTCAATATCAATTCTTTCTCTGGATGTATGTAATACAATGTGTCAACCATTGCAACCTCTCCATTAGAGATAAAATATGTCTTGTTTGCCTCAAGTGTGTTGGCAAAAGAAATTATATCATCCTTAAATATTGTAACTCCAATTTTAACACCCTGCAAATATTATAATCATGCTTAATACGTACGCAATCGAAACCAAGATTTATAAAATTTGAATTTAATGTGTTAAAATTGTAAAAAATAATATTTATTTATTATTTAAATGTATAATTTTGAATTTAATTTGTTGCTTACATCGCTATCTATCATGATCAATTTCCAAATCCTCATGCTTGACGTAGTCCCACAAGTTACTTGATGCCCAATTCGTAAAATCTTCAATCGTATTGTAAAGGATTTGTCGCCCACTTTTAAAGTGTTTATTGTTGTCATGCTGGAACACAATAATTGAAGAAAACATTAATGCAATAATTAATTTTAAAGGGGAATCATAACATAATATGAAACACAAATTAAAAATTGAATAATAATTAAGAGTCATATATTTTACTAACCTTGTTGAATTTGCAAAATATTTTCGTCAACCTTAGCAGTCACTCATTTGATTGTGGCCCAATAATTTCCTCAACCCTTGTTAGCAATCAGTCGCTCAATTTCCAGAGAGAATAAAGTGAGTTAATTAGTATATCTACTTTGTAATTTATATAGGTAATGATATATAGTTATATTAGGAAAATAAAAACTAATAAGGAAATTTCCCACACATAAATAATTATTATATTGTCATCGATGTTAATTGAAGAAGATGTATAGTTGTAGTATTACCATGCAAGGACACAAATAATTAAATTTCTTCTTAAAAATTAATACATATAATAGCACTGTTCTTTTTCACTATAAATTGTTTTGGTAGATGTGGAGTAATCCATATATATGGACAAACGATTCATTAATTAACTTATTTAGATGTGAAGTAATCCATATATATGGATGAACGATTCATTAATTAACTTATTCAATATAATAATAATAATAATAATAATAATAATAATAATAATAATAATAATAATACAGTCACATTAGTTGAAAAAAATTATAAGGAAATTTCCACCACTCAATACTAAATGTGTGGGAGATGTAGTTGTAGTGTTACCATGCAAGGTATGAATAATTAAATATTATACTTCTAAAAAGTTTAAATAATTTAAAAGTCTAGAGTAGACTTGGGCTCGTCTTTGTGTAGATATTTTTTAGTTCAATCGTATTATTCTCGAAACAATATAATGGTAGTGTTTTATTATATTTAATGTATATGTGTGTGTACGTGTATTATAATATTTATATTCATTAAAATTAGAATTCTATTTTCACGTATAGGAACTAAATAAAAGTTTCGTCAAAATTCTTCAGTTAAAAGAACAATATAATATATATGTGTGTGTATTATATTCATTAAAAGCTTGATCTAATGTTAGAATTATATTTACATATATATCCACAAAATAAAATATCGTTAAAATTCTTGAGTTAGAAAAAGACAAATTTAGTTTTTATACACCTCAAATAAATATATATGTATATTAATTTTTAGAATCATTGAAAGTTAGATTTCACCTCAAATAAATACTTGAAATCTTTTAGTTGTGTATATAAAATGAACAATATCAAATATTTAATTAGTTCTTTTTTTTCTTTTCATTTTGTGGTTTTGATAGATGTGAAGTAATACATTTATATGGATGAACTATTAATTAACTAACGTATTCAATAATAATAATAATAATAATAATAAATAATGTAGTTATTATCGTAAAGTCATATGTATTATGTTTAATTAGGAGTTACTATATAATATTTTTTAAATGTCAAAATAAATCAAGTTTATATTTTTTTCAAGATATCCATTAAATAGTGTGGAAAGTACTAAATATTGAGTTCTTTAAACATTTTACTTTGTAAAAGAGTCGCTTTAGTTTGTGAATAAAATTGATTCCTTACACTTACCAACCCCTTTCCTCAAACAAATTCTAAAAAGTGACAAAAAGTAGGATAATTAATAAATTACTATTTGATAGCATTTAAAAGTGAGAGTTCTTTTCGTAGTTTGGAAAGAAGCAAAAAAAAAAAACACGAAGGGCGAGACTTTTGATGATAAAGAGAATTGTGCTGATAATAAGAGGGGTTCTAATGGTGTGCTAGCTATGCTCTAATTTACTTTTGAAATTTTTACTTCAATTTTTATTACAATCGAGAAGGACTTCCTGAAGATCAAACCTTTTTCCTTTTGGCCTTTACCTGTTTGACAAAATGCTCCAATGTAGTAATGTTGTATAAAGAGAAGATTTATTAGAATATTCAGTCGCTCATTCCTTTTTATTGTCTGCAATCGCAGGCTGACAATATGAAAACCAGCTGAATTTGAGCTTTTCTGTGCTGTCAGGTGAGTTTTTACTTCTAATTTTACCTATTTTTCTTTGCTAAGTTTGAAGTGCATAGTGAGTTCACGCAAGCCAGCTATTAAAATTATGCGAAAGAAAATATTAATTTGCAAAACCATAAAGATACGAGCTCTATATTGAATGATTTATGCTGAGGAACCATAAATGATTATTGATTAATAATCTCGAAATCTCTCATCAAATAATATTTTAATAACTAATAGGTAAAGACTGTCAATCATAGTGTGAAATTCAAACTGAATGTAGTAGCAATGATATATCTTCCACAAAACCAAAGATTCTGAAAAACCATATTTGGTGAAGCAGGATCTACTCTTGGATCAGTTGAGTTGGAATATAAGACCTGAAGAAGATGAATGAGATGCAAGTCAAGAGACTTCAGTTGGAGTAAGCAAGGCATCAGGCAAGTTTATCAGAACATTGTATAATTGATGCTGTGAGTATCTCTAAGATTGGCAATGTAGCATAAAATGAGACCGGAGACTGCCGAAAAGGTATTTCTTTATATCCATTTATTTTGTTTTGTACATGATTTTAATTGCAAAATCTGAACACTTCAATTTGATCAAATAGAGTAGCTAGATGATTTTTTAGCGATGATATTATTACCTTATATTTGCTTTGCATGTTGTTGCCAGAATATTGTCACAAAATATCTACAGTTTCTGTTATCTGCTCGGCACAATCCTCTAATAAACACAATTCATACAATTCATCAGGAACTTCAGAAAACGCAAGTTTAATTTTTCCTTTATCACAACAAAACGAAGAAGGTTCATACTCAAATCTTGCAGCACCGCAATGAATGCAATCAGTCACTTTTTGCAATTCATGTAATGTTGAACCTAAAATGAAAAAAATCAAGTTAAATCTAATAAAACATATAGTTTATGATATATGTACACATATTCAATTACTTACCATTTAAATCACAAGGATTTCTTTGTTTTGCATCAGAACATTTCCTCTTCATTTGTATAAGTCTTCTTTGTCGATATACCTCTGTAGCAGTGATTTTTGAAATGCACATGAGCTCAAAGCAAAAACACATGGAAAGAAAAGGAAAAAAAAACATGTAAATTAGCTCAAACTCTTCTAATGACTGGAGAATAAAAATTACCATTTGATGAACTTGACAATGCATTGTGAAAACTCATGCTTTATGTCCAAGAACCAAGATAGTATTATATCCTGCAAATTAAAATTCTCATGTTATTCAAATATTATGATGAAATACGTTTGAGTTGTAATAGTTTTGGGTCATTTGTGCACATTGATCTTCTTTAGAGAATGATACAGAAGGTTGTTGTATTGTTTTCTGAATGTGTATTAGTCTCATCTCACTTTATGCATCATATAAATTTTAGGATACATGTATTCAAATATCTTTGTCCAGCTCTAACTTGAATTCATTATGAAGGAAAATTTCATTATATATTGGGTTTGTTGATGCCCATCAAAAATTGTATGGTTCAGATGCCACTAACTTAGTGGCGGTGCATTTTGTTGATCTTTGTAAAACATGGCTCTTTTATAATAGTAGTAGATCATTTGTTTGAGGTAATCTCTCTCTCTCTCTCTCTCTCTCTCTCTCTCTCTCTCTCTCAGCTTACTAAGTTGTTCATATCTTGGTGGTTGCAGGACTTAGATTGGAGTTTTAGATTGTGCGTTGTTGATTCTACCAGATACTGTTCTAACATGCATACTTTTTTTATCTGATTAAGTTCAAGAAAGCTTGACTACTCCGGTAGCTAATCCTCATGGAAACTGACGTCTTTGCAGAAAGAATATCGGTCTTCACAGATCCAATTTTTGCAAGGTGATGGTTCTATTTTATGTTTCCTTAGCCAGTTTCAAATCTTGGAGCTCGCCTGATGCTCTCATATATCTCCTCGGTAGTAGGTTTTAGAACTCACATACTAAACGAAATAAAAGGCTTTGCAGCATCAAGACAAAGTGAGATATTCTTAAACTCTTGTTTTGCTCTGTCACCTGAGAGGCAGGATACGTGGTTTGCTAATAGTTCTCCGAAAATTGGCAAAAAGATACAACCATAAGCACCATATTTCCTTCCAGTTTTTCCTCAAAACTGATGAATATACACAGCTAAAGCCTAAAAGTAGTCGGTTTCTGTTTCTGCATTTCTAGCTTATGCATGCCTACACTTTCTTGAATAACTTCTTGTATCTAAATCACATCTTCAAAACTTGTTACGACTCCTACTAAACTGCCTATACCACCGGAGGAATGCTTCCCCGTATAAACTATTGAACGTTGAGTAGAGTAGATCATGTTAAGAATTTGATGACTACAGTTTGCTTAGTTTCAACTAAAACTGTTGGTGCGTAGTCAATTTGTGCTGTCATTTTTAATAAGAACAGATTGTTATCAAATTACAAATATTGTTCTATGCTTCTATATTTTTTATTTCAGAGGGAGAAACTGGAATGATTTAAGTAGCGTCTGTCTAAAACAAGATTGTTTCGATGAACTGGAATGATTTAGACTTAGTTGTTTAAAGTGTTTGATGCTTCTAATAGCCTGATGGTGTTATTTGTAATTTCTTAACACGCGACAGATGATGAATTAGCAGACAACTATGGGTTAACAACATTGGAGAATAGAAGCATAGAACAGTATTTGTAAATGCATGACAATCTATTCTTATTTATTCTACAGAAGTGTGATAAATAATTTTTTTCTATGGCAGCTTTAGTATTAACATTGGAGTATAAAAGCAGAGAACTGTATTTGCATAGAACAATCTACTACTATTATAAAATCTTAAATCTTAGTCTAATTCTGTTAACTTGTGTGCTTGAGCAGCTGTCAAATTTTGCAAAAGTGTGTTGAATAAATTTTTTGTATCGCAGGTTTAGTATTAACATTGCAGTATAAAAGCAGTGAACTGTATTTGTAAATGCACAACAATCTATCCTTATTATTTTACTTTAGCAGCAAAAATATTGTAGAAATCAAACCTTAAATCTTAGTGTAGTTCTCATTGGTTAATTCGTCTGCTTGAGCAACCGTCAAATTCTGCAGAAGTTTGTTAAAGGTTTTGTCTGCTTGAGCAACTGTCAAGAATCAAACCTTAAATCTTAGTCTATTTTATCCTCAGTTAACTTGTCTTCTTGATCATCTGAATGCAAAGATTTCAGATTTTGGGTTAGCAAGAATGTTGGAAGGTAATCAAACAGCAGCAAGTACAAAAAGAGTCGTTGGAACATAGTAAGGTAATTATGTGTTTCATTCAGAGTCCTATATATATAAAGATAGCTTAATTACAAAAATATTCATATAATTTGTGACATACCCAGCCTGATGAACAAAAGGTCTTTGCAGCGAAATACATGGCTCCAGAGTATGCGTTTGATGGGAAATTCTCAGTCCAATCAGATAGGAGTGATAATATTGGAGATTATAGGTGGGAAGAAAAGAGACTACAGAAGTTTGTCAAATTTTGTGGCAATCTCTCGTTTGATTGTTATATTGCACATTAATATTATGCTTCTTTATTATGGAAATAGTTTGTCAAATGTGGCAATCACTCGTTTGATTCTTTCTGCCACTTAAATAAATATATATGGTACATTATTATGCTTCTTTATTATGGAAATAATTGTAGGTTTACATAAACAAGGAAATATATTTTATAAATAAATATTTTATATTATATTACAATATTACCCTTCAATTAAAATTGTATTGGGGATATAATAGGTAAACCAAAATTTGTAAAACATGGTTCTTTTATAATAGTAGTAGATTAGTTAAACAATCTAGCAAAAATAAGTTTTATAGATTTAGGGGCTAATTTCCAATTTATAAGTTAACATTTGAGGAAATTAATATCCCATTGAAAATGAAAAAAAAGTGTCAATGTATAGCTTATGTTGGGAATTCCTTAAAGAATCCTGATGCATTACTATATCGGATGGGATCTCATTACTCGGTCAGGGAGTTGGGGTACAAGGGAAGACGCGGGTCCATGGTTTGGAGTTTAGGGAAAACTCCCCCAACTTTCACCGTGTTTGTTATGTTTGGGGTGATGTATGTTTTTTTGACAGTTTATTTCCTACTAATAGGGTTTTAGGGTTATTCATCATTTCTGATTTGTGGAGGTATATAAATAAAACATTGTTAATCAACTACGCAAAATATATATGTTTTTTTGCATTCTTGATATACCAATTTCTTTAGAAAGTAGATTATGCCTAGTAAGAATACAAATCAAAGGCACTCCAATAACCAAAATCACACTATTTCCCTTGGATCAAGGGCTGGACTATATTAATAAAAAAATTTGTTGAAATTGATATCTCAATAAAAAAAAAAATCTATAGCTAGCTTCTAAAGAAGTGACTATTATGGTAGATTTTTTTATGAGATTTTTTTATGAATTCTGTAACTTAAAAATGTATTAGAAAATAAAAAAATGTTATATTTATTTATTAATAGAAATCAATAATTATTATAACAATTCATTAATGCTAAATAAAAACTAAATGAAAAATTATTATGATAAATTGAAAAACAAAATTAAACACTACGGGAATAAGAATCATATAATTGAGAAACAATAAGACTGCTAAATTTTAATTTTTTTTCCATATTTGAATCGAAAAGGGAATTGAAAAACACAAAAGTCACACAATAGAAGAAAAAGGAAAAAGAAAAGTAGTGAAACAATAAATAAAAGCATTAGTAAGAAGAATTAGTTATAATTGAGAAATAATAAGACAATGCTAAAACTTAATTTTTTCATTACAATCGAACAGGAAATTGAAGAAAAAAGAAAAAGAAAAAGAAAAAGAAAAAGAAAAAGAAAAAGAAAAAGAAGAGTAGTGAAACAATAAATTTACAAGTTGATGTTGGGGATCAACTACCGATATTCATCTCCCAGCGGAAGTACCAAGTGGTAGTCTCCGTAACATTCTACTAGCTTTGTGGATCCAAAAATATACAACTGTTTCAAAGATTGGGCCTTACGTAGGAGGCGATGCGGCAGCAACTTCAATTCTTCACAATAATTGATATGCAACTCCCTCAGACATGGCATGATGGAGACGACTGCAGATTCTTCTTCTCCCGCTGTAATGTCCTCCCACTCCTCCCATTTCACGCAAGATATAAATACCAAGAATTCGAGTTTAGGAAATGCAACAACGACATTAGTAGCAGATGAAGAAGAAGAAGAAGAAGGAATGTGGTCGTTCTTCATCACTTCTCCTTCTCTTCCTCTTATTCCCAACCACTCCCTGCCCACCAACTTCAATCCAGTCAGTCGATCCAAACTGAGCCTTTCCAAGAACGGTAGTTTTCCCAAAGGCGGCAATGATGACAGCTCACTGCAACCCTCTAGATGAATTTCTCTTAGAAGGTTGTGGGGCAATGAGATCCAAAGTGGAAGTTTCGATCCCTCATAATCAAAGATATAAAGTGTTTCAAGGTTGTGATTGGGCTCTAGAGCTTCTATTACGTCCACCCACAATGATGATGATGATGATGATGACCGCTCCTCCTTTTCATGCCTCCAAATATTATTGCTCGTAAATTGAAGAGTGAGTGATTGTAGGCATATCTTGTTCTTTAATTCTGCTTGTTGAGCATCCTCAACCAACTCTTCCAAATCACTTATTGTACTACCATTTCTGATTTCCAATCTTAGTGATTTAGTAAGACGATTTAAGTTTTTCAACAATCCCAACTTGTTCCTACCACTTCCTCCTTTGAACTCGCTCATTGATATATGAAGCCCAGTTAACTGAGCTATTCCTTCAGGAAGTCCATAGAGATCATGACAACCTTCGATATCCAAGATTTGCAGTTCAAGCAAGCTACACAAGCTCTCTGGCAACTCCTTTAGTTCTTTATTCCGACTTAAATCAAGGTGTCTCAACTGCACCAAATTCCCAATTTTTCCCGGAATCTCTTTTAGTTCATTCTGACGTAAGTTTAGGTGTCTTAAGTGAACCAAATTCTCAATTTCCTCTGCAATCTCTTTCAAGTGGCAGTTTTTTAACAAAAGAGTTTGCAAGAAATAAAGTTTACAAATGATTTTTAGGTCTTCCTTGGAAACTCTACCAGAACTTATGTCCAACCATCTCAAGTGAATCAACTTTCTCATTCCCCGTGAACTAACACTCCAGTTCCTTCTTCCAACTTTTAACACCCTAAGACTTGTGAGACAATCACAAATATTTAGGGGAGTTCCTTCGTCCCAAGATAAACCACCATATTCTTTGACTCGAGAAATTAAATTTGTGCTGCAAACTTGGCATGTACTCATTGACATTCCAAGGGACTTCCTAACAAATTGAGCAAAATCATGTACTATATCATGCATTTTACATGACATTATTTGCCCGTCGTCACCATCTTTCTTAAAGTCTTGAAGTAGAGATCGCATTGCAAGATCTTGGAAGTACTTGCGCCCTTTAAGTTCCATATCCTCTTTTATAGTCCCCATATTGGAGCCAAGATAACCTAATGCCATCCACATTGTTATTAGATTATCCACCTTGAGATCCGTATCCTTAGGAAAGTAGGCACAATATGAAAAACATCGCTTGAGCGCTGGTGATAGATCATGATAACTCAAAAGTAAATGAGGAAACAACTCCACTTCCACTTCTTCCAATCCCCACATTTCACTCTTCAATACCTCCTCCCACTCTTGGGGGGTGTCCTTAAAACGCAGAAGACTTCCCAATGTCTTTGCAGCAAGAGGCAATCCCTTGCACTTTTTAGCAATGCCCTTACCAGTTTCTTCAAATCTTTTTGTTTCAGAAAGGGCGGCTGCACGGCTCAACAACAACCAACAATCTTCATCCGAGAGAAGTTCTGGACGAATGATGTCTTCATCAGTTGTGCCCATGATTTTAGCAACCCTTACGTCTCTTGTTGTCACCAAAATTTTACTGCTTGCTCCGGCACATTTAAGGACGTTTTTCAAAGGTTCCCACTTATCACCTTCTTTGTTCCAAACATCATCTAGGACAAGAAGAATGTTTTTCCCTGAAATACAACCTTTCAAATCATTGAGTAAAGCATCTAATTGGGTTGCATCAGGAGAACTATCCTTATCTATTCCCTTGATAATCCCTTTGGCAATATCAGCCACATTAAAGAGATCCGAAACACATATCCAAATAGTGAAACCAAAGCATGCTTTAACTGAAGGATGATTATAGACTAGCTGAGCAAGAGTAGTCTTCCCAAGTCCCCCTCCACCCACTATGGAAAGAATATGGTACCCTGATCCCCCATGGCTACCACTAAGTTTGGTCACCAGATCATCCCTTATGTCATTTCCACCCTGTACCTGTTCTAAGTCGATCAAAGAAGTAGATTGAACTCGCCAAGATGATGCAGGGGAATGATCACTTTTGGGTTGGGAAATGTCAAAATTATATCTATCTTTCTCGTTCAAAATCTGATCAAGTTTTGATTTCAGATCTTGAACTTTGTTGGCGATGTCATGACGAACTGCTAGTTTCTTGAAAGAGAAACAGGAAGATGGGATGAAAGAGCATACCGTTTGGTTATTATGCTTGAGAATGGCGTAGTTCCATTGCTCCAAAACATCCTCCATTTGGTGCGATGTTTGTTCCAGCCTCCACAACCAATCCTTGACAGCTTTGTCCTTGAATTGCTTCCGGTCTGCATCATCCAACACATTTCTGATCGTGTTCAACTCTTCCGAAAGATCCTGAAGCTCCTTATCAAAGCCTCTCACCAGTTGTATTTCGCTTTGAATCTGGTCTTTGAGAGTGGACAGAAGCAGCTCCACCACAGCATCAGCCATTAATTATGTATATTGATCTTCGGCCTTTTGATTTCTTCTTCTTCTGCTGCTGCTGCTGCTGCTGTGTGTGTGTGCGTGGCTGGTGTTTGTTGACTGTTGTAGATGATTGTGATCCAAAGTCAGTGCGGTAGCACCTTTCTTTCTTTCTTTCACCTTCGTTTTCTCTGACCCACTTGTATTCCAATTATTTTGGTGTTGCTCAGTCGGTGGGTCCCGCGCCAGCAAAAATGATATAAATAGAGAAATTAAAGAATGAGTGTTTTTTCTTTTATCTTTAGAATGGGAAGTTTCATGTATTTATTATTTTGTTTGTACATTCATAAGACGGGTCACTGACCGTGTTGATCCGCAAAAAGAAAAAAAATATACTAATTTTAATTTAAGAGGAGGCCACAGCACATGCAAAAACTGAGGGGCTGCTCATTTGGTGGGTCTCGCACTTGCAAAAGTAAAATCACCCGTGACTTTTTCAATAATTGAGATGGGAAAATTAAAAAGTGTGAATAATGATTAAAATAAAAAAAATCTTTTATAATTTAATAATATATATTTAGGATCGAACAAATTTCCACAATTAAAGAATGAGTGTTTTTTTCTTTTATGTTTAGGCAGTGTTTAGTAGCCTGGATAAAAGCATATTAATAAAGGTATCTATCAAGAACTGTGTGTTTGGTAGCCATTGCTTGTTCATGCGAGGCTCGGTCCTAACACGAGGCCCGTAATCTAATTTACTGATTCGGCTGGATAATGTATCCGACGCCCCCTCGGTTACAATTTCTAGACAATGTATCCGACGCCCCCTCAATCTACCAAACAAAATAATGTACCAAACAGATGTGTGAAGCAATCTAGTATATTTATCTTAATAACCAAACATACAATTAAAATATCTAATACGCAATTATCTTTCAAAGCAATCCAAATTTTATTAATATGGGTATATCCGTACCAGTGTACCAAACATTGCCTTAGAATGGGAAGTTTCGTGTATTTATTATTTTGTTTGGATTCTCTCTCTCAAAAAAATTATAGGTAGGCCCGTACATTCATAAGACGGGTCACTGACCGGTGTTGATCCGCAAAAAGAAAAAAAATACTAATTTTAATTTAAGAGGAGGCCACAACACATTCAAAAACTGAGGGGTTGCTCATTCGGTGGGTCCCGCACTTGCACAAGTAAAATCACCCGTGACTTTTTCAATAATTGAGATGGAAAAATTAAAAAGTTTGAATATATGATTTAAAAAAAAAAATCTTTTATAATTTAATAATATATATTTAGGATGGAACAAATTTCCACAGTTGATAAACTAAATCACTTATTAAAGTACAATTTGAATTAACTTAATTTTGTATCTCGATTAATTACTATTTGCTATCTATGTAATTAATGATCCATTTACATGCGTGAATGTAAAATTTGGACGTATATTATATGCAAGAAGGTATATTTTAGTAATCCAATTTATTTGGATATATAACATTTTACTTATTTACATTTATTGTACCATTTTAAAGATAAATAAAAAAATAAATTAAGAGCGCTCTAATATTTATTTTCCATTCTTTATTTTGGAATATATGGGAATTTGGTTTTCTATTAAATGATATTTGTGGTTGTTCATCATAAATGGATTCTGATCCAGTGGAATGGTGCTTCTCAATTTGTGTTCAAAGTAGTTATGCTAATATATATTCTAATACTTCATCTAAAAACAAGAAGAAAAAACAAAAACGAAAAAAGAAAAAAAAACTTATAGTGGAAGAAAGTAAACATCTCTTCTGATTATGGCTAGACTCCATGGATTGAGGTTGTAAAGTGTCAGAAATATGAAATTAGGCAGTAACTTCCAAGAGTTAGCTATCTTTTCAGTTAATTATGAAGTAGGAAATTACCTTCCAGAGGAGTTAGCTATCATCCCAATTAACCGCGTGTACCATGTCTTTGTTGATATCTTCTCATTTTACCGCGTGTTAGGTAAATTCTAATGTAGAACACATGTAGTGCATAACCCTTCCAACAAGTGAAATGTGTCTCGGACCCACAAATTTTTGGATATTTGTAGCCCTTTTTTTGTCTAGAAACTGTTGAATTTTAGAGAAAACTGAAGCAAACTAAAGGAACGTGAGGTGTGTGTATAAATGCATCAAAGAGATTTTTCTGAGAATTTGTGAATATCATTTTTCAATGAATCCAAACTAGATATTTACAGGTATTTATAGGCGATTCTAACTACTAACTAATCATCAAATATCTGCTAACTAACTTCCACATAATACGGACTGAAAGCCACGTGGAATATTCTTTTGTAACAAGCATAAATACTTGCAACACTCCCCTTCAGAACCAGGAGTTACACAGCTTTCAGTTTCAACCAATCTCGCAAGCATTGAAACCTAGTTTCTGACAAGGGTTTGGTAAACACATCAGCTATCTGATCTGCAGAGGGAACATGCCCGATCTCAACGACCTTATCTTGGACCTTTTCCCTCACAAAATGTACATCGATCTCCACATGCTTTGTTCTAGCGTGAAACACAGGATTCGACGCCAAGGCTATGGCACTACGGTTGTCACACCAAACTTTGGCCGTATTATTCACCAAAAATCCAAGCTCTTTGCACAAGGCTTTCAGCCAAACTACATTTGCAGTAACGTTTGCTAGCGCCCGGTATTCAGACTCCGCACTACTTCGAGAAACTACTTCCTGTTTCTTGGAGCTCCAAGTGATTAGATTTTGCCCAAGAAACACACAGTGTCCACCGGTGGACCTTCGATCATCTAGACAACTCGCCCAGTCGGCATCCGAGTAGGCCTCAAAGAACAATGATGATGTGGGACTGAACCTCAAGGATAACTTTCTAGTACCTTTCAAGTATCTTAACAGATGTTTACATGCTGCCCAATGCGTATCCAATGGTTGTTGAAGAAACTGACTTAACTTGTTCACTGAAAAAGAGATATCTGGCCGTGTCAAAGTAAGGTACTGAAGTGCTCCAACAGTGCTTCTGTATAATGTAGGATGATCAAAAGGATTGCCATCTTGCTTAGACAATTTAGTAGAAGGCAGCATTGGAGTAGCACAAGGTTTGCATTCTGTCAGATTAGTCTTTGCCAGTAACTCATCCAGATACTTTGTTTGTGAAAGAGTAAACTGCCCATTATGATGATGCACCTCTATACCCAAAAAATAATTGACCATTCCCAGATCCTTCAGAGCAAATTTATCATTTAATTCTTGGATTACTGTAGTGATCTCAGACTCACAGTCCCCAGTGACTAGTATGTCATCGACATATACCAAAATAAGCACCACACCCGTAGAGGCTTTTCTGAAAAACAAAGAGAAGTCTGACTGAGATTTATGAAAACCGGCAGAAATAAGATGAGACTTGAGAGTATTATACCAAGCCCGAGGTGCTTGTCTTAAACCATATATGGCTTTGTGTAATTTACACACATGATTTGGAAATTCCTCACTCTCAAACCCCTTAGGCTGTGTCATATAAATTGTTTCTTCAAGCTCTCCATTCAGGAATGCATTGTTGATATCAATCTGCCTTATAGACCATTTATTGATAGCTGCCATAGCAAACACCAGCCGAATTGTAGAAAACTTCACTACTGGGCTAAAGGTCTCAAGAAAATCCACACCTGCGTATTGCTCAAATCCTCTAGTAACCAACCGTGCCTTCAACTTATCCAAAGAACCATCAGGTTTGGTTTTTACTTTAAAAACCCATTTATTTGAGATAAGCTTCTGATCTGCTGTAGATGGGACTAGAACCCATGTTTGCTTTTCCTGAAGAGCAGAAAATTCATCCTTCATGGCTGCAACCCAAGCAGTATCTGCCAATGCTTGAGTAACATTAGTAGGTTCAGTAGGCAAGATCTGCTCAGAAAGCCAAACTTTTAGCTTAAAAATACCATTCTTGGATCTAGTTACCATTCTGTATTGTGACTGATTTATGGAAGAATTTGTGGGAGAAGAATCTGAGGATAAAGAAGAAATAGGACTGGAAAGAGCAGAAGATGAAGCCTGCTCAGTAGAAGAAGAATTAGATGAGGGAGAAAAAGAACTTGTATCTGGAGAGGGAGAATGAATGTGAAGAACTGTGGTGGAAGATGGGAATTCAGGAGAGGGGACATGAAGGAGATGATGATGTTTCTGTGAAGAAGTAAGAGAAGAATAAGGAAATTCATCCTCATGAAAAGCAACAGAATCAGCTATATAAAACCTGCCACTGGGATGATAGCATATGTAACCTTTGTGATGTGAGCTATAACCAAGAAATGTACACTTGCTTGACCTAAACTGAAGCTTATGAGAGTTATAAGGCTTCAGATAAGGAAAACAAGCACATCCGAATACTTTAAGATGATTATAGGTAGGAAGAGTTTTGTACAGCATCTGAAAAGGAGATTGATTTTTGAGTGTAGGAGTAGGAAGTCTATTGATAAGATAGGTGGCAGTGTGAAAGGCTTCCCACCAAAAATGAAGAGGAAGAGAGGCTTGAGCTAGCAAAGTGAGGCCTTTGTCTACAATATGTTGATGCTTACGTTCAGCTTTGCCATTTTTTTGATGTATATATGGGCAAGGATGCTGAAAATGAATACCTAGCTGCTGAAGGTGAGTAACAAGAGGTCTATATTCCCCTCCCCAATCAGATTGAAAAGATTTAACAGATGTACTGAATTGACATTGTACCATGGCCAAGAAATTCTTAACCACAGTAGTAGCTTCAGACTTTAAGGTTAATGGATAGATCCAAGTAAACCGGGTATAATCATCAATAAAATGTATATAATACTTGTACCCATGAGTACTTGGAGTGTGAGAGGGACCCCATATATCTGAGTGAACCAATTGAAAATGAGCAGTAGTTTTAGAATTTTGAGATACATGTGCAGATTGATGTAAATGACCAACTTTACATGCATCACAAAAGGGTAAAGAAGAGGAAGAAAATGGAATGTGTAAGGTATGAAGAAGAGTAGACAACACAGAGGCACTTGGATGACCAAGTTTGCAATGCCATTTATTGTTATTATTGTGATTGTTACAGACAAGAGCAGTACTATGAGAGATAGAGGATGGCATGCTATTATCAGCTATAGAAGAGACTTCATTCACATCTTGATGATCTGCAACAGTATAAGCAGCAGAGTGCAGAGATCTATTAATTGCAGAACCAGCCTTCTTCAAAGATAGCCTAGAGAGATCAAGCCTGTAGAGGCCCTTTTCCAGCTTTCCTTTCATCAAAATCTTGTTGTTGAGTTTGTCCTTGACAAGGCAAGAATCAGCATGAAACTCAACTATAACATTGTTGTCCTTAGTAAACTGTGAGATGCTCAACAAATTTTTTGTGATTTGTGGAACATATAAGATATTGTTGAGCAACAATGAATGTTTGGACTGAGTAACAACAGCCTTACCAGAGGCAGTGATAGGCAATTGTTGTCCATTTCCAACCATAAGTCTTTCATCACCAGAGACCGGAGAGGCTAGAGTAAGGTTTTGCAACTCGTTTGTAACATGATTGGTAGCACCACTATCCACAACCCAAGGAGCATAGCCATCATCCTCCATTGCATAATCCTGATACATGTCAAGAGTGTGATCAGCATAAAGTGCTTGAGAAGTAGGAGGAGGATTACCAGTGAAGTTGACATCAAATCTTTTGTAGCATTTTAATGCTACATGCCCAGATTTGCCACATAGTTGGCATATGATTCGGTTGTCCTTGACAAATCCACGGCCAGTACCCCTTCCTCTTGAACTGCCCATGCCTCGGCCATGAGCAGGAGCCATCTCAGAGGAAGAAGCTCGATGATATGCAGGTGTATAGCCTCGATTGTAAGCCAAATTAGCACTAGGATACATTAGCAATTGACTCTGAATTCTCTGTTCCTGTGCTTGCAACGCAAAGTGTACCTCTTGCAGATTCAGAGGCTCAGATCGATGTGTCAAATTAACCACAATTGCTTCATATTCGACACCTAGACCCGCAAGGATATACAACACCAGCTCATCATCTGAAATTTGATGACCGGCACCAGCAAGTAAATCCGCAAAGCTTCTCATTTTTAAGAAGTAGTCATCAACTGACTGATCACCCTTCCTAGTGCTTTGTAACTGAAATCGTAGCTGCATCACACGCGCTTTAGACTGAGACTGAAATAGAGACTCAAGAACTTGCCACAGCTCGCGAGCTGTGCGACAGCGAGTAACGTATCCCATCATCGATTCGCCAATTGAACTAAGCATCCAGCTCATGAGAAATTGATCGCGAGATAACCAGACACCATACTCTGGATTCGCAACACATTGACCAGTAGAAGACGTTGGTAGAAACTGCGAAGGAATGATTGTATGTGGATCAATCAAATCGAACAAGCCATGCGCTCTGACAGTAGTGAGAATCTGCATACGCCAAAAGGCGTAATTAGCACGATCAAGCCGAATGTGCATGGATTGTAGGTGCGGAAGCTCAACGGTGGAAGCCATGGACGAATTGAAAAAATCTGCAATAGAAATGCAGAGTTTGAACAAGAGATCACAATAGAAATGTGATCACAAGGATCGAAACCGATGATACCATGTTGAATTTTAGAGAAAACTGAAGCAAACTAAAGGAACGTGAGGTGTTTGTATAAATGCATCAAAGAGATTTTTCTGAGAATTTGTGAATATCATTTTTCAATGAATCCAAACTAGATATTTACAGGTATTTATAGGCGATTCTAACTACTAACTAATCATCAAATATCTGATAACTAACTTCCACATAATGCGGACTGAAAGCCACGTGGAACATTCTTTTGTAACAAGCATAAATACTTGCAACAGAAACGAATGTTTCGGTCGGCCGAAAAAATCTATCGTGACTCTTCAATTCAACTAACATATTGTGACATTTCGACTATCTATTGTGACACTTAATTACCTATTATGACAGTCTAAAATCAAAATTATTTTATCGACCGACTGATAAATTTTAAAAATAGTCCAAATCGGCTGTAAATAGGAGGGGGATACATTGCATCCCCCTTACCTTAGAAATTTCCCCGTTTGTACAATGTATATGCAGAAAATTGCAGAGTAGTTTGTTGTCATAATTAGCAATTAATCGTGTCTGCGTGTGTGTATACATATACTTATTTTAATTTGGAATCTATATATGGTGGATAATTATTGTGATCATTATTTCACGAGTTTATATATCATAAACTTTTAGTATTCAATTCCAATATTATTTATCATAAATGTCTCGTAAATATATTATTTATCATAAATGTCTCGTAAATGTTGGATTTTTCTTGAAGGAATAAAGAATATATATTTCTCTTATATTATCGATGCAATGGATAAAATGAAGGAAGAACGGAAATGAGTCGATTTACGGTAGAATCAATTAGAATTGATTAATAAAATTAAAATCAACTAAAGTATATCAATTAAATTAAAAGTAGTCGTAGGAATGAGTAAAAAACCTTAACAAATTAAAATAATCACATATCATTTTTGTAGCACTCCGATCCCGAAAGGTCGTGGAAATGGACACCACGGGGTTAGAATTAAGAAGTGGGAAAGAAAGGAGGGAATTTAATTAACGAAAACTCAACAGAAGACTCAGAACAATCAAATCTGCTTTATAATAAATTATAATTATCCATAATACCAAGATCAGATCTCTTACCATTTAACAAAAAAATATGATAAGTGCGGAAGCTGAATTTTTAACAGAATACTAATAAAAGAGACAATAGGAAAATATGTAAACTATAATCGCCCATTTCTCAGTTTCGTCACTTCCACGCTCCAGCATACTCACCTGAAAATGTTTGAAAAGATTTGGGCTGAGTACTAATGCACTCATTGGGCAAGTTTTCACAATTTAAGTTATGCAAATCATTTTATAAAAGTAATCTATCTGTGTCCATGCAAATAGTGAAGCTTAGGAGGTTTTAAAATTGAAAGCAACCTAAGTTCACCAAAATATTTTATCGTGAAGCACTTAAGAGTATAATCAGTCACTGCCCACAACCCGTACTACATCAGCAACGCGTAAAGTTGAGTATGACCAAAGTATACCCAATAAGTGTTTCATTTTAGTCTCACCGACAAGGAGTGGGGCATGACGAATAATGCATGCATACTGTAGCTACTCTCATTGATACAGCGCTGGTTTATGAGACTCCGACAACATACAGCACGTAAATATTTAACACAGATAGTCACACATGCAATTTTAACAAAGAAGAGCTTAATAACTCGAAAGATACAATTTGCAAAGATATAGTAGCCCACCTGGATAATAGATAAGGTTTCAAATTTCCGGATTGATTTTACTTGATCGTTGCTACTTATTCTGAGCCTACAACAAATTCTACTCAAAACTAATTCAAGAATAAACCTTCCACTGAACCTCTTCAAATTACACAAATTATTTTTTTGGATATAATCTATTGTTTACCGATTATGAATAGGTATAAAAAAAATGATGAAGTCTCATAATTTCAAGTTATTTAATATCATGCTAATTTTCACTTTAATTGATAGGACACGTGAACTAACCACCTAACATGTGAATTAACAAAATTACATCTTTTTTTTCCTATATAGTTATGTGTATGCACAAGAGAAGTGCAAAGCATGCTCATCTATTATTATATAATATATCTATTTAGAAATTGATCCGCTTGTACTATTAATTAAAGTATCTATATATACTACATATTAAAGTATTATCTCCATCTTTATGGCAAGTGGACGCATATGTGTATATATATACACGTTTACTTTTTCTTTTTAACTATATAAATAACTATATGGTATATTTTGTTTTTAGCACAAATATGTATATATTTTTATGTAAATAAATAATAAAAAATCACACTAAATCTATTTACACTTAATAAATAAATTTCTAATTAAATTTAGATACTAGAGTTTTGGGGTATTACAATTTTCTTAGGAAATTACATATTCCCTCCGTTTTATATTAATTAAGTGTTATTATGGAGAAATTCATATATATTAATAAAATAATCAAATTATCTAATGTTTTCTTATTTAAATTTATCTATCTCGATGATTAGTGGGACATGGGTGTTTGAATTCATTAAATGATCAGGACAAATATTTCCACCTCAAATGTGTACGTAGAACAACATTTTTTCTGCAATAATAACAACAACAATATTTACAACTTGTGTAGCATTAGAATTACGTACTATTTTCAATGCGAATGAACATAAATATTGGAATCTAAAATTAAAGCTTGTTTAGCTGAGAGTTCATAACTAATGCATACTGATATCATCCTTGTAATTAAGAGAAAACATGAATTTTAATATTTACAATTCGTGTAGTATTAGAATTACTATTTTCAATGTGAATGAACATAAATATTGGAATCTAAAATTAAAGCTTGTTTAGCTGAAAGTACGTAACTAATGCATATTCATCCTTGTAATTAAGAGAAACATGAATTTGCATGTGGTGTTAGACACTTAAAGATAGGTTGGACCCACGTAATATCATTTCAACTTGGTCGTTGCAAACTTGACATATCGTGTTGTTACATCGCACTCCAAATATTTACGAAAGAATTTAGAGTAAATTGATAAGATAAATTTCGTAACAAGCTTAAAAGTTCAAGATATATTACATATATAGTCTGAGCCTGAATTATTTGTGTTGCTAGATTTTTTCTTAGTTGAGGGTAAGATGAGTTACAATCAAGACTTATATTTCTTAAATTCACTACAACAAAATTCCCATAATAGGATGTTCCTATAAAGCGTCCTTTTTGCACGTCTCACAGTATGCCTAATAGGACGTTTAACGTAATAGGACGCTTTCAAAGCGTCCTATCAACTTTCTGCTACAGGGCGCTTAATACCTCTATGCCTCTGTCAATTTGTTTCGACATGCTTTTAAAATAAAAATATAATTAGTTCAAACATGAATATCCAAACAATCTTAATTATTATGAATACACTACAAATCTACTCTCATATCATTATCCTCAAACTCCAATTTAAAAATGACAAACATGATTATGCAATGAGAGATTATATGGTCTATTAATATTAAGTTTTTAAATTTAAACAAGTTGCATGGCTCAAATAGAATCAATTGTAAACGTTTATAACAAAGAAGAGCTATATGATCTAATATTCTTGACAATAATTAACCAAATATTCATGGTGGAGCAAAATATGCAACTGATCAGTTTTTGTAACAGAATTTTCCAAAACATATCTCAATATACTACTACTGCCTGCTACTACTACTAACCACTATGACAACTCATACAACAAGTCAAGGAGGAAAGAGATGAACCGTGTCATCAGCTACTAATTACAATTTTTTGCCCCAGACAAGGGCACTCTCTTTGGCTTCTATGAACTAACCATTAGCTGTTTTTGTGTATAACTGCATCACAGCATCAGTGAAAATCTCGAGCAGGAAAATAAGTTTCCCAGTTTACCTGGTGTTGTGGCCAGAAAATTAAAACAAAATAGCATCATTCTTAATAAGGAGAAGTATAAAGTAATTTAGATGACTAACTTTTCAAACTCAACATGAATGCAGTAGAGAGACATTATCACGAAGACTGAAATGGCAGAAATGAAAAGAAACTTTCTTTAAGGCCCTAGCAGGAGAGTGTAAAGATGTTCAAGGAAAATATCAAATGCCTAGTTAACAAATATAATACAGACCTAATAAAAGGCTTAGAAGCTAGATGTTTGAATATGACACAGATTTGACAAATATCCAAGCAAATCACAAATTTCAACCAAAACCAGTTTTTGCCATATTAAGTCATCTCCTCTAATACAGTGGCTCTAGTTCTTCAAATGAAACAACGATTAGCAAGTTAGGAACTACATACACGGTTGAAAATTAATTAGAAGGAAAATAAATCAGATTCGTAGTGAATAAATGATACTAAAACTAATGCCTGTGAATTTATGAATTGTGTACCTGATAAGGTTTCCACGTGTCTTTCTAAAGAAAGCCACCATTCTTTCTACATTGATTTTGTTCATGAATTTTTCACCCCTCCCCTCATCTGTAGTTCATGGGCTTTTTCTTCAGTGTTTCCCTGCAATGCAAGAAAATATAAGAAAAACATGTCTACATTCTACCATGTATATATGCATAATGCATTATTTACCCGTTTTAATTTGAGATAAAGATAAGCCTTGAAACTGAGCATAGTTGCTTGGTGTGTATCCACTTCATTAGTTTGGTTTCAGGAGATTGATAAGGCATGCACTTCATTAACTCAGTCACAAACGTAGGTCTAAATTAACATTCATATGGTTTATATATAGTCTATAGATGCAATTAAGTGAAGAACTACAAGCAAGGTTGACAATTAATTAGCAGAAAAAGAAATTTGCAGATTCATATATATAGCCAATAATGGATACTAAAACCAAAGCCCTTGAATTTATGAATTAATTAATTAAAGAAAAGAAAACACTCAACACCTTCAACCATAATTCAGCAACTAAATGTGAGGAGAGAAAATTAGAGTAGCAGATAAACTAACCTGAGAAGGGCATGTTCTTTGAGTATACTCTCCAGCTGCAACGAAATAAAAGATTTCCACGACAAGAGCTCACCAATCTCCTCGTTCTGGACAACGAGAGAAAGTTAATTAGAAGAAGAATTCATATGAATGGATCGAGAAAAATGCCCTCAGCATGAATGTCAAGTGGAAGGAAACCGGAATGTAGCCATACCGTTTCTTAGTTGAACAAATTCAAGCAAAAAAAAAGACGATTTAAAGGACCCAAATATTATTGACTTCCAACTTTTATAGAAGTGCTAAATTGTGAAAACCAAGAGATCATATTTTTATACCTTTTTACATACTCTTCAAGATTCTATCATACTAGTGTTGATCAGACGGATGATTGAGACAGAAACGAGTACCTTAGAATAAGCCGGCGAAGAAATGGATTGGACAAAAGTTGAGCCCAGACCAGGTCAAGGTCAGTCGATCGAGGTATAGAGAATTCTCTGTGTTGTTGTATGTATCCTGAAACAAAATCATTCCATAACAACTTGTTTAGGGACCAAAGAGAATGACTCTCCAGGTTATACAGTGCTGAGAAATCAGAATCAGAATTTTTTTTTGTTCGTTAGACTATGTAATAAAATCATCTATCCTAGCTAATATATCACATAGTCTTGAGGCATACATGAAGGGACTTACCTACTGCATCCTACTTTGAGTACAAATAGCTATCATTTATAGATTAGGCCGATCCGTTCTCACAAGTAAAAGGAGCCAAAATCATCTTATGGGAATAGTATAGTAGATAATGCACATAGAAGATACCCAACTACCTGAAACGATAAGTGGAGCAAAATGCATTAGTGAAGAAAAAATATATTTTAAAGAGCAAGAGCAAAGCGAATGATAGAAAATTTCATTAAGTCTTCGTGGAAGGGTGCACATTCATATTAAGCATTTTAGATTTTGTGATGATAAGTTGTCTATTACAACTCAGTTGGATTAACTTGCAAAGTTAATTTGAATGGTTATATTTGCTTTGCAGATTAAATTTGTGACTAAACCAGATGATATAAACAGCTTATCAGTATGCATAATATTCTAAGCTCACTGCAGAGACTACCCAAACTCTTTCCCCACGAACTCATCAGCTAGAAAAATGATCTAGGCAGCAAAAAATTCATGTTAATTGTAAAATCGAAATAAATTTGACTAGCTTCTTGTGTAAACTATAGCAATCTAGAATCAGAAACTCTTACATCCCAAAATAAAATGCATAAAAACCTTTTCTCTCGTGTCGCATTAAGAAGCAAAGACTCGGTAGCATGTACAGCTTTTGGCTCTGCTACAGCCCCTACAACACAACACAACACCCCAGAAAACAGTGATTAGCATGCTTATTAACTAGAGGTTGTGAGTAAGCATCTACGACTATCAAGCACATCATTCATTTCCCCTAAAAGAGCAGACCTCAACTTATTTTATAGAAAATACAGGAATATGCTCATTTGTTTCATAAACAACCTTTTGCGCAAACTATATTCATATAGAAGATAAGAAATGTTGTAAGAGACAATATCAAACACAAAAAAACACAAAGAAACTCAAGTTTGCTATGAAATACAAATAATCAAAAAAGATTTTAACTTGTTATTGAGATGTTATCTTGAATTCATCTCAATATTTTCACTGTCTCACTCTTCAACTCTCTCAATGACTCAATCTGTGAAGAGGAGACGAAAAATGATGAGCATTTATAAGAAATAATCTTGGCTCATTTCTCCATCCATTTTTCATCTTCAAGTCCTAACTCAGCTCATGAATCAACAAGGAATTGAAACTTAAAATGGAAGAATACCTGATAAAACTAGAATTGTCTGTCCCCTCCGTCTGCAGCGGCGATTCCTCCATCTGTTTTCCCTACGCAAAACATCAGCACTGGCGATAGTTCCATTAAAACCTCTCGGCACGGCGATTTAGATGTAAACACTCCCGCTCGATCCGCCGCTAAAAAAAATGACTTGTAAAGTTTCCACCTTCATTAATCCTTCAATTCTTCAATAATTAGGGGTTATGCGATAGTGTTTTCAGATTGAGACAATTCAGAGTGAGAGCGATTGGGAATTCATTAGAGGATAGACATTGTTGGATAGATTTGAGAATTGATCGCCGAAGAGAGAGAAGTGCTTGCCTGTTGAGAATTAGAGGTTTTGTTTAATTTTATAACCATTATTTAGATTGATTCATCCAGTTAGGATTTATATTTATTTTTTAATATTTATTTCTTATTTTTTAGTTAATATAATTGATTAATATGGTTGATTATTTTAAAAGTGGGGTATATAATTTTTAAAAATTTTAATTTTTAGCAATAAATGTTGATTATGATTTGTAATAATATAATAAAATTTATTTTTGTAATAAATATTTTTAAAATATTAAATTTTATAGTGGGACATAACAGTGATACATGAAAAGTGAACTAGAGGATTTTGTCCCCCATTAATCTAGTAACAGGACGTTTATTATGAAAGCGTCCCAAATTAAGCGTCCTCATACCCATATTTTGTTGTAGTGATTTTCGGATTTAATTGAGCATGAAATTCGAAATTTGTAGTATTGAAATTTGGATGAATTTTTGATGTTCTTCGAAAAAATTTAATTTTAATCTATGGTGATTTTCGATCTGTATGAAATTAGATTTGGAATGGTATTTTGGTGAACATTAAATTTTCAGATTTTATATTTTTATGGTGTACGAAAATTTGGTGTTGAAAAATCCCTAATTTTTGTTGTATAATTTTTGAAGGACAAATTTCATATTACTCCCCTGTGTTTTTCCGAAAAATAAAAAAACTCCTATGTTCAATAAATAGTCTAAAACTCCCCTCTGTTATATATAATCCTTCAAAAAAATCACTTTTCTGAGAAGTGAATTACACTTTCTAAGAAAGAAAGTAGGATTTGTTTTTTTTTCTACAATTTTTGTTATAGATAAACATATTTTATATGATCATTTGAAAATTATAGTATTTAGTTATACTACTACTATTTAGCTATTTTGATAATTTCCTAAGTTTCGTATTTTTTTTACATATAAATATATTTTATATTATTAAAAAATTATAGTATTTGGTCAAACTACTATTTTAAAAAATTGATTATATTTAAAACATAATACAAAATTGTAAGAATAATACAAAAATAATACACTCTTTTTAAGGCAATTATCCCCTTTTTTTTAAATGAAAAAAGAAACTTTTAGTGAAAATTAAAGTATCTCTGCTGTTTATAGCTAGACTCCACGGATCAAGCTTGTAATGTGTGAGAAATATGAAATTACTCAGAAACTTCAAAGAGATGTACAGTACGTAGTAATTAGTTGTCTTCCATTTGCCGGTTAAGAAAGGAAATTACGCAGAAAGTTGCAGAGTAGTTGGTTGTCTTAAATAAATTTTTGGGTGCAAAAAAAAAAAGATAAGAAAAAAATGATTGGAGCAGAAGCAGCACAAAATCTTTATCATGCTGCAGCAACAGAGAATGTAACAAAATTTCGAGAGGTCGTTGGAGAATATGCATATCTTCTTGAAGAAGTGACATTTGTACACTCAAAAAATCTGCTGCATATAGCAACAAAGTGGGGACTAGTTGATGAGTTGTTGAACATGAATCTGTGGCTGGCTCGGAGTTTAGACTCCCAACAATCGTCGCCTCTTCACATTGCAGCGGAGGAAGGGAACTGTCATCATTTGCCCCGGAGACGTGCGGGTGGCGGAACTGCCAACGTATGAACCCGATGCATGTTGCAGCCATGAACGGGCGTGTTGAGATATTGGAAGAGCTGCTTCGAATCGATTCTTTGGCTGCTAGGGAGAGGGTTTATCGAGGGCAGACTGTGCTGCATTTGTGCGTGGAAAATCGTCAGCTTGGCGCTTTGGAGGTTTTGGTGGAGAAGTTGGGTGGCCTTGTGGTGGCAAAGGATGAAGATGGGGAGACAGTATTGCATTGGGCTGTTAGAAGCAACCAACTTGAGGGAAGACCAAGTCTTTGATTAATTTCTTCATCACCCACTTTTTACTTTTTTTGTACCCTTTCAATTCATCTTCATCCATCACTTTACTAACATTACAGAAAAAACGTGTTTTAGTGACGAAAAATAACATCAAAATCCGTCGTTAAAATAGTTTAACAACGGATGAATCAGTCGTTAAAAATCTAGTCGTTAGTTATATACTACCTCCGTTTCAAAATGTGTGTTGTTTTAGGTTTTTTTTTTTTTGTTTCAAAATGTTTGTTGTTTTATATAATTTGACATCCTCTCTCCCAATTTTAACCCTCTCAAATCCTACAAGATTTCTTGATTCTAACTTACTTATAATATATGAAGAGAGAAAAATATATGGAGAGAGAAAATATTGTTATTTTTTAGGAAAATATACATGAATTAGATTTTATGACATATATGAGGGATGGGTATATTTGTCTACAAAATTAATTCTTAATTCCAGATAAAAAAAACAAAATAACAAACATTTCGAAACAGAGGTAGTACATTTTAAAGAAATAATTAACGACAAGAAAAATTTTAGCAACAGACTTAGCGACTGATTTTTCCGTCGCTAAATCATCATCAAATTTAGTGGTCAGAAAATAAAAAAATAACAAAATAAAAAATTTAAGAGTAAGAATAAAACTTGGAGACCAAAAATATAAGAATTGCCACAAGTATTTAGACCGTATTCTTACAAACCTAAAGTTCCGTATTCTTACAATCCTAAAGTGAAATTTCATCTCAAGAAAAATATTATGGATAATTTAGTTTGTATAAGATAGATGGGTTTGGAGAATTTTCAATCTATATTAGCAAAAACAAAGTTACAGTATTTATAACTTACAAGGTAAACCTAATCAAGCCCTAAGTAACTAAAGGAGAAACGATAGATACAAACGAAAATAGATAACAACAAATAAATACAAGATACACATAACTAATCTAATAGTTATCGCCAATATGCCCCCGCAAGATGAATTCCCGAGAGGAAATTCCAATCTTGTCGCGAAGTTTGACGAAGCGTGCACGCGGAAGTGGTTTGGTGAGTGCATCTGCAAGCTGGTCCTCCGAAGGAACATAGGTGACGCGAAGAAATTTATTTTGGACCTGTTCACGAATGTAATGGTAATCCAACGTGACATGCTTCATTCGAGAGTGAAATACTGGGTTAGAACACAAACTGGTTGCTCCAATGTTATCACAATAAATGGCGGGTTGTTGCGGCAATTTAATACCAAGCTCAGTAAGAAGAGAAACGATCCATTGAAGCTCAGTAGCAGCCATAGCAACAGTGCGGTATTCAGCTTCCGTGGACGAGCGTGCGACTGTGCATTGTTTCTTGGAGCTCCAAGATATTAGATTGCGCCCGATGTACATGAGGTAAGCTGCTGTGGAGGTGTAGTCATCTTTGTCTCCAGCCCAGTCTGCATCAGAGAATGCATGAAGAGCCATTGACGAGTCTTTGATGATTAAGAGACCATGGTCTAGAGTTCCACAAAGATATCGCAAAAGACGTTTTGCTGCATTCCAATGGTCCGTGGTGGGACGATGCATAAATTGTGAAAGCTTGTTCACAGCATAAGCGACGTCGGGTCGCGTTAATGAAAGATATTGAAGACTTCCAATAATCATTCGATACTCAGTAGGATCAAAAATGGCCGTGCTAGAGTGTAGTGTGAGGACAGGGGAGGTTGCCATTGGGGTGCAAACAGGCTTTGCAGCAGTACTCATGTTGGCTCGAGCTAAGAGATCACAGATGTATTTCCGTTGGGATAAAAATAATCCTTTAGAATGAGGAATGATTTCCACGCCAAGGAAATAGGAGAGGAGACCCAAATCTTTTAAAGAAAATCGATGTGAGAGATGATCAATGAAGGTCTGGATGAAGTCCACATTTGCACCTGTAATGATAATATCATCGACATAGACAACAAGATATACATAGGTGTCAGCATGTTGAAATATGAATAATGTTGAATTAGCCACCGAGTTGTGAAAGCCAACTGATATAAGAAAACTACGAAACTCCAAATACCAAGAGCGGGATGCTTGTTTGAGACCATAAATAGATTTGTGCAATTTGCACACATATGATGGCCGATCTTTATCTAGAAACCCTTGAGGTTGCAAAAAGGCATTGTTGATGTCTAGTTGTCGAAGAGACCACCCTTGAGTGACGGCTAGACTAAGAACAACCCGAATTGTTGTATGTTTAGCAACAGGGCTAAATGTATCATTATAGTCAATCCCTGGACGTTGATGAAAACCTTTGGCCACTAAACAAGCTTTGAAGCGCTCGACAGATCCATCCGGCAACCTCTTAAATCTATAAATCCACTTGCAGGAAGGGGATCTGGGGGAACAAGCTCCCAAGTTCCATTACGGATTAATGCATCATATTCCTCGATCATAGCAGCACGCCAATTCGGATCACTCAAGGCTTGACTCACAGTGGTAGGTTCAATAGGAGTGTGGTGGAGAGTAGTGACAAGATTGAGCTTTTTGATGGGCTTGGTAATGTTATTCTTGGATCGTGTCATAATAACACGTTTGGGTAGAGGTGGTGGAGAGGTAGATGTAGGTGGTGGCTCATGGGAAGGAGTCGCGGGAGGCGGAGGTGGGGGATCTGGTGCAGGTGAGGGCGGCAACACTGATGGATCAGGAATGGTGGAGGGAGTAGCCGGCAAGTGTGAGACCTGAGGGAGCCAGAGAGACGGGGTGTCATCATTGGGACGTTCCATGTAAAGATTTAGATTTGAAAATGGGAATATGGACTCGACAAACTGAACATGACGAGAGACATATACTCAATTTGTTTGGAGATGGAGACATAAGTATGCGCTCTGAGTTGGTGAGTATCCAATGAAGACACAAGGAGTGGATTTGGGTTCTAATTTGTGCGTGGAGTACGGACGTAACCAGGGGTAACAGAGACAACCAAAGATACGTAGTTTCGAGTAATTAGGTGAGGACTTGAATAAAATAGAGTAAGGAGAAGCAAGATGAAGAGTAGGTGTAGGCATGCGATTGATGAGATATGTGGCGACAAGGAAAGCATGAGACCAATAAGTGAGAGGCATAGAAGCATGAGACAGGAGTGAGAGGCCTGTTTCTACTATGTGGCGATGTCGTCGCTCGGCATAACCATTGTGTTCCGGAGTGTGGGGAGGAGAGGTGAGATGAGAAATTCCAAAAGCAACAAGGTAAGAAGATAATGCAAGATATTCTCCGCCATTATCCGAATAGAGGGTAATGATTCGACTTTTGAAGTAATTTTCGACAAGGGGTTTGAATTTGCAGAAAGTGTCATGAACTTGTGATTTCTTTTTGAGAAGATATAGCCATGTATACTTGGTGAAATGATCAATGAACAGAACATAATATTTGTAACCATCAACCGAGTGAATCGGTGAAGTCCAAACATCGCTAAAGATTAATTCAAGGGGAGCAGAAGATGTTAGTGAAGAAATTGAAAATGGTAATTTATGGCTTTTATTGCATTGACAAGCATTACATGAAAATGTAGTTGGAATAGAATCTGAAAGTGCTAGACTGAAATTGGAAACTACATGACGAATAATGGGCAACGACGGATGACCTAAACGATGGTGCCACTCGGACGAAGTGGTCTTGACACTAGAGAAAGCAACTAGTGGAGGAGAAATCTCAGTTCCAGCCAGCCACTCGTACACACCATTCTTAGTCTGACCGTGATAGAGTGTTGCTCCCGTGCGTAGATCCTTTACAAAAAAGGTAGCAGGTAAGAACTCAATAGAAGTTTGATTATGAGCACAAAACTGAGATATGGAAATAAGGTTTCTTTGCATGTTAGGAACACAAAGCACATTATTTAATGTAAAATGACGAGATGAAGTAGGGAGAGTGAGGGAACCCGAGTGAGTGATCGGAAGTTGGGAGCCATCACCAACCATGACGGTGTCATTTTCAGTGTATGGAGTGTGCATGGATAGATTATCCAAGTCAGAGGTGATATGATGTGAAGCCCCGCTGTCCAAGAGCCAAGTAGGAGCAGGTTGTGATTGTGTGGTGGCAATGTGAGCACTGGGAGCTGACTGTGGAGATGCAGGAGTGAGCTTATAATTGGGACAACGTTTTACCGAGTGTCCGATGGTGCCGCAACCCTGACATTTGCCAAGATACGGACATGGCGGCAGCTTGGCACCCCGATGAGGAGGTGCTGATTTAGTGGATGTCGGATTGGGGCGTGACTGTTGTGGCCAGTGAGTGTGTGGTGTGTAGTCGGAGCGACCACCACGCTGCTAAGTATTATGGTAATGACCTTGAGCAAGGTGAGCAGATGCAGGAAAGGAAGATGGTGCAGCGGTGGAGCGACGAAGGATAAGTTCGCGTGAAATTAATTTTTCATGCAATTCCTCGAAAGCAATGGGCGTGTCGCGACCATTGACAGCATCAATAACAGGTTTGTAATTGTCATCCAAGCCATCTAGGATCCGTTCAATGATGTCTTCATGGTCGAGAGGTTTTCCGAGCATAGCAAGTTCATCAGCTTTGCACTTAATGAACTGCATATATTCTGAAATAGTTTGGGTGCCTTTGGAGACATGTTTAAGCACATCTTTAATCTGCTTGATGTGGCCACGGGATGGACGAGCAAAGGCGGTTGCAAGGATAGTCCAAGCATCACGAGAGGATTTGGCATGTTGAACCAGCGGCACAATGGATGGGGAGAGAGATCCGACTAAGGCGCTAAAAATTAATCGATCTTGACGGATCCAGGTAGAATGGGCAGGATTAGGGGAGGAGACATTAGCAGTAGTGATAGTAGCAGAGGGGCATGGCATAGATTCATCTAGATATCCAAATAAATCATAGCCTATAAGCAAAGATTCAAGTTGTAGACGCCAAGAAAGATAGTTGGTGGATGATAGTTTAATGGTGTTTGTGCCATTAATGTTAATGAGAGAGAGAGGTTTGGAAGGTTCGGCGTCATTAACAAGTTGATTGGAGTTGGCAGCATCCATGGTGAGAAGAATGAAGAGAGTGATAAGGGAGGAAAAATAAAATGAGGATCTTCCCAACTGATACCATATAAGATAGATGGGTTTGGAGAATTTTCAATCTATATTAGCAAAAACAAAGTTACAGTATTTATAACTTACAAGGTAAACCTAATCAAGCCCTAGGTAACTAAAGGAGAAACGATAGATACAAACGAAAATAAATAACAACAAATAAATACAAGATACACATAACTAATCTAATAGTTATCGCCAATAGTTTGTGCATGAAGTTCGATCCATATATATCGAACTAGGGTCATTCAATTCCCACCCCCAAAGTTCCAACACATGAAGAAGGTATTATATTATTACTAATCTCATCAGATGATAAAATACTTGGCAGAAGGCAAAAAAATAGAAAAGGATACAATGAATTCGATGGGCAAAACAGCATTGAAAATCCTACAAGAGAGCCCTCGAGACATAACAACTAATAACTACTCTGAAATCGAAACAATCTTGTTAAGTTTGCCAGATGAATCGATGCACGAACTCCTCAAGATGAGTGACACCACGATGATGGTTTTGGTCCTCATAGCCACCGTGGCGTTCCAGGCCACCCTTAGCCCCCCGGGCGGCTTTTGGCAGGACGACTCACCAACGCACAAAGCCGGCAAAGCTGTGATGGCATCTACTCATCCCATAAAATACCAAGAATTCGTGGCTGCTAACATGGCGGCGATCGTGTCATCTCTCATCATATTGTTCTTCATGACCACCGGACTTCTATCCAAGTTCTTGCTCATCCGCATATTCGATAATGGTGATATGCGATAGAATTAAAAATTGATAATTTTTGGAAAATTGCGATAGAATTAAAAATTTAGTAATATGTTATTAAGTATGAACTCAAACTTTGTGAATATTTTCCATTAATTTTCACATAGTTCTAAATTTTCTGACATTATCGATTATTAAGAATTGACTATATATATGTACGAGCACAATAATGAGAATAGAGATGGAATTTAACTTTCTATCTTATCCCGATTTTATATCATCATGTATGTCATTTTTATTTTATGCTAGAATTCCATGATGCTAATATATTCTACATTTCATTCAATTAATTTTTTAATATTAAAATAGGATCAATTATAATTAATAAAATTGGATTTCCAAATCTCGCTGTGGATTCTGCAGTCCAACAATTTTTACAATGAGATGGACTTGCATGCAGCAGCTGTTATTTCCGGCTATTTCAGGCGGGCGCATGGCCCCACGAGGGCGTCCCATGTGGCGCCCACGCGCGGCGCGTGGGGCCCACGCGCCCTTCTTTTTTTATTTTGTGATTTTTTAATTTTTTTTATATCTGTTTTTATCATACTTGATACCTTTTTTCTTACCACATGGTACTTTTTATTGTAGTTGGAAAGATGATAGTATTAATCTCAGGTTGATACCTGTCTTTATGGTACTTGATACTTTTCTTCTTACCACATGGTACTTTTTATTTTACCCAACTCATGTTTTGCTTTCCTTTACAAATTTTTGGAATGATGATTGTTTTAGATTAATCTCAACACATACAATATAAAAACTGAAAAAAAAAATCAGAATTTGAACTAAATAAACTAGTATAAAATTAATAGCAGACCTCTTACTTTTTAATGATACAGATGGTACTTTTCAAATGTTTTTTGATACTTTTTAATAGGAAGGTTGGTACTCACTTTGGACAGTTTTTTTTTATAGGTTGACCCAGTCAAAGCGGGTTGACCCGTGTTGACCAGGTTAAAGCGCGGGTTGACCCGCGTTGACCGGGTCAAAAACGGGTTTGACCGACCCGTCTCATACAGTGTTATTTGCATCATTATGTATGTAAGTTTTTGCCTATTACAAAACATGGATAATTTAAAGCAAACCTTAAAATCTTATGTGGGTAAACGAACACAATTTCTTGTTAACGCACGTGTTCTCCTACATGGTGACTTAGCTTTCAGTTGCTAGAAAAACTTGCGATGATAGAATTGTTAAAAAAATTAAGCGTCGTCCGAGGTAAAATTGTTACTCATCATAGGTTGATGTATATATTATTGTTATAAGTTGCAAATTTCAGAGTATTAAATATAATTTACCTATATACACACACACACACACGTTGATATACAATAATATGATATTATATTCAAAATTTTACATTAGAATTCATAAAAAATTAATATTCCACCATTAAAAAAGAGAAACACTAGTTAATCAATAATTCAAGCACGTAGTGAACCGATTATTCAGGATTTATTTCTTCTCCAATATTCAATGAATATCTAGCAAATTCCAACATGCAACATATGAAAAGTCACAAATAATATTAACTCTATATCGGAAACATAACTATAATTTATTGTAATAGGCGGAGAGTACTCCAAAGGCCAAATTAAACCTGCTTCCACGCTTTTATAAATATACGATATATCCATCTCTAATCTTAAATATCAAAGTTAATTAGTTTCCCAGTGAAATATCTTGCAAATGGTCTCTCTCTCTCTCTCTCTCTCTCTCTCTCTCTCTCTCTCTCTCTCTCTCACACACACACACACACACACAGAGACATGCATTAACGATGGTTGGTATTAATTTTGCAGGGAAGCGATGGCAGTTTTAGAGGAGAGATAGCAGTGGCGGCATGGGGAGGTTCAAAGGGAGAAGAATGGAGTTATATATCTACATCAGGAATTTGCAAGATAATAATCAACCATGGGGAAATCATCAACTCCATCATGCTCATAATCATTTCACTTCTTCTTACTCCTCCAAGTTTGGTGGAGATAGGAACAGTGCTCGAGATCGAACCGATATAGTGAGTATAAGATACACTATACACACCTTATTGCACATTTGGTGTTGCTTTCTCTATTACATTCAATTTTTTATTTTTATTTTTGTTTCGATTTCTCATGCTTTAATTTTTTATACTTAATTCTTAATATTTATTCTATAGTTTTTAGTTTTTATTTGGCTATTTGAAAAATTACATACTAACATTAAATTAGACCCTAATGTTTAGGATGAACACTGAATATCAAGTGTAAAATTAAACTAAAGCATAAGAAAATGAAATAAAAACTGAAAAAAATCCTAAAAAATCGATTGTGTAGTAAAGAATACAACTTCAAATGTACAATTGAGGATTTCATATGTGCTAAATTAGGCTCTTTATAATTTATACATCATCAATTTTAGTTTCGAATGCTTTATATTTTTCTCTCAGATCAAGCTCGATTTCCCATTGGAGTTTCTAACGGGCATAAGTGGGACGCTCGACGGTGACTGTCGTTTTATTCGTTCACTTCGAATTCAGACAAACAGTAATCTATATCGATCTTATGGCGGGTCCGGGTCATCGGATTTCGGTACTCCATTTTCGTTCCGAGCAAAAGATGGGGTGATAACCGGGTTTCACGGACGGGCAGAGGCTCGATCAATCAACGCTATCGGAGTTTATATGGTTCCGGTTTCCTCGCATTTGTTGGAGGTTGTAATGAAGCAGCATTCAGTGATCGGTTCGAGTGAGATGCGCTGTTGTATCTCGCCGCCGCCGCGAAGTGCCGGACCCTGGGGTGGTGATGGCGGCCGCGAGTGGGACGACGGGGTTTTTCCTGCCGTGAAAAGGGTCGAGTTGCGTTTGCACATGTACGACACGAATGTGTTAAGGGCGGTCCGATTTATCTACGGAAAGAGAGATGGTTCTGATTTTTCATCTCCGTTTCATGGGGATGGTAATACTCACGACTTGACCGGGAAAAATGTAAGGCCAATGTTTATGTATGATTTATGGATTTAATTATAATTAAATACACAAATTATGACACTATGTGCAATTTAGATATAAATATTAAAAATTCTACATTTTTTTTTTGTCAAAATAGATGGTCTCATTTTTTTTCTGGCGAATGAAACTGGTATGAAATAAAAATCATGTTGTTTCTGTTTAAACAAAAGAAAAAATATAAAGATTTTCAATTTTTTACCTTTCAATATTTTCAGGAACAAAACGATGTTATTTTGGGATGGTATGAAAATATTTTCCACCTATGCATGACCACAATGTTTTTTGTCAACTTAGTTTTTTGTTCGTAGGAAAAAAAAAACAGTGTTTATTTCACTATAAAAATATAAGATTGTGTTTTAATTCTAAGTTGTATCAAAATTTGTTTAATTAACTCATTTATATGTACATATTCAATCATTATAAGATGAGATGTATAGTATCTGATTTTTATACATTATGAGTTGCTTTCTGAAGATTCAATAGCCATATTTGTGATGATAACTCAATTTAATTGTGGTTGGTAGATTGTATTTGGCGAAAAAGATGAATTCTTGATAGGTATTGAAGGGTTTTATGGACCGTTGGAAAGAAGTGCGGGCGTGAATATTATAAAATCACTAACATTTACTACAAACAAGATGAAATATGGTCCAATTGGTGCTGAAATTGGAACCTATTTTAGCTCTATGAATTTTGCTGATTGCAATCGGAAGGTGGTGGGGTTTCATGGCCGAAGCGGTACTTATCTCGATGCCATCGGCGTACACACCGAATATTTCTGAATTTTGAAGGAGTTTTGGGTGGACAATCTTATGGGTTAAATTCGCAATAAATATTAAATGTTGATTTTATTATGAATCTTGATTCGACTTATGTAATTTTACCTTAAAACAATCGCAATAATATTTTAGTTTGAAATTATTTATCATTTTGCAAAACTTGATACTTGATGGTTGATGGCTGTATGCAGGCAGTAATTGACGCATGGTTTCTGTTTCTTTTTTTAATTTGTTGCTTTAATTTTTACAGTAATTTAAATGATTTTTGGCCATTTTATATATTTCAAGTGGCTAGAGAGTTCGGTTAGTTTATATGAGCTTTTAAACATAGGCCCAAGACAATATATCATTATACAATAGTTAATTTATAAGAAAATTTTAAACATAATCCCGTTTTTTATTTACATCTATTTTAATAAATATGAATATTAATATAATAAGACTATTTTACCCTGAGAAAATATTAATTTTGGTCCCACAGGACATCGGGTATTTCAATTTTGGTCCTGAAACTATCATTTTTAGTCCCAAATAGAGTTAGTGTCGATTTTGGTCCCATTTTTTGCCTTAAAATCATGGGACCAAAAATGATATTCTTAAACCTGACGATTTTTTTAAAAAATGACAAAAAAATGATAATATCGGGACCAAAATCAGAATACCCGATGTCCTATAGGATCAAAATCGGAATTAACTCGTTTTACCCCATAATGCCATGCACCTTAAACTCTAATATAGCCCGGCCCCACCCCTTCTATATAACTAAAAACCCTAATGCACCTTAAACTCTAATATAGCCTGGCCCCACCCCTTCTATATAACTAAAAACCCTAATATAACCTCATCCGTTTTATATAACTAAAAAATGAAATAACCTAACTATCAAAACATAAAACCATGAAATCAATTTCGCATCATTCTCTAGCTTTAGTTCTCAGAATGTTTGAATTCAACTTTGACAACAGATTTAAGTTTTTCTTACATTCAATTAAAAACTCAACTTATGTTTATTAAATAAGTGCATATTCCATTTTTTTTTTCAGAACATTCAACAAAAGTTAAAAACTTAATATGTGATTATTAAAAAAGGTTTACGTGATTGATCGACCATCTTATTTGAAATTAAAGACTTTATTTTATGTAATCTTTATAGCAACTAAAATTATAATAACACAATTGCACGATGAGATTATGAAAATCATTTTAACTAGCTGTGAAGGCCTCTTAGTAAATCATAAACAAATCGTGATTAAGTATTTTTCAATTGAAACCATTGAGAAGGTGAAAAGTCTCCTTCCAAAATGAAAATGTGATTTTTCATAGATAGTTAGTTCCCTTTGAAATCAATTTGGGCTATGAAAGTTTTTATTTAGTATTGGGAACTAAGGGTCAAAAAGTCTTATCATATTAATATTTATATTTTATAAAATAACGAGCTGAGGGCCATATAAAGAGAAAACCGGGAAATGTGTTTAAAATTTCCCTTATTTTATTTATAAATTTTTTAATTAAATTGCTTCTAGAATGGTTGTAGTCCAAAATGTTAATTTAGGTTTGGAATCGGTGAATGAGAAAAGAGAAAGTATTCATCAAATTGTTCAAGCCGGTTCTCTCCCATTTCTTAATTGTCTCATCAATTACATTATATATAAATATAAAGGGGACTCTTGTGCAAGACCATCTAATGGATCTTTTAGGTTATACGAATCTTATTTTACTTGGGAAGATGGTCCCCTCCATTTTTTTTTCAGTGACCCCTCCTCCTCTTTTCCCTTTTCTTATTAGTTTTTTCAATTTTCAATTTCTTCTTTTTCTTGTTTTTTTATAAATATATATTTAATTTTTTTATCTGAAGTCTCGCGCAGTGCACTCACCTGATGCTAACGCGAGGGTTCGTGCACTGCATTTTATAATTAATTTTTTTGAAATAAAAATATTCCGTAAAATGGAAATAGTTAACTATAATATTAAACTGAATTCATTTAATTTTTTGTCCAACGTCTTGCGCATTGCATTGACGCTAACGAATAGGCTCGTGCACTACGCTCGATTATTAAATATGGCGAAATTAAATGTTTTTGAAAAAATAAAAATAAAACTCAAAAAAAGAAAACGAAAAAGAGAAAAATAAAATGAGAGAATAATTGAGATATGAGATGGATTGCTACTAGGTTTCAATTGGGCTGAATTACTAATGGGCATAATTGGGCTGAATCGGAGAACGTCTGGGCTCAATTGAGGCGGGTTTGGATAGATTTTGGGTCGATTTGATTCGTGTAACGGTCACCCATTAAACCATGCCATATAAATTTCTATCAATATAATTAAAAAACAAATAAACTTTAGCTGGATCCTTGAGCCTTGGATCCTTGGAAGATGCCAACTGTATAATTCTATAAAAAGAAATTGTTTTTGAATAATTATATGCATTTTTGATGGACAATTGATTGACGGGTATATTTTATTTAATTTGGAATCTATTGTAGATAATTATTGTGATCATTATTTCACAAGTTTACACATCGTAGATTGGCGGGTTAAATTGGAGATAATTTCGATTTTGGTCCCATAGGACATCGGATTTTCCGCTTTGTTCCCGACACTGTCACTTTTGGTCTCAGAGGAAGTGAAGTATTATTTTTAGTCATGCCGTGATGGTTTCCGTTAAAATTGGTATCGATTTTGGTCCCAAAAACAAAAAAATTTCAGAACTTCATCCACAATTTTGAAGGTAAATTTCACCTGATTTTGCTATTATTTTGGAGGGAACTTTGACATCTTTTTAAAGGAAAAATTTCCTCCAACATTACCACTATATATACCAACTCACCATCACAAGAAAAGAAAATTGAAGATTGACTATTGCAAGAAAAGAAAATACATATTAGCGATTGACTGTTGCAAGAAAAGAAAATTACCATCACAAGGGACACTAAACCAAAATTTGAACTTGATTGCCATCATCAAATAAACATCTTCGGATTCAGAAGCCCCACTTACTAGCTAAAAATCAAACCAAAGTAAATCTAGAACTTAAGGAATAGAAGAGTCAAATGAATTCTATTAACATATAACAAGTGTGCAGCCTCTCAATAGGAATAAACACAATAAATATGAGGAATTATAGATGAAGGTAAAGATGCTTACCGCCAAGGAACATCCCCAACAAGCAACAATATCATCGAATAAAATATCTAAGTACATATCCACCTAGCTACCTCTTTGAATTCATGCCCTAGGAGGACGAATCTATACATATCTACAAACCCAGAATATAAGCATATTCTTACAAGCTCTTAAAAAAAATTCTACGGATTATCCTTTTAATCAACACTACTTCAGTATTCATATCTTTTTTGCTTATTCATTTTCACATTAGGGATTCTCTTAAGCAATGAAGACATAATCACATGCAGACAAGCTCTTACATGAATGTGAACATTGAACTCAAATTATCCCACTAACTAAACAAACAGACCACCTTAAGAAACAGCAAAAATAGAAAACGTATTTTGATCTCTCTGAGCTGAAACTGCTTTCTTCATGAACAATGGCTTTGTATTTCCAAATGGTTGACCTAGATAGTATGCTAAATAAAAAACAATGCACACTCAGAGGAACATTAGTTTGATTTTTCCATTGCAGATAACATGATGCCAATAATTTCAGCATAAGTTTTAGAGACTTTTGATAAGGCTTTTTTTTTTTTTTTTTTTTTTTCTGAAGCATTACTTTGCCTAGTTTCTTCGACTAGTGTATAAGGTGTATCTAGAGGCTTATCATTAACAGGGCACTCAATGACAAAGATTTCAATTACAAAATTCATCCTCGGAAGGCTCTGCCACCATCATCAGAATTTCACTGGGGAGATTGGAGAGAGAGGGAGTGGTGGATTGGGATACAGAATCAAGCTAGAAAAGATCGAAAATTACCGGCTTCTTCCGCCCTGCGAGCATCGAAATCAAGATCACGAGATCAATTCTCATGCTGCTGCAGAACATCCTCCACAACTGACGCCACACAGAACGACAATGCACCTTCAATCGCCGCCATTCCTAATTCCTTCTACTGCTTGTGAATTTTGGAAATTTCTTGAAAATTGTGAAGTATGTTTAAAATTAGGGCTTTGCGATTTTGGGGATTTCTTACAAGCTGTGAATACGTCATCTATTTCTATTCAATTAGGGCTTTAGGTATAATTTTTCCTCCAAAAGACCCGCACGTGAGTCTTGTGTGATATTTCCATCACTTGTTAAAACTGACGTTAAATTCGTGGGATCAAAATGGACAACAAAAATCCTATCGGACTAGTTTTGGGTAATATTTTTGAAAAGGATCAAAAGTGATAGTGTCGGGACCAAAAGCGGAATACCCGATTCCTATGGGACCAAAATTGAAATTATCTCATTAAATTGCGTTTGTGCGCGCGCGAGATGGTTGTATTAACGGCAGTCCGATTTATCTACGGTAAGAGAGATGGTTCTGATTTTTCATATATGTGGCATGGGGATGATGGTTCTTTCATCTACGCCTATGTTTAGATAAAGTTTGCACAATTTGCAATTTAGACATATAAATTTTAAAATTTTGCATTTTATTTTATTTTTCAAAAAATAAACTCCTAATTTTTTCGGGCGAATGAACCTCACGTGTCATAAAAATCATGTGGTTTATGTCTAAATGAAGAACAAAAGAAAAAAAATATATAATTTTTTTTTTTAACTTTTTAATATTTCTCAAATACAAAACAACGTCTTTTTATCGTTTTGTGAAGAGATGAAAATATTTTTTGCAATTTTCTTTTTGCAATAATAAAAACTCCTAAATTTTAATTTTAAGTGTATGGAACTGGTGTAATATAAAAATCAATCTGCGTTTGTGTCTAAAAGAAGAACAAAGGAAAAAATATACAATTTTGAATTCTTTGCTTTCTAATATTTTTAGGCACAAAGCGACGCCGTTAATTTTGTGAGGAGGTGAAAATATTTTCCACTTAAGCACAATACAATGTTTTATTAGCAAGTTAATTTTCCATTTGCTAGAAAAAAAAGTTTTAAGGGTGTCTATTTTGGAAAAAAAATATAAGATTGTGTTTTAACTGTAAATTATGCTAAAATTTGTGTAGATAATCGTAACTAACCCATTTTTGTGTACATATTCAATCATCATAAGATGAGACATATCTGATATTTATTTAATATGAGTTGCGTTTTGAAGATTCAATAACCAAATTTGTGATGAAATTTAATTGTGTGGTTGGCACATTGTGTTTGGCGAAAAAGGTGAATTCTTGATAGGTATTGAAGGGTTTTATGGACCGTTGGAAGTGTGGGAGTGGATATTATCAGATCGCTCACATTACTACAAACAAGGTACAATGTGGCCGAATTGGTGCTGAAATCGGAACCTATTTTAGCTCTATGAATTTTGTGGATTGCAATAGGAAGGTGGTGGGGTTTCATGGCCGACGAGGTGCTTATCTCGATGCAATCGGTATATACACTAACTATTTCTAAATATTTTGAAGAGACTTTTCTGAGACTGTCTTACTATTATTCTATGAAATATTGGTTTTACTATGAATCTTGATTCTACTTTTAGAATAATCGACCATATTAATCAATTATATTAACTAAAAATAAGAAATAAATATTAAAAAAATAAGTATAAACCCTAATTGGGTGGAATGAACCCTAAATAATAATTATAAAATTAAATTAAGTCATAACAAATTGAAATTGACGAAAAAATGGATGAAAATCGAATAAAAATCAAAATGGGACATCAAATGGGATAGATGATTTCATTTGGTGAAAATGATGGGAAAGAATGGAACTGCTAAAAATAATACTCCATCCGTTTCCATTAAATGTAATTATGGATGAATGGACACTAGGGCTGTCAAATGGGCTGGCCCGCCCAAAGCCACGTGCCAACTTTTTTTTTTTTTTTTCCGGGTTCGCTCAGCCCAACATGAAACCATTTCGGACCTCAAAAATAGAGGCCCAGACCGGCCCCGAAATTTGCACTTGATCGGGCCGCTCGTGGGCCTACAGCTAAAATTCTATTTTTTCACTCGACGAAACCATTTCGGGCCTGTAAAATCGCAGCCCAGCCTGACCCAAAATGGGGTGGGATCGGGTCGATTTTGACAGCTATAATGGACACAAATTAATAAATTAATTAATCAAATTACTTAATGCACTCATTGTGTGAATATATCAAATGCCTTAAATATAAATGCTTGAATGCATTAAATGAAAGCAAATGTGAGAAAAATATGAATTTTCTATCTCGAACTTATAAAATAACACTTTTTTAAATAAAATTAAAATGCTAGAATGACATAATTATTTAGAAATGGAGTGAGTAAATATTTTGTTATAATGTTTTTATTATAATTTTTTATTTATAATTATAACAAAAAAATACATATCTTATTTGTCTATGGCATAAGAAATATTCTAGTCAAATTAATAATGCGTTCTCATGTTTTTCAAAATCATCAAATAATTATATATAAAAAAGCTCTTTGTCTGAAAGATCTTCAATTCTAGTTTATCAATGTTGACAATTTGGAAATGATAAAAGTATATCATATATCATATTCACCTGACACAAATAATTAGTTTATTAAATTGACATGATTAAAATTTAATCCTAAACTTCGACAACATAAACAAGATCGATGCGATATTAAAATTACATTCTACATTATTTGCTGATAAACTTGTGGTTCCAACCGTGGGATTGCATGAGCAATCAACGGCGTAGCCAATGACAAGTCACCATGCAACTCAATCAAATCTATTCCCAGCACATGATCATGATCAGACGGTGGTCTCCATACAAAACCCTGAATCAACCTTGCTAAAAGGATCGTCGCCATAGTAGAACCAAGCCTCACACCTGGACAACCTCGTCTTCCAATACTAAATCACAACATTCGCAATTCTGGATCATTGAGCTCTACTTCTGAGGTCTCGTTTACAATGTGACGCTCGCGTTTGAACATGAGAGGATCTTCCCAAATCCTCGAGTTTCGCCCGAGGCCGAGATGGCTCAATAAGATATGGCTTCCTTTCGGTATGAAGTAGCCACCTACAACAGTGTCTGCAGTCGATACATGTGGGAGGTTGAATGGTCCAACCGGATGCAATCTAAACGCTTCTTTGACACAAGACTTGATATAGTTTAGTTTGGACAAATCCGATTCTTGAACTAGCTTGTTCTTACCTACGACTTCATCTAGCTCTTTAGAGGCTAAATGAAGAAAATGTGGTTGATTAATCATTTCTGCCATAGTCCACTCAACAATATTGGTTGGATTGTCAATCGTTGCTAAAAATATCTCCTGCCACAAATACATCAATGTTAAAGTTGAGAAAATATCAATTTTGATCCCATAGGATACGCCCCAGTTTGATTTTGATCCCAATACTATCATTTTGGTCTTTTAAAAAAAAATCGCCCAATTTTAGTCCCATAGGTTTAAGAATATCAATTTTGGTTCCACAATTTTAAGGCCAAAAGCAGAACCAAAATCGATATTTACTCTACTTGGAATGAAAAATGATAGTATCAAAACCTGAGATGTATCTTGTGGGATCAAAATCAATATTTTCTCCTGTTAAAGTCATATATAATTTGTACAATATTTTTTCTAATAAATATTGGAAAACTTACATTGACTTGTGCTCTGATCTCATTAATCGACAACAATGGATTGTTGTTGGAGTCCTTGAGGCTAATCAAAACATCAAGAATATCTCCATTTGTGTTTCTAGCACCACTTTGCCACAACTTGACCCGATTATTAATTTCCGGATCATGATATTTTCTCATGCACTCAATTGCATTGGTAACAATCTTTTTATGACTATCCAAATCAAACATCTCTAATAATGGAACACAATCAGCAATAGAAAATCTATAGAGATGTGAGAGGGTTGTGAACAATCCATCCATGTGTTCTCTCTCTTCGATTCCCGGGCCCCCATCCTTCAATCCCGACCCGAAAAACCTCTTACCAAACACCAACTTCCGAATCACACTGCCACACTAAAGTTTCACTACATCTCTCACGTTGATAACTCCATTATTACATGTATTCTTGCATTGATTGTAGACATATTGAACAAGGTGATCAGCTTCTTCACATCTTTTTGCATGGAGACGTTCATGAAGACCTATCGAGAGCACCTCCGATACCATGATCTTCTTCATTTTCTTCCATTGATTGCCCCCGGGTGCAAGAACTGCTGATAGGTAGTCGATGCTGGCAATTCTTGCCGATAAGCTATGGGGCCTTAAGGCAAAAATGGCATCTTGCTCCTTCAAGAACTGTCGAGCAAGTTCAGGAGAACAGACGACAACAACATGGACTCTACCAAGGTGAAAATAAGCGATTTCAGTGTTGAAATCTTGCATAGTTTGGTGTATCCATCTAAATGTTGGCTTGTTTTTCACCATTTTTGGTAGACAGCCAACGATAGGGTAGCCTGTAGGTCCTGGTGGAAGTGGAGGTATTGTTGTTTTTTTCATTCTTATTGTTTTGTAGGAGATTATAGACACTATAAACCCCAATGCTAGGAATAATAGATATTCCATAGAAAGACTTATTTTGTTCATCATGGCTTGAAATATGGGACAAAGATTTGTGTTTGTAAAATGATGAATGTTAACTTTTAGGTTGTGGATATTGGATAGTATATATAGGCATAAGAGTTATGTTTTTTTTTTTAATGAGGACAAAGTGGGTTTTATAATGTGTTGACGTGTAAGTGTACATTCTATGATACAAGGTTTGAAGGGCCACACTAATAGATATGATAATTTTCTTGCTTTATTTTTTTTCTACAATTTTTAGTAATATTTCGTTCGCATATTTATTTAGAGACAGTAGTGAATGTCATGTTATTTTTAATTACCGGTAAACCCTTATGTAAAGTTGGACACTCACCACACTTCCTTTTTCTCCAATTAAAAAAAGAACAAATACTAGTAAAAAAATATAATTCTTTTCGAAAATGTCACTCCCCTGACCTCCATCTAAAAAAATAGTAATTAAGAAATATAATTCTTGATATTAACGTCACTTTTCCTCAACTACAAAACAACTAGTAACTAAAATAATTCAAATTAGATCATATATATAATTTAGGGAAAATGTGCAAAAATAGCCCCCTCAACTATTACATGAGGAGTATTTGGCTCAAATAGCCATTTCTACATTAAAAAATGGATCATGTAGACCCTTTCATTGGTTGGAAAAAATTAATGGTGTTAACTAACACACATTTTCCACACTTTTTACAAATGCAAAAATTTTATTGAATATTTTATTTACTCCTAAAACAAAAATTTTATGAGTAATAAAATATTCAATTTTTTTTGGTTGTGTAAATTTTTGTACGAATTTTACACAACTAAAAATATATTAAAATTAAAGCACATAATTTTTTTACTAATATTACGTAATCTTTATATATATAAAAGTAAGAAGTTATACCTTATTTAGTAAGTATAGTTTTCCCGCCTAAATCAATTACTATATTTAGTAATTAATTTATTTTTATATTGTACTATTGTTTTAATTAATTAATCCTAATTATCATCTTAATATAATACATAAAATAACTAAATATATATTCAATTAATTATATATATACTATATATCATATCTTTAATTTAATTTAATATAATAGTTTATATTACATTATCTTAATATATATTAAGATACGATATATAATTTAATATAAATAAATTAATTTTATCTTAATATGATATATATATATATATATATTAAAATGAGATATATAAGATGTATACTAAGATATATATGACATAATATATAAACCACTTAAGACAATACTATATCTTAATATATAACATATTTATTAATAAATTAATTTTTATATTACAATACATATTAAGTTAATCATATACTAATTAATTAATTACCAAAAATTAATATAGCAAAATTTATTATTTGTGAAAGGTAAGGTATATATATTATAAATGGTAATTTTCACTGATTTATTCTAGAATTCCCTCTTCCGATCCCTTTTAATGCGTTATGGTTTAGGGTAATGTATAGAAACGTAATCAATTAAATTATTGATTATCATAGTTGGTTTTGTATCAATAAGGTTTCATTTATTGTGATTGATTACCATATATTATTGATTAGCAAATTTTATGCAAAATTTTAATCGATGTCATATTTTTGTACAAATTTTAATGGAATTAAATATTTGAAATTTGAAATGTGTGCATTTAGATGGATTGTTTATACTTATAAATAGTTGATTATTGTATCACAATTTTTAACTCTGAGTTGTGTATTCATGTTTCTTGACGAATGAAGATTTGGTACTTTTATTTGTCTTTTTTTTTTTTTAATTAAAGGTTGAATTCTACGCTCAATTAATTTCCTTATGTTGTCACTTGATTTCTTCTTAATTTTTTTTTTATTATTGTTTGATTGTAAAGAATAACACTTTCATGATTTCAAATCATTGAAGAGTTGTTTATTCATCCTTAATTGAGGCCTTTGAAATTTATTTGGTCAAGATCTCCTTGTTTATCTACGTACAGATGAGAAAATTTCACTTTTGGTCCCATAGGACACGCCCCTCTCCCCTTTTGGTCCCAGAGCTGTCTGTTTTGGTCCTTTTTTTAAAAATTCGCTCACTTTTAGTCCCATAGGATTCAAACTATCACTTTTAGTCCCAGAGTTTTAAACGGCTGTTAAAGGCTGTTAAAATTCGCTCACTTTTAGTCCCATAGGATTCAAACTATCACTTTTAGTCCCATAGGATTCAAACTATCATCATCTTATTTTTTTAGTAATTATCCTGTGTATTGTCACCAAATCATCAAATTACAACTACTAAATCAAAAGAAAGTCATTTTTATTATTTAGTTTAATTTTCTGTCGAGCTCGAGTTCGATCAAGAAGATACTCGGCTCGTTTACACCCCTAAATACACGTAATTTTTTTATTTAGTTTAATTTTACAATATTGTTTATGAGCGTTCACCACATCTAATTAGCATTTAATTATAATTATTTTTAATATTTAATTTTAATTTTCAATTAATAATTCATTATTATGGTTGATTATTTCATAATTAAATTCTTGTAAAATGTAAAGTAAAAAATCTAGGAAAAAATTATACTTTCATACCTACATTTTGAACTTTCACTACAAAAAATTCACATTTTAGCAATAGAAGCGAGACAAGTCAAGCCCAAAATATTAAAAATAATATAAAATAATAAAAATATATATAAAGTAATATAAAATTTTAAAAATCGTAAAGTAAACCTAATAAAAATATAATAAAAATTTATACTCATAATTAATTAGTAATTGAAAAATAAAAAATATATATAATATCAAAAATGTAAAATAAATAAAACATTAATAATATTAAACAAGTTAATTTCAAATTCATAATTAATTAGTAATTAAAAAATTAATAATATTAAAAAAACTTTAACAATCATAAAGTAAAATAAATAAAAATATTAAAAAATTTATATTCGTAATTAATTAGAAATTGAAAAATATATAATATTAAAAAATAATATATATTATTAAAACATTAAAAATAAAATAAATTGTAAAATGTAAAATAAATAAAAAATCAATAATATTAAAAAGATTGATTTCAAATTCGTAATTATATAGTAATTAAAAAATTAATAACATTAAAAAAAATTAAAAATTATCATGTAAAATAAATAAAAAATTTAAAAAAATTTATATTTGTAATTAATTAGTAATTGCAAAATAACATATATATATAATATTATAAAAAATATGTCGTTATTGTGTCGTTAACATAAAAAAAAATTACAATTAAAATACGACGTGTGTTCTTTGTTAAGTTAGAGATAAAAAAATATGTCATTAAATATCTTGATCTTAATCCGTTGTTAATGTGTCTATATTTTAAAACGAATTATAATCCGTTGTTAAATCACGTTTTTATTGTAGTTTATAATCCGTTGTTAAATCGTGTTTTTCTTGTAGTATTTTTTTAAATAACCCAAAATTCCTATGGGACCAAAATTGACAGTAATTCCTATGGGACCAAAATTGACAGTAATTCCTGTGGGACCAAAATTGACAGTAATTTTAACGGTTTCCGTCACGGAAGGACTAAAATTGACAGTAAAAAAAAAAAATTGGGACCAAAACAGACAGCTCTGGGACCAAAAGGGGAGAGGGGCGTGTCCTATGGGACCAAAAGTGAAATTTTCTCACGTACAGATCAACAAATGTCTTCATTTTAGTAGTGTAATAAAAATAGCATTGTAATCCTATAAACATTTGTAGCTAGAATGATTGTATCATAATTGTAATTATTTATATATTATTGTAGCTATTTTTGTTTGTGTATTATATTTATCATTTTTAGCATTAATTGAATTATGTATTTATGTGTTTTTTTTAATGATGGGAGATGTTGTGTTAATCAGTATTTTTTTTTTCCTAATCTGATATAAAGCTAATTTCAGTAATTTTTTTAATGGGATCAACGGACACACATGTGATTGTGTGATTTCTCCATCCCCTCTTATCAATTTTGATATATTCTCCTAGCTACCTACTGCTCTTTCTCCCTCTCAATCTATTCAAATTAAATCTTAAACTGAGGCAAACAATTTTCAAAATAGCCAGATTTTAATTTAATTTTTAGTTGGTTTCACCATTTGGAATTTTTAGTGTGTTCTCCATAGTTCCCTACTTCACTTATCTTTCACAATCTCACTGTTGCATCGATTGCTTCTCTTTCTTTATTCTCATCACTTCTCGATAAATTAAAATTGATTATGTATGCTACTCTCTTTTCATGGGCCTTTTATCTTTCATCTTCAATTTTTAATTTTATCTTCCACCTATTCTTCATATGAACGTACATAAAGTTGATTATGTTGGAGTGAATCAAAGAAGCCAAGATGTGGACCGCGATAATTAGAATATTCAACTCTTTAAAATTCACTATTTTGAATTATTTGTAACCCAAAAACTAAAAAATGCAGAATCCATTTCTCCTAAGAGGAAAAGAAGATGAACTCCTATAGTCATTATCCATTAAAGTTCAAAGTAATCATATAGTAGACTTCTTATGAAACAGTCACAATTTCTGTAGATTTATTTTTTCAATTTCATTTTTAGGTATTGGCCAGGATTTTTAATTTTTAATTTTGTACTGTAGAAAATATGACCAAAATTAGTGTAAATGTGTAAAGGAGATTGAAGACGCCCGAGAAAAGTACATTTTTATATATATATTTTTTCTTTTTTACCTTTGACGACACTCGAAAAAAACTTTCAAGATTGACACATTTTCCTAGCATTTAAATTTAGTGTACAAAATTAGTTAAAGTGTAGGCTATACTTTGGTATCAAATTTTGTTATTTTTAATATCTTCTTGTGTCGTGTATCAATATAATAATTGTAAGTTTTTCAAAAATTATATAATCGGCATATGTTATGTTATCATTTAATCAAAATATCATTAATATTTAAAATAATTAGTGATCCATTCTTTTTGTTGTTCGAAGAAAATCAACCTTTTGAATCTAATTAATACTGATTGATTTCCATAAATCACATAAAATAGATTAATGAAAAATTAAAACAATTATGTCAAAATGACCGAAAAATCTGCCTGTATATATGGATGCATGAAATCATAACTTCATCACCATTAGTATTATAAATTTTTTTACATAGATCTCTCTTATATTTTTTGTTTAACCTATATTTTCATAAATATCTCTTATTATACATGTGTATAGAAATACTCCAAAATTTTTAATTAAATATTATTTGAATTTTTGTTTTAAATTATTACAATATTACTAACAAAATAAATTGAATATCATCTAAATTTATTTTATAGTTATTTCTATGAATTATTACTAAAATATTGTTGTGACATAATATCTTTATATTTATAATTTTTATCCGTGCATCGCACGGTGGGTAATGCTAGTTAAAAATATAAGAAATATGTTAACATAAAATATCTAAAATATATAATTACACAACAAATTAAATGTGAGTTATTCCAACACGTAAACTTAGTTCAATTCTTGATGTTATTAATAAAATTATTGTTCGCGGGCTGCACTGCACCCATTCTACTCTACGACTGTTTAATATATGTAGATAAATATTTTAATATATATACAAAAATTTGAAAAAAATTATGTGCCATATATATTTAGATTAACATATTTCTAATATATTTTTAATTGCGCAATTAATTTGTAAAAAAATTGTGTGCCTTTTTAAATATTTGCCTAATATTCGTAACAGAGAAAATTTTATTCAATATTTTATCTACTAATAATAAATTTTATTTCCTGAGTAAATAAAATATTCAATAAAATTCTCGTGTGTATATTAAAAGTGTAAATTTGTGCGCGAAAATATCTACTCCTACTATTTCCATCGCCGTAGATTAATGTAACAACGACACGATGTCAAATCCCATGATATCATGGGTCCAGCCTATCTATTATATATAATTAAAGGTCTCTAAAAAATGCATAAATAAATAAATGGTCCAACCTATCTTTAACACCACATACAAATTCATATATTTTTTTTAATTATAAGGATGATATCAACATGCACTAGTTACATATTTTCAGCTGAACAAGCTTCAATTTAGGTTCCAATATTTATGTTCATTAACATTGAAAATAGTAATCCTAATACTACATGAATTGCAAATATTGTGGATCCAACTGAAGCATTGCATGTGTAGTTAGTTGTCTAGCCAATAAAATGTTTCCATCAAGACGACAAAGATACGTAAATTATAGTGTTATATCGACATGATAATAATTTATTTATTTTTTTATGTAGTTCATATATTTTTGGAGGCTTTTAATTTATAGTTACCTTATCATGTAATACCATATGATAATATATTTATGTAAAATATATTTTATTTAGTAAATATTAATTATATTATTATCCAATAGTGTTTGTATTTAAGTTTATTTTGTCGACATGATAAAATTTTTTGGTGTATATTAAAATGTAAATTTGTGTGTGAAAATATCTACTCCTCTTTCCAATGCCGTATATTAATGTAACAACGACACAATGTCAATTTGCCACGACGAAGTTGAAATTGCAAATCCCATGATATCATGTGTCCAACCTATCTTTAACACCACATACAAATTCATGTTTCTTTTAGTTATAAGGATGATATCAATATGCATTAGTTACGTATTTTCAGCCGAACAAGCTTTAAGTTAGGTTCCAATATTTATGTCCATTAACATTGAAAATAATAATTCTAATACTACACGAGTTGCAAATATTGTGGATCCAACTGAGGCGTTGCGCATGTGTAGTTAGTCGTCTAGCCAATAAAATGTTTCCATCAAGACGATAAAGACATATAAATTATAGTGTTATATTGACACGTTAATAATTTATTCATTTTTTATGTAGTTCATATATTTTTGTAAAATATATTTTATTAAGTAAATATTAATTTTATTATTATACTATCGTGTTCGTATTTAAGTTTATTTTGTCGGCATGATTAAAAAATTTTGATATACGACTGTCATAATAGGCAGTCAAGTGTCACAGTAGTTAATTAGTTGATATGTCGCAATATGATGGTTGAAGTGTCACATAGTAGATTTTTCAATCGACCAAACTTTTTAGCTGAAACTTTTGTTGTTGGACAAAGTAAAAAATAGGGTATACATAACCAAAATTAGTGGACTCGAGACACGTGACAGCTGGACAATAGAGTGAGGCACTACACTCACCTTGAAATTATATAATCATGTGCATGTGTGTTTGCATATACAGCATAAAAGTGTTCTTGATAGAAATAAGAACATAAATACATAAAGCTAAAAATCAACATAGAATTGGTAACGAGTTCGGTTAATCAACCTACTCCGTGGGGACTTCGCTAAAATGGAAGATTCGTTTAATACTCCTTCGTCAAGACTACTGATGATACTTATACATACATGAATCCATCTTTATATCGCCTTTTTTTATAAGAAAAACTCTTTAATGAATGAAAGTTGTAAGATTCCCCCACAATCGTAAAAACTAGCCTACCCTAGATAGCCATGCCTTCACTTGTAATCTCTCCGGAGATCATGAACAAAACAGATCAAACGACCTTCAAATGTTTATCTCTCGAAAACACAACTATGCTAGACTTTTATGTTGAACAGAGTAAAGGACAACTTCTAGCTATTACAATACTCACAAATAATTTATACTCAGTGAATTAATTATATGTCGCACACCCATTGTGAAAGAAATCGGCCTTCATATAAAGCAACGATTCATAGTGACTTGATCTTTAATCTTCGTCTACTTGAAAGTTGATCTAGGATTTGTGATTCTTTAATTTTCATGTTGATGTAGATGCTTTCCTTGTTAGTGAATGTTCAAATCAACACAACTTCTACTACATAAGACAGTTAATAAATCGCTCATTGCATTCCAAAACAAATCGCACAGGATCTATTTCACACGGAAACTACCATATATAATCTGTTCTGGGACAAATTTTGGAACATCAGAGAAAACAATCACAACTTGTTCATTTATTCACACAACGGAATCAGCTCACCGCATTAGGAACAAATCCTTGAATACTTTGTCGTCAAAACTAACAAGTGCATCCAAATGGCACTAACTCAACTTATGGTGGAATTTACCTCCAAACCCTAGCTAATCTTTTTTCGAGACTGGGCCAACACATTTAACAACACATGGCTTATTTTTGGGACGAAATAGATAAATAGATAGCCACCTACATAGTATTAGGTGCAATCTCAACTCCATTTTTATACAAGCGTTGATATAGTTCATATTTGGCAAATCTAATTTTTGGACATGTATTTTCCTTACCTACCATTTACTATGCCTTAAAAAGAGTATGTGGTTGATAATTTATTCATTTTTCCTATAACACATTCAACAGCTGCATTTGATCATGGATTGTCCACAGCTAATGTTATTTTCTAGAATAGCAATATCACTAACATTAAGGAATCAGATTTTGTCTTTCTAGGATTAACACAGAAGTGCAATGTAATTCTAGTCCTATAAAAACAGAGGTGGTATTTGTTTTTCGGTAGTATAATTTCTTAAGTTTTCTGAAAAATCAAAAAAAAAAAAAACATGTTTTATTCATAGTCCTAATATTTCTCATTTTATGATGAAATTTATCACACTCTCAAATATCCTTATAATTAATCTAACATCATTAATTTTAACATGAGTTTTTTTGTTATACCATTTTCATATTTAAAGAAATAAACATTAAAAATAATACAAAACATGAAAATTCTCACAATAGGAAAAAAAACCAGTAGTTTGAGCAAACACACATTTGCAAATAGTATATATAAAATATATTTATGTTTAATATAAAATTTAAAATGATCTTTTTGTACAATAACAATGTTATATAGATCTCTTTGTCACTTTCTTAGCGAGTGTGATTCATACATAGTTACGTATTTGATGAAAATAGTATTTTTTTATGAATTTTACTATAATAGATGAGGGTTTTAAAACTATTTATAAACTGAGATGCTTTTATTTTTCAGCAAAATACAAGGGAGTCATGTGAATTTCATCCTTACATTTTTAAATTTTTGGAAAAATCTCATGAAATATTAATCAAATCATGATGTTGTTGCTGGAAATCCCGAAATGATGAGTTTTTAATATGAGCCAAAAATCTTCACAAATTACACATGAGATTTCCTTGTGTACTCTCTTTGTCACACTCTCACTTTTTAATTGCGAGTTTATTTTGTATTTATTTCTCTTCAATATTTTATTTTTTTAAGATTTAGTTTAATTTTATTTTTGTTTATCAGGTTTGCATCCAATTAGAATTTATTATTATTATTTTTTTGTATTAATTTTCATTTAATAGTTCATTATTATGGTTGATTATTTCAAAACTAAATTTTACAAATTTTTTAATTCATTTTTGGTTGATAAATGTTGACTATGATTATGAATGCTATAATTAATTTTTATATTATAATGATTGCAACAATAAATTTGAACCGAACTAATTAGGGTAAGAAAGGATCTAAAATTACAAAAATTTTAAACTTAATTATTTGTTTGATGCATGAAGTTAAGGTTAATTCTATTAACAAATCCAATCTTTTTTTCTTTATAATAAACTTGAAATTATTTAAATTATAATAGACATTTTTGTCTTCATAACTTCAACCACTTAAAAACTCAAAATCAAAAGAAAGCACACTTAAAAACTCAAAATCGATGAGAAGATGGATAAATCTTATCCTATCCTCTTTAGGTGGATAATATCCCACCTAATAGCTACTATCCTCTTTAGGTGGATAATTTAGAGGATGAGAAGATGGATAAATCTTATCCTACCTCTTTAGGTGGGATAATATCCTACCTCTGCTAGGTATAATATCTTGATCTGCAAATAAACTTTTGCTAATGTCATTATCTTAAAAACACTACCTTTTTTATTTTTTATGATTTAGAGTACATATTCATTATAACCCTGACCTGATTAATGATGTAGTTGTATAGAATCGTTATGCTTGCGAATGGGCTGTTTCTTTTAGCCAAACACATTGTTATTCTGTCTTGTCGAACTGGGAAATACATTAAGAATTAAATTACCTTATAGAAACTCTGAATTGCAATTTTCTGTACCGCTGAACCTATGATTAGCATCAAGCTATGCGTGAGCTAGTAATTGAGTTGTTACTATGAGATGCAAAGAAACACTCACCATCACTCTTTTATATAGCTAGATCATGCCTTTTCTATATGAATTAAACAATGTAGTACCTCTGACTTTAATTCTGTATTCCAATCTTCCAATCCCTTATAAATTTCTCTACTGAAACATAAGAAGCACCACAGTTGTAAAAGTTCTCTACTGTTAGTTGTGAATGCAGATTGGTTGACAAGAAATCTGAGCCCAGCAACATTGATTTGCTTATGAATGAGGAAGATGCTCAATTGTTCATAGGTTGTATCTTCAAGTGGATCAACGAGCAGAGTTAGCTACAAAATGTTAGATGAAGATTAGTGTGAAAGAAGCTCTCAATCGATTTCTCTTGCTGTTCTTCTCTCATTTGGTGACCATTAATGGGGCTCTCTGCAGCCAACTAGGTAACTCTTCCTCCTCTCGCTTCTTTGAAATCAGAACACTAGGTTTGCCTTAAGAATTTGTGTGCGTCATAACAAGCTGCATTTTCTGCCATTACACTTAATCAGTGGTAAAGGAGAGGTAACTGGTGAAATTAGGGGAGTGAAATTTGAGCACTTAGAGCAACGGAATGATAAGGATTTGGTGAGATATTGGTTTTATTTTATTTCTATATTGAATGAATTAAATCTTCTTCACAAAACATTTCTATACTTAATCTTAAATACTTAGTCTGACTGTGCACCTTTCCACGAAGATTGAATGTTTTCTTCACGTCTCTTGTTCAATTATGATGAGATAAATGAGAAGTCAATTGTTTTATTTGGGTTTGTGATTTTCTATCATTCATTCTGCTCTTGTTCCTTAAAAAAAAAATCATCACTAATGCTTTTTGCTCCACTCATCATTTCAGGTAGTTGGGTATCTTCTGTGTGCATTATCTAAACACCTACATGATGAGGATGTCCAAGCTATTTTTAGGTAAAATCCATCACCAAAATCAATGAGTCTTTTATTTATTTCATTATTTATATGTTATAGTATAGTTTTTGTTGCATTCATAATCATGCACGTACAAACTTGACTTTGCATATGCAGCACGTACAAGCAGAACCCTTCCAACTCTGTTGAATTTGACTATAAATGCTCTTGAGGTACTATTCCAGTTTAGTTTTCAAATTAATCCTGATATAATTTTCTTGCAATGATCAGTTGTCAATGAATTTTACTATTTTAATTAATAGGGGAAATTCTCGATTCCTTGAGACTTTTCCCATAGAAAAAGAAGACTGTTAGGATACTGGCAGATGTATCTGGAATAGTGAAACCATCAAGGTATGCATACAACGATTATTGAGGTTAAATTAGTTCACATATTTTATTACAGCTGATAGTTTTAGTATTTAGTATATATATGTTTGCAGTAGTAAGTACTAACTGATTGTTTGAAGTTTCTTTCATAGTTATATGCTATAAGACTATTCTTTTCATAGTAGGTAGGATATATGATTTTATTGCATAGTCTAATGAACAAAAAATATTCTGGTTCTGATTTCTTAGCATTGTACAACCTGGAGAGTCATCCTCTTCGGTCCCTAAGGAAGCTGTTATCTAAGATTAGTCACCCTTTTCATTGTGGAGGTTTCACTTGGTGAACTTTCATTCGAGCAGAGAATCTCTTGACGCTACAACGTGAGCTATTTACTCTACTTATTTACATTTTGTTTAGTATATTAGGGAAGTAATTTATATGTGCATTTATCGTTATTAGCTATTTGTTGTATGTTCTTATGATAGTTGTCAATTTTCTTGATGATGAATTACAATAAAGATGTCTTAGCAAGTGAAGTCAATAATATTTGGGTCCTTTAAATCATCATTTTTTTGGGATTTATCATTTCTTGCAGTTAACATCTCTTAAAAATGTCGAGCTGTTTCATAAAGTGTATGGGACGAGGCACTAAAATCTGGTGAAGCTTCTTAGTAAGTATTATACATCTTCACTTATGGACTCCATTGTTTCTTGCAGTTAACACCTCTTCTTCACTTTAACAAATAATTTGTTTCCATGTCATTGCAGTCGTCATTAGTCTGTTATACACAAGTCTAGTTTTCTCCAATGTGGTGGATTACATAATTTGAACTATATTCCAATTGTAGGACTTAAAGATTTTTGATTTGAGTCTCTCTCTAGCACTTGGTGGTGTATTTGGTAATGTATCTGTATTTTCTAGAATAGAAATTTATTTCATTGGTTCCGCAGCTTGACATTGGAAGTACTGCTCCTTTGTAGTAGTATCTAAAATGTAAACTTTTACACATGCTTTGAATTACTTTTAAATTCTACCTCTAGCTATTTTTGTAGTCTTTTCCCTTGATACATAAGTAGAGTAAATTAATGGCTTGTTGGGATCATGTTGAAATGATGATAAGTTAAGCTATTGAACTCGACTTGTCTATTTTTATTAACTTAAACTTTTAGTGTAATATTTTTATTTTTGTTTTAAAAATATTTGAAAATAGTTTATCAATATCCTTCTACAATTGATGGACTTGTTCTCGTTTTTAGATCTAGAACAAACTTACATATCTCAATTTGGTAGACTTTACTAGTTATTTTAGCAAAGATGATATGTTTTGGTTGGTAGTGTATTATGCATGATTTTTTAGCCCATTATGCCCTGGTTGTTGGGTTTTTTTTAGTTTTATTTATTTTATATTTTTAATATAAAAAATATATTCAGCAGGGAACCGCGATTTGTGCAATGCAATTATAATTTGAATTCTCGTAGTTAATAGGACACTTTTAAGCGTTATATTAGCTGAGAGCTTTTTATTGTGTACTTTTTTTAGAACATGTATATATTGTGTTAGTATAACATAGATTTAGATATAATAAAAAATTTGGTATTCTCTGTATTTCTCTTAGAAATATTTTGTATGGATAAAATAGTAGCCTTTTTTTTTTTTACTTTTGATGGTATAAGTTTAAAATTTAATGACATTAATTGGTTAACTATTAAATGGGTGAACTGGCGAATCATCTAACTCTGCAACAAAATAAATAATCGACACCAATAATCCATTTGGAATAATCTATATTAACAATTATCAATAAATAACGACTTCAAAGTACACAATTAACATATACTAAAATTAAAACAAAGCTAAGAATACAATAAAAACATTATTGCTATATATTTATATACATAGATTTTAATTTTTTATTTTTAATAAAAACATCTTTCATAAACCACTCAAGATGATTGGTTAATTGTACATGTCTTATCCGTGCATCGCACGGTGGGTCATTCTAATTTGATATAAATTGCAACCCGTTGAGTCATTTTTAAAATTCTCTAGAGTCAATTGTCATTTCAAAAATAATTCTTCTAGCCGTCCGTATTATTGTTATTTAAATCTTTTATTTATTTTAGTTAGTATTTTTAGCTTTGTCATTAATTTTATTAGTTGCATTTTACTGCATTATTATATAGTTTGTGTCATTTTATTAGTGCAATATTTTTATTGCATTGTGTAGCTTTAGTATTACATTAATTTCTGTTCGGGTTATTAGTATAGTAAGCTTTGTTGTATCTTATTTATTATTCTTCTGAGTGAACAATACAACCAATTAACAGTAACAACTCTGGATTAATTAATTGGTAGATTGTATTTGGTGAAAAAGGTGAGTTCTTGATTATGTCCCAACACAAAAAAAATGCGAATAGAGATGGAATTTAGCTTCATTTAGCATACGTCTATGTGTATTGTGTAGTTATATATTCAATTTTTATTTTGGTTCAAAATGATGAATGTCGCATGCTTTTTTACGGTTTTAATTACCTAGTCTTTTTTAAACTTTATTTAATGTGAATATGTGATGTATATATACATATATATAGGGATAAAGGTCACGCAGGCCCCTGTACTTTTTGGCGGGAACCTCCTAAGTCCCTGTACTTTTTTTTGGCTCAATTGGGCCCTTAAACTTTTTTTTTCGGCTCTATTAGGCCCCTCCGTCAGGCCCCTCTTGACGGGGCCGTTAACTCCTGATGAAACGACGTCGTTTCATCAATTTTTCAAATAAAAAAAAACGGGATAAGGGTCACGTATGCCCCTGAACTTTTTTTTTGGCTCAATTGAGCCCCTGAACTTTTTTTTTTTTGGTCTATTGGGCCCCTCCGTCAAATTCGTATTAAAATGACGTCGTTTTATGTGTTATTCGAATAAAAAAATTCTAAATTCAATTTAAAAATTCACTCGCCCCCATTTTAACATTCCCGACCCGATACTAATTAAACCCACCCCATTTAGATTAAGATATTTTTACTTGGAATTTCTATTTCTAAAATCAAGAAACGGAACGACAATCTCAGATCAAAAACCCAACCTGCGTGGGAAGAAAAGCAGATCACCAATCCAAGATACATGGAATATAGAGCATTATGCAACAAATATAAGCCGTCAGATCTGATCAACGCACCATAAATCATACAACAATTGAAGAAAATAGAAAACCTTGGAAACTTCATGCATCATCTTGTGCAAATCCATTTGGTTCTTGCCGAAGAGGGAAATCAATTTTTAAATTAAATATAGAATTTTTTTATTCGAATAACACATAAAACAACATCGTTTTAATACGAACTAACGGTCCCGTAAAGAGGGGCTTGACGAAGGGGCCCAATAGACCCAAAAAAAAGTTCAGGGGCTCAATTGAGCTAAAAAAAAGTTCAGGGGCCTACGTGACCCTTATCCCCTTATTTGAAAAATTGATGAAACGACGTCGTTTCATCTAGAGTTAACGTCAAGAGGGGTCTGACGGAAGGGCCTAATAGAGCCCAAAAAAAAAGTTTAAGGGCTCAATTGAGCCAAAAAAAAGTACAGGGACCTAGGAGGTCCTCGCCAAAAAGTACAGGGGCCTGCATGACCCTTATCCCCATATATATATATATATATATAATTTATTTATGGTTAAAAAATGTAATCATAAATTAATATGTTAGAAGTAAGACAGAAGTCAGAAGAGAAAGAGATTGGACTGCTCTTAAATAGACCAACAAGATCTTATCAATAATACTATTTATTTATTATCTTGAAATAATATAACGAATTCACAAAAATTAAATGTTAGTTGTTAAATCATTATTGTAAATGTAAGGTAGTATATATATGGTTCTATTTGGGTTGTTTTCCTAATAGTTTATTTGGACATGATAAGAATTTGGGACAACCTCATAGAGATAGGTAGCTTCAAATTACGTGGTTAGTCCAAATTGTTCGAATTGTGTCTAAAAAATGTATAATAAGTGAAATTGTTCCTTTTGGCATGCTAAAATATATATAACAATTCATTAATACTAAAAATGTATTAGAAAATAAAAAAAATGTTATATTTATTTATTAATAGAAATCAATAATTATTATAACAATTCAATAATGCTAAATAAAAACTAAATGAAAAATTATTATGATAAATTGAAAAAAAAAATTAAACACTACGGTAATCATTAAAGATAATCTAAATGAAAAATGAAATTAATAGATTCACTACTTACATGTAAATTAACGAATTAATCATTATGCTAAACTAAGTTTACAAATGTTTGATAATAAAATATTTGAAATGGTTGATAAGTATTTGATTTTGTTAAGGACATATAATAAATATTCATTTTTAATGTAATTATAAAAATAAATTATATAATTAAAAATAATACTAACATATTAATAAAGAGGCAAATAATGGAAAGATCATAAATCAAGGAATTTAATCATTTTAAAGATATCAATTAATTTGTCATGACAACTATGCCCTTTCTACATAAAATAAATATAAAAAATTTATTAAAATAAAATTGATCCTAACCATTCATCTAACTAATCTAATGGATATGGTGAGTCCACAATTTATACACTAAGGGAGTGTTTATGAATGATCCACAATTTGTATTACTGATTATATTATAATCATGACAATTAAAAGGAGTCTGTATGGTGCTAAAATTGTAAAATAAGAATCATATAATTGAGAAACAATAAGACTGCTAAATTTTAATTTTTTTTCCATATTAGAATGGAAAAGGGAATTGAAAAACACAAAAGTCACACAATAGAAGAAAAAGGAAAAAGAAAAGTAGTGAAACAATAAATAAAAGCATTAGTAAGAAGAATTAGTTATAATTGAGAAATAATAAGACAATGCTAAAACTTAATTTTTTCATTACAATCGAACAGGAAATTGAGGAACACAAAATTCACAGAATAGAAGAAAAAAGAAAAAGAAAAAGAAAAAGAAAAAGAAGAGTAGTGAAACAATAAATTTACAAGTTGATGTTGGGGATCAACTACGGATATTCATCTCCCAGCGGAAGTTTCACGAATTCGCCTCCATAACATTCTATTAGCTTTGTGGACCCAACAATTTTCAACGTTTCCAAAGATTGGGCCTTACGTAGGAGGCGATGCGGCAGCAACTTCAATTCTTCACAATAACAGATCTCCAAGTCCATGAGACATGGCATGATGGAGACGACTGCAGATTCTTCTTCTCCCGCTGTAATGTCCTCCCACTCCTCCCATTTCTTGCACAATCCAAATTGCAAGAATTCGAGTTTAGGAAATGCAACAACGACATTAGTAGCAGATGAAGAAGAAGAAGAAGGAATGTCGTCGTTCTTCATCACTTCTCCTTCTCTTCCTCTTATTCCCAACCACTCCCTGCCCACCAACTTCAATTCATCCACTCTATACAAAATGAGCCTTTCCAAGAACGGTAGTTTTCCCAAAGGCGGCAATGATGACAGCTCACTGCAATACCATAGTTGAATTTCTCTTAGATGTTTGTGGGGCAATGAGATCCAAAGTGGAAGTTTCGATCCCTCATAAGAATTGATTTCAAGTATTTCAAGGTTGTGATTGGGCTGTAGAGCTTCTATTACGTCCACCCACAATGATGACCGCTCCTCCTTTTCATCCCTCAAAATATTATTGTTCCTAAATTGAAGAGTGAGTGATTGTAGGCATATCTTGTTCTTTAATTCTGCTTGTTGAGCATCCTCAACCAACTCTTCCAAATCACTTATTGTACTACCATTGCTGATTTCCAATCTTAGTGATCCAGTAAGACGATTTAAGTTTTTCAACAATCCCAACTTGTTCCTACCACTTCCTCTTTTGAACACCCTCATTAATATATGAAGCCCAGTTAACTGAGCTATTCCTTCAGGAAGTCTATAGAGATAATTACAACCGCTGATATCCAAGATTTGCAATTCAAGCAAACTACACATGCTCTCTGGCAACTCCTTTAGTTCTTCATTGTAACTTAAGTTAAGGTGTCTCAACTTAACCAAATTCCCAATTTCTCGTGGAATCTCTTCGAGGGAGCACCTTTTTAACAAAAGAGTTTGCAAGAAATAAAGCTTACAAATGATTTTCAGGTCTTCCTTGGAAACTCTACGATGACTTATGTCCAACCATCTCAGGTGAATCAACTTTTCCATTCCCCGTGAACTACCATTCAGGTCGCTTCCAACTTTTAACACCCTAAGACTTGTGAGACAATCACAAATATTTAGGGGAGTTCCTTCATCCCAAGATAAGCCACGATATTCTTTGACTCGAGAAATTAAATTTGTGTTGCAAACTTGGCATGTACTCATTGACATTACAGGGGACTTCCTAACAAATTGAGCAAAATCATGTATAATATCATGCATTTTACATGACATTATTTGCCCGTCGTCACCACCTTTCTCAAAGTCTTGAAGTAGAGATCGCATTGCAAGATCCTGGAAGTACTCGCGCCCTTTAAGTTCCATATCCTCTTTTACACTCCCCGTATTTGAGCCAAGATAACCTAATGCCATCCACATTCTTATTAGATTATCCACCTTGAGATCCGTATCCTTAGGAAAGTAGGCACAATATGAAAAACATCGCTTGAGCGCTGGTGATAGCTCATGATAACTCAAAAGTAAATGAGGAAACAACTCCACTTCCACTTTTTCCAATCCCCACATTTCACTCTTCAATACCACCTCCCACTCTTCGGGGGTGTTCTTAAAACGCAGAAGACTTCCCAATGTCTTTGCAGCAAGAGGCAATCCCTTGCACTTTTCAGCAATGCCCCTACCAGTTTTTTCAAATCTTTTTGTTTCTGTCTTTTCAGAAAGGGCAGCTGAGCGACTCAACAACAACCAACAATCTTCATCCGAGAGGAGTTCCGGACGAATGATGTCTTCATTAGTTGTGCCCATGATTTTAGCAACCCTTTCGTCTCTTGTTGTCACCAAAATTTTAGTGCTTGCTCCGGCACATTTAAGGGCGTTTTCCAAAGGTTTCCATTTCTCATCTTCTTTGTTCCAAACATCATCTAGGACAAGAAGAATTTTTTTCGCTGAAATATAACCTTTCAAATCATTGAGCAAGGCATCTAATTGGGTTGCATCAGGAGAACTATTCTTATCTATTCCCTTGATAATCCCTTTGGCAATATCAGCCACATTAAAGGGATCCGAAACACATATCCAAATAGTTAAATCAAAGCATGCTTTAACTGAAGGATGATTATAGACTAGCTGAGCAAGAGTAGTCTTCCCAAGTCCCCCTCCACCCACTATGGAAAGAATACGGTACCCCGATCCCTCATGGCTACCACTAAGTTTGATCACCAGATTATCCCTTATGTCGTTTCGGCCCTGTACCTGTTCTAAGTCGATCAAAGAAGTAGATTGAACTCGCCAAGATGATGCAGGGGAATGATCACTTTTGGGTTGGGATCTGTCAAAACTATTTACAACTTTCTCGTTCAAAATCTTATCAAGTTTTGATTTCAGATCTTGAACTTTGTTGGCAATGTCATGACGAACTGCTAGTTTCTTGAAAGAGAAACAGGAAGATGGGATGAAAGAGCATACCGTTTGGTTATTGGGAGACTCAGATTCGATCTTATGTCTGAGAATGGCGTAGTTCCATTCCTCCAAAACATCCTCCATTTGGTGCGATGTTTGTTCCAGCCTCCACAACCAATCCTTGACAGTTTTGTCCGTGAATTGCCTCCTTTCTGCATCATCCAACACATTTCTGATCGTGTTCAACTTTTCCGAAAGATCCTCAAGCTCCTTGTCAAAGCCTCTCACCAGTTGTATTTCGTTTTGAATCTGGTCTTTGAGAGTGGAAAGAAGCAGATCCACCACAGTGGAAACAGTAGCATCAGCCATTAATTATGTATATTGATCTCCGGCCTTTTGATTTCTTCGTGTGTGTGTGTTTGGTTGGTGTTTGTTGTAGACCTGTAGATGATTGTGATCTAGAGTCAATGCAGTTGCAGCTTTCTTTCTTTCTTTGTTTCACGTTGGTTTTCTCTCTCCCACTTGTATTGCAATTATTTTAATTTAAGAGGAGGCCACAGCACATGCAAAAAGTGAGGGGAAAGCAAAAGTGAGTCGCGCACTTGCAATTAAAAAGGATTGTATTTTTATTATTTTATCTGTAGAATGGGAAGTTGGGTTCTATTTATTATTTTACTCTTTGTAATTGGTTAGTTTGTATAGCTATCAAAACTTTAGTAGCCGTATTTATTATTTGCTTTTGGAATTCAAAGGTGGTTCTATTTATTATTTTGCTATTTGTAATTGGTTGATTGGTATATTTAGCAGTCAAAAATAGAGTGGCTCTCTCTTTCTCTCTCTCTCTCTCTCTCTCTCTCTCTCTCTCTCTCTCTCAAACAATTAGAGGTTGTTGTAAGTTAATTGCTATAAATAAAAAACATTATAAATTATTGATTGTGCAAGCCATACTCTTTACATAGTTTTTCCATTCAGATTCAAAGATGACCTACTATAAACAAATAACAATGAACATAGTTGGAAGAACATTTTTTTTACAATTTAATCAAGTGAAACAACCACAGCTGTAATCTAATATTGAATTCAGAATTTATGATTTTAAAAAAAAAGCTCTTTTATAATTTAATAATATATATTTAGGATGGAATAAATTTCCACGTGCTTATGTCATGAGTCAAAATGGCTAATCATAATTAATAACAATTATAACTCATGAATATTAGGTGATTGATTTAAAAAAAATGATGGATATTGTACAAAATAATAGACTTTTTTTATAGCTTGGAGAATGATTATAGACTAACAGTACATAGAACTATACGATACATTATACCTAAATAAGTAGGCTTATAAATATATATTTATTCGAGTCCACAATTGTTAAACTAAATCACTTATTAAAGTACAATTTGAATTAACTTAATTTTGTGTGATTACTTACTATATGCTATCTATGTAATTAATGACCCATTTACATGCGTGAATGTAAAATTTGGTAAAGAATTATTTAGCCTTATAATTAGTTTATCTGGTTGAACAAATTCTGCAATAACCTTCAAACATTACAAGCATATATATTACAAGCATGTATACAATCAAAAGAAAAAGAAAGTTGATTAGAAGTTATAGCAGAGAAGGTTAAGATTAGCAGAAGAGGAAAAATTGTGTACTCCACATAACTATTTTATTGGCACTCTTAAGGTATGGTTTTTTTCTATTCTTCTATAGTTCTATTCTAGTAAATTTTGTGGGTATTGACGTATTGTATTTGATATATTTATATTACTTTTTTTAGATTCACATGGTGAATTATGACAGGTAAAAGAAAATTCGAATTGGGAAGTTCAAAAAGAAAGAAAAAAGAAAGACAAGAGGCCATTACGAAATCTCTTGCAATGTTTAATTGTATTCTTTGAAGAATATAGAAGTACTGGGTTTAAAGCTGCAAAAAGTGAGGCAGAAAAGATTGCTTCAGAAATGGATATTGAATTTACATTCCGTGAAACTCGTGTTCGTCATAAAAAAAAATTTGATGAAAATGCACATGATGAACAGAGGCTGAAGAGTATTTTCGAGTCAATTATTTTCTGTTCTTACTTGATAATGCTCTTTCTTCACTCAAAGTAAGATTTGAGCAATTTAAAAAGTATGAAGAGATTTTTGGATTTCTATTCAATTTGGAACAGTTAAAAGATGCAGATGACGAGAGTTTGAAAAGTTCATGTGGTATATTGGAGAATGTTTTGGAACATGAGGATAATTATGATATTTATGCGCATGACTTATTTTCAGAACTACAGATGTTGAGAAAAACATTTCCAAGCGGATTATCTCGGCTAATTGAAGTTTTGGAGTACATAAAAAATTTGCGTCATGGATTTCCTAATGCTTGGGTAGCTTATAGAATATTATTGACTATATCGATGACTGTAGCATCTGCTGAAAGAAGTTTCTCCAAACTAAAGTTGATTAAGAATTATCTTCGATCAATTATGTCACAAAATAGATTGAATGGTTTGGCGATGTTACCTATTGAGAAAAAAATGGTAGTTGAGCTTAAATAAAGTGCTTTGATTGATATATTTTTTTCACAATAAAAAACGCGAAGAGTGTGAACTTAGTTAGTGCTTATTTTCTAAAAATATTATTTGTCGATGAATTGGTGTACGTGGTTTTGATTATATTTTATTTTATTTTTTCATTGTTTACTAGTGTTTAATATTTTTCATTTAATACCAACTATACGTATATAGTAAAATATTTGTGTTAGATAGACATATAGTTACTAGGGCCTCATAAATCCTAGAGAGGGCCCTATTTATATTAATGAGAAGTATATATATATATGCTTTAAAATCATACACGTAACAAAATTAAAACTGATACAAAATTTGTGTATTTTAAGATAAAAGTCAGTGCCGCGAACTTAGGGTGATAGCACTGGGAACTTGGTAATTAATAGGTAGTGAAAAATTACATCGGATACAGGTAGAACTATATTAAATTATTTGTACAAATTTATTATTTCGAATTATTATTGTTAGGCGGGGCCAATTTAATTGAGATATGATTAATAAATTATAATAAGTTCATAAAACATCATATCAAATCTATTTTATTCTAGTAATTATTTTGATTTGTTTATTTTAATAAACAATAACCATCTTTTTTGTGGAATCCTGTGCGACGGGCCCTACTTGTAGAATTTCATGAGACTAGGGGGAAAAAAAAAGTGGTGTGATTGGCCACTTTTTTCTTTTTTTTTCTTTATGTTGTTTTTGCTATGAATACGGTAATTAACAAAGGAGAAAACTATTTGTCGAGAGTGGAATTGAAAAAAAGATGGATTTGGAGAAGAAATCACACCCAAGGAGAGAGTGAAGGCCAAGACTCAATTTTTAAGCTAAATAGACCTTAATTATTAAGGTTGTCATCATTGGGCCAAGTGTAATGGTCTTAGATTATTAGTAGTTAGTTTCTTTGCAACCTAAGTAATTCAATTTGGTTTTTCCTAAGTGGGACGATGTTAGTCCCAAAAGTGTAATGCTTAAATAGACGCAGTGTAGTGTTGGATTAGTATGAAAAAATTAACCTAAAGTTCTCCCCTCTTTTTCTCTGAATTTTCTCCCATTTCTGGTCTCCAAGATTAAATCTTTATTCAGCAATCAACTCCCAAAAAATGACAGAAGATTGCAGGATCACAACAGTTTTTTATTTGTATTTTGTTTTTCATTATTGTGTATGATAAATTTAATTAAATTGAAATGTTGAAACAAAAAATCAAAATAGATATATAAAAATTACACCAACAATAAAAACTATATAATAGTAATAAAATAGATAAAATTGCACCAACAATAAAACTACATACAAATATTTTGTAACTTTATTTTTGTTTTGTAATATTTTAATGAATCGTATTTTTATTTTATATTAATTCAAATATATTTGTTCATAAAAAAATGTTTCAGTAATTATTATGAAATGTTGAATTTAATTATAGATATCGATTAAATGAAATTGCATATATTACTACATGTTAGCAATTATAAAATAATAATTATAAAGGGAATATTATGGACTATTCTCTTTTGGTATATAGAATGATAATGCAGATTGTTGGAGATGAAATTGAGAATTTATTATATTTTAGTGATACTGATGTTATATTATAGTGTAGATTGCTGAAGATCATCCTATTAGTAATTCCATCAATGAACGTAAAAAAACGGGAAGATTCCTTTCATCGCCCTTCCCTCTCTAGTCAAAGGCAAATAATGATGGTATCTTGATACCTCATTATTAGTATAATAAAACAAGGGCTCGTTAGATAGCTAGACAATATAATATAAGATCAGATATTTTTGATTGAGGATGTCTTTTACTTTATAAGATATCAATATTGTGTTTGTTTTTTTGTATTAATAATATATTATTTCATTCAAAAATAATAATAATATATTATTTAGGTAGATATATTAAAATTTTCTATAAAATTACAATTCCTAAAATTTCTTTTAATTAGTTACTTTTATTGTGTAAATGTTATAGAATATGATTTTATTTAATATTTGGTATATGTATTTTAGCATGGGATTTTATCTAATTAGGCATTTCCCAATCGAAACCATTGAGAAAGTTAAAATTCCCCTTCCAAAATCAAAATGTATGTTTGATAGTTGGTTCTCTTAAAATCAATCGGGGCTATGATAGGTTTTAATTAGTATTGGCAATTAGGGGTCCAAAAAGTCTTATCATATTAATATTAGTATTTTATAAAATAACGAGGGCTGTAAAAAGAAAAACGGGGTTGGTGGTTTAAAATTTTCCTTATTTTATTTATGAAAATCTATATACTATATAAAAACAGAATAGTAGGGGTATTTTAGTAAATTCATAATTAAATTAATTTTCTAAAAAAAAAACAATTCACATAGTAGAAAGATAATTCCTATTGAAAAGGTGTCTGCTTTTGCAGTTAGTTTTCTATTAAAAAAGGCCTTATTGAAGCACCTCAAAAATTAAAATATAAAATAATTTTTTTTACTTTTCTTTACAAAAATTCTATATTGCGGCTTCGTAAAAAAAATTACCAAAACCTAGCCTAATTTCATTACTGAAGCGCTGCATTGAAAAAAAAAACTTCTCATTACTCAAGCGGCACATTGATTCCTCTGAAACGTCGCACAATTTTCCAAATCAAAAGATTCATACGATTCCAACCTCCAAAAATCTATTTAAGAGGCCAAAGATCTACAGCCGGCAAGAGCCAGGGGGCCAGGCAAGGGCTATCACTATTGCGCTGTTATGATTTTCCGGAGGTACAAATCAAGGATTTAATCTTTAGTGTGTATTCCATTATAAACTAATTCGATGTTTATATTATATTACACTACAAATGAAATTGAAATTGCAATAATAATATGTGTTCTAATAAATATAGGGTGACAATGTGAAAGTATGTCGTGAAAGTATATGTATCTCTCTAATTTCAAATGTAAATCCATATTTATATTTATTATGTTTTCATTTATGTTTGTTGATGATATTGTTTGCTTTATTGGAAACAACGTATTCATATATTCGTTGCGTACCCTTCTCTAAACAAGATAATGGCATTGGTGAAATTACTATGTAATAGATAGGTTGTAGTGAAAATGTAAATCTAACGTATTTTAAAATAGAGGGCAAAAAGTATTCGTGGAGGGAAAATAAAATATGATGATAATCACACATCTTGCTTGACGCAAGATGGGAGAATGATTTTGTCAAGTCAAGCATATATTACCCATTGACGTTGTGATTTATTTTGATTAATATTTATTATTTTGTCTGCTAGGTATAGTTCTCTACAATGTCTTTCGACGTATAGATTTTAGGTATTGCTGATAAGTGATTTGCTATTGTTGTTGGATGATAATCTGGAGCTTCAAACAATTTTAATACTATAATGTCTTATACTCTCATACTCATTCTGGTTCCTCATTCTTCACTCTTTCCTCATATAATTAAAAGGAGGGAAAACTATAGGATCGTAAACATTCTCTATGGTTTCTCATTTACCCAAGCTACTCAAAATGTCTGATTTTCTCTCTTTGATCACTACTGTGATTTTTTGCCTTCAATTTTTGTTTAATCTCAATTTTGTAGAACCTAAATTCGCAATGTACGTAGTTTACTTTTTCCTTTTTCTTTGTGATGTAAATCTGATATTATACAATATAAATTAGTTAGGAAGCACATATTGCTACAATTCTTTATCAAAGTTTTGTATATGTGCAATTCCTATGTTGGTGCATGTTATTTGTTGCAAACAAAAGAATTGTTATAGAGGAGAGCTGAATGAACTTTAAGAGTAAAGCTATCTGCCGAGATCATCAATTGCAGGAAAATTAAATTTTGCAGATTTTGCTCAAGACATTCATCACCCTTCACCTAAATTTAAAGAAGATATGACTCAAAGAGCATCAGTATTTTTCTCAATCGTAGATGTTGGAAAAACGAGCAATAAAAAGGAATTTCAAGCTCATACAGTGCTTAATGAGATTGTTTAATCTTTTTTTTTTGTTCTTTTTCATATGTTCAAAATTTCGTGATTTTAGTGTTTTTCAGTATATATATATATATATATATATATATATATATATATATATGTTGAATTACATCTTCCAAGTTAAATTCATTTTGAGTTCTTTGTTTGATAATTTAGTGGGAGTCTCTGTCCAGCTAAGTTCCAATGTGCTTTTCATTTAAATATTATATCTTCAGTTTGACACATTACCTTTTGATGTTTAGTTTGCAAAAGAACAATAGTAATTTTTCCGTTCAATAAAAAATATATGATGGTGGTTATGTACACTTGAATAAGGATTTTACTATTTAATGTAGCGGAGCAAGATTGTGGTGTACAAGTGCATTGCTAGGCTAGAAATTGAAAATCAAGCCTTTAGTCTTTAATGCATATTCCATGATCAAATTTTCTACGATTTCAAATATACAAATTTAATCCTTTTATACTTAACATGTTGTATTCTACAAATACTGGGTGTTCTAAACCAATATTGGATGAAAGAAAGCTTATGCTATGAACGATTATGTTGTTAGTAATACTATGAACTACAAAACCACTTGATGCAAATTCAAGTTATTAGTTTTAAAATAATTAATTTACGAAAAAGTTTAATAGTTTTTATATAACTTTAAAATTAAAGCATTTTTATGCAATTTCTATGACTAATCAAAAAATGATGTACAAACTTTCTTATATTAATAAAACGATTAGGATTCCACTAGGCATTGTCGCAAAAGTTAAGTGAAATGAAAACATGGATAACTACATAAATGTACTCATGATCGATATTGTTGAATGTTGATGATATACAATATTTGAATTTGTATCAATTGTCAAACAGATTAAATGTCATTTATATTTTCTCTTTCTTTATATATATACACATTTAAAATTATTTTTATGTTTACAATATATATATTAATAACCAGACCGTCTATGAGGGTGCTCAAAGAGAGCACCAATACAAGGCCTCCCCATTTATAAGGGGTCATTTTTTTTAGTCTGTATATATATTTTAAATATATATATACATATATATATAATCAATCTCTTTCTCTTCGTTTTAAATGGCAGATGACATAACTTAAAAGGTATTAGTTTGAGGTTGTATATTATCAACAATATTAATAAAGTATTTTTATTTTTATTTTGTGTCAAAATAGAAATGTAATATGCTAATATTTTAAAATTTATTACTAAAATTAAAACTAAATGTTTTTTCAGTAATATGGCCCCAATTTTTCTAAGGGCCCGTAAATATTTAAGACAACCCTGCTAATACAGTTATAATTTAATTGTAACATAATATATGCCGGCATCGCACGGGTTTGCTGGTAACATGTACTTGGGAAAAGGAGATATGGAATCCCATCAACTTATGAGCACAATTTTTGTATAGAGTTCAAGGCAAATTATGTTGCGTTACGTTTTTTCTTCCATATTCATCTTAATTTATTGTAAAGATAATGCTAATATAAATACCGCAACAAATGATCTAATATTTTTATGTATATCTACATCAAATGTTGTATATAAATCAACATTTCATAATTTGTAAAATTCTATATTATGTTAATGTACTTAAATTTAAAATTTTATGTACTATTTATGAATAGCAACATGATAATCTCCGTGCATCGCACGGGTAACGCACTAGTTTTAATTATATTGCAAAATTTTTATTTTAGGTTGGAATGGTTATAGTCCAAAATGTTTATTTTAGGTTGGAATTGGTGAATGAGAAAAGAGAAACTAAATTGTCCAAGTCGGTTCTCTCCCATTTCTTAATTGTCTCATAAATTACATTATACATAAAATATAAAGGGGGGCTCCCGTGTCTCTTAGATTACATGTATCTTATTTTACCAGGAAGGTGGTTCCCTCCATTTTATTAATTTTTTTATTTTTGTTTTTCAATGGTCCCTCTCCCCTTCCTTTTCTTATTAGTTCTTTTTTAAATTTTTAATTTCTTCTTTTTTTGGTTTTTTATAAATACATATTTAATTTTTTTTAAATAATTTAAATTTTTATCAAGTATCTCGTGCACTGCACTCGATAATTATTTTTTTTGAAATGGATATTTACCCTAAAATGGAATTAGTGAACCCCAAAATTAAATTGAATTAATTTAATTTTTTATCTGGTTCTTGTGCATTGCTCTCGGCCGATGCCACACGTAGGCTGGTACACTACACTCGAAAATTAAATGGGGGCGACATAAAAAGTATTTGAAAGAAATACAAAAAATTGAAAAAGAAAACAAAAAAGAGAAAAATAAAATAAGAGAAGAATTGAGATTTGGGATGGATTGTTGTTGGGCTCAATTGGACTGAACTGCTAATGGGTATAATTGGGCTGAATTGGGAATGACTGGGCTCATTCGGGTCCGAATGAATTTTGAGTCGGTTTGACGTGTCTAACGGATTCTAACCTATAAAAAACAAACAAACTTTAGCTGGATCCGTACATAGAGCCTTGGATCCTTGAAAGATGCCGTTAGTTATGAAAGGAAATTGTTGTTGATTGATTATATGTACTTCTTGTCTTTTGGATGGACAATTGATTGACTGATAAACTTATTTTTATTTGGAATTTATCATAATAATCTCATTATTTCACTAAGTTTACGTATCATAGACTTTTAGTATTCAATTCCATTATTATTTATCGTAAATGTATCGTAAATGTTGGATTTTTCTTGAAGGATTGAAAAATATATATTTCCCCTCTTATATTATCGATGCAATTGATAAAATGAACGAAGGATCGAAATTATTCGATTCACAATAGAATCAATTAGAATTGATTAATTATATTCAAATCAAGTAAACTGTATCAATTAAATTAAAAGTAATTGTAGGATTGAGTAAAAAACATAACAAATTAAAATAGTCACATACCATTTTTTTATAGGAAATCACATACTCGCTCCGTTTTATATTAATTAAATGTGATTATGGAGATATTCGTACATATTAATAAAATAATCAAATTATCTAATATATTTTGATTTAATTTTATCTATCTCGATGTTTAGTGGGACAGGGTGTTTGAATTCATTAAATGACTAGGATAATATATTTCCACCTCAAATGCATGTGTAGAATAACATACTTTCTGCAATAATAACAACAACAACAATATTTACAACTCGTGTAGTGTTAGAATTACAATTTTCAATATGAATGAACATAAATATTGAAATCTAAAATTAAAGCTTTTTAGCTGAAAGTACGTAATTAATGCATATCATGATATCATTCTTGTAATTAAGAGAAACATGAATTTAATTGTATTTGGTGTTAGAGACATAAAGCTAGTTTGGACCCACGTAATATCATTTCAACTTGGTTTTTGCAAACTTACATGTCATATTGTTACATCGCACTTTAAAAATTTACTAAAAATTTAGAGTAAATTGATAAGATAAATTTCGTAACAAGCTTAAAAGTTCAAGATATATTACATATATAGCCTGAACATGAATTATTTGTATTTCTAGATTTTTTCTTAGTTTGGGTAAGATGAGTTACTATCGAGAATTATAATTTCTTAATTACTATTGTTTTTTTAGATGGAGGTAGCCTGATTGGTAGTCTCAAAAAGAATTATATTTTTTACTATTATTTATTTGTTTATTTTTTTCGTTCAGAGAAGGGAGAGTGATGAGTCTCGAACTCGAGATATATTTTTGCCAGTAATACCCCAAATCTTTAGAATATTTAATTTAGTGGTTATTTGTTTTAGAAGACTAAAGCCAATTAGAATTTAATTTGATATAAGTTGCAACCCGTTGAGCAGGGCGGGGCTAGCGTATCGGAAGCCCTGTGCAAAATTGTTACACTCAAGAATCGAACCCGCATCAATGCAGCACCAAGAAACTTGAAGAAAGCGATTTTCCACTGAGCTAAAAGAGTAATTAATAATATTTTCAACTATTTATCTATCTATACATATATGGACTATATATATTCGGGGGCCCTCGATTTTTCGTGGCCCTGTGCGGTCGCCCACCCCGCACACCCTCAAAACCACCCCTGCCGTTGAGTCATTTTATAGAAAATGTCGATACGAGCGTGTGAACATTTGAATCTCCAAATTCCAAATTCGTCTGACTCTCCAACCAAATTTATTTTCATTCAAAACATTGAAGCCTACCCCTTCCCCCAAGCCATATATATATATATATATAGAGAGAGAGAGAGAGATTTGATATGCTACCCACCTAGAATGAGCAACTCGTGAGCGCCGCTTACTCCACGTCAGATTTAATTTTAATTTCAATTTTTTCCTTCTCTCTCATCTCTTTTCCTCTCTCTATTAAAATTGGCGCCGCTTCTCTTCTCAATTGTCATCGCCGCAGTTCTTCTCAATTGTCGATTCTCTCTGTAAATTTCTGATTCTCGGAGAGAATTTCGTTGCTTGTTTGCGGCTTCGCATATTCATCGAGAATCTCCCATAAAAATTCTGATTTTCCATCTCCTAGAAAAATTTAATTTCTTCTCATCCCTATTCTCATAGTCATGTCGTTTAGTTGTTCTCCATCAGATGCAAACGATTTGAACATGTAAGATTTTCGGTGAAATTAATTATTCCGAATTGTTTCTGCTACAAGAACTCTCAATTGTTTATGCTACGAGAATTGAACGAAAGGCATAATCCTATTAATTTTTTTTTTCCAGATTTTAAGTTTCAATTTTTCTTTTCTAGTTATTCATGAATCGTAATCCTCGCTTCTTTTCCAGCAATCTTATGCATCAAGGTTAAAAGTTTTAGTTTAGATTTTTTTGTGCGTTCATGTTTGATTTGAAAAATCTTTTGTTTTGAGCTTGAGTAATTCAAACTTTATCTTTAAAGTTGCTCATCTTGTCTTCCAAATTTGGTGTTGCATATGACGTGGTAGAGTCGGGATATATAGGATTATTGTTTCCGAACACTTCATCTTATTCTAAGATTCAACCCTTGTTAATTTTTGTTATTATATATACAATGTGCTCTCTGTAACCGATCATATTTTGCACTCATTTACATTTATTCTCTTCATAGGTTTTGCTATATATTAGAGTTGTTAGCCGTTCAGAGTTCATTTGATTTTAATGCAAGAATCAACGTACATTAATGTCTATTCAATTAAGTATTCTGTTGTAATGTATCTACGCATCACAGTATATGCTTTAATTTGACAAATAATAATTGCCTAGCTAGATATATAGTAATCTAGTTTAAAATAGACGTACAACATATCTAGTGGTCATTCAATCCACAATATTATTTAGAAACAATAAATACTTGGTCCAGTCTAGCTTAGTTAGCAGAATTAAATGCAGAAAATTGCCATATTTTTATATGTTAATTAGCAATGCTCGACCATCTCGATCTTTGCTTTCATTTTTTCTTCTACACTACAAGTGAAAAGGTCATATGCTTTATTCAGCTTAATGTTGCGTTTAATTATTCACTATGTCTATTAATATGTCTACATCTTATTATTAACATTTGAAATTGTCACACCTTACAGCAATGGAAGAAAATATTAATGATCAACTATATATTCCTCAAGTTGGGGATGATCGAAAGCCAAAAATTGAAATGAAATTTGCATCAGTGGAGGATGCATTCTCATTCTATAACCATTATGCACGAGAAGTGGGTTTCGGTACGAGAATAGGCAATAGCAAGAAGAATAAGATGTCAAACGAAATTGTTTGGAAACAATTTGTGTGTTGTAAAGAAGGACACACTAATGAATCTCGTTCCAATAAACGAGCAATAAGTGGTCAATTAAAAAATATTAGAGCTCGTGGCGAAGTCAGAACTAATTGTAAGGCAAGGCTTTCTCTTGTCAAGCAGCAAACCAGACCTAATTGGATTGTCAGTAACTTTGTGGAAGGCCATAATCATGCACTTTCTACTCCTTCAAAAGTACATTTGCTACGCTCACATCGTCGTGTTTCTACTGTGAAGAGAGTATTGACTCAACAATTTTCAGAAGCTAATGTGCCAACCTGTCAGAAAATGCGATTATTAGAGATAGAATATGGTGGACCTGACTGAGTAGGATGCACAGAAAGAGATATCAGAAATTTTGAACAGGAATTAAGGGATGAACAAAAGAGTATTGATGCTGAAACCCTTATTGAGTTCTTTGGATCTGAGAAAGAGAGAAACTCAGCTTTTGTCTTTGATTATGAAACTGACTCAAAAAATAGACTTAGTAGATGTTTTTGGGCGGATCCTACATCGAGAAGAGCATACAGTGTATTTGGCGATGTGATTGTGTTTGATTCCACATATAACACAAATAAATATGGGATGATTTTTGCACCGTTCGTAGGAGTTAATCATCATCATCAGACTATAATTTTTGGTTGTGGATTTCTCAGTGATGAAAAGATTGAATCTTATATTTGGTTGCTTAATAAGTGGTTGGAAGCCATGCCAGCTGATCCACCAAAAGTAATAATCACCGATCAGGATCCTGCTTTGACAAATGCCATTGCAAAAGTTTTACCTCAAACAGTGCATCGATTTTGCTTATGGCACATATTGAACAAATTTCCAGATAAAATATCTCCCGTGACTTTTCGAGACCACTATCGAAGTATAAAGATCGTTATTGAAAATTCTACATCAGTTGATGAATTTGAGCGGTCATGGAAAGAGGTTATCAAAGCTGCTAATTTGGAGAATGATAAGTGGATATCATTGATGTATGGATTGAGGCATAAGTGGGTTCCAATATATTTTAGTGACATCTTTTGTGCTGGAATGTCAAGTAGCCACAGATCTGAAAGCTCACATTCATTTTTGAAAAGGTACGTCTCTGATAAAAACTCATTGATGGATTTCATCACACGATTTAATAGGGCACTAAGACACCAAAGACACAATGAGTTAGCTGCTGACCATATTGATGTGAATGAGCATCCCAAAATCAAGACAAATTGGCTAATGGAAACTCAAATGGTTAAGGTTTATACAAAAAAGAAATGGGTGGAGTTTCAAAGTGAAATGAGTAATAGTCATGGTTACTTTGTGCAACAAGAATCCGTAAGAGATGATTTTGTGGTTTACAATGTCGTTAATTCTCGAAGTTGCCCATCCTCCAAACCAAGAGTGCTCCAACATGACAAAGAAAAAGATTTCATATCATGTAGCTGTAGAAAATTTGAGTTTGAAGGTATTCCGTGTAGACACATGTTAGCTTTCTTTCGTATTAACCAAGTTTTTCAACTTCCTGAAAAGTATATACTCAAGCGATGGACACGAGATGCAAAGATTGGTGCAGTATACCTTGTAGGTGATCAAAATATGAATGACAGTCCAACAAAGTTTTTAATGTCCAGACACTCGAGATTATCTTGTAAAGCTTCAGTTATAATTGATGATGCATCTTTGACAGAGGAGGGGATGAATTTTTTGGATGAACAGCTAGATTACATACATGAAAAAATCAAAGAGATGAGCATTAGTCCAACATCTCTTAAAGAAAGTCAAATGAGGAAAAACTTGGACAAAACCATGAATATTAATGATTCTTCTGAAATAAGAACAAAGGGATGTGCGAAGAGATTGCAATCATCAAAAGAGAAATCAAGTTTAAAGGCTAGGGTATGCCATGGATGTGGGCGCACTGGAGTATCACATGACAAACACAACTGCCCACATTTGCATGATGGGTATGTGAACGATTATTGAATTATATTTGTTTATATTTTTTTTTACTAATATGTTAATGTTCAATTTCAGATCAACCAGAGATGATCATCACAACAACGATCAGAATTCAAATGAGGAAGATTTCATGTCTACAGTTGGTAATGTGAATATTTTATTTTTGTGAATAATATGAGCCAGCTTGTTGAAATAATGATAAAATAATTTCTTTGATTAAACTTGTGAATAATATGAGCCACCTTGTTATAGTTGTGATAAATAATTTATTTGATTAACCCAATGTTGTTATTATTATTTTATTCAGGTTCTAATAACATGAATAGATTTTAATGCATTTGGGTTAATGGAGTTTATTATACAAAGATAAAGAAATTGGTAAGAAACTTTACTCTTGTAATAATGAAGTGTATATTTTTATATTGTGACCTTGCATCTAAATTAATACTTTTTCTTTTTTCAGGTGCTATCAACCTGGAGCAGCTAATAAACATTCGGGATTGATTAAGTTAATTTGAATGAAATGTTTTGTTTTCAATATTCTTTGGATCGAATTCATATTGAATTAGAATAATGATATATGTGGATTCATTACTAGCCAAAATATGTTGGCTTCTTTTTTCATTTTTTATCTATTGGTTAGACTCGGTTCATTTGATTTCAATTAGTGTGGTTCTGTAAGATAGATTTTTATGATCTGGATTTGTTGTCCATGTTCTGTAAAATGAAATATTACTGTTCTAGAGCAGTTTATTCTATGCTAATGAAGTTTTACATTTAGATGTTTTTGCATAGTGAATTAGATCTGTATTTCAGAATCTTTATTCTCCAGCGGGAAATGGGACCAATAAGCAAAATAGTTACTTGATGACCAGTATAAAAACTTTCACAAAAAACCCAAGGACTTCAAAATAGTTACTTGATCAAGAAAATTATATTGTGAATTTGCTTTATGCGTAATTCAGATTGCATATGTCAAGAGTAGCTATTAAATGAAAATGTTAATGAAGTTTTACAATATGGTTCAATCGTAGAACGAAAGTAGTTAGCTGATTATTAAATTCTTCACATGTCGATAGCAGTATCACATAGACATGATACATATCTCTCACATATTTACAGCCTACGGTGAAAGAAGTTCTTGGATTTAGATATTTTTTGACATCGTAAATTTATTTGTAATTCCATCAAAATCCTTATTCTCCGACAGAAAAAGGGATTTGATAAGCAAAATCAGTTACTCGATCAACTAATAAGGAAACATCTCATTTGTTCTTCCTTCCTCTGCTATTCCAAAAGTCTTTTTCTCGTATTCTCGCAAGCTGCTCATTTGTTCTTTCTTCCTCAACTAGTCCCAAAGTGTTCCTTTGGCATGCCACTAATCTTTCTTCTTCACTGCTCGATTCACCTTCTCTCTATCACAAAATCAGACACACATCAGGCTGCATAAAATACACTGGACTAGATCAATCTAAACAAAAAGATACTTCAAATAAATTATATGTAAATGTTGAGCTTTGCTTCCAAGAACACAGATTAATCAAGAATCGAGAGTAGCAGGTTTGATTGAATGTGCAGAAAGATAGAAAAGAGACACAAAAGGTTTATAGTCATTTCATCTAACTTGATCTATGTCCACTTTGAAGTGTATGAAGGCTGTATTGATGTATCACTTTGTACAGATTACAACTCTCTTCTCTCGGCTAGAATACACACAAGAGAACTAGCTATATTTCACTAGACTACATGAAATATATTCAGATATCTGTCACTCTCTCTAACTTGCTTAACTGAATAGTATAGCAGGTATATATACAAGAAATCTTAACAGCTAGATTCAACCGATCTGATCACAACTGATAAGTGATGCTAACTGCTGCTAACTGATGTTGATAACCGCTTCTAACTGCTTTTAACAGCAAAGGGAATGATCTGGTGCAGCAACTCTTGAACACCTCTCCCATGCATCAAACGATATAAGCTGAACCCTATCCATGCAAATGATTTAACTACTATCCAGAATGAAGATAACATTCACAGTAAAGATTAAGATCAATCACTCAACTATAAGTTTATTCAAACAAATGCAAAAATATTGATATGGAAAGAATAACATAAATACAAACTATGAGAAACAAATAAATGTAAATGAATAGTTAAAGGCGAAAGGTTCTTACCTCAATGCAAAATATTGCTGGAAAACAATCGAGCAACCATGAAAATTCATAACAGAAAAAAAAAATCATAATTTAAAATTTGTAAAACAAAAACTAAAAATACTACTGGAAAAAGATCATGTCCATTTTATTCGTAATAGTAATAAAAAAGGGTCCTGCAGTTGAATGTTTCTCACAAAGGTACCTCAATCTTCCATCACATTTGAATGTCAAATTCATCAAAAATATATAAATTTAGGATACCTAGTGTATGCTCGCCAACTGTTCGATGAAATATTTGAACTTCACATACAATCATGAACATTGTTGATTTCAACAATATTCATGAACGGTCAAAGTAAATAACAGATTGATAAAGTTTTACAATGAAATTGAGGGCAGTTGGTGGAAAGATAAATTCAAATAAGCTAGTTTATAAGTTTAGCGGAGCTTGTGTATGTATTTCCTTTCTGCCGATCGATTATCATTCTCCCTCCATCATAAAACTCACCAAAGAAGAAAAATCAAGACTACAAAAAATAAGATGGAGGAGACCAATAAAAATAAAAGGCTTTTAAAATAAATTATATGGATATATTAAGAATGAAATATTAGTGATCACTTCAAATAGAAAATAAAAAATCACGCAAAATAATAAACACAAACCATGTGAAACAAACATGAACGCACAAAAAAATCTAAACTAAAACTTTTAACCTTGATGCATAAGATTGCTGGAAAAGAAGCGAGGATTACGATTCATGAATAACTAGAAAAGAAAAATTGAAACTTAAAATCTGGAAAAAAAAATTAATAGGATTATGCCTTTCGTTCAATTCTCGTAGCATAAACAATTGAGAGTTCTTGTAGCAGAAACAATTCGGAATAATTAATTTCGCCGAAAATCTTACATGTTCAAATCGTTTGCATCTGCTTCAATTTTTTCTGGCGTGTGAATCCAGCTAGTTTCTGATGGAGAACAACTAAACAGCACGACTATGAGAATAGGGATGAGAAGAAATTAAATTTTTCTAGGAGATGGAAAATCAGAATTTTTATGGGAGATTCTCGATGAATATGCGAAGCCGCGAACAAGCAACGAAATTCTCTCCAAGAATCAGAAATTTACAGAGAGAATCGACAATTGAGAAGAACCGCGGCGATGACAATTGAGAAGAGAAGCGGCGCCAATTTTAATAGAGAGAGGAAAAGAGATGAGAGAGAAGGAAAAAATTGAAATTAAAATTAAATCTGACGTGGAGTAAGCGGCGCTTACGAGTTGCTCATTCTAGGTGGGCAGCATATCAAATCTCTATATGTATATATATATATATATATTTAAGCATATATATAATTTCGTATGTGTGCGTGCACGATAATATATGTAATATATTTAGATGTGCGCATTTAAAATTATGGAATATAAGAGCATTATTGTACTGTTACAAATAATGCATGAAGACAATTTGGTAGCCCACTTACTTTCTCTCACTAAACACTCATATATCCCAAAAGGAAAGAAAAAGAAATCTAGCCTAGGACACCCTCGTTGACCGAGAGACCAAAATGAACAATTATAAATTAATAATTTGTAGTGTTTAGAGAAGGGAAACTGGTTTAGGGTCTGTGGTGTAATGGTGAAAGATGAGGCGTGCCCATTCTCCAAAATTTGTGTTAATGAGCTCAACTAAGAGGCTTGCAAGTAAGAAAAATAATTATAAGATCCAACTTAAAATAAAATATAAAATTTATAGATAATGAAATTTATATTGCATCATATATAAATAAAAACCCTTTACAGTATAGTGCAATACAAAATGACGCGACATATAAGAACGTAACCTCAATTGAATCACTTTTATAATAATATTTTCGAAAATATGTATAGTAAAAACGTTTTAAAATTTTTTTGGGCGTTACAGGTTGAGTTGCAGGTGGAGGTGGATAGTGTTGAAGCTAATAAGGGCAATCTTTTGCGTGATGGGTTTCCCTTCTATGATATTAATATCAGGTATTTTTGTTTCAGTTTCAAACAATGAACTATGTTTCCGCACGCTGAATAAATAAGCCCATTTAGCATGATGCATGTTATGATTTCTTATTGAGCTTGTTTACTAAAGTATTGATGAGCTGAGTTCCTTTCTTGTCCACCTCTTATGATTAATGTTACGTTGATCCCCTTATTGTCTATTTGGATTCTGTGTAGTTCTGTTGTTGTTTCCTGAGTTCCAATCATTTTTTATAATACGTTGAAAAATGTGGATTTGTTCTAATAATAAATGTTATACTGCCTAAATTTCTGGAAAGCATAATCTATCTTTCCTATAAAAACCTATTCATTCCGCAAAATCAGTGCACGAATCACTCCCCCCAATAATGCACCGATCATTTATCATTACTTTTCTTGGGAAAGGAGAGTTATAGAATGTAAACTTGATTTGTAATATAAAATAAGCTAGTGAAGAAAAATATAAATCGATTGTTTAAGGTTAAAAGAAAATTCTAAAAAATAAAAAAGAGAAAGTAAAAGAAAAATCTAGACGTGCACTTGTGTTAAAGTGTAGAAAATTCTAGATGAACAACCTCTAACCAATAGTTTCATCAACATGTGTAACTATATATATATATGCGTGTGTGTGTGTGTGTGTGTGTGTGTGTGTGTGTATTGTATCAAAGAAAAAATGAGCAAAGAGAGTGAAGAAAAATTGAATTAAACAATTAGCCTTTACTCCAAATATATTCCCCATCTCTCTATGAATACATGATCACTACATTCTACAAATATAAATAACCTACTTTCCTAAATGCCAACAGAGTGGTAATTGCACCTCCAAAATTTTCAACAATTTACTACAATCTCTAAAGAAATATACAAACAAATTTTACTAAAAATTGTAGACAAATAAATAAAGTAAGCAAATCATCCTTATGTATTAGCTTGGCTTTCAAACATTTTATATGTAACATATACACCAACTATATATACATATACTAAAACTTCAACAAATTATAAAAACCTAACTTTGTCCTAAGTAAAAAAAACAACTTTTATGCCCATATATACTAACCAATTCACAACCTAAAAGTTAATATTAATCATTTTCCAAACATGAAAACCTTGTCCAATATTTCAAACCATGAATAACAAAATAAGTGTTTCCATGGAATATCTATTATTGCTAGCACTTGCCTTTGTTGGGACTATAATTTTCTACAAAACAACAAGAATGAAAAAAACAATAATACCTTCTCTACCACCAAGGATGAGTGGATGACAAGCTACCCAATCGTTAATTGTCTACCAAATGGAGAAAAACAAGCCAACATTCAAATGGATACACCAAACTATGTAAGATTTCAACAAAGAAATATGTTGTTTTCACCTTAGTAAATTACACATTGTTGTCGTAACTAATTCTTTTAAATTTGTGTAATAGTTCTAGAAGGAGCAAAATGACATTTTTGCCTTAGGTTCAATAGCTTATCAGCCAAAACTGTCAGCAACGAGTACCTATCAACATTTATTGCCTATGGGGGTGATCAGTGGAAAAAAATTAAAGAGGATCATGGTATCAGGTGCTCTCGACACATTTGCATGAACGTCTCTATGAAAAAGATGTGAAAAAACTGATCAAGTTGTTCGATATGTGTACATTCAATACCCGAATCCATGCAAGAATAATATTGTCAATGTGAGAGATGTAGTGAAACTCTATTGCAATAGTGTGATTAGGAAGTTGGTGCATGTTATTAAGAGGTTCTTTGGATCAGGAATGAAGTTAGCGGTGCAATTGAAGAGAGAGAACACGTGTATGGATTGTTCACAACCCTCTCGCATCTGTAAGGATTTTCTATTGCTGATTATGTTCATTGTTAATGATCTTTGATTTGGATAATCATAAAAAGATTGTTACCAATGTCATTGGGTGTTTGAGAAAATATCATTGTTCAAAAATTAATAATCGGATCAAGATGTGGCGAAATGGTGTTAGAAACACAAATGGAGATGTTCTTGATGTTTGATTAGCCTCAAGTACTCCAACAACAATCCATTGTTGTTGATTAAAAAGATCAAAGCACAATGTTAATGTAAATTTTCAATATGTAATTAAGACAAATTAATTTAGAAAAGTTCTATAAATTATTTTGATATTAATATTAATGTATGGGTGATAGGAGCTTTTTAACTAATGACTGTCAATCCATCCAATATTGTTGAGTGGGTCATGGCAGAAATGATTAATCAACCATATTTTCTTCATTTAGCCACTATAGAGCTAGATAAAGTCATAGGTAAAAATAAGCTAGTCTAAGAATCGGATTTGTCTAAACTAAATTATATCAAGTCTTGTGTCAAAGAAGCATTTAGATTACATTATGTTAGACCATTCAACCTCCCACATGTATCGGCTGTAGACACTATTGTAGGTGTGGTTATTTGATACCAAAAGGAAGCCATATCCTATTGAGCCGTCTCGACATAGGGCGGAACCTTAAGGTTTGGGAAGATCCTCTTAAGTTTAAAGCTGAGCACCATAGTGTAAATGAGTCTTCAGAAGTAGAGCTCAATGATCCTGAATTGCGAATGTTGTAATTTAATATCGGAAGATGAAGTTGTCCTAGCGTTAGGCTTAGTTCTAATATGGCAACAATCCTTTTAGCAAGATGAATCCAGGGTTTTGTCTGGAGACCACCATCTAAAGTGTCGGGAATCAATTTGATTGAGTCGTATGTTGACTTGTCATTGGCTAAGCCATTGATTAATCACTCAATCCCACGATTGGAACCACAAGTTTATTAAGAAATAATGTAGAGCATAATTTTCATATGGCATAAACAATAAACAAGATGTCATATGAAAATTATGTTCTACATAATTTCTTGATAAACTTGTGGTTCCAACTGTGGGTTTGCATGAGAAATCAGTGGCTTAACCAATGACAAGTTAGCATACGACTCAATCAAATCAATTCCCAGCACATTAGACGGTGGTCTCCAGACAAAATACTAAATTCGTCTTGCTAAAAGAATCGTCACCATATTAGAACCAAGCTTGACGCCAGGATAACCTCGTCTTCCAATACTAAATGACAACATGAGCAATTCAGGATCATTGAGCTCTACTTATGAGTAGTCATTTACACTATGGCGCTCATATGTTTGAACTTAAGAGGGTCTTCCCAAACCTTAAAGTTCCGTCCTAGGCCGAGACGGCTCACAAGATATGGCTTCGTTTTGGTATGAAATAACCGTCTCCAATAGTAACTACAGTCGATACATGTGGGAGGTTGAATGGTCCAAAAGATACAATCTAAATGCTTCTTTGACACAAGACTTGATATAGTTTAGTTTAGACAAATTTGATTCTTGGACTTAGTTTGTTTGTACGTACAACTTCATCTAGCTCTCTAGTAGCTAAATAAAGAAAATGTGACTGATTAATCATTTCTGCCACCACTCAGCAATATTGGATGGATTGACAATCATTGCTAAAATTATCTCCTATCATCAATAAATTAATATTAAAATCAAAATAATTTGTACAACTTTTCTAAATTAATACTTCTTCACATATTAAAAATTTACATTAACCTTGTACTTTGATCTTTTTATTCGATAATAATGGATTGTCGTTGGAGTCCTGTAGGCTAATCAAAACATCAAGAATAACTGCATTTGTGTTTCTAACACAATTTCGCCGCATCTTGACCTAATTATTAATTTTTAAATTATAATATTTTCTCAAACACTCAATAACATTAGTAACAATATTTTTATTATTATCCAAATAAAAAATCTTTAACAATGAACATAATCTGCAATAGAAAATCCATAGAGATGTGAGAGGGTTGTGAACAATCCATCCATGTGTTCTCTCTCTTCAATTCCAGGGCTGCTACCTTCATTCTCGATCCAAAGAACCTCCTACTAACACCAACTTCCTAATCACACTGCCGCAATAGAGTTTCACTACATTTCTCACATTGACAACACCATTCTTGCATGGATTCAGGCATTGAATGTACACATATCAAACAACTTGATCAGCTTTTGCACATCTTTTTGCATGAAGACGTTCATGCAAATATGTCGAGAGCACCTGATGCCATGATCCTCTTTAATTATTTTTCCACTGATCACCCCCACGTGCAATAAATGTTGATAGGTACTCATTGTTGACAGTTCTGGCTGCTAAGCTATTGGATCTTAAGGCGAAAATGTCATTTTGCTCCTTCTAGAACTATTACGCCATACTTGTTAGCCAATTGTTCACCCAAATTTCTCATGATCACAAACATATTTTTTCCCTAGTAGTCACTTTGAGCTTTGAAGCCTTTTTCTCTGTTTGAGCCTTGATGAATTATTGGATGAAAACTTGTGGAGAAGGGAACAAATGGAGAATTGTTGAATAAGTGGGAGAATGCTTTGGTTTGAAGGAAACCATTTTTCTTGAGAAAAATTGTGAAAAAATAAATGAAAGAGAAAAAAAATGAAAATGGAAAGAAAAGTGAATGAAAAAGTCAAGAAGCTTAATTGAGAAAAAAAATGAAAAAATTTATTGTTGTGGTTGTTAAGATTGGAAGAAAACTCAAATGTTTTACTGATGAACAAAAAAGAAAATCGAAAGTGAGGCATCAAATGTAGTAAGTTGGGATCCAATGTTCCAAACATATTAGTCACTTAGACAATTCACCTTAACTAAAAAGCTTGTATTACATCCTCTTAAAAGATATTTTTTATTCTCATTTTGAGCACACATGTTTGCGGTGGAGAGATTAGACTATTTTCAAGCATATGGTAGATTGCATGTCATGAAATGATTGTACGTGTATACACATCCTATTTTAAACACTTGTGTGTTTGAGAGAGAAAATAATACCTAGAGAGATGATAACTTTCAAAGGCATTGTATTCTTGAATCCATCTTAGATACATTGAAGATTTGAATTCATACTCAAATGCATTTTCGTTTGAATCTCTGAGTCATGAGCCATCTTTACAATTTTTATCATTTCTACATTTTCTCTTTTCTTCAACGTTTGGGGACAAACAAGCTACTAATTTTGGGGCATTTGACGAGTGGTGTTTTTGCACAATATTTTTAGGTTGAAATAAAATGATTTGAAGAGTTTTGCATGTGCTTTAACACAATTTGAACTTTTAACCCCCCAGTTTGGAAGTTTTGTTTCTTGTTTGAATTTTACAGGAAATGGAGGATGGATCAATGAATTTTTTAGTGATCCAATACTATAAGAAGATAGATAATCGAATAAAAATGCGCTACAAGTTAAATTGCCTCAATCGAACAAGAAATGAGGAAGAACGAAGTCGCAGAACTGGAGGCACGAGTCGCAGCGTGATGGGAGGTGCGATAGGCACGAGTGGCTTGCGCCATGTTTTTCTTTGTCCTGAATGTGACCAGAAGTGTGAGTCAGGGCGTGACCGAGCCCGTATCACACCCCAAATCCAGATTTTCAGATATGTGCTTCTTCTTATTTGGGGATTTTTCTCTCCATTTTACACACACACATACCCATTTCCACCACCCCATATCCAAAACTCCTCTCATCACAAAATCCTTTCTTCCCATACCTCAAATCCCTAGCCACCCATAAAACCTATACCCTAGCTAGGATTTCCACCCAGTTAGGGTGAATAAGGAGCTAGGACTTGAAGATGGAGCAAAGAGGAGACGGTATGAAGCAAGAGAGGAATCGAGACCCAACTCTCGGGTTGTATCAAGTTTATTTTCTTATTTTTATCTTTATTTTATTTGAGAAGATTTAGTTCTGGCATTGCATTATGTTAGGCTAGATTATTTTGTATTTTGGGATTGCGATTATTTGGGTATTTATGCATTTATTTTTCTATTGATTGTTTATTGGCCTATTTCATTTCTTGTGCTTATGCTATGCATGGGTGTTGGTTATTTGATCACTAATTGACACAATTTTATTTATTGATTCGTAAATCGAGATATGAGTCTAAAGAGATGAACCTTAGGCATGAGACACCTTTGTTAATAAATTCAAGAGACTTAAGGCTTAATGTAGTGACGACTTGAAATCTTTAGAGCTCTTGGTAAGTACATATGTAGGATTCGTTCGAAGACGGTGAACCTTGTGTGTACCATACAACTTGAGTGTCTCGAGATAGGGCTTAGTATGCATTAGAGATTGCTTTAATGAAATTTGACACCACAGATAGACATTCAATAGGATCATTATTGCTAAGTACCTGAAGAAATCAATACCAAGAGTACCTCTACCTTCATGTTCATTCTCCATTTATTTTCCCTTTTATTTATTTCTTTTCTTAATTAGTTTAGATTAGTTAGTTTATCTTTTTATTCGTCATCTAGATAATAATTAATTCGATGTCATAGTATGCACAATTAACTCTAGTTAGTCTTTGTGGATATGACGCTTGCTCATCACTATCTACATAGGCACGTTCTCTTGTGAGAGAGCTGCATATTGGATGATCAATCATCCCAAGGTGCAATAACTACTAATAGGTACTTGTTGCTAACAATTATGGCTGATAAGCTATTCGGCCTTATGAAAAAATGGAATTTTGCTTCTTCAAGAACTATGAGGCAAGTTCTAAAGAATTGGCAACAACATATAACTTTACCAATATGAAAACAAGAGATTTCAGTGTTGAAATCTTGCATAGTTTGGTATATCAACCTAAATGTTGGCTTGTTTTACAACATTTCTAGTAGACAACCAACAATTGGGTAGCTTGTCTTCCTTGGTTGATGATGAGTTGTGTTTTTGCACAACATTTTAAGGTTTAAATGAAGTCATTTGAAGAGTTTTACATGTGCTTTAACACAATTTCAGCTTTTTACCTCCCGGTTTGGAAGTTTTGTTTGTTGTTTGAGTTGTATAGGAAATAGAGGATAACTTATTGCAAATTTGAAGGATTAAAGACCATGGGAAGATAGAGAATCGAATAAGGAGCGCACTACAAGGTGAATCGGGTCAATCGACCAAGAAACAAACAAGAATGAAGTGAAAGCATGGAAGAGAAGTTGCCAGAGACGCGTGCCAAGTGCGACGCCTAAACGCACCTACTCGGGGTCGTGTTTTGGGCCCCTTCCAAGCGCGACCATGAAACGCGATCTCCTCGGGTCGTATTCTGAGCCTCTAGTCGCACCCCAGAGCACTGGAAAGTGCGACTCTTTTCTTGCTTTGCAGAGGGTTCCGATCCTCGATTTTTTTGGTCCAAAATGTGACCACATAACACTAGAGATGGCAATTTACCCGCGGGTAACGGATACCCGCGGGTACCCGACCCTAATAGGTACGGGTTTGAGGGGCATTTGGTATCCACGGATAGCTTCGTGGTTAGAATTCACTATCCATTTAGTTCGCGGGTATGGGTTTGGATAGTTACTATCCGTACCCGTGAAACCCGTTTACCCGTGAAAAATAATCGCGAAAATACCCGTAAAATACCCGAATACCCGTTTTTTTCCTGCTGTTTAATTTTTTCCTTATATTCATTTTTTTTTCATTTTACCATTTAGGTTATTAATTCTTATATAAGTAATAATCATTTTTTATTCTATTTCTAAAATGAATCTGTTTGCTCGTGTGTTATCTTTGAATAATCATTACAACATGATCCAATTAAATTTTTTGAATGGCTAAATAAATGGAGTATTAAAATTCTATTTGGTTTTTGCTTAAAACTAAGCACGAATTTAAATGAAATAATAGATAATAACTAGAACCAAATAAACGCAAAGAAATAAACTAAGCAAATAATCAAACTCAATCAATTAATGAAATACTAATCCTAGGGAATGCAATACACATGTATCGTCTATGTTTTAATTCAATCCTAATAATTCCCAATTTTAATCCGATTATTGGTGAGGAATCAGAAATATATATATTTACATATCTCCGCCAGGTCTCAAGGTAAATGTAGATTAATAAATTACCTATCACTTTCGTTTCTAGGATAATTTACTAACTCCCGATTGATCAACAGATTAAATCCCCTATAGATTTCATGGAACGTGTATCAAAGTGTTCAATTAATCCCACTAGTCAATTATCTCCGCCAGGACTCAAATTAACTAGCTAGCATGTAATTAATTATGATTAGTAATCAAGCACGAAATCTATTCGGATTTTATTTTCACCTAAACTGCAAGTGTACAGTGAGGTTTCTAGTATAATGGCGAACAAGGTCGAATCCACAGAGACTTAATATCTAAACACTAGTTATTCTATTTATCCTACCGCTGTTATTGAGACTAACCAAAATGAAAATAATCAAACTATTTAAACAAAACAATTAAAGAATTAAAATATTGAAGTCCACAGTAAACACAAATTACAAAAAAATTATCAGAGAAACAAGCGCATTCTAGGATTGATTCATCATCAATTAATCCACCTAATTAACTAATCCAATTTCCTGCCTATGTTGAGATTTTAATCACACTAGAGCAACCACACAATTATCCAAAATCTCTTCTCATAGTACTAAGGACGTAGATCACACATTGAATAAAAATGTCTCCATTTATTATTTAACATACAACTCCTAAATGATCACAAGGTTTAATGCTCTCTTGAATAATCTCAACTCTCTCGAATGTTATTAATTACCCAGTTAATTACTCCAATCAATTGTTGAAACTCCTCTCTTGATTTATGAATTAACACAACAAATACATCAATTAATGGCCAGTTAATTGACATAACAATTCATAACAGGAATAATTAAAGTGCAATAAAATCATAGACACAACAATTGGAATTACTCAAACAGGCTTCATAATTGAATCATAAGTCAACCCTAGAATACTAGTGTTTAGTTGTTCATAATTAAATAAAGCACAAAAATCCCAATCCAAAAATTCATAGCTAGACACAAATCAAAATAAATAAAACCCGGAAAATTAAATCTGCGTCTAATCTTGACTAGCTCGAATTTCTCGATCTTGTTCTTCGCAATGTCTTTTCTCTCCTCTGCTCTCCAACTTATGGTAAGGTTTTCAAATCCCTATTTTCGTCCAAATTCATCCCTTTTATACCAAGTCGGAATCAGACCCAGAGAAGGAAAAAATATGCACAAGCCCACAGCATTCGCGAGCTCGCTCCCGACCGAGTCTGTCGCGACTCGGGTCGCGACTCCACGTGGCGTCGACGTGGCTCAGGATTCGCGAGTCATCAATAAATTCACGACCGGGTCGTGAATTTCCCACAATCGACCCCCACCTCTGTCGCGGGGTGACAGGTCTTGGCCTTTGGCTGATTCATGACCGGACTGGACTCGCGATCAGCTCGCGAATTTTCTTTAGCTGAACCCAGCCTCTGTCGCGACTCGACAAAGACCAGGCCTTCTCCTCACCCGCGAGGCCACTCGCGACCTGACTCGCGGACCGCGGCTCACGGATCTTCTTCAGCTCGATTTCGTCCCTTTTCTCGACTATTTTCAACATGCAAACATCCGGGACTCCAAACTTCGCTCAACACATCGCTTTTAAGGATACTCCTGCATAATTTTTTAAGTAACACCAAACTTCCAAACGTACTGAAAAATCCGAATAAACTGAGATAAAACACATTTAACCCAACAAAAACTCTACACAAAAATGTACCAAAAACAGCGTAAAATCAAATTTTTGAAATAATAATAATAAGAATAAGAATAATGAAAAAATTGATATGTTGATTAGTTTTTTTTTATTAAATAAAATCAAACTACTTCGATTTAGTTCTTTGTTGATTTAATTAAATTTTGAGTTATCTGATAAAATATGAGATAAAAAGACATCATATGAATAGACTTTATAATTTTAAATATGATACAAAATATTATGTTGTTGTTGGCCTATATTTTGTTGATGATATTCGATGCATGAAAGTTGTTAGACTTGGATAGTAATGGCTCGAAAAATAGATAGAGTGATGATACATATATATTTTTATTAGGTCTTGTCTTAAATATTTTAAAAACTATTTTTTAAAAAATATAAAATTACAATAAAAATAAAAATTAGGGGCCCCAACAAAATGGGGGCCCAGGGGTGGCCCACCTAGCCACCCCTCAAGGACGGCTCTGGTATGCATGTACAATAATGTGGTTGTTTTTAAATATACTAACTATTTGCACACTCACATCTAAAGTTGTATTTTATTTATACTTTTATTAATTTAAAAAATTAGATAAATTAAAGTTCGAAAGTTGCCTTTTATTTATAGTTACATACTTATATTACTTTAAAAACTAAAGATAAAGTAAAAAAAACACAATATTATACACGTGAAAAAGTTCATTTTAATCCTATAACTATTTATCTAGGAGTTTGGTCGGTGTTTATCTTTTCAATCCAAATTGATGCTACAACTATTTCAAAAAACTCAATTTGATTCCTCCGTTGCTCCTTTACGAACAAACGTTAACAAATTTCACTAACAAATGTTAATAATACTCGTTAGAACACACACTAAGACACACCTATACTTAGATTATTTCACACATTAACACACTTTTACATACATAAGGATTGAATACGAAATTTTCACTATTTTCACAAAGAAAATAAAACACATTTTCCTGCAACATTCTAGTTAACAAATTTCTAATATTTTTCGAAAATATTACAAACATTCCCAAAGTATCAAAATGGAATTTTTCCTATTATATACTGCAAAAAGTCAATGCATTTAAATTTCCGTAAAAGAATATGGTCATCCTAAAATTTGTTAAAGATTAGAATATTAAACAGGCACACGAGTGAATTATATATTCCATACTGTCATTGGCTTCTTATTTTTACTTGTTTATTACAATTAAAAAAGAATGAACTAAAATCAATCTAGATTAATTAAGAATTAATTGAAAATGAACTAAAATCAATCTAGATTAATTAAGAATTAATTGAAATCAAATTATTAATTTAGAGATTGATGGTTGGCCGAATTTGGTTCAGATTATTAATAAATATTATTATGGGATATGGTCCAATTTGGTCCTACAACTATACCCAAAATCTCAGTTTGGTCCCAAAACAAAATTTCGGACCAAATTGATCCCTCAACTTTTCAAAAGGTATCAAAATGATCCCTCTATTAGTCCCTTAACGGACGGATGTTAACTTCCGTTGAGAACAACCGTTAAATTGTACATTTTTGCATTATTTCACACACTAACACACACAATTTACACACACATGGATCAAACATTATTTTTTTGAAGAATTCCAATTGAACATCAACAAATTGTGAAGAAATAAAAAAGAGAACATAAAGATCCATTAACTTAAAAAAAATAATCGCTTTTGACACATACTATTCATAAAAAAATCACTGTTTTGCAGCGGCGGAGGAAGAAATTGAATGCCGAAATCGAATCTCAAATTCTGATTCAAACACTCCTGCAAAAATACTGCACAAATTCACCAAGTTCATGCTCAAGCAATTACCAGTGGCCTCTTCTCTCTCTACACTTCTTCCCTTCTCTCTCTCATATTCTCCATTCATTCCCCTTCTCTTCCCCTCAGCAAAACGTCAATGGTAGATTTATCTACATCACCAAGATTTTCAATCTCATCCAAAATGCTTCAAATTTCAACTACAATGACATCATCAGAACCCACACATTTCTCCGATCTCCTCATACAGTCTTAATTTTGTACCGCGAAATGCGGCAGAGGCAGATCGAGCTGAATTCCCACACATTCCTTTCCGATCTTAAAGCTTGTGGGCTTTTGCAAAATTCGAATTCTCTCGCGAGGGTTCTTCATGCTCAAGTCACGAAGTTTGGGTTTTTGGATGATGTATACGTGCACAATGATTTTTGATGAATAGTTTGTGTCAAAAACAGTGATTTTTTTTAAGTTTATGGATCTTTATGTTTTCTTTCTTATTTCTTCACAATTTGTTGATGTTGAAATGGAATTCTTCAAAAAAAATGATATTTGATACATGTGTGTGTAAAATGTGTGTATTAGTGTGTGAAAGAATGTAAAATTGTACAATTTAACGGTTGTTTTTAACGGAAGTTAACATCTGTCCGTTAAGGGACTAACAGAGGGATCATTTTGATACCTTTTAAAAAGTTGAGGGATCGATTTGGTCCAAAATTTTGTTTCGGGATCAAACTGAGATTTCGGATATAGTTGTAGGACCAAATTGGACCTTATCCCATATTATTATAGATACATAATTTTTTTTGGGTTAATTGCCTTAAAATACATAAATTTTGAGATGTTTTCGGTATTTCACATGTTTTAAAAAAATGTAGTTTTTGATTACATAAATTTAGCACTTGTTTGATTTTTCACATATTTTCAAATTCCAGTCAACTAAAACTAACGTGGTTTGTCACCTATTTTTAAAGTATTTTATTGTTTGTTTTGTATCACTTGACATTGTACAAAATTATTATGCAAGAAAAAACAATTTTTTAAAAGAAAAATATACAATATATAATGAATAAACAACATCCATGCCATAACACAATAAGGAAAAATATCAATGCAAGATTAATTTTAAAGGAAAATCATAACTGAGTACAAAATGTAAAGTAAAATTTAAATAATAAGACATATTTTGCTAACCTAGTAGAAATTTACAAAATATTTTTGTGAACATTTGTAATCAAAGGATTGATTCAATGCTCACATATTAGTAATAAAACAATCACATATTCCATCAACGATCACGATTTCGAGGCACTTTCGTAGAAATTTGTACAGCGTCCATGAAGAAATTAAAGATCAGTTTTAAAAGGCTTCTGTTCAACAAGGAGGCTTTAATTAAGCTGAGATCAAAATTTACCATATGAAATCGTCTATTGGGCATTTGGTGTAGTAATTCCTATTGCACACTCTTTTTTTTTTCAATTTTATTTCTTTGGTGTCAATTTATTATGTTTTAGTTTAATTTTACACTTATTAATTAGGGTTCATCTTACCCAATTAGGGTTTAATATAATTTTTTAGTATTCAATTTTTCAAATAACAAAGTAATAACTAAAAGTTGAAAATTAAATACTAAAAAATTATAATGCATTCTAATTGAGTAGGATGAATCTTAAATAATAATTATAACATTAAACTTAAACATAAGAAATTAAAATCGAATAAAAAAATTGAAAAATATTAAAAAAAAATCAAATGTGCAAAATATGTAATGCAACACCACTGGTGCAATAGAGGATTTCAGTTGGAAATTAGTGCATGCAATTGGTAATTTATAGAATTAATGATATAATTATATTAGGAAAAAAATGTAATAAAGAAATTTTCCACACATAAATAATTATGTGACATCAATGCAAATTATTGAAGACATAATTATAGTGTTACCATGCAAGACTTTGAATAATTAAATTATTTTTGTAAAATTAATATAATATAATATAATATACAATAATGTTTAAAATAATTTAGTTGAAGAATTGAAACTTTTTTTAAGACAAATTAGAATTTCCTACCTTATAAAATTCATATACATGAATACACACGTACATCTCATTATTTTTGTAAAATTAATATAATATAATATAATATACAATAATGTTTAAAATAATTTAGTTGAAGAATTGAAACTTTTTTTAAGACAAATTAGAATTTCCTACCTTATAAAATTCATATACATGAATACACACGTACATCTCTTCTAAGTATGAAAAAAAATCATTGGTTTTCCTACTTGATAAAATTAATATACATGGATACACCGTGAACGGATACACATATCTTCAAAGTAAGGGAAGCCAAAAAAGAAATAAAATAATCATTGGTTAAGTAGCTTTTATTTTCTATATTCTAGGTTAGCTTTTATTTTTTTTATAAGAACTAGTGCACTACCCGTGCCATGCACGGTTATGTTACATCATAACTAAATCTTATAAAAAAACTAATTCATAAATAATATACACAAATATTTAATTTATATATTTGTATACAACATTTGTATCGCAAAAATTATTAATCACTAAATATTACACTATAAAAGTTAAAATAATAGGAATAGTAATTCCTCACTTTTGAAACTCGCATTTCTGTTTTACTGGGGTTGGCCTTATAGAGTCCAGACTTTCGCATAAGCCGCTAGACTTCCTTCGCATACAAGTAGACGGCTAGGCACGACTACTTGCTTGGTAAGACTATCCTCAGCCAATAATAAGATTCATATCGATTACCTAACGCCCTCTTTTCTGCTAGTATCCCTGTCCTAATTCCATTAAGGTTAGATGAGGGAATGCCCACCAAGGTATGCAGCCTAACTGCACTTCCATTTCTCTTGTTGAAAGATGACATTTTCATAAAGAAAGATAACCACCTTTTGACATTGCGAGGGTCGCTAAACACCACCCCTTAACACCATATTAATATCCCTTAGATCAGAATCAGAAGAGGGATTGATCACTATGTTCTCCTACATTCGACTTTGTTGATCCAACCACATCTGAAGCATTAGAAGTAAATAATAAGACAAATATCCTTCAGAGAATCACAAAAAAAAAATCTCTTACCTGCGGTAAGGAAACACATGGGTAAAATAGAATTATTTCAAAACACAATGAGTTTGACTTCATCGAATTTTATAATATGCTTAGCAGGCACTAATTCAGTGCTGCTTAAAACAAACTGATTGATCAAAATTCTACACTCATTCCAAGCAGTGACATGGGAAAACATCCTAGAAATGTAATGCACATATACATGTTTCACCGTAAAAGCTTGGATAGACAGAGACTGCATATCTTCAATAATGTCCAATAACATTAGATAAATCCATAGGAAGCAGTATTTGACTGTCAAGCTCATAATTCATGTGTCTATGTTCACATGCATAGAGTTTGTGAAAATAAATAACCAAAATCTTACTTCTCAAAGTAAATTAAACAACTAAAATCTTACAAACACTCTGCTCAACAGATAGGTGATACTGTAGAACGAAGCAGATCTTGTGTGTGGATTGTAAAAACTTTCATCTCCTGCACAATATCAAAACTTTCATGTCATGCACAATATCTCCATTCAATATGATTTCAAATTAGCCAAAGCTTTAACAATTTTAGATCTCAACCCCATGATGCTCTAAGGCCACATAAGAAATGAAACAAAATGCCACACCCATTAAGGTGTTAAATTACGAAACATGTAGTCAACAAAACATTCCATAAATATAACACTTATCCATTATTAATTAGGATTTCCAAAAATTGAGAGAGGAAAAGTTTAGGATGTTCAGAGATTTGGCAAAGAGGTCTAACTATTTTCTTTTGGCACGGGTAATCGGGGTCTCCGATTTTGTAGCATAAGACTCGATTTTGTAGCATAAATTACAGTAAACAAATGTACACAATAAACATCAAACAAATGTACACAATAAACATCAATATCACATAGTTATAATTAAGGTCACAAAAAACTTACATTAAGATGGTACAATTTCACTGCTCACTCCATCTCTGCTTCAATCGCGTAACCACACTTGTGACTGTGATCAATCATCAAATTTTTAATAACATGCAAAAAAAGCAACGAAAAACTCAAGCTTCAAGCATATTAAAACACAATAAACTCATTCCAATCACATCTAAAGGACTTGAACATTCATTTTTCATCACAGCCCATGCTATGAAAATCAAAACACAATATACTCATTCCATCATTTCACATTAAACGCATCAAATCCATCCATTCTTCATCACAAATTCAAAATTATATCCCATTTACAGAAACACCATTAAGGATACATATTTGTTTAGTCATAAAAATGAAGTTGTATACATTACTACTCCATCAAAACCGCAGAAGAATTTCAGAAAAATTGTGTCATTGATGAATCATGTTCACAATTTTGCCACCCCGGAGTGTTCTACAAATATGAGAGATCACAACACGCTCACATTTAGAATCAAGAAATAAAATTACTAAAGTGCTTGATCATTAATTCATTAAATTTATTAGAACCCTATAAACTAATATTTGAAATATACAAACATTTTATTGAATGTTCCAAAAAAAAAAAAAAAGGGTTTCATAGGCGGGCGGCCGCCCAGTTGCAACTGAGGCTAAAAGAAGATTATTCAGAATTCTATATTCCAAAAAAAAAGGGAAATGAAATTAGTGAAATCAAATTACCTTGCTCTCCATAATAAGAATTGGCTCGGGCTCTCTTCTTTGGGTGGCTGGGTGAGTTTGGTAGCAGGGCTTTCGGCATCAACAGCTCTCAGCATAATTGTTGATGGGTGACCTTTTTGCATTTACCAAACCAAACGAATTTACAAAACAATCGAACTCAATGTTCCAAGCCAAAAACTCATAAAAATAAAAAGTAATCCAACACCAAAACTTGTCTCCCTTCATTTAATTCACTCAAAGTCTCAATTTTTCTTTCTGGGTTTGAGGTTTTTGATGAAGCCCAATAAGAATTCTATGGTTTAATTCCATCTGAGTTGCCCGCTAGAAATGTCGTCGAGCAAGAAGAGATTTCCAAATCGGTGGTAAACTGCTCTAATCTCTCTCTGTCTCAAAAGATTGTCAATCGGAAAAGTGATGAGAATTTATTGGTGACGGCAATCGCGAAAGTTGGCGGTGGTTCGTTCCGATTTTTTGTTTGAAAACTTGCGCGCAATTAAATGTGGAATCGTCGCACCGTTATGATATAGAATTCAAAAAATGCCGCTTCAATAATAATAATATTTTTTCACAAAAAATGAACGTGAATTGTCTAAATTACCCCTACTATTCTCTTTTTATATAGTATGTAGATTTACCTATATATATACACACACGTCGATATACAATAATGTGATATTATATTCAAAATTTTACATTAGAATTCATAAAATTAATATCCCACCATTAAACAAGAGAAATACTAGTTAATTACTGATTCAAGCACGTAGTGAACCGATTATTGAGTATTTAATTTCATCTCCAATATTCAATGAATATCTAGCAAATTCCAACAGGCAACATATGAAAAGTCACAAATAATATTAACTCTATATCGGAAACATAACTATAATTTATTGTAATAGGTGGACAGTACTCCAAAGGCCAAATTAAACCTGCTTCCACGCTCTTATAAATATGCCATATATCCATCTCTAATCTTAAATATCAAAGTTAATTAGTTTCCCAGTGAAATATCTTGCAAATGGTCTCTCTCTCTCTCTCTCTCTCTCTCTCTCTCACACACACACACACACAGAGACATGCATTAACGATGGTTGGTATTAATTTTGCAGGGAAGCGATCGCAGTTTTAGAGGAGAGATAGCAGTGGTGGCATGGGGAGGTTCAAAGGGAGAAGAATGGAGTTATATATCTACATCAGGAATTTGCAAGATAATAATCAACCATGGGGAAATCATCAACTCCATCATGTTTAAAAGCCCCCCTCATAATCATTTCACTTCTTCTTACTCCTCCAAGATTGGGGGAGATAGTAACGGTGCTCGAGATCGAACCGATATAGTGAGTATAAGATACACTATACACACCTTATTGCACATTTGGTGTTGCTTTCTCTATTACATTCAATTTTTTATTTTTATTTTTGTTTCGATTTCTCATGCTTTAATTTAATTTTTACACTTAATTCTTAATATTTATTTTTTAGTTTTTAGTTTTTATTTGGTTATTTGAAAAATTACATACTAAAACATTAAATTACACCCTAATGTTCAGGATGAACACGTGTAAAATTAAACTACAGTATAAGAAAGTGAAATAAAAACTGAAAAAAAAATCCTAAGAAAATCGATCGTGTAGTAAAGAATACAACATCAAATGTACAGTTGAGGATTTCATATGAGCTAAATTAGGCTCTTTATAATTTATACATCATCAATTTTAGTTTCGAATGCTTTATATTTTTCTCTCAGATCAAGCTCGATTTCCCATCGGAGTTTCTAACGGGCATAAGTGGGACGATCAACGGTGACTGTCGCTTTATTCGTTCACTTCGAATTCAGACAAACAGTAATCTATACCGATCTTATGGCGGGTCGGGGTCATTTGATTCGTGTACTCCGTTTTCGATCCACGCAAAAGATGGGGTGATAACGGGGTTTCATGGACGGGCAGATGCTCGATCAATCAATGCTATCGGAGTTTATATCGTGCCGGTTTCCTCGCATTTGTCGGAGGTTGTAATGAAGCAGCATTCAGGAATCGGTTCGAGTGAGATGCGCTGTTGCATCTCGCCGCCGCCGCGAAGTGCCGGACCCTGGGGTGGTAACGGCGGCCGGGATTGGGACGACGGGGTTTTTCCTGCCGTGAAAGGGGTCGAGTTGCGTTTGTGCGTGCGCGACACGGTTGTATTGACGGCGGTCCGATTTAGCTACGGAAAGAGTGATGGTTCAGATATTTCATGTCCGTTGCATGGGGATGATGATATTATCTACTTGAACAGGAAAATGGTAAAGCCTATGTTTATATATTATTTATGTATTTAATTTCAATTAAATACACAAATTATGTATGACACGATCTGCAATTTAGATAAAAACTTTACAATTCTGCATTTTTTTTTTTTGCAAAATAGGGAGTTTCAATTTTTTTCTGGTGAATGAAACTGGTGTGACATAAATATCATGTTGTTTGTGTCTAAACGAAGTACAAAAGAAAAAATAAACAATTTGTTTTTACTTTTTAATTTCAGGTACAAAACGAGGTTGTTTTGTGATGAGATGAAAATATTTTCTACCCAAGTACAACACAATGTTTTTTTGCCAGTTAATTTTCCTTTTGCCAGAAAAAATAAATTGAAGGGTGTCTATTTGAAAAAAATAAATAAATTGTATTTTAATTGTAAATTGTGTCAAAATTTGTAATTAATAGTAATTAACCCATTTATATGTACATATTCAATCATCTAAGATAAGATGTATATGATTTTTGTTTATTATGCGTTGCTTTTTGAAGATTTAATAATCACATTTGTGATGATCATTCAATTTAATTATGTGTTTGGCAGATTGTGTTTGGCGAAAAAAATGAATTCTTGATAGGTATTGAAGGGTTTTATGGACCGTTGGAAGGAAGTGTGGGCGTTAATATTATAAACTCCCTAACATTTACTACAAACAAGATGAAATATGGTCCAATTGGTGCTGAAATTGGAACCTATTTTAGCTCTATGAATTTTGCTGATTGCAATCGGAAGGTGGTGGGGTTTCATGGCCGAAGCGGTACTTATCTCGATGCCATCGGCGTACACACTGAATATTTCTGAATTTTGAAGGAGTTTTGGGTGGACAATCTTATTTGTTAAATTTGCAATAAATATTAAATATTGATTTTATTATGAATCTTGATTCGACTTATGTAATTTTACCGTAAAACAATCGCAATAATATTTTAGTTTGAAATTATTTATCATTTTGCAAAACTTGATACTTGATGATTGATGGCTGTATGCAGGCACGTCTAATTAAGTAGTTTAAACTTTAAACTATGTTTTATGTTTTTATTGCCTTGTTTTTCTTAGCAGTAATTGACGTATGGTTTCTGATTTCTTTTTTTAATTTGTTGCTTTAATTCTTACAATAATCTAAATGATTTTTGGCCATTTGATATATTTCAAGTGGCTAGAGAGTCCGATCAGTTTATATGAGCTTTTAAACATCGCCAAATCTCCTGTGCATCATGGTGTATGGGTCAGCCCATCAGACAACCCGCTTCAACCCGGTCTGATCCGTCAAAAAAAAAAAATTCGTCACCTATAGTACCATTTTGATTACTAAATAGTATCATTTCGTGTTTTTTTTTTTGTGTTTTTGGGGTTTTTTTTGGGTTTATTGTGTTTTTTGGGGGTGTTTTTAGAGGTTTTTTTTATATTTTTTAGGATTTTTTGGTGGGTGTTTTAACACATAAAAGTTTGCACGATTTGCAATTTAAACACATAAATTTAAAAATTTTGCAATTAAAATACATAATTGCATTTTATTTTATTTTTTTGCAAAATAAACTCCTATTTTTTTCTGGCGAATGAACCTTCACGTGTCATAAAAATCATGTTGTTTATGTCTAAATGAAGAACAAAAGAGAAATATATAATTTTGAATTTTTTTTACTTTTATATATTTCTCAGATACAAAACGATGTCGTTTTGTCATTTTGTGATGGGATGAAAATATTTTTTGCAATTTTTTTTTGCAAAAATAAAAACTCTTAAATTTATCACACTATTCATCCACTTCTGAAAAACCCACTTCTAGTCTGGTAATGTGTGTGACTGATCTAAGCTTTAGCTTGAACGAGTCTTCAATGTACGATATGACAATGAAAGCAATGTTTTCTATAGCCATCAATGAGATTACTATTGCAGCAATCACCTTTAGTCTGGGTAGAAAAGTTATGAGCTCTAGGGAAAAGAATGTGCTGGTTTTGGACCTTGATGGTGATACCTTTGATGTGTCTCTAGTAAGGAGTGAGGGGGGAGATTTCGAAGTGAAGGCTATTGTTAGTGATACTCACCTTGGGGGTGAGGACTTTGACAATAGGACAGTGAATCACTTCGTGGAGGAGCTCAAGTTGAAAAAGCATAGGGATATTAGTGGGAACCCGAGAGCTCTTATGAGATTGATGAGTGCTTGTGAAAGGACAAAATTTGATGAGATTGATGGATAAAAACCTTTCCTCCACTGATGAGACAAAATTTGAGATTAAGTCGTTGACTGATGGGATTGATGTGAGTTCGAGTATTAGTCGTGCTAAATCTGAGGAAATGAACATAAGCTTATTCAAGACTTGTACAGAGCCGGTTGAGACCTGCTTGAGGGATGCAAATATGGATAAGAGCTGGGTGGATGATGTTGTACACAAGGGAAGTTTGTTGACTACAATGCAGTCAACTATATCCAAACATGCGAACATTGAATGCGTTAACATGTTTAGTGCTTACATGAGGTCGAAAGCTTCAAAATTCAAGCAAATTGCTCGCGATTGTGAGTTCATGGAGTTGGAAGATATGCATTGGATTCTAGCTAGTATGAAATTTTGAGCAATTTTCTTCTTGCCTTTTTCCATCCAAATACATGATACTTATACCTCACATAATAAAGATCAAAATAAACCCTAACATATAAATGGGCCTCACTAATGAGTTGTTGGGCCACTTTTGAGGATAGAAAATAACTTAATTAAATAAAGGCCCAAATCCGATAATCCAAAACCGAGTCCGATCCGATAACTGAGTCTCGGGTTGTATAATATGCCCGAATCAAGCTCTTCTCCATTTTCAAATTCCCCACACCATCCAGTACATAACATAGTAGTTTGATCAAAAACTCATTTGCAAATAGTATATAAAATATATTTATATTTAATATAACATTTAAACGATCTTTTTGTACAATAACGATGTTATATAGATCTCTTTCTCACTTTCTTTGCGAGTGTGATTCATACATAGTTACATATTTGACGAAAGTAGTATTTTTTTTTAATGAATTTTACTATGTATAATAGATGATGGTTATAAAACTATTTATAAAATGAGGTGTTTTTATTTTTCAGCAAAATACAAGGGAGTCATATGAATTTCACCCTTACATTTTTAAATTTTGGGAAAAATCTCATGAAATATTAATCAAATCACGATGTTATTGTTGTAAATCCCGAAATGATGAGTTTTTGAGCCAAATATCTGCATGAATAACACATGAGATTTCCTAGTGCACTCTCTTTATTACACTCTCACTTTTTAATTACGAGTTTATTTTGTATTTTTTTCTCTTCAATATTTTATTTTTTTAAGATTTTGTTTAATTTTATTTTTGTTTATTAGGGTTCCATCCAATTTGAATTTATACTTATTTTTTAGTATTTAATTTTCCTTTAATAATTCATTTTTGATTATTTCAAAATTAAATTTTAGAATTTTTTTTAATTCATTTTTGGTTGATAAATGTTGACTGTGATTATGTATGATATAATTAATTTTTATTTTATAATAAATATTATTAAAATTATAAATCGATAGTGAAACGCATATGATTGCAACAATAAATGTTAACCGAACTAATTAGGGTAATAAAGGATATAAAATTACAAAATTTTAAACTTAATTATTTGTTTGAGGCATGCAGTTAAGGTTAATTCTATTATCAAGTCCTATCTTTTTTCTTTATAATAAACTTGAAATTATTTAAATTATAATAGACATTTTTGTCCTCATAACATCAACCACTTAAAAACTCAAAATAAAAAGAAGCCACACTTAAAAACTAAAAATCAAAAGAAAGCATTCCAAGGAAATAATGAGAAAAGAACAAGATCTATTACTCTCCAACTCATGGAAAAGCGAAAGAATTTCAAGAAAATATTGAGAAAAGTTGTAGTCATAAACCATCTTGTCAATACATTTAATGGATAATTTATATATATATCGAGTCGTACATTCTATAGAACCTTAGAACATTCATCATAAATTCCAAAGAAAGATAAAGTTTAGATTTGATCTTTGTTCAAGATTTGTACATGTTAGTGCGATTCTTAAGCATTTTTTTATTTTCTCAATTTATGTCCGACCATGAAGAACCGATAATTTATACATAGTAGTTTCCTTGTGAAAAAGATCCCGCACAATATTTTTTGGTGTTCGAGGAATGATTGATTCATCGACTTATGGAGTAAATGTTATGCTGATTTGAACCCTCACCAATAATAAAAGCATCTACATTAACATGAAAATATGGAAAAAAAATCACAAATTAATCTTAGATCAACTTCCAATTAGTCAAAGATTGAAGAAACTTTTTGGGATGGTTGAATTATAGGGAGACCGATTTCATTCACAGTCAGTGTGCGAGATATTATTGATTCACTCATAGTGGAAAACCCAACAGGAAGATTCTCGATCACGAGGTTGTGCTTAATCTCTTCTCTTATTCCAACTATTAGTTTAATTGTTTACTATATATCTTTCAAAATCTCAATAGTTGTAGGAATGATAACTAATTGATTAAATGGAGCTAGCTATATATATAATCATCCACAACTTATTCATTGTTGTATCCATTTCCCTGGCTGTCTTACGGCTCGATGTACTCAGATATTGGACTAATTGCATGCTATTAGCTAAATTTAGGGTTTCTTGTGTTTTTCAAGACCATAATAAAATTTAATTAGTTTTCTGTTATGATCTCAGTAGCTTCCTTCTATTTTTTTTTTAGATTTCTTCTTCCCTATATTTTGTAAATTTTCTGAATATATATGTATTATACTATTATTGGGTATTGTATAAAATTTAAACCTTGACAAATTTTGTGAAAGAAATGAGGGGTTTGTCTATGCTACCCCCAAGGGTAGTACCCAAGTGTCACAATATACCTATTGTGACACTTTTATGTGTCACATCAGACCTTTTGTGATCTATTGTGATACATAAAAGTGTCACAATAGATGTATTGTGACACTTGGGTACTACCCTTGGGGGTAGCATAGAATTCCCCGAAATGGGGAATGATCCCAAGAAGAGAAATTAAGGAGTAAGAATTGAGGGTGAACTTTGCGGTAACATTTTCTATTCCAATAATGCGAAAATTTGCTATTTATTAAGCCTTAATTGGAAGGGGTGGATCCAAGAAACAATCATAAAATTAAATTGACTCACAAAAAAGATAAAATTAAAGAAAAAATATAAGAAAAATTATAATTGATATGTGTAACACACAAAGTGCAAGAAGAAATTTCATGTGCGCTACAATTTGGGCACATGAAATATTCTATTACGCTCTACGTGCTACACTCCAATAATTCAATAAAAACTCAACTTATGTTTATTAAATAATTGCAAATCCCCTTTTTTTCCGAACATTCAATAATGAGTTAAAAACTCAACATGTGTGTATTAAATAAAGTTTACGCGATTGATTGACAAGCTTAACTGAAATTAAACCTTTATTTTATTATCTTTCTAATAACTACAGATTATGATAATATAATACATGATGAGGTTATGAAAATAATCATTTAACTAGCTGTGAAGGCCTCCTAATTACACTACAACAAAATCTGGCTATAAGGACGCTTATAATGGGACATTTGCACAATAAACGTCCTATTATCAGTTTAATGGGACGCCTTTCAGAAATGCGTCCTATTAATCTCTATGAAGTATAGCAGAAGCAGACCATATAAAATTCTAGTTCTACTAAATTAAAAAAAAAAATCACACTTGAAATCTTACTTTAAAAGCGTCCTATTATGCTTAAATATATTAAGTGGAAATCAAAATTGAAAATATATAAATTTGGGATTGTTAATATTCGAACACAACCTGGTGAACACGGTAACTTACATGCTACCCAATGGATAATATCCAATGTGGTATAATACGTCTATTGTAATACTCTCAAATGTCAAAATTGACACTTGAGAGTGTTACAATAGATCTATCGTGCCATATTGGGTATTATCCATTGGGTAGCATAGAATTTTGCGGTGAGGCCTAGATCTTTACCAACCCCAACTCTCTCTCACTTCCAAAACACTCCCAAAGCCTGAAGAATCTCTTTGTTCCAGAATTTCTCTCTCTTCAACTATCACTTAGCTAAACACTCCAAAGCCGGAATCTCTTTGTTCCTAAATTCCCAGGAAGACTGTGAAGAATGAAAACCTAATCCGTAATTATTCATTTATGAAGAATGAAGTTGCGATAAATTGGAGGGGCATTTGAGGAGATCGATGTCTCGTTTTCAGGCATTTAGGGTAGTTTGCATTAAAATTGCTCTTTGTTTATGAATATTTGAGAGGAATTATTTGATTGATTTTCGTGAACTTCGATTTTCGTTATTTTTGTATCCGAGTTTATTTCTAGTTTTCTCTTAATTATTTAATCATTTGAAAATGGAACATTTATGATGATCGAGATGGAGAATTTGTTTCTGGTAGTTCGTGTGGTTTACATTAAAACTGCCTTTTGTTTATGAATATTTGAGAGAATTGTGGGATTGATTTTCGTGAAATTAAATTGTGTTGCTTAGATTAAGACTGAGGAAAAAACTCTCCGCAATCTATCTTTAAAAGGCTTTGAATAGATCGACAGGCGTGCTCTCTCTCTCTCTCTCTGCATACATAATGTCTATCTATCTCTCTATATATAATATATTTGTGTGTGTAGGCTAAGTGTCTAAATATTTTTATAAATCATGGTGATGTTTGGAGTTTCAGGCTGGAGCCCAGTTCTATCCTCTGTTAACTGGTAGGGAGGACAGCAAAAATGCTTTTCCAATAAATGTACTTGGAGATATTCCTCATCCTAACTTTGATCTCAATGAAGCAATTCGTTCATTTGCGTCAAAAGGATTTCATGATAGAGAAGCAGTGGCTCTACTAGGTATAATATCTTGATCTGTAAATAAACTTTAATTGTGTATGGAATTCAGTCAAGGAAACTGTCTCGCAATGCAATTAGCTCGGCTTTGTACATGCTGTGTTTATAATATTTGATCATAAGTAATTCATCACGTGGTTCATTGGTAGCCAAGGTTTTACTATTAGTTGTGAATGCAGATTGGTTGACAAGAAATCTGAGCCCAGCAACATTGATTTGCTTATGAATGAGGAAGATGCTCAATTGTTCATAGGTTGTATCTTCAAGTGGATCAACGAGCAGAGTTAGCTACAAAATGTTAGATGAAGATTAGTGCGAAAGAAGCTCTCAATCGAGTTCTCTTGCTGTTCTTCTCTCATTTGGTGACCATTAATCGGGCTCTCTGCAGCCAACAAGGTAACTCTTCCTCCTCTCGCTTCGTTTTAAATCAGAACACTAGGTTTGCCTTAAGAATTTGTGTGCCTCATAACAAGCTGCATTTTCTGCCATTACACTTAATCAGTGGTAAAGGAGAGGTAACTGGGGAAATTAGGGGAGTGAAATTTGAGCACTTAGAGCAACGGAATGATAAGGATTTGGTGAGATATTGGTTTTATTTTATTTCTATATTGAATGAATTAAATCTTCTTCACAAAACATTTCTATACTTAATCTGACTGTGCACCCTTCCACGAAGACTGAATGTTTTATTTGGGTATCTTCTGTGTGCATTATGTCCAAGCTATTTTTAGGTAAAATCCATCACCAAAATCAATGACTCTTTTATTTCTTTCATTATTTATATGTTATAGTATAGTTTTTGTTGCATTCATAATCATGCACGTACAAACTTGACTTTGCATGTGCAGCACGTACAAGCAGAACCCTTCCAACTCTATTGAATTTGACTATAAATGCTCTTGAGGTACTATTCCAGTTTAGTTTTCAAATTAATCCTGATATAATTTTCTCGCAATGATCAGTTGTCAATGAATTTTACTCTTTTAATTAATAGGGGGAATTCTCGATTCCTTGAGACTTTTTCCAAAGAAAAAGAAGACTGTTAGGATACTGGTAGATGTATCTGGAATAGTGAAACCATCAAGGTATGCATACAACGATTCTTGAGGTTAAATTAGTTCACATATTTTATTATAGCTGGTAGTTTTAGTATTTAGTATATATATGTTTGCAGTAGTAAGTACTAACTGATTGTTTCTTTCATAGTTATATGCTATAACAAGTCTATTCTTTTCATAGTAGGTAGGATATATGATTTTATTACATAGTCTAATGAACAAAAAATATTTCTGGTTCTGATTTCTCAGCATTGTACAACCTGGAGAGTCATCCTCTTCGGTCCCTAAGGAAGCTGTTATCTAAGATTAGTCACCCTTTTCATTGTGGAGGTTTCACATGGTGAACTTTCATTCGAGTAGAGGATCTCTTGAGGCTACAACGTGAGCTATTTATCTCTACTTATTTACATTTTGTTTAGTATATTAGGGAAGTAATTTATACGTGCCTTTATCGTTATTAGCTACTTGTTGTATGTTCTTAAGATAGTTGTCAATTTTCTTGATGATGAATTACAATAAAGATGTCTTAGCAATAAAGATGTCTTAGCAAGTGAAGTTCTTGAGTATAGGAAGTTAATAATATTTGGGTCCTTTAAATTATCATTTTTTCTGGGATTTATAATTTCTTGCAGTTAACATCTCTTAAAAATGTCGAGCTGTTTCATAAAGTGTATGGGACGAGGCACTAAAATCTGGTGAAGCTTCTTAGTAAGTAATTATACATCTTCACTTATGGACTCCATCGTTACTCCATCGTTTCTTGCAGATGCTCCTTTGTAGTAGTATCTAAAATGTAAACTTTTACACATGCTTTGAATTATTTTTAAATTCTACCTCTACCCACCCAGCCGTGGAACCACAACCCAAGGGAAGCCAAGCCCGCCCAGCCCGCACGCCTAGCCCACACCAAAAATCCCCTCCTCCTTGCTGCTCCCAAGTTTCGAACCCTAGATCTCTCATGTATGTGCGCAAGCTCTTGCCGCTTGCACCAAGTGATGAATTCATTACTAATACTATATATTTTATATTTATTATATATTATGTGTATATCTCATATACTATGTATTATCGTATAATCCATGATTTATAAACTTTAATATTACATCTGTTAGATTAATTTATGAAAGTTCAAATGATATATTATTTATTTGGTGGTAATGAATAATTTTTTTTAAAAAAAATCTAATCAAGATTACAAATTAATTTTAATTTCATTTTTAATAATTATTATTTATAATATATATATATATATATATATATATATATAGAGAGAGAGAGAGAGATGTAACAAAAATTATAATTCATAACTTGCATTGTCTTATAACTTATAACTCACAAGAATACATAAATATTATCTTATAACTCAAATTTTCCAGCCGAAAATAAATTTCAAATAAAAAAAACAAAAAAAAAATATTAAAATATTCCAGTGAAAAAAAATCACCGGAATCCGGAAAAAATCATAAATAAAATATATGAAAATATTCCAGCGCAAAAATACCGCTGGAATACAGAAAAAAATTAAAAAAATATATATTGAAATATTTCAGCGGAAAAACACCGTAGGAATTCGGAAAAATTAAAAATAAAATCTATTAAAACATTCCAGCGATATTTTTTTCGCTGGAATATGGAAAAAATTGAAAAAAAATAATAATATTAAAATATTCGAGCGTAAATTTTTCGCTGGAATTTGGAAAAGTTTGAAAAAAATAATTAAAAATCATTCCAGCGGGTTTTTCCGCTGGAATCAACTCAAATATACGCTGGAAATTCCAGCGGATATAAATCTGCTGGAATCTGCGGTGGAAAATTCCAGCAAGCATAAATTTCGCTGGAATGTTCGGTGGAAAATTCCAGCAAATATTTTTTGCTGGAATAACCGCTGGAATTCGAAAAATTCCAGCGTATTTGAAGCCCGCTGGAATAAATTCGCAGGAATTTGCTTATTTTCTTGTAGTGAATGGCTTGTTGGGATCATGTTGAAATGATGATAAGTTAAGCTATTGAACTCGACTTGTCTATTTTTATTAGCTTAAACTTTTAGTGTTATATTTTTATTTTTGTTTTAAAAATATTTGAAAATAGTTTATCAATGTCCTTCTACAGTTGATGGACTTGTTCCCGTTTTTAGATCTGGAACAAACTTACATATCACAATTTGGTAGACTTTACTAGTTATTTTAGCAAAGATGATATGTTTTCGTTGGTAGTGTATTATGAATGATTTTTTTAGCCCATTATGCCCTTCTTGTTGGGTTTTTTTCCAGTTTTATTTATTTTATATTTTTAATATAAAAAATATATTCATCAAGGAACCGCGATCTGTGCAATGCAATTATAATTTGAATTCTCGTAGTTAATAGGACACTTTTAAGTGTTATATTAGCTGGGAACTTTTTATTGTGTACTTTTTTTTAGAACATGTATATATTGTGTTAGTATAACATAGATTTAGATATAATAAAAAATTTGGTATTCTCTGTATTTCTCTTAGAAATATTTTGTATGGATAAAATATAGTAGCGTTTTTTTTTACTTTTGATGGTATAAGTTCAAAATTTAATGACATTAATTGGTTAACTATTAAATGGTTGAGCTGGCGAATCATCTAACTCTGCAAGAAAATAAATAATGGACACCAATAATCCATTTGGAATAATTTATATT